>OZ020573.1:15552658-16200158 GCA_963971525.1 Cephus spinipes | reverse complement strand
TTTCTGTATCTAGGTGTCGGATGTGGAAGTCCAGGGTGTCCAGATGTTCCGCTTCGTAGTTTCTTGTATCTAAGTACTGGATGTGGAAGTCCAGGGTGTCCAGGTATTCCACTTCGTAGTTTTCTGTATCTAGGTGTCGGATGTGGAAGTCCAGGGTGTCCAGATGTTCCGCTCCGTAGTTTCATGTATCTAGGTACTGGATGTGGAAGTCTAGGGTGTCTAGATGTTCCGCTCCATAGTTTCTTGTATCTAGGTACTGGATGTGGAAGTCCAGGGTGTCCAGATGTTCCGCTCTATAGTCTCTTGTATCTAGGTACTGGATGTGGAAGTCTAGGGTGTCTAGATGTTCCGCTTCGTAGTTTTCTGTATCTAGGTGTCGGATGTAGAAGTCCAGGGTGTCCAGATGTTCCGCTTCGTAGTTTCTTGTATCTAGGTACTGGATGTGGAAGTCCAGGGTGTACAGGTATTCCGCTTCGTAGTTTTCTGTATCTAGGTGTCGGATGTGGAAGTCCAGGGTGTCCAGATGTTCCGCTCCGTAGTTTCTTGTATCTAGGTATTGGATGTGGATGTCCAGGGTGTTCAGGTATTCCGCTTCGTAGTTTTCTGTATCTAGGTGTCGGATGTGGAAGTCCAGGGTGTCCAGATGTTCCGCTCCGTAGTTTCTTGTATCTAGGTACTGGATGTGGAAGTCCAGGGTGTCCAGGTATTCCGCTTCGTAGTTTTCTGTATCTAGGTGTCGGATGTGGAATTCCAGGGTGTTCAGGTGTTCCGCACTGTAGTTTCTTGTATCTAAGTACTGGATGTGGAAGTCCAGGGTATCCAGGTATTCCGCTCCGTAGTTTCTTGTATCCAGGGACTGGATGTGGAAGTCCAGGGTATCCAGGTATTCCGCTTCGTAGTTTTCTGTATCTAGGTGTCGGATGTGGAAGTCCAGGGTATCCAGGTATTTCGCTTCGTAGTTTTCTGTATCTAGATGTCGGATGTGGAAGTTCAGGGTGTTCAGGTGTTCCGCTCTGTAGTTTCTTGTATCTAAGTACTGGATGTGGAAGTCCAGGGTGTCCAGGTATTCCGCTTCGTAGTTTTCTGTATCTAGGTGTCGGATGTGGAAGTCCAGGGTGTCCAGATGTTCCGCTTCGTAGTTTCTTGTATCTAGGTACTGGATGTGGAAGTCCAGGGTGTCCAGGTATTCCGCTTCGTAGTTTTCTGTATCTAGGTGTCGGATGTGGAAGTCCAGGGTGTCCAGATGTTCCGCTTCGTAGTTTCTTGTATCTAGGTACTGGATGTGGAAGTCCAGGGTGTCCAGGTATTCCGCTTCGTAGTTTTCTGTATCTAGGTGTCGGATGTGGAAGTCCAGGGTGTCCAGATGTTCCGCTCCATAGTTTCATGTATCTAGGTACTGGATGTGGAAGTCTAGGGTGTCTAGATGTTCCGCTCCATAGTTTCTTGTATCTAGGTACTGGACGTGGAAGTCCAGGGTGTCCAGATGTTCCGCTCCATAGTCTCTTGTATCTAGGTACTCGATGTGGAAGTCTAGGGTGTCTAGATGTTCCGCTTCGTAGTTTTCTGTATCTAGGTGTCGGATGTAGAAGTCCAGGGTGTCCAGATGTTCCGCTTCGTAGTTTCTTGTATCTAGGTACTGGATGTGGAAGTCCAGGGTGTCCAGGTATTCCGCTTCGTAGTTTTCTGTATCTAGGTGTCGGATGTGGAAGTCCAGGGTGTCCAGATGTTCCGCTTCGTAGTTTCTTGTATCTAAATACTGGATGTGGAAGTCCAGGGTGTCCAGGTATTCCACTTCGTAGTTTTCTGTATCTAGGTGTCGGATGTGGAAGTCCAGGGTGTCCAGATGTTCCGCTCCATAGTTTCATGTATCTAGGTACTGGATGTGGAAGTCTAGGGTGTCTAGATGTTCCGCTCCATAGTTTCTTGTATCTAGGTACTGGATGTGGAAGTCCAGGGTGTCCAGATGTTCCGCTCTATAGTCTCTTGTATCTAGGTACTGGATGTGGAAGTCTAGGGTGTCTAGATGTTCCGCTTCGTAGTTTTCTGTATCTAGGTGTCGGATGTAGAAGTCCAGGGTGTCCAGATGTTCCGCTTCGTAGTTTCTTGTATCTAGGTACTAGATGTGGAAGTCCAGGGTGTCCAGGTATTCCGCTTCGTAGTTTTCTGTATCTAGGTGTCGGATGTGGAAGTCCAGGGTGTCCAGATGTTCCGCTTCGTAGTTTCTTGTATCTAAGTACTGGATGTGGAAGTCCAGGGTGTCCAGGTATTCCACTTCGTAGTTTTCTGTATCTAGGTGTCGGATGCGGAAGTCCAGGGTGTCCAGATGTTCCGCTCCATAGTTTCATGTATCTAGGTACTGGATGTGGAAGTCCAGGGTGTCCAGATGTTCCGCTCTATAGTCTCTTGTATCTAGGTACTGGATGTGGAAGTCTAGGGTGTCTAGATGTTCCGCTTCGTAGTTTTCTGTATCTAGGTGTCGGATGTAGAAGTCCAGGGTGTCCAGATGTTCCGCTTCGTAGTTTCTTGTATCTAGGTACTGGATGTGGAAGTCCAGGGTGTACAGGTATTCCGCTTCGTAGTTTTCTGTATCTAGGTGTCGGATGTGGAAGTCCAGGGTGTCCAGATGTTCCGCTCCGTAGTTTCTTGTATCTAGGTATTGGATGTGGATGTCCAGGGTGTCCAGATGTTCCGCTCCGTAGTTTCTTGTATCTAGGTATTGGATGTGGATGTCCAGGGTGTTCAGGTATTCCGCTTCGTAGTTTTCTGTATCTAGGTGTCGGATGTGGAAGTCCAGGGTGTCCAGATGTTCCGCTCCGTAGTTTCTTGTATCTAGGTACTGGATGTGGAAGTCCAGGGTGTCCAGGTATTCCGCTTCGTAGTTTTCTGTATCTAGGTGTCGGATGTGGAAGTCCAGGGTGTCCAGATGTTCCGCTCCGTAGTTTCTAGTATTTAGGTACCGGATGTGGAAGTCCAGGGTGTCCCGGTATTCCGCTCCGTAGTTTCTTGTATCTAGGTACTGGATGTGGAATTCCAGGGTGTTCAGGTGTTCCGCACTGTAGTTTCTTGTATCTAAGTACTGGATGTGGAAGTCCAGGGTATCCAGGTATTCCGCTCCGTAGTTTCTTGTATCCAGGGACTGGATGTGGAAGTCCAGGGTATCCAGGTATTCCGCTTCGTAGTTTTCTGTATCTAGGTGTCGGATGTGGAAGTCCAGGGTATCCAGGTATTTCGCTTCGTAGTTTTCTGTATCTAGATGTCGGATGTGGAAGTTCAGGGTGTTCAGGTGTTCCGCTCTGTAGTTTCTTGTATCTAAGTACTGGATGTGGAAGTCCAGGGTGTCCAGGTATTCCGCTTCGTAGTTTTCTGTATCTAGGTGTCGGATGTGGAAGTCCAGGGTGTCCAGATGTTCCGCTTCGTAGTTTCTTGTATCTAGGTACTGGATGTGGAAGTCCAGGGTGTCCAGGTATTCCGCTTCGTAGTTTTCTGTATCTAGGTGTCGGATGTGGAAGTCCAGGGTGTCCAGATGTTCCGCTTCGTAGTTTCTTGTATCTAGGTACTGGATGTGGAAGTCCAGGGTGTCCAGGTATTCCGCTTCGTAGTTTTCTGTATCTAGGTGTCGGATGTGGAAGTCCAGGGTGTCCAGATGTTTCGCTCCATAGTTTCATGTATCTAGGTACTGGATGTGGAAGTCTAGGGTGTCTAGATGTTCCGCTCCATAGTTTCTTGTATCTAGGTACTGGACGTGGAAGTCCAGGGTGTCCAGATGTTCCGCTCCATAGTCTCTTGTATCTAGGTACTCGATGTGGAAGTCTAGGGTGTCTAGATGTTCCGCTTCGTAGTTTTCTGTATCTAGGTGTCGGATGTAGAAGTCCAGGGTGTCCAGATGTTCCGCTTCGTAGTTTCTTGTATCTAGGTACTGGATGTGGAAGTCCAGGGTGTCCAGGTATTCCGCTTCGTAGTTTTCTGTATCTAGGTGTCGGATGTGGAAGTCCAGGGTGTCCAGATGTTCCGCTTCGTAGTTTCTTGTATCTAAATACTGGATGTGGAAGTCCAGGGTGTCCAGGTATTCCACTTCGTAGTTTTCTGTATCTAGGTGTCGGATGTGGAAGTCCAGGGTGTCCAGATGTTCCGCTCCATAGTTTCATGTATCTAGGTACTGGATGTGGAAGTCTAGGGTGTCTAGATGTTCCGCTCCATAGTTTCTTGTATCTAGGTACTGGATGTGGAAGTCCAGGGTGTCCAGATGTTCCGCTCTATAGTCTCTTGTATCTAGGTACTGGATGTGGAAGTCTAGGGTGTCTAGATGTTCCGCTTCGTAGTTTTCTGTATCTAGGTGTCGGATGTAGAAGTCCAGGGTGTCCAGATGTTCCGCTTCGTAGTTTCTTGTATCTAGGTACTGGATGTGGAAGTCCAGGGTGTTCAGGTATTCCGCTTCGTAGTTTTCTGTATCTAGGTGTCGGATGTGGAAGTCCAGGGTGTCCAGATGTTCCGCTCCGTAGTTTCTTGTATCTAGGTACTGGATGTGGAAGTCCAGGGTGTCCAGGTATTCCGCTTCGTAGTTTTCTGTATCTAGGTGTCGGATGTGGAAGTCCAGGGTGTCCAGATGTTCCGCTCCGTAGTTTCTTGTATCTAGGTATTGGATGTGGATGTCCAGGGTGTCCAGATGTTCCGCTCCGTAGTTTCTTGTATCTAGGTATTGGATGTGGATGTCCAGGGTGTTCAGGTATTCCGCTTCGTAGTTTTCTGTATCTAGGTGTCGGATGTGGAAGTCCAGGGTGTCCAGATGTTCCGCTCCGTAGTTTCTTGTATCTAGGTACTGGATGTGGAAGTCCAGGGTGTCCAGGTATTCCGCTTCGTAGTTTTCTGTATCTAGGTGTCGGATGTGGAAGTCCAGGGTGTCCAGATGTTCCGCTCCGTAGTTTCTAGTATTTAGGTACCGGATGTGGAAGTCCAGGGTGTCCCGGTATTCCGCTCCGTAGTTTCTTGTATCTAGGTACTGGATGTGGAATTCCAGGGTGTTCAGGTGTTCCGCACTGTAGTTTCTTGTATCTAAGTACTGGATGTGGAAGTCCAGGGTATCCAGGTATTCCGCTCCGTAGTTTCTTGTATCCAGGGACTGGATGTGGAAGTCCAGGGTATCCAGGTATTCCGCTTCGTAGTTTTCTGTATCTAGGTGTCGGATGTGGAAGTCCAGGGTATCCAGGTATTTCGCTTCGTAGTTTTCTGTATCTAGATGTCGGATGTGGAAGTTCAGGGTGTTCAGGTGTTCCGCTCTGTAGTTTCTTGTATCTAAGTACTGGATGTGGAAGTCCAGGGTGTCCAGGTATTCCGCTTCGTAGTTTTCTGTATCTAGGTGTCGGATGTGGAAGTCCAGGGTGTCCAGATGTTCCGCTTCGTAGTTTCTTGTATCTAGGTACTGGATGTGGAAGTCCAGGGTGTCCAGGTATTCCGCTTCGTAGTTTTCTGTATCTAGGTGTCGGATGTGGAAGTCCAGGGTGTCCAGATGTTCCGCTTCGTAGTTTCTTGTATCTAGGTACTGGATGTGGAAGTCCAGGGTGTCCAGGTATTCCGCTTCGTAGTTTTCTGTATCTAGGTGTCGGATGTGGAAGTCCAGGGTGTCCAGATGTTCCGCTCCATAGTTTCATGTATCTAGGTACTGGATGTGGAAGTCTAGGGTGTCTAGATGTTCCGCTCCATAGTTTCTTGTATCTAGGTACTGGACGTGGAAGTCCAGGGTGTCCAGATGTTCCGCTCCATAGTCTCTTGTATCTAGGTACTCGATGTGGAAGTCTAGGGTGTCTAGATGTTCCGCTTCGTAGTTTTCTGTATCTAGGTGTCGGATGTAGAAGTCCAGGGTGTCCAGATGTTCCGCTTCGTAGTTTCTTGTATCTAGGTACTGGATGTGGAAGTCCAGGGTGTCCAGGTATTCCGCTTCGTAGTTTTCTGTATCTAGGTGTCGGATGTGGAAGTCCAGGGTGTCCAGATGTTCCGCTTCGTAGTTTCTTGTATCTAAATACTGGATGTGGAAGTCCAGGGTGTCCAGGTATTCCACTTCGTAGTTTTCTGTATCTAGGTGTCGGATGTGGAAGTCCAGGGTGTCCAGATGTTCCGCTCCATAGTTTCATGTATCTAGGTACTGGATGTGGAAGTCTAGGGTGTCTAGATGTTCCGCTCCATAGTTTCTTGTATCTAGGTACTGGATGTGGAAGTCCAGGGTGTCCAGATGTTCCGCTCTATAGTCTCTTGTATCTAGGTACTGGATGTGGAAGTCTAGGGTGTCTAGATGTTCCGCTTCGTAGTTTTCTGTATCTAGGTGTCGGATGTAGAAGTCCAGGGTGTCCAGATGTTCCGCTTCGTAGTTTCTTGTATCTAGGTACTGGATGTGGAAGTCCAGGGTGTTCAGGTATTCCGCTTCGTAGTTTTCTGTATCTAGGTGTCGGATGTGGAAGTCCAGGGTGTCCAGATGTTCCGCTCCGTAGTTTCTTGTATCTAGGTACTGGATGTGGAAGTCCAGGGTGTCCAGGTATTCCGCTTCGTAGTTTTCTGTATCTAGGTGTCGGATGTGGAAGTCCAGGGTGTCCAGATGTTCCGCTCCGTAGTTTCTAGTATTTAGGTACCGGATGTGGAAGTCCAGGGTGTCCCGGTATTCCGCTCCGTAGTATCTTGTATCTAGGTACTGGATGTGGAAGTCCGGGGTATCCAGGTATTCCGCTTCGTAGTTTTCTGTATCTACGTACTGGATGTGGAAGTCCAGGCTGTTCAGGTGTTCCGCTCTGTAGTTTCTTGTATTTAAGTACTGGATGTGGAAGTCCAGGGTATCCAGGTATTCCGCTTCGTAGTTTTCTGTATCTAGGTGTCGGATGTGGAAGTCCAGGGTGTCCAGGTATTCCGCTCCGTAATTTCTTGTATCCAGGGACTGGATGTGGAAGTCCAGGGTATCCAGGTATTCCGCTTCGTAGTTTTCTGTATCTAGGTGTCGGATGTGGAAGTCCAGGGTATCCAGGTATTTCGCTTCGTAGTTTTCTGTATCTAGGTGTCGGATGTGGAAGTCCAGGGTGTCCAGATGTTCCGCTCCATAGTTTCATGTATCTAGGTACTGGGTGTGGAAGTCTAGGGTGTCTAGATGTTCCGCTCCATAGTTTCTTGTATCTAGGTACTGGACGTGGAAGTCCAGGGTGTCCAGATGTTCCGCTCCATAGTCTCTTGTATCTAGGTACTGGATGTGGAAGTCTAGGGTGTCTAGATGTTCCGCTTCGTAGTTTTCTGTATCTAGGTGCCGGATGTAGAAGTCCAGGGTGTCCAGATGTTCCGCTTCGTAGTTTCTTGTATCTAGGTACTGGATGTGGAAGTCCAGGGTGTCTAGATGTTCCGCTCCATAGTTTCTTGTATCTAGGTACTGGACGTGGAAGTCCAGGGTGTCCAGATGTCCGCTCCATAGTCTCTTGTATCTAGGTACTGGATGTGGAAGTCTAGGGTGTCTAGATGTTCCGCTTCGTAGTTTTCTGTATCTAGGTGTCGGATGTGGAAGTCCAGGGTGTCCAGATGTTCCGCTCCGTAGTTTTCTGTATCTAGGTGTCGGATGTGGAAGTCCAGGGTGTCCAGATGTTCCGCTTCGTAGTTTCTTGTATCTAGGTATTGGATGTGGATGTCCAGTGTGTTCAGGTATTCCGCTTCGTAGTTTTCTGTATCTAGGTGTCGGATGTGGAAGTCCAGGGTGTCCAGATGTTCCGCTCCGTAGTTTCTTGTATCTAGGTACTGGATGTGGAAGTCCAGGGTGTCCAGGTATTCCGCTTCGTAGTTTTCTGTATCTAGGTGTCGGATGTGGAAGTCCAGGGTGTCCAGATGTTCCGCTCCGTAGTTTCTAGTATTTAGGTACCGGATGTGGAAGTCCAGGGTGTCCCGGTATTCCGCTCCGTAGTTTCTTGTATCTAGGTACTGGATGTGGAAGTCTAGGGTGTCTAGATGTTCCGCTTCGTAGTTTTCTGTATCTAGGTGTCGGATGTAGAAGTCCAGGGTGTCCAGATGTTCCGCTTCGTAGTTTCTTGTATCTAGGTACTGGATGTGGAAGTCCAGGGTGTCCAGGTATTCCGCTCCATAGTCTCTTGTATCTAGGTACTGGATGTGGAAGTCTAGGGTGTCTAGATGTTCCGCTTCGTAGTTTTCTGTATCTAGGTGTCGGATGTAGAAGTCCAGGGTGTCCAGATGTCCCGCTTCGTATTTTCTTGTATCTAGGTACTGGATGTGGAAGTCCAGGGTGTCCAGGTATTCCGCTTCGTAGTTTTCTGTATCTAGGTGTCGGATGTGGAAGTCCAGGGTGTCCAGATGTACCGCTCCATAGTTTCATGTATCTAGGTACTGGGTGTGGAAGTCTAGGGTGTCTAGATGTTCCGCTCCATAGTTTCTTGTATCTAGGTACTGGACGTGGAAGTCCAGGGTGTCCAGATGTTCCGCTCCATAGTCTCTTGTATCTAGGTACTGGATGTGGAAGTCTAGGGTGTCTAGATGTTCCGCTTCGTAGTTTTCTGTATCTAGGTGCCGGATGTAGAAGTCCAGGGTGTCCAGATGTTCCGCTTCGTAGTTTCTTGTATCTAGGTACTGGATGTGGAAGTCCAGGGTGTCCAGGTATTCCGCTTCGTAGTTTTCTGTATCTAGGTGTCGGATGTGGAAGTCCAGGGTGTCCAGATGTTCCGCTTCGTAGTTTCTTGTATCTAAGTACTGGATGTGGAAGTCCAGGGTGTCCAGGTATTCCACTTCGTAGTTTTCTGTATCTAGGTGTCGGATGTGGAAGTCCAGGGTGTCCAGATGTTCCGCTCCATAGTTTCATGTATCTAGGTACTGGATGTGGAAGTCTAGGGTGTCTAGATGTTCCGCTCCATAGTTTCTTGTATCTAGGTACTGGATGTGGAAGTCCAGGGTGTCCAGATGTTCCGCTCTATAGTCTCTTGTATCTAGGTACTGGATGTGGAAGTCTAGGGTGTCTAGATGTTCCGCTTCGTAGTTTTCTGTATCTAGGTGTCGGATGTAGAAGTCCAGGGTGTCCAGATGTTCCGCTTCGTAGTTTCTTGTATCTAGGTACTGGATGTGGAAGTCCAGGGTGTACAGGTATTCCGCTTCGTAGTTTTCTGTATCTAGGTGTCGGATGTGGAAGTCCAGGGTGTCCAGATGTTCCGCTCCGTAGTTTCTTGTATCTAGGTATTGGATGTGGATGTCCAGGGTGTTCAGGTATTCCGCTTCGTAGTTTTCTGTATCTAGGTGTCGGATGTGGAAGTCCAGGGTGTCCAGATGTTCCGCTCCGTAGTTTCTTGTATCTAGGTACTGGATGTGGAAGTCCAGGGTGTCCAGGTATTCCGCTTCGTAGTTTTCTGTATCTAGGTGTCGGATGTGGAAGTCCAGGGTGTCCAGATGTTCCGCTCCGTAGTTTCTAGTATTTAGGTACCGGATGTGGAAGTCCAGGGTGTCCCGGTATTCCGCTCCGTAGTTTCTTGTATCTAGGTACTGGATGTGGAATTCCAGGGTGTTCAGGTGTTCCGCACTGTAGTTTCTTGTATCTAAGTACTGGATGTGGAAGTCCAGGGTATCCAGGTATTCCGCTCCGTAGTTTCTTGTATCCAGGGACTGGATGTGGAAGTCCAGGGTATCCAGGTATTCCGCTTCGTAGTTTTCTGTATCTAGGTGTCGGATGTGGAAGTCCAGGGTATCCAGGTATTTCGCTTCGTAGTTTTCTGTATCTAGATGTCGGATGTGGAAGTTCAGGGTGTTCAGGTGTTCCGCTCTGTAGTTTCTTGTATCTAAGTACTGGATGTGGAAGTCCAGGGTGTCCAGGTATTCCGCTTCGTAGTTTTCTGTATGTAGGTGTCGGATGTGGAAGTCCAGGGTGTCCAGATGTTCCGCTTCGTAGTTTCTTGTATCTAGGTACTGGATGTGGAAGTCCAGGGTGTCCAGGTATTCCGCTTCGTAGTTTTCTGTATCTAGGTGTCGGATGTGGAAGTCCAGGGTGTCCAGATGTTCCGCTTCGTAGTTTCTTGTATCTAGGTACTGGATGTGGAAGTCCAGGGTGTCCAGGTATTCCGCTTCGTAGTTTTCTGTATCTAGGTGTCGGATGTGGAAGTCCAGGGTGTCCAGATGTTCCGCTCCATAGTTTCATGTATCTAGGTACTGGATGTGGAAGTCTAGGGTGTCTAGATGTTCCGCTCCATAGTTTCTTGTATCTAGGTACTGGACGTGGAAGTCCAGGGTGTCCAGATGTTCCGCTCCATAGTCTCTTGTATCTAGGTACTCGATGTGGAAGTCTAGGGTGTCTAGATGTTCCGCTTCGTAGTTTTCTGTATCTAGGTGTCGGATGTAGAAGTCCAGGGTGTCCAGATGTTCCGCTTCGTAGTTTCTTGTATCTAGGTACTGGATGTGGAAGTCCAGGGTGTCCAGGTATTCCGCTTCGTAGTTTTCTGTATCTAGGTGTCGGATGTGGAAGTCCAGGGTGTCCAGATGTTCCGCTTCGTAGTTTCTTGTATCTAAATACTGGATGTGGAAGTCCAGGGTGTCCAGGTATTCCACTTCGTAGTTTTCTGTATCTAGGTGTCGGATGTGGAAGTCCAGGGTGTCCAGATGTTCCGCTCCATAGTTTCATGTATCTAGGTACTGGATGTGGAAGTCTAGGGTGTCTAGATGTTCCGCTCCATAGTTTCTTGTATCTAGGTACTGGATGTGGAAGTCCAGGGTGTCCAGATGTTCCGCTCTATAGTCTCTTGTATCTAGGTACTGGATGTGGAAGTCTAGGGTGTCTAGATGTTCCGCTTCGTAGTTTTCTGTATCTAGGTGTCGGATGTAGAAGTCCAGGGTGTCCAGATGTTCCGCATCGTAGTTTCTTGTATCTAGGTACTGGATGTGGAAGTCCAGGGTGTCCAGGTATTCCGCTTCGTAGTTTTCTGTATCTAGGTGTCGGATGTGGAAGTCCAGGGTGTCCAGATGTTCCGCTCCGTAGTTTCTTGTATCTAGGTATTGGATGTGGATGTCCAGGGTGTTCAGGTATTCCGCTTCGTAGTTTTCTGTATCTAGGTGTCGGATGTGGAATTCCAGGGTGTCCAGATGTTCCGCTCCGTAGTTTCTTGTATCTAGGTACTGGATGTGGAAGTCCAGGGTGTCCAGGTATTCCGCTTCGTAGTTTTCTGTATCTAGGTGTCGGATGTGGAAGTCCAGGGTGTCCAGATGTTCCGCTCCGTAGTTTCTAGTATTTAGGTACCGGATGTGGAAGTCCAGGGTGTCCCGGTATTCCGCTCCGTAGTTTCTTGTATCTAGGTACTGGATGTGGAAGTCCGGGGTATCCAGGTATTCCGCTTCGTAGTTTTCTGTATCTACGTACTGGATGTGGAAGTCCAGGGTGTTCAGGTGTTCCGCTCTGTAGTTTCTTGTATCTAAGTACTGGATGTGGAAGTCCAGGGTATCCAGGTATTCCGCTTCGTAGTTTTCTGTATCTAGGTGTCGGATGTGGAAGTCCAGGGTGTCCAGATGTTCCGCTCCGTAGTTTCTTGTATCTAGGTATTGGATGTGGATGTCCAGGGTGTTCAGGTATTCCGCTTCGTAGTTTTCTGTATCTAGGTGTCGGATGTGGAAGTCCAGGGTGTCCAGATGTTCCGCTCCGTAGTTTCTAGTATTTAGGTACCGGATGTGGAAGTCCAGGGTGTCCCGGTATTCCGCTCCGTAGTTTCTTGTATCTAGGTACTGGATGTGGAAGTCCGGGGTGTTCAGGTGTTCCGCTCTGTAGTTTCTTGTATCTAAGTACTGGATGTGGAAGTCCAGGGTATCCAGGTATTCCGCTTCGTGGTTTTCTGTATCTAGGTGTCGGATGTGGAAGTCCAGGGTGTCCAAATGTTCCGCTCCATAGTTTCATGTATCTAGGTACTGGATGTGGAAGTCTAGGGTGTCTAGATGTTCCGCTCCATAGTTTCTTGTATCTAGGTACTGTATGTGGAAGTCCAGGATGTCCAGATGTTCCGCTCCATAGTCTCTTGTATCTAGGTACTGGATGTGGAAGTCTAGGGTGTCTAGATGTTCCGCTTCGTAGTTTTCTGTATCTAGGTGTCGGATGTAGAAGTCCAGGGTGTCCAGATGTTCCGCTTCGTAATTTCTTGTATCTAGGTACTGGATGTGGAAGTCCAGGGTGTCCAGGTATTCCGCTTCGTAGTTTTCTGGATCTAGGTGTCGGATGTGGAAGTCCAGGGTGTCCAGATGTTCCGCTTCGTAGTTTCTTGTATCTAGGTACTGGATGTGGAAGTCCAGGTTGTCCAGGTATTCCGCTTCGTAGTTTTCTGTATCTAGGTGTCGGATGTGGAAGTCCAGGGTGTCCAGATGTTCCGCTTCGTAGTTTCTTGTATCTAGGTACTGGATGTGGAAGTCCAGGGTGTCCAGGTATTCCGCTTCGTAGTTTTCTGTATCTAGGTGTCGGATGTGGAAGTCCAGGGTGTCCAGATGTTCCGCTCCATAGTTTCATGTATCTAGGTACTGGATGTGGAAGTCTAGGGTGTCTAGATGTTCCGCTCCATAGTTTCTTGTATCTAGGTACTGGACGTGGAAGTCCAGGGTGTCCAGATGTTCCGCTCCATAGTCTCTTGTATCTAGGTACTGGATGTGGAAGTCTAGGGTGTCTAGATGTTCCGCTTCGTAGTTTTCTGTATCTAGGTGTCGGATGTGGAAGTCCAGGGTGTCCAGATGTTACGCTTCGTAGTTTCTTGTATCTAGGTACTGGATGTGGAAGTCCAGGGTGTCCAGGTATTCCGCTTCGTAGTTTTCTGTATCTAGGTGTCGGATGTGGAAGTCCAGGGTGTCCAGATGTTCCGCTTCGTAGTTTCTTGTATCTAAGTACTGGATGTGGAAGTCCAGGGTGTCCAGGTATTCCACTTCGTAGTTTTCTGTATCTAGGTGTCGGATGTGGAAGTCCAGGGTGTCCAGATGTTCCGCTTCTTAGTTTCTTGTATCTAGGTACTGGATGTGGAAGTCCAGGGTGTCCAGGTATTCCGCTTCGTAGTTTTCTGTATCTAGGTGTCGGATGTGGAAGTCCAGGGTGTCCAGATGTTCCGCTCCATAGTTTCATGTATCTAGGTACTGGATGTGGAAGTCTAGGGTGTCTAGATGTTCCGCTCCATAGTTTCTTGTATCTAGGTACTGGATGTGGAAGTCCAGGGTGTCCAGGTATTCCCCTTCGTAGTTTTCTGTATCTACGTACTGGATGTGGAATTCCAGGGTGTTCAGGTGTTCCGCACTGTAGTTTCTTGTATCTAAGTACTGGATGTGGAAGTCCAGGGTATCCAGGTATTCCGCTCCGTAGTTTCTTGTATCCAGGGACTGGATGTGGAAGTCCAGGGTATCCAGGTATTCCGCTTCGTAGTTTTCTGTATCTAGGTGTCGGATGTGGAAGTCCAGGGTATCCAGGTATTTCGCTTCGTAGTTTTCTGTATCTAGATGTCGGATGTGGAAGTTCAGGGTGTTCAGGTGTTCCGCTCTGTAGTTTCTTGTATCTAAGTACTGGATGTGGAAGTCCAGGGTGTCCAGGTATTCCGCTTCGTAGTTTTCTGTATGTAGGTGTCGGATGTGGAAGTCCAGGGTGTCCAGATGTTCCGCTTCGTAGTTTCTTGTATCTAGGTACTGGATGTGGAAGTCCAGGGTGTCCAGGTATTCCGCTTCGTAGTTTTCTGTATCTAGGTGTCGGATGTGGAAGTCCAGGGTGTCCAGATGTTCCGCTTCGTAGTTTCTTGTATCTAGGTACTGGATGTGGAAGTCCAGGGTGTCCAGGTATTCCGCTTCGTAGTTTTCTGTATCTAGGTGTCGGATGTGGAAGTCCAGGGTGTCCAGATGTTCCGCTCCATAGTTTCATGTATCTAGGTACTGGATGTGGAAGTCTAGGGTGTCTAGATGTTCCGCTCCATAGTTTCTTGTATCTAGGTACTGGACGTGGAAGTCCAGGGTGTCCAGATGTTCCGCTCCATAGTCTCTTGTATCTAGGTACTCGATGTGGAAGTCTAGGGTGTCTAGATGTTCCGCTTCGTAGTTTTCTGTATCTAGGTGTCGGATGTAGAAGTCCAGGGTGTCCAGATGTTCCGCTTCGTAGTTTCTTGTATCTAGGTACTGGATGTGGAAGTCCAGGGTGTCCAGGTATTCCGCTTCGTAGTTTTCTGTATCTAGGTGTCGGATGTGGAAGTCCAGGGTGTCCAGATGTTCCGCTTCGTAGTTTCTTGTATCTAAATACTGGATGTGGAAGTCCAGGGTGTCCAGGTATTCCACTTCGTAGTTTTCTGTATCTAGGTGTCGGATGTGGAAGTCCAGGGTGTCCAGATGTTCCGCTCCATAGTTTCATGTATCTAGGTACTGGATGTGGAAGTCTAGGGTGTCTAGATGTTCCGCTCCATAGTTTCTTGTATCTAGGTACTGGATGTGGAAGTCCAGGGTGTCCAGATGTTCCGCTCTATAGTCTCTTGTATCTAGGTACTGGATGTGGAAGTCTAGGGTGTCTAGATGTTCCGCTTCGTAGTTTTCTGTATCTAGGTGTCGGATGTAGAAGTCCAGGGTGTCCAGATGTTCCGCATCGTAGTTTCTTGTATCTAGGTACTGGATGTGGAAGTCCAGGGTGTCCAGGTATTCCGCTTCGTAGTTTTCTGTATCTAGGTGTCGGATGTGGAAGTCCAGGGTGTCCAGATGTTCCGCTCCGTAGTTTCTTGTATCTAGGTATTGGATGTGGATGTCCAGGGTGTTCAGGTATTCCGCTTCGTAGTTTTCTGTATCTAGGTGTCGGATGTGGAATTCCAGGGTGTCCAGATGTTCCGCTCCGTAGTTTCTTGTATCTAGGTACTGGATGTGGAAGTCCAGGGTGTCCAGGTATTCCGCTTCGTAGTTTTCTGTATCTAGGTGTCGGATGTGTAAGTCCAGGGTGTCCAGATGTTCCGCTCCGTAGTTTCTAGTATTTAGGTACCGGATGTGGAAGTCCAGGGTGTCCCGGTATTCCGCTCCGTAGTTTCTTGTATCTAGGTACTGGATGTGGAAGTCCGGGGTATCCAGGTATTCCGCTTCGTAGTTTTCTGTATCTACGTACTGGATGTGGAAGTCCAGGGTGTTCAGGTGTTCCGCTCTGTAGTTTCTTGTATCTAAGTACTGGATGTGGAAGTCCAGGGTATCCAGGTATTCCGCTTCGTAGTTTTCTGTATCTAGGTGTCGGATGTGGAAGTCCAGGGTGTCCAGATGTTCCGCTCCGTAGTTTCTTGTATCTAGGTATTGGATGTGGATGTCCAGGGTGTTCAGGTATTCCGCTTCGTAGTTTTCTGTATCTAGGTGTCGGATGTGGAAGTCCAGGGTGTCCAGATGTTCCGCTCCGTAGTTTCTAGTATTTAGGTACCGGATGTGGAAGTCCAGGGTGTCCCGGTATTCCGCTCCGTAGTTTCTTGTATCTAGGTACTGGATGTGGAAGTCCGGGGTGTTCAGGTGTTCCGCTCTGTAGTTTCTTGTATCTAAGTACTGGATGTGGAAGTCCAGGGTATCCAGGTATTCCGCTTCGTGGTTTTCTGTATCTAGGTGTCGGATGTGGAAGTCCAGGGTGTCCAAATGTTCCGCTCCATAGTTTCATGTATCTAGGTACTGGATGTGGAAGTCTAGGGTGTCTAGATGTTCCGCTCCATAGTTTCTTGTATCTAGGTACTGTATGTGGAAGTCCAGGATGTCCAGATGTTCCGCTCCATAGTCTCTTGTATCTAGGTACTGGATGTGGAAGTCTAGGGTGTCTAGATGTTCCGCTTCGTAGTTTTCTGTATCTAGGTGTCGGATGTAGAAGTCCAGGGTGTCCAGATGTTCCGCTTCGTAATTTCTTGTATCTAGGTACTGGATGTGGAAGTCCAGGGTGTCCAGGTATTCCGCTTCGTAGTTTTCTGGATCTAGGTGTCGGATGTGGAAGTCCAGGGTGTCCAGATGTTCCGCTTCGTAGTTTCTTGTATCTAGGTACTGGATGTGGAAGTCCAGGTTGTCCAGGTATTCCGCTTCGTAGTTTTCTGTATCTAGGTGTCGGATGTGGAAGTCCAGGGTGTCCAGATGTTCCGCTTCGTAGTTTCTTGTATCTAGGTACTGGATGTGGAAGTCCAGGGTGTCCAGGTATTCCGCTTCGTAGTTTTCTGTATCTAGGTGTCGGATGTGGAAGTCCAGGGTGTCCAGATGTTCCGCTCCATAGTTTCATGTATCTAGGTACTGGATGTGGAAGTCTAGGGTGTCTAGATGTTCCGCTCCATAGTTTCTTGTATCTAGGTACTGGACGTGGAAGTCCAGGGTGTCCAGATGTTCCGCTCCATAGTCTCTTGTATCTAGGTACTGGATGTGGAAGTCTAGGGTGTCTAGATGTTCCGCTTCGTAGTTTTCTGTATCTAGGTGTCGGATGTGGAAGTCCAGGGTGTCCAGATGTTACGCTTCGTAGTTTCTTGTATCTAGGTACTGGATGTGGAAGTCCAGGGTGTCCAGGTATTCCGCTTCGTAGTTTTCTGTATCTAGGTGTCGGATGTGGAAGTCCAGGGTGTCCAGATGTTCCGCTTCGTAGTTTCTTGTATCTAAGTACTGGATGTGGAAGTCCAGGGTGTCCAGGTATTCCACTTCGTAGTTTTCTGTATCTAGGTGTCGGATGTGGAAGTCCAGGGTGTCCAGATGTTCCGCTTCTTAGTTTCTTGTATCTAGGTACTGGATGTGGAAGTCCAGGGTGTCCAGGTATTCCGCTTCGTAGTTTTCTGTATCTAGGTGTCGGATGTGGAAGTCCAGGGTGTCCAGATGTTCCGCTCCATAGTTTCATGTATCTAGGTACTGGATGTGGAAGTCTAGGGTGTCTAGATGTTCCGCTCCATAGTTTCTTGTATCTAGGTACTGGATGTGGAAGTCCAGGGTGTCCAGGTATTCCCCTTCGTAGTTTTCTGTATCTACGTACTGGATGTGGAATTCCAGGGTGTTCAGGTGTTCCGCACTGTAGTTTCTTGTATCTAAGTACTGGATGTGGAAGTCCAGGGTATCCAGGTATTCCGCTCCGTAGTTTCTTGTATCCAGGGACTGGATGTGGAAGTCCAGGGTATCCAGGTATTCCGCTTCGTAGTTTTCTGTATCTAGGTGTCGGATGTGGAAGTCCAGGGTATCCAGGTATTTCGCTTCGTAGTTTTCTGTATCTAGATGTCGGATGTGGAAGTTCAGGGTGTTCAGGTGTTCCGCTCTGTAGTTTCTTGAATCTAAGTACTGGATGTGGAAGTCCAGGGTGTCCAGGTATTCCGCTTCGTAGTTTTCTGTATGTAGGTGTCGGATGTGGAAGTCCAGGGTGTCCAGATGTTCCGCTTCGTAGTTTCTTGTATCTAGGTACTGGATGTGGAAGTCCAGGGTGTCCAGGTATTCCGCTTCGTAGTTTTCTGTATCTAGGTGTCGGATGTGGAAGTCCAGGGTGTCCAGATGTTCCGCTTCGTAGTTTCTTGTATCTAGGTACTGGATGTGGAAGTCCAGGGTGTCCAGGTATTCCGCTTCGTAGTTTTCTGTATCTAGGTGTCGGATGTGGAAGTCCAGGGTGTCCAGATGTTCCGCTCCATAGTTTCATGTATCTAGGTACTGGATGTGGAAGTCTAGGGTGTCTAGATGTTCCGCTCCATAGTTTCTTGTATCTAGGTACTGGACGTGGAAGTCCAGGGTGTCCAGATGTTCCGCTCCATAGTCTCTTGTATCTAGGTACTCGATGTGGAAGTCTAGGGTGTCTAGATGTTCCGCTTCGTAGTTTTCTGTATCTAGGTGTCGGATGTAGAAGTCCAGGGTGTCCAGATGTTCCGCTTCGTAGTTTCTTGTATCTAGGTACTGGATGTGGAAGTCCAGGGTGTCCAGGTATTCCGCTTCGTAGTTTTCTGTATCTAGGTGTCGGATGTGGAAGTCCAGGGTGTCCAGATGTTCCGCTTCGTAGTTTCTTGTATCTAAATACTGGATGTGGAAGTCCAGGGTGTCCAGGTATTCCACTTCGTAGTTTTCTGTATCTAGGTGTCGGATGTGGAAGTCCAGGGTGTCCAGATGTTCCGCTCCATAGTTTCATGTATCTAGGTACTGGATGTGGAAGTCTAGGGTGTCTAGATGTTCCGCTCCATAGTTTCTTGTATCTAGGTACTGGATGTGGAAGTCCAGGGTGTCCAGATGTTCCGCTCTATAGTCTCTTGTATCTAGGTACTGGATGTGGAAGTCTAGGGTGTCTAGATGTTCCGCTTCGTAGTTTTCTGTATCTAGGTGTCGGATGTAGAAGTCCAGGGTGTCCAGATGTTCCGCTTCGTAGTTTCTTGTATCTAGGTACTGGATGTGGAAGTCCAGGGTGTCCAGGTATTCCGCTTCGTAGTTTTCTGTATCTAGGTGTCGGATGTGGAAGTCCAGGGTGTCCAGATGTTCCGCTCCGTAGTTTCTTGTATCTAGGTATTGGATGTGGATGTCCAGGGTGTTCAGGTATTCCGCTTCGTAGTTTTCTGTATCTAGGTGTCGGATGTGGAATTCCAGGGTGTCCAGATGTTCCGCTCCGTAGTTTCTTGTATCTAGGTACTGGATGTGGAAGTCCAGGGTGTCCAGGTATTCCGCTTCGTAGTTTTCTGTATCTAGGTGTCGGATGTGGAAGTCCAGGGTGTCCAGATGTTCCGCTCCGTAGTTTCTAGTATTTAGGTACCGGATGTGGAAGTCCAGGGTGTCCCGGTATTCCGCTCCGTAGTTTCTTGTATCTAGGTACTGGATGTGGAAGTCCGGGGTATCCAGGTATTCCGCTTCGTAGTTTTCTGTATCTACGTACTGGATGTGGAAGTCCAGGGTGTTCAGGTGTTCCGCTCTGTAGTTTCTTGTATCTAAGTACTGGATGTGGAAGTCCAGGGTATCCAGGTATTCCGCTTCGTAGTTTTCTGTATCTAGGTGTCGGATGTGGAAGTCCAGGGTGTCCAGATGTTCCGCTCCGTAGTTTCTTGTATCTAGGTATTGGATGTGGATGTCCAGGGTGTTCAGGTATTCCGCTTCGTAGTTTTCTGTATCTAGGTGTCGGATGTGGAAGTCCAGGGTGTCCAGATGTTCCGCTCCGTAGTTTCTAGTATTTAGGTACCGGATGTGGAAGTCCAGGGTGTCCCGGTATTCCGCTCCGTAGTTTCTTGTATCTAGGTACTGGATGTGGAAGTCCGGGGTGTTCAGGTGTTCCGCTCTGTAGTTTCTTGTATCTAAGTACTGGATGTGGAAGTCCAGGGTATCCAGGTATTCCGCTTCGTGGTTTTCTGTATCTAGGTGTCGGATGTGGAAGTCCAGGGTGTCCAAATGTTCCGCTCCATAGTTTCATGTATCTAGGTACTGGATGTGGAAGTCTAGGGTGTCTAGATGTTCCGCTCCATAGTTTCTTGTATCTAGGTACTGTATGTGGAAGTCCAGGATGTCCAGATGTTCCGCTCCATAGTCTCTTGTATCTAGGTACTGGATGTGGAAGTCTAGGGTGTCTAGATGTTCCGCTTCGTAGTTTTCTGTATCTAGGTGTCGGATGTAGAAGTCCAGGGTGTCCAGATGTTCCGCTTCGTAATTTCTTGTATCTAGGTACTGGATGTGGAAGTCCAGGGTGTCCAGGTATTCCGCTTCGTAGTTTTCTGGATCTAGGTGTCGGATGTGGAAGTCCAGGGTGTCCAGATGTTCCGCTTCGTAGTTTCTTGTATCTAGGTACTGGATGTGGAAGTCCAGGGTGTCCAGGTATTCCGCTTCGTAGTTTTCTGTATCTAGGTGTCGGATGTGGAAGTCCAGGGTGTCCAGATGTTCCGCTTCGTAGTTTCTTGTATCTAGGTACTGGATGTGGAAGTCCAGGGTGTCCAGGTATTCCGCTTCGTAGTTTTCTGTATCTAGGTGTCGGATGTGGAAGTCCAGGGTGTCCAGATGTTCCGCTCCATAGTTTCATGTATCTAGGTACTGGATGTGGAAGTCTAGGGTGTCTAGATGTTCCGCTCCATAGTTTCTTGTATCTAGGTACTGGACGTGGAAGTCCAGGGTGTCCAGATGTTCCGCTCCATAGTCTCTTGTATCTAGGTACTGGATGTGGAAGTCTAGGGTGTCTAGATGTTCCGCTTCGTAGTTTTCTGTATCTAGGTGTCGGATGTGGAAGTCCAGGGTGTCCAGATGTTACGCTTCGTAGTTTCTTGTATCTAGGTACTGGATGTGGAAGTCCAGGGTGTCCAGGTATTCCGCTTCGTAGTTTTCTGTATCTAGGTGTCGGATGTGGAAGTCCAGGGTGTCCAGATGTTCCGCTTCGTAGTTTCTTGTATCTAAGTACTGGATGTGGAAGTCCAGGGTGTCCAGGTATTCCACTTCGTAGTTTTCTGTATCTAGGTGTCGGATGTGGAAGTCCAGGGTGTCCAGATGTTCCGCTTCTTAGTTTCTTGTATCTAGGTACTGGATGTGGAAGTCCAGGGTGTCCAGGTATTCCGCTTCGTAGTTTTCTGTATCTAGGTGTCGGATGTGGAAGTCCAGGGTGTCCAGATGTTCCGCTCCATAGTTTCATGTATCTAGGTACTGGATGTGGAAGTCTAGGGTGTCTAGATGTTCCGCTCCATAGTTTCTTGTATCTAGGTACTGGATGTGGAAGTCCAGGGTGTCCAGGTATTCCCCTTCGTAGTTTTCTGTATCTACGTACTGGATGTGGAATTCCAGGGTGTTCAGGTGTTCCGCACTGTAGTTTCTTGTATCCAGGGACTGGATGTGGAAGTCCAGGGTATCCTGGTATTCCGCTTCGTAGTTTTCTGTATCTAGGTGTCGGATGTGGAAGTCCAGGGTATCCAGGTATTTCGCTTCGTAGTTTTCTGTATCTAGATGTCGGATGTGGAAGTTCAGGGTGTTCAGGTGTTCCGCTCCGTAGTTTCTTGTATCTAGGTACTGTATGTGGAAGTCCGGGGTATCCAGGTATTCCACTTCGTAGTTTTCTGTATCTACGTACTGGATGTGGAAGTCCAGGGTGTTCAGGTGTTCCGCTCTGTAGTTTCTTGTATCTAAGTACTGGATGTGGAAGTCCAGGGTATCCAGGTATTCCGCTTCGTGGTTTTCTGTATCTAGGTGTCGGATGTGGAAGTCCAGGGTGTCCAAATGTTCGGCTCCATAGTTTCATGTATCTAGGTACTGGATGTGGAAGTCTAGGGTGTCTAGATGTTCCGCTCCATAGTTTCTTGTATCTAGGTACTGTATGTGGAAGTCCAGGGTGTCCAGATGTTCCGCTCCATAGTCTCTTGTATCTAGGTACTGGATGTGGAAGTCCAGGGTGTCCAGGTATTCCGCTTCGTAGTTTTCTGTATCTAGGTGTCGGATGTGGAAGTCCAGGGTGTCCAGATGTTCCGCTTCTTAGTTTCTTGTATCTAGGTACTGGATGTGGAAGTCCAGGGTGTCCAGGTATTCCGCTTCGTAATTTTCTGTATCTAGGTGTCGGATGTGGAAGTCCAGGGTGTCCAGATGTTCCGCTTCGTAGTTTCTTGTATCTAAGTACTGGATGTGGAAGTCCAGGGTGTCCAGGTATTCCACTTCGTAGTTTTCTGTATCTAGGTGTCGGATGTGGAAGTCCAGGGTGTCCAGATGTTCCGCTTCTTAGTTTCTTGTATCTAGGTACTCGATGTGGAAGTCCAGGGTGTCCAGGTATTCCGCTTCGTAGTTTTCTGTATCTAGGTGTCGGATGTGGAAGTCCAGGGTGTCCAGATGTTCCGCTCCATAGTTTCATGTATCTAGGTACTGGATGTGGAAGTCTAGGGTGTCTAGATGTTCCGCTCCATAGTTTCTTGTATCTAGGTACTGGATGTGGAAGTCCAGGGTGTCCAGATGTTCCGCTCTATAGTCTCTTGTATCTAGGTACTGGATGTGGAAGTCCAGGGTGTCCAGATGTTCCGCTCTATAGTCTCTTGTATCTAGGTACTGGATGTGGAAGTCTAGGGTGTCTAGATGTTCCGCTTCGTAGTTTTCTGTATCTAGGTGTCGGATGTAGAAGTCCAGGGTGTCCAGATGTTCCGCTTCGTAGTTTCTTGTATCTAGGTACTGGATGTGGAAGTCCAGGGTGTCCAGATATTCCGCTTCGTAGTTTTCTGTATCTAGGTGTCGGATGTGGAAGTCCAGGGTGTCCAGATGTTCCGCTTCGTAGTTTCTTGTATCTAGGTACTGGATGTGGAAGTCCAGGGTGTCCAGGTATTCCGCTTCGTAGTTTTCTGTATCTAGGTGTTGGATGTGGAAGTCCAGGGTGTCCAGATGTTCCGCTCCGTAGTTTCTTGTATCTAGGTACTGGATGTGGAAGTCTAGGGTGTCTAGATGTTCCGCTCCGTAGTTTCTTGTATCTAGGTACTGGATGTGGAAGTCCAGGGTGTCCAGGTATTCCGCTTCGTAGTTTTCTGTATCTAGGTGTCGGATGTGGAAGTCCAGGGTGTCCAGATGTTCCGCTCCGTAGTTTCTTGTATCTAGGTATTGGATGTGGATGTCCAGGGTGTTCAGGAATTCCGCTTCGTAGTTTTCTGTATCTAGGTGTCGGTTGTGGAAGTCCAGGGTGTCCAGATGTTCCGCTCCGTAGTTTCTTGTATTTAGGTACTGGATGTGGAAGTCCAGGGTGTCCCGGTATTCCGCTCCGTAGTTTCTTGTATCTAGGTACTGGATGTTGAAGTCCGGGGTATCCAGGTATTCCCCTTCGTAGTTTTCTGTATCTACGTACTGGATGTGGAATTCCAGGGTGTTCAGGTGTTCCGCACTGTAGTTTCTTGTATCCAGGGACTGGATGTGGAAGTCCAGGGTATCCAGGTATTCCGCTTCGTAGTTTTCTGTATCTAGGTGTCGGATGTGGAAGTCCAGGGTATCCAGGTATTTCGCTTCGTAGTTTTCTGTATCTAGATGTCGGATGTGGAAGTTCAGGGTGTTCAGGTGTTCCGCTCCGTAGTTTCTTGTATCTAGGTACTGTATGTGGAAGTCCGGGGTATCCAGGTATTCCACTTCGTAGTTTTCTGTATCTACGTACTGGATGTGGAAGTCCAGGGTGTTCAGGTGTTCCGCTCTGTAGTTTCTTGTATCTAAGTACTGGATGTGGAAGTCCAGGGTATCCAGGTATTCCGCTTCGTGGTTTTCTGTATCTAGGTGTCGGATGTGGAAGTCCAGGGTGTCCAAATGTTCCGCTCCGTAGTTTCATGTATCTAGGTACTGGATGTGGAAGTCTAGGGTGTCTAGATGTTCCGCTCCATAGTTTCTTGTATCTAGGTACTGTATGTGGAAGTCCAGGGTGTCCAGATGTTCCGCTCCATAGTTTCTTGTATCTAGGTACTGGATGTGGAAGTCCAGGGTGTCCAGGTATTCCGCTTCGTAGTTTTCTGTATCTAGGTGTCGGATGTGGAAGTCCAGGGTGTCCAGATGTTCCGCTCCATAGTTTCATGTATCTAGGTACTGGATGTGGAAGTCTAGGGTGTCTAGATGTTCCGCTCCATAGTTTCTTGTATCTAGGTACTGGATGTGGAAGTCCAGGGTGTCCAGATGTTCCGCTCTATAGTCTCTTGTATCTAGGTACTGGATGTGGAAGTCCAGGGTGTCCAGATGTTCCGCTCTATAGTCTCTTGTATCTAGGTACTGGATGTGGAAGTCTAGGGTGTCTAGATGTTCCGCTTCGTAGTTTTCTGTATCTAGGTGTCGGATGTAGAAGTCCAGGGTGTCCAGATGTTCCGCTTCGTAGTTTCTTGTATCTAGGTACTGGATGTGGAAGTCCAGGGTGTCCAGATATTCCGCTTCGTAGTTTTCTGTATCTAGGTGTCGGATGTGGAAGTCCAGGGTGTCCAGATGTTCCGCTTCGTAGTTTCTTGTATCTAGGTACTGGATGTGGAAGTCCAGGGTGTCCAGGTATTCCGCTTCGTAGTTTTCTGTATCTAGGTGTTGGATGTGGAAGTCCAGGGTGTCCAGATGTTCCGCTCCGTAGTTTCTTGTATCTAGGTACTGGATGTGGAAGTCTAGGGTGTCTAGATGTTCCGCTCCGTAGTTTCTTGTATCTAGGTACTGGATGTGGAAGTCCAGGGTGTCCAGGTATTCCCCTTCGTAGTTTTCTGTATCTACGTACTGGATGTGGAATTCCAGGGTGTTCAGGTGTTCCGCACTGTAGTTTCTTGTATCCAGGGACTGGATGTGGAAGTCCAGGGTATCCAGGTATTCCGCTTCGTAGTTTTCTGTATCTAGGTGTCGGATGTGGAAGTCCAGGGTATCCAGGTATTTCGCTTCGTAGTTTTCTGTATCTAGATGTCGGATGTGGAAGTTCAGGGTGTTCAGGTGTTCCGCTCCGTAGTTTCTTGTATCTAGGTACTGTATGTGGAAGTCCGGGGTATCCAGGTATTCCACTTCGTAGTTTTCTGTATCTACGTACTGGATGTGGAAGTCCAGGGTGTTCAGGTGTTCCGCTCTGTAGTTTCTTGTATCTAAGTACTGGATGTGGAAGTCCAGGGTATCCAGGTATTCCGCTTCGTGGTTTTCTGTATCTAGGTGTCGGATGTGGAAGTCCAGGGTGTCCAAATGTTCCGCTCCATAGTTTCATGTATCTAGGTACTGGATGTGGAAGTCTAGGGTGTCTAGATGTTCCGCTCCATAGTTTCTTGTATCTAGGTACTGTATGTGGAAGTCCAGGGTGTCCAGATGTTCCGCTCCGTAGTTTCTTGTATTTAGGTACTGGATGTGGAAGTCCAGGGTGTCCCGGTATTCCGCTCCGTAGTTTCTTGTATCTAGGTACTGGATGTTGAAGTCCGGGGTATCCAGGTATTCCCCTTCGTAGTTTTCTGTATCTACGTACTGGATGTGGAATTCCAGGGTGTTCAGGTGTTCCGCACTGTAGTTTCTTGTATCCAGGGACTGGATGTGGAAGTCCAGGGTATCCAGGTATTCCGCTTCGTAGTTTTCTGTATCTAGGTGTCGGATGTGGAAGTCCAGGGTATCCAGGTATTTCGCTTCGTAGTTTTCTGTATCTAGATGTCGGATGTGGAAGTTCAGGGTGTTCAGGTGTTCCGCTCCGTAGTTTCTTGTATCTAGGTACTGTATGTGGAAGTCCGGGGTATCCAGGTATTCCACTTCGTAGTTTTCTGTATCTACGTACTGGATGTGGAAGTCCAGGGTGTTCAGGTGTTCCGCTCTGTAGTTTCTTGTATCTAAGTACTGGATGTGGAAGTCCAGGGTATCCAGGTATTCCGCTTCGTGGTTTTCTGTATCTAGGTGTCGGATGTGGAAGTCCAGGGTGTCCAAATGTTCCGCTCCATAGTTTCATGTATCTAGGTACTGGATGTGGAAGTCTAGGGTGTCTAGATGTTCCGCTCCATAGTTTCTTGTATCTAGGTACTGTATGTGGAAGTCCAGGGTGTCCAGATGTTCCGCTCCATAGTTTCTTGTATCTAGGTACTGGATGTGGAAGTCCAGGGTGTCCAGGTATTCCGCTTCGTAGTTTTCTGTATCTAGGTGTCGGATGTGGAAGTCCAGGGTGTCCAGATGTTCCGCTCCATAGTTTCATGTATCTAGGTACTGGATGTGGAAGTCTAGGGTGTCTAGATGTTCCGCTCCATAGTTTCTTGTATCTAGGTACTGGATGTGGAAGTCCAGGGTGTCCAGATGTTCCGCTCTATAGTCTCTTGTATCTAGGTACTGGATGTGGAAGTCCAGGGTGTCCAGATGTTCCGCTCTATAGTCTCTTGTATCTAGGTACTGGATGTGGAAGTCTAGGGTGTCTAGATGTTCCGCTTCGTAGTTTTCTGTATCTAGGTGTCGGATGTAGAAGTCCAGGGTGTCCAGATGTTCCGCTTCGTAGTTTCTTGTATCTAGGTACTGGATGTGGAAGTCCAGGGTGTCCAGATATTCCGCTTCGTAGTTTTCTGTATCTAGGTGTCGGATGTGGAAGTCCAGGGTGTCCAGATGTTCCGCTTCGTAGTTTCTTGTATCTAGGTACTGGATGTGGAAGTCCAGGGTGTCCAGGTATTCCGCTTCGTAGTTTTCTGTATCTAGGTGTTGGATGTGGAAGTCCAGGGTGTCCAGATGTTCCGCTCCGTAGTTTCTTGTATCTAGGTACTGGATGTGGAAGTCTAGGGTGTCTAGATGTTCCGCTCCGTAGTTTCTTGTATCTAGGTACTGGATGTGGAAGTCCAGGGTGTCCAGGTATTCCCCTTCGTAGTTTTCTGTATCTACGTACTGGATGTGGAATTCCAGGGTGTTCAGGTGTTCCGCACTGTAGTTTCTTGTATCCAGGGACTGGATGTGGAAGTCCAGGGTATCCAGGTATTCCGCTTCGTAGTTTTCTGTATCTAGGTGTCGGATGTGGAAGTCCAGGGTATCCAGGTATTTCGCTTCGTAGTTTTCTGTATCTAGATGTCGGATGTGGAAGTTCAGGGTGTTCAGGTGTTCCGCTCCGTAGTTTCTTGTATCTAGGTACTGTATGTGGAAGTCCGGGGTATCCAGGTATTCCACTTCGTAGTTTTCTGTATCTACGTACTGGATGTGGAAGTCCAGGGTGTTCAGGTGTTCCGCTCTGTAGTTTCTTGTATCTAAGTACTGGATGTGGAAGTCCAGGGTATCCAGGTATTCCGCTTCGTGGTTTTCTGTATCTAGGTGTCGGATGTGGAAGTCCAGGGTGTCCAAATGTTCCGCTCCATAGTTTCATGTATCTAGGTACTGGATGTGGAAGTCTAGGGTGTCTAGATGTTCCGCTCCATAGTTTCTTGTATCTAGGTACTGTATGTGGAAGTCCAGGGTGTCCAGATGTTCCGCTCCATAGTTTCTTGTATCTAGGTACTGGATGTGGAAGTCCAGGGTGTCCAGGTATTCCGCTTCGTAGTTTTCTGTATCTAGGTGTCGGATGTGGAAGTCCAGGGTGTCCAGATGTTCCGCTCCATAGTTTCATGTATCTAGGTACTGGATGTGGAAGTCTAGGGTGTCTAGATGTTCCGCTCCATAGTTTCTTGTATCTAGGTACTGGATGTGGAAGTCCAGGGTGTCCAGATGTTCCGCTCTATAGTCTCTTGTATCTAGGTACTGGATGTGGAAGTCCAGGGTGTCCAGATGTTCCGCTCTATAGTCTCTTGTATCTAGGTACTGGATGTGGAAGTCTAGGGTGTCTAGATGTTCCGCTTCGTAGTTTTCTGTATCTAGGTGTCGGATGTAGAAGTCCAGGGTGTCCAGATATTCCGCTTCGTAGTTTTCTGTATCTAGGTGTCGGATGTGGAAGTCCAGGGTGTCCAGATGTTCCGCTTCGTAGTTTCTTGTATCTAGGTACTGGATGTGGAAGTCCAGGGTGTCCAGGTATTCCGCTTCGTAGTTTTCTGTATCTAGGTGTTGGATGTGGAAGTCCAGGGTGTCCAGATGTTCCGCTCCGTAGTTTCTTGTATCTAGGTACTGGATGTGGAAGTCTAGGGTGTCTAGATGTTCCGCTCCGTAGTTTCTTGTATCTAGGTACTGGATGTGGAAGTCCAGGGTGTCCAGGTATTCCCCTTCGTAGTTTTCTGTATCTACGTACTGGATGTGGAATTCCAGGGTGTTCAGGTGTTCCGCACTGTAGTTTCTTGTATCCAGGGACTGGATGTGGAAGTCCAGGGTATCCAGGTATTCCGCTTCGTAGTTTTCTGTATCTAGGTGTTGGATGTGGAAGTCCAGGGTGTCCAGATGTTCCGCTCCGTAGTTTCTTGTATCTAGGTACTGGATGTGGAAGTCTAGGGTGTCTAGATGTTCCGCTCCGTAGTTTCTTGTATCTAGGTACTGGATGTGGAAGTCCAGGGTGTCCAGGTATTCCCCTTCGTAGTTTTCTGTATCTACGTACTGGATGTGGAATTCCAGGGTGTTCAGGTGTTCCGCACTGTAGTTTCTTGTATCCAGGGACTGGATGTGGAAGTCCAGGGTATCCAGGTATTCCGCTTCGTAGTTTTCTGTATCTAGGTGTCGGATGTGGAAGTCCAGGGTATCCAGGTATTTCGCTTCGTAGTTTTCTGTATCTAGATGTCGGATGTGGAAGTTCAGGGTGTTCAGGTGTTCCGCTCCGTAGTTTCTTGTATCTAGGTACTGTATGTGGAAGTCCGGGGTATCCAGGTATTCCACTTCGTAGTTTTCTGTATCTAGGTGTCGGATGTGGAAATCCAGGGTATCCAGGTATTTCGCTTCGTAGTTTTCTGTATCTAGATGTCGGATGTGGAAGTTCAGGGTGTTCAGGTGTTCCGCTCCGTAGTTTCTTGTATCTAGGTACTGTATGTGGAAGTCCGGGGTATCCAGGTATTCCACTTCGTAGTTTTCTGTATCTACGTACTGGATGTGGAAGTCCAGGGTGTTCAGGTGTTCCGCTCTGTAGTTTCTTGTATCTAAGTACTGGATGTGGAAGTCCAGGGTATCCAGGTATTCCGCTTCGTGGTTTTCTGTATCTAGGTGTCGGATGTGGAAGTCCAGGGTGTCCAAATGTTCCGCTCCATAGTTTCATGTATCTAGGTACTGGATGTGGAAGTCTAGGGTGTCTAGATGTTCCGCTCCATAGTTTCTTGTATCTAGGTACTGTATGTGGAAGTCCAGGGTGTCCAGATGTTCCGCTCCATAGTTTCTTGTATCTAGGTACTGGATGTGGAAGTCCAGGGTGTCCAGGTATTCCGCTTCGTAGTTTTCTGTATCTAGGTGTCGGATGTGGAAGTCCAGGGTGTCCAGATGTTCCGCTCCATAGTTTCATGTATCTAGGTACTGGATGTGGAAGTCTAGGGTGTCTAGATGTTCCGCTCCATAGTTTCTTGTATCTAGGTACTGGATGTGGAAGTCCAGGGTGTCCAGATGTTCCGCTCTATAGTCTCTTGTATCTAGGTACTGGATGTGGAAGTCCAGGGTGTCCAGATGTTCCGCTCTATAGTCTCTTGTATCTAGGTACTGGATGTGGAAGTCTAGGGTGTCTAGATGTTCCGCTTCGTAGTTTTCTGTATCTAGGTGTCGGATGTAGAAGTCCAGGGTGTCCAGATGTTCCGCTTCGTAGTTTCTTGTATCTAGGTACTGGATGTGGAAGTCCAGGGTGTCCAGATATTCCGCTTCGTAGTTTTCTGTATCTAGGTGTCGGATGTGGAAGTCCAGGGTGTCCAGATGTTCCGCTTCGTAGTTTCTTGTATCTAGGTACTGGATGTGGAAGTCCAGGGTGTCCAGGTATTCCGCTTCGTAGTTTTCTGTATCTAGGTGTTGGATGTGGAAGTCCAGGGTGTCCAGATGTTCCGCTCCGTAGTTTCTTGTATCTAGGTACTGGATGTGGAAGTCTAGGGTGTCTAGATGTTCCGCTCCGTAGTTTCTTGTATCTAGGTACTGGATGTGGAAGTCCAGGGTGTCCAGGTATTCCCCTTCGTAGTTTTCTGTATCTACGTACTGGATGTGGAATTCCAGGGTGTTCAGGTGTTCCGCACTGTAGTTTCTTGTATCCAGGGACTGGATGTGGAAGTCCAGGGTATCCAGGTATTCCGCTTCGTAGTTTTCTGTATCTAGGTGTCGGATGTGGAAGTCCAGGGTATCCAGGTATTTCGCTTCGTAGTTTTCTGTATCTAGATGTCGGATGTGGAAGTTCAGGGTGTTCAGGTGTTCCGCTCCGTAGTTTCTTGTATCTAGGTACTGTATGTGGAAGTCCGAGGTATCCAGGTATTCCACTTCGTAGTTTTCTGTATCTACGTACTGGATGTGGAAGTCCAGGGTGTTCAGGTGTTCCGCTCTGTAGTTTCTTGTATCTAAGTACTGGATGTGGAAGTCCAGGGTATCCAGGTATTCCGCTTCGTGGTTTTCTGTATCTAGGTGTCGGATGTGGAAGTCCAGGGTGTCCGAATGTTCCGCTCCATAGTTTCATGTATCTAGGTACTGGATGTGGAAGTCTAGGGTGTCTAGATGTTCCGCTCCATAGTTTCTTGTATCTAGGTACTGTATGTGGAAGTCCAGGGTGTCCAGATGTTCCGCTTCGTAGTTTTCTGTATCTAGGTGTCGGATGTGGAAGTCCAGGGTGTCCAGATGTTCCGCTTCTTAGTTTCTTGTATCTAGGTACTGGATGTGGAAGTCCAGGGTGTCCAGGTATTCCGCTTCGTAGTTTTCTGTATCTAGGTGTCGGATGTGGAAGTCCAGGGTGTCCAGATGTTCCGCTTCGTAGTTTCTTGTATCTAAGTACTGGATGTGGAAGTCCAGGGTGTCCAGGTATTCCACTTCGTAGTTTTCTGTATCTAGGTGTCGGCTGTGGAAGTCCAGGGTGTCCAGATGTTCCGCTTCTTAGTTTCTTGTATCTAGGTACTCGATGTGGAAGTCCAGGGTGTCCAGGTATTCCGCTTCGTAGTTTTCTGTATCTAGGTGTCGGATGTGGAAGTCCAGGGTGTCCAGATGTTCCGCTCCATAGTTTCATGTATCTAGGTACTGGATGTGGAAGTCTAGGGTGTCTAGATGTTCCGCTCCATAGTTTCTTGTATCTAGGTACTGGATGTGGAAGTCCAGGGTGTCCAGATGTTCCGCTCTATAGTCTCTTGTATCTAGGTACTGGATGTGGAAGTCCAGGGTGTCCAGATGTTCCGCTCTATAGTCTCTTGTATCTAGGTACTGGATGTGGAAGTCTAGGGTGTCTAGATGTTCCGCTTCGTAGTTTTCTGTATCTAGGTGTCGGATGTAGAAGTCCAGGGTGTCCAGATGTTCCGCTTCGTAGTTTCTTGTATCTAGGTACTGGATGTGGAAGTCCAGGGTGTCCAGATATTCCGCTTCGTAGTTTTCTGTATCTAGGTGTCGGATGTGGAAGTCCAGGGTGTCCAGATGTTCCGCTTCGTAGTTTCTTGTATCTAGGTACTGGATGTGGAAGTCCAGGGTGTCCAGGTATTCCGCTTCGTAGTTTTCTGTATCTAGGTGTTGGATGTGGAAGTCCAGGGTGTCCAGATGTTCCGCTCCGTAGTTTCTTGTATCTAGGTACTGGATGTGGAAGTCTAGGGTGTCTAGATGTTCCGCTCCGTAGTTTCATGTATCTAGGTACTCGATGTGGAAGTCCAGGGTGTCCAGGTATTCCGCTTCGTAGTTTTCTGTATCTAGGTGTCGGATGTGGAAGTCCAGGGTGTCCAGATGTTCCGCTCCGTAGTTTCTTGTATCTAGGTATTGGATGTGGATGTCCAGGGTGTTCAGGTATTCCGCTTCGTAGTTTTCTGTATCTAGGTGTCGGTTGTGGAAGTCCAGGGTGTCCAGATGTTCCGCTCCGTAGTTTCTTGTATTTAGGTACTGGATGTGGAAGTCCAGGGTGTCCCGGTATTCCGCTCCGTAGTTTCTTGTATCTAGGTACTGGATGTTGAAGTCCGGGGTATCCAGGTATTCCCCTTCGTAGTTTTCTGTATCTACGTACTGGATGTGGAATTCCAGGGTGTTCAGGTGTTCCGCACTGTAGTTTCTTGTATCCAGGGACTGGATGTGGAAGTCCAGGGTATCCAGGTATTCCGCTTCGTAGTTTTCTGTATCTAGGTGTCGGATGTGGAAGTCCAGGGTATCCAGGTATTTCGCTTAGTAGTTTTCTGTATCTAGATGTCGGATGTGGAAGTTCAGGGTGTTCAGGTGTTCCGCTCCGTAGTTTCTTGTATCTAGGTACTGTATGTGGAAGTCCGGGGTATCCAGGTATTCCACTTCGTAGTTTTCTGTATCTACGTACTGGATGTGGAAGTCCAGGGTGTTCAGGTGTTCCGCTCTGTAGTTTCTTGTATCTAAGTACTGGATGTGGAAGTCCAGGGTATCCAGGTATTCCGCTTCGTGGTTTTCTGTATCTAGGTGTCGGATGTGGAAGTCCAGGGTGTCCAAATGTTCCGCTCCATAGTTTCATGTATCTAGGTACTGGATGTGGAAGTCTAGGGTGTCTAGATGTTCCGCTCCATAGTTTCTTGTATCTAGGTACTGTATGTGGAAGTCCAGGGTGTCCAGATGTTCCGCTCCATAGTCTCTTGTATCTAGGTACTGGATGTGGAAGTCTAGGGTGTCCAGGTATTCCGCTTCGTAGTTTTCTGTATCTAGGTGTCGGATGTGGAAGTCCAGGGTGTCCAGATGTTCCGCTTCTTAGTTTCTTGTATCTAGGTACTGGATGTGGAAGTCCAGGGTGTCCAGGTATTCCGCTTCGTAGTTTTCTGTATCTAGGTGTCGGATGTGGAAGTCCAGGGTGTCCAGATGTTCCGCTCCATAGTTTCATGTATCTAGGTACTGGATGTGGAAGTCTAGGGTGTCTAGATGTTCCGCTCCATAGTTTCTTGTATCTAGGTACTGGACGTGGAAGTCCAGGGTGTCCAGATGTTCCGCTCCATAGTCTCTTGTATCTAGGTACTGGATGTGGAAGTCCAGGGTGTCCAGATGTTCCGCTCCATAGTCTCTTGTATCTAGGTACTGGATGTGGAAGTCTAGGGTGTCTAGATGTTCCGCTTCGTAGTTTTCTGTATCTAGGTGTCGGATGTGGAAGTCCAGGGTGTCCAGATGTTCCGCTTCGTAGTTTCTTGTATCTAAGTACTGGATGTGGAAGTCCAGGGTGTCCAGGTATTCCACTTCGTAGTTTTCTGTATCTAGGTGTCGGATGTGGAAGTCCAGGGTGTCCAGACGTTCCGCTCCATAGTTTCATGTATCTAGGTACTGGATGTGGAAGTCTAGGGTGTCTAGATGTTCCGCTCCATAGTTTCTTGTATCTAGGTACTGGATGTGGAAGTCCAGGGTGTCCAGATGTTCCGCTCTATAGTCTCTTGTATCTAGGTACTGGATGTGGAAGTCTAGGGTGTCTAGATGTTCCGCTTCGTAGTTTTCTGTATCTAGGTGTCGGATGTAGAAGTCGAGGGTGTCCAGATGTTCCGCTTCGTAGTTTCTTGTATCTAGGTACTGGATGTGGAAGTCCAGGGTGTCCAGGTATTCCGCTTCGTAGTTTTCTGTATCTAGGTGTCGGATGTGGAAGTCCAGGGTGTCCAGATGTTCCGCTCCGTAGTTTCTTGTATCTAGGTATTGGATGTGGATGACCAGGGTGTTCAGGTATTCCGCTTCGTAGTTTTCTGTATCTAGGTGTCGGATGTGGAAGTCCAGGGTGTCCAGATGTTCCGCTCCGTAGTTTCTTGTATCTAGGTACTGGATGTGGAAGTCCAGGGTGTCCAGATGTTCCGCTTCGTAGTTTCTTGTATCTAGGTACTGGATGTGGAAGTCCAGGGTGTCCAGGTATTCCGCTTCGTAGTTTTCTGTATCTAGGTGTCGGATGTGGAAGTCCAGGGTGTCCAGATGTTCCGCTCCGTAGTTTCTTGTATCTAGGTATTGGATGTGGATGTCCAGGGTGTTCAGGTATTCCGCTTCGTAGTTTTCTGTATCTACGTACTGGATGTGGAAGTCCAGGGTGTTCAGGTGTTCCGCTCTGTAGTTTCTTGTATCTAAGTACTGGATGTGGAAGTCCAGGGTATCCAGGTATTCCGCTTCGTAGTTTTCTGTATCTAGGTGTCGGATGTGGAAGTCCAGGGTGTCCAGATGTTCCGCTCCGTAGTTTCTTGTATCTAGGTATTGGATGTGGATGTCCAGGGTGTTCAGGTATTCCGCTTCGTAGTTTTCTGTATCTAGGTGTCGGATGTGGAAGTCCAGGGTGTCCAGATGTTCCGCTCCGTAGTTTCTAGTATTTAGGTACCGGATGGGGAAGTCCAGGGTGTCCCGGTATTCCGCTCCGTAGTTTCTTGTATCTAGGTACTGGATGTGGAAGTCCGGGGTGTCCAGATGTTCCGCTTCGTAGTTTCTTGTATCTAGGTACTGGATGTGGAAGTCCAGGGTGTCCAGATGTTCCGCTTCGTAGTTTTCTGTATCTAGGTGTCGGATGTGGAAGTCCAGGGTGTCCAGATGTTCCGCTCCGTAGTTTCTAGTATTTAGGTACCGGATGTGGAAGTCCAGGGTGTCCCGGTATTCCGCTCCGTAGATTCTTGTATCTAGGTACTGGATGTGGAAGTCCGGGGTGTCCAGATGTTCCGCTTCGTAGTTTTCTGTATCTAGGTGTTGGATGTGGAAGTCCAGGATGTCCAGATGTTTCGCTCCGTAGTTTCTTGTATCTAGGTACTGGATGTGGAAGTCTAGGGTGTCTAGATGTTCCGCTCCGTAGTTTCTTGTATCTAGGTACTGGATGTGGAAGTCCAGGGTGTCCAGGTATTCCGCTTCGTAGTTTTCTGTATCTAGGTGTCGGATGTGGAAGTCCAGGGTGTCCAGATGTTCCGCTCCGTAGTTTCTTGTATCTAGGTATTGGATGTGGATGTCCAGGGTGTTCAGGTATTCCGCTTCGTAGTTTTCTGTATCTAGGTGTCGGATGTGGAAGTCCAGGGTGTCCAGATGTTCCGCTCCGTAGTTTCTTGTATTTAGGTACTGGATGTGGAAGTCCAGGGTGTCCCGGTATTCCGCTCCGTAGTTTCTTGTATCTAGGTACTGGATGTGGAAGTCCGGGGTATCCAGGTATTCCCCTTCGTAGTTTTCTGTATCTACGTACTGGATGTGGAATTCCAGGGTGTTCAGGTGTTCCACACTGTAGTTTCTTGTATCCAGGGACTGGATGTGGAAGTCCAGGGTATCCAGGTATTCCGCTTCGTGGTTTTCTGTATCTAGGTGTCGGATGTGGAAGTCCAGGGTGTCGAAATGTTCCGCTCCATAGTTTCATGTATCTAGGTACTGGATGTGGAAGTCTAGGGTGTCTAGATGTTCCGCTCCATAGTTTCTTGTATCTAGGTACTGGATGTGGAAGTCCAGGGTGTCCAGGTATTCCGCTTCGTAGTTTTCTGTATCTAGGTGTCGGATGTGGAAGTCCAGGGTGTCCAGATGTTCCGCTCCGTAGTTTCTAGTATTTAGGTACCGGATGTGGAAGTCCAGGGTGTCCCGGTATTCCGCTCCGTAGTTTCTTGTATCTAGGTACTGGATATGGAAGTCCGGGGTATCCAGGTATTCCGCTTCGTAGTTTTCTGTATCTACGTACTGGATGTGGAAGTCCAGGGTGTTCAGGTGTTCCGCTCTGTAGTTTCTTGTATCTAAGTACTGGATGTGGAAGTCCAGGGTATCCAGGTATTCCGCTTCGTAGTTTTCTGTATCTAGGTGTCGGATGTGGAAGTCCAGGGTGTCCAGATGTTCCGCTCCGTAGTTTCTTGTATCTAGGTATTGGATGTGGATGTCCAGGGTGTTCAGGTACTCCGCTTCGTAGTTTTCTGTATCTAGGTGTCGGATGTGGAAGTCCAGGGTGTCCAGATGTTCCGCTCCGTAGTTTCTAGTATTTAGGTACCGGATGTGGAAGTCCAGGGTGTCCCGGTATTCCGCTCCGTAGTTTCTTGTATCTAGGTACTGGATGTGGAAGTCCGGGGTGTCCAGATGTTCCGCTTCGTAGTTTCTTGTATCTAGGTACTGGATGTGGAAGTCCAGGGTGTCCAGGTATTCCGCTTCGTAGTTTTCTGTATCTAGGTGTTGGATGTGGAAGTCCAGGGTGTCCAGATGTTCCGCTCCGTAGTTTCTTGTATCTAGGTACTGGATGTGGAAGTCTAGGGTGTCTAGATGTTCCGCTCCGTAGTTTCTTGTATCTAGGTACTGGATGTGGAAGTCCAGGGTGTCCCGGTATTCCGCTCCGTAGTTTCTTGTATCTAGGTACTGGATGTGGAAGTCCGGGGTATCCAGGTATTCCCCTTCGTAGTTTTCTGTATCTACGTACTGGATGTGGAATTCCAGGGTGTTCAGGTGTTCCGCACTGTAGTTTCTTGTATCCAGGGACTGGATGTGGAAGTCCAGGGTATCCAGGTATTCCGCTTCGTAGTTTTCTGTATCTAGGTGCCGGATGTGGAAGTCCAGGGTATCCAGGTATTTCGCTTCGTAGTTTTCTGTATCTAGATGTCGGATGTGGAAGTTCAGGGTGTTCAGGTGTTCCGCTCCGTAGTTTCTTGTATCTAGGTACTGGATGTGGAAGTCCGGGGTATCCAGGTATTCCACTTCGTAGTTTTCTGTATCTACGTACTGGATGTGGAAGTCCAGGGTGTTCAGGTGTTCCGCTCTGTAGTTTCTTGTATCTAAGTACTGGATGTGGAAGTCCAGGGTATCCAGGTATTCCGCTTCGTGGTTTTCTGTATCTAGGTGTCGGATGTGGAAGTCCAGGGTGTCCAAATGTTCCGCTCCATAGTTTCATGTATCTAGGTACTGGATGTGGAAGTCTAGGGTGTCTAGATGTTCCGCTCCATAGTTTCTTGTATCTAGGTACTGTATGTGGAAGTCCAGGGTGTCCAGATGTTCCGCTCCATAGTCTCTTGTATCTAGGTACTGGATGTGGAAGTCCAGGGTGTCCAGGTATTCCGCTTCGTAGTTTTCTGTATCTAGGTGTCGGATGTGGAAGTCCAGGGTGTCCAGATGTTCCGCTTCTTAGTTTCTTGTATCTAGGTACTGGATGTGGAAGTCCAGGGTGTCCAGGTATTCCGCTTCGTAGGTTTCTGTATCTAGGTGTCGGATGTGGAAGTCCAGGGTGTCCAGATGTTCCGCTCCATAGTTTCATGTATCTAGGTACTGGATGTGGAAGTCTAGGGTGTCTAGATGTTCCGCTCCATAGTTTCTTGTATCTAGGTACTGGACGTGGAAGTCCAGGGTGTCCAGATGTTCCGCTCCATAGTCTCTTGTATCTAGGTACTGGATGTGGAAGTCCAGGGTGTCCAGATGTTCCGCTCCATAGTCTCTTGTATCTAGGTACTGGATGTGGAAGTCTAGGGTGTCTAGATGTTCCGCTTCGTAGTTTTCTGTATCTAGGTGTCGGATGTAGAAGTCCAGGGTGTCCAGATGTTCCGCTTCGTAGTTTCTTGTATCTAGGTACTGGATGTGGAAGTCCAGGGTGTCCAGGTATTCCGCTTCGTAGTTTTCTGTATCTAGGTGTCGGATGTGGAAGTCCAGGGTGTCCAGATGTTCCGCTTCGTAGTTTCTTGTATCTAAGTACTGGATGTGGAAGTCCAGGGTGTCCAGGTATTCCACTTCGTAGTTTTCTGTATCTAGGTGTCGGATGTGGAAGTCCAGGGTGTCCAGATGTTCCACTCCATAGTTTCATGTATCTAGGTACTGGATGTGGAAGTCTAGGGTGTCTAGATGTTCCGCTCCATAGTTTCTTGTATCTAGGTACTGGATGTGGAAGTCCAGGGTGTCCAGATGTTCCGCTCTATAGTCTCTTGTATCTAGGTACTGGATGTGGAAGTCTAGGGTGTCTAGATGTTCCGCTTCGTAGTTTTCTGTATCTAGGTGTCGGATGTAGAAGTCCAGGGTGTCCAGATGTTCCGCTTCGTAGTTTCTTGTATCTAGGTACTGGATGTGGAAGTCCAGGGTGTCCAGGTATTCCGCTCCGTAGTTTCTTGTATCTAGGTACTGGATGTGGAAGTCCGGGGTGTCCAGATGTTCCGCTTCGTAGTTTCTTGTATCTAGGTATTGGATGTGGATGTCCAGGGTGTTCAGGTATTCCGCTTCGTAGTTTTCTGTATCTAGGTGTCGGATGTGGAAGTCCAGGGTGTCCAGATGTTCCGCTTCGTAGTTTTCTGTATCTAGGTGTCGGATGTAGAAGTCCAGGGTGTCCAGATGTTCCGCTTCGTAGTTTCTTGTATCTAGGTACTGGATGTGGAAGTCCAGGGTGTCCAGGTATTCCGCTCCGTAGTTTCTTGTATCTAGGTACTGGATGTGGAAGTCCGGGGTGTCCAGATGTTCCGCTTCGTAGTTTCTTGTATCTAGGTATTGGATGTGGATGTCCAGGGTGTTCAGGTATTCCGCTTCGTAGTTTTCTGTATCTAGGTGTCGGATGTGGAAGTCCAGGGTGTCCAGATGTTCCGCTCCGTAGTTTCTTGTATCTAGGTACTGGATGTGGAAGTCCAGGGTGTCCAGATGTTCCGCTTCGTAGTTTCTTGTATCTAGGTACTGGATGTGGAAGTCCAGGGTGTCCAGGTATTCCGCTTCGTAGTTTTCTGTATCTAGGTGTCGGATGTGGAAGTCCAGGGTGTCCAGATGTTCCGCTTCGTAGTTTCTTGTATCTAAGTACTGGATGTGGAAGTCCAGGGTGTCCAGGTATTCCACTTCGTAGTTTTCTGTATCTAGGTGTCGGATGTGGAAGTCCAGGGTGTCCAGATGTTCCACTCCATAGTTTCATGTATCTAGGTACTGGATGTGGAAGTCTAGGGTGTCTAGATGTTCCGCTCCATAGTTTCTTGTATCTAGGTACTGGATGTGGAAGTCCAGGGTGTCCAGATGTTCCGCTCTATAGTCTCTTGTATCTAGGTACTGGATGTGGAAGTCTAGGGTGTCTAGATGTTCCGCTTCGTAGTTTTCTGTATCTAGGTGTCGGATGTAGAAGTCCAGGGTGTCCAGATGTTCCGCTTCGTAGTTTCTTGTATCTAGGTACTGGATGTGGAAGTCCAGGGTGTCCAGGTATTCCGCTCCGTAGTTTCTTGTATCTAGGTACTGGATGTGGAAGTCCGGGGTGTCCAGATGTTCCGCTTCGTAGTTTCTTGTATCTAGGTATTGGATGTGGATGTCCAGGGTGTTCAGGTATTCCGCTTCGTAGTTTTCTGTATCTAGGTGTCGGATGTGGAAGTCCAGGGTGTCCAGATGTTCCGCTCCGTAGTTTCTTGTATCTAGGTACTGGATGTGGAAGTCCAGGGTGTCCAGATGTTCCGCTTCGTAGTTTCTTGTATCTAGGTACTGGATGTGGAAGTCCAGGGTGTCCAGGTATTCCGCTTCGTAGTTTTCTGTATCTAGGTGTCGGATGTGGAAGTCCAGGGTGTCCAGATGTTCCGCTTCTTAGTTTCTTGTATCTAGGTACTGGATGTGGAAGTCCAGGGTGTCCAGGTATTCCGCTTCGTAGTTTTCTGTATCTAGGTGTCGGATGTGGAAGTCCAGGGTGTCCAGATGTTCCGCTCCATAGTTTCATGTATCTAGGTACTGGATGTGGAAGTCTAGGGTGTCTAGATGTTCCGCTCCATAGTTTCTTGTATCTAGGTACTGGACGTGGAAGTCCAGGGTGTCCAGATGTTCCGCTCCATAGTCTCTTGTATCTAGGTACTGGATGTGGAAGTCCAGGGTGTCCAGATGTTCCGCTCCATAGTCTCTTGTATCTAGGTACTGGATGTGGAAGTCTAGGGTGTCTAGATGTTCCGCTTCGTAGTTTTCTGTATCTAGGTGTCGGATGTAGACGTCCAGGGTGTCCAGATGTTCCGCTTCGTAGTTTCTTGTATCTAGGTACTGGATGTGGAAGTCCAGGGTGTCCAGGTATTCCGCTTCGTAGTTTTCTGTATCTAGGTGTCGGATGTGGAAGTCCAGGGTGTCCAGATGTTCCGCTTCGTAGTTTCTTGTATCTAAGTACTGGATGTGGAAGTCCAGGGTGTCCAGGTATTCCACTTCGTAGTTTTCTGTATCTAGGTGTCGGATGTGGAAGTCCAGGGTGTCCAGATGTTCCGCTCCATAGTTTCATGTATCTAGGTACTGGATGTGGAAGTCTAGGGTGTCTAGATGTTCCGCTCCATAGTTTCTTGTATCTAGGTACTGGATGTGGAAGTCCAGGGTGTCCAGATGTTCCGCTCTATAGTCTCTTGTATCTAGGTACTGGATGTGGAAGTCTAGGGTGTCTAGATGTTCCGCTTCGTAGTTTTCTGTATCTAGGTGTCGGATGTAGAAGTCCAGGGTGTCCAGATGTTCCGCTTCGTAGTTTCTTGTATCTAGGTACTGGATGTGGAAGTCCAGGGTGTCCAGATGTTCCGCTTCGTAGTTTCTTGTATCTAGGTATTGGATGTGGATGTCCAGGGTGTTCAGGTATTCCGCTTCGTAGTTTTCTGTATCTAGGTGTCGGATGTGGAAGTCCAGGGTGTCCAGATGTTCCGCTCCGTAGTTTCTTGTATCTAGGTACTGGATGTGGAAGTCCAGGGTGTCCAGATGTTCCGCTTCGTAGTTTCTTGTATCTAGGTACTGGATGTGGAAGTCCAGGGTGTCCAGGTATTCCGCTTCGTAGTTTTCTGTATCTAGGTGTCGGATGTGGAAGTCCAGGGTGTCCAGATGTTCCGCTCCGTAGTTTCTTGTATCTAGGTATTGGATGTGGATGTCCAGGGTGTTCAGGTATTCCGCTTCGTAGTTTTCTGTATCTACGTACTGGATGTGGAAGTCCAGGGTGTTCAGGTGTTCCGCTCTGTAGTTTCTTGTATCTAAGTACTGGATGTGGAAGTCCAGGGTATCCAGGTATTCCGCTTCGTAGTTTTCTGTATCTAGGTGTCGGATGTGGAAGTCCAGGGTGTCCAGATGTTCCGCTCCGTAGTTTCTTGTATCTAGGTATTGGATGTGGATGTCCAGGGTGTTCAGGTATTCCGCTTCGTAGTTTTCTGTATCTAGGTGTCGGATGTGGAAGTCCAGGGTGTCCAGATGTTCCGCTCCGTAGTTTCTAGTATTTAGGTACCGGATGTGGAAGTCCAGGGTGTCCCGGTATTCCGCTCCGTAGTTTCTTGTATCTAGGTACTGGATGTGGAAGTCCGGGGTGTCCAGATGTTCCGCTTCGTAGTTTCTTGTATCTAGGTACTGGATGTGGAAGTCCAGGGTGTCCAGGTATTCCGCTTCGTAGTTTTCTGTATCTAGGTGTTGGATGTGGAAGTCCAGGATGTCCAGATGTTTCGCTCCGTAGTTTCTTGTATCTAGGTACTGGATGTGGAAGTCTAGGGTGTCTAGATGTTCCGCTCCGTAGTTTCTTGTATCTAGGTACTGGATGTGGAAGTCCAGGGTGTCCAGGTATTCCGCTTCGTAGTTTTCTGTATCTAGGTGTCGGATGTGGAAGTCCAGGGTGTCCAGATGTTCCGCTCCGTAGTTTCTTGTATCTAGGTATTGGATGTGGATGTCCAGGGTGTTCAGGTATTCCGCTTCGTAGTTTTCTGTATCTAGGTGTCGGATGTGGAAGTCCAGGGTGTCCAGATGTTCCGCTCCGTAGTTTCTTGTATTTAGGTACTGGATGTGGAAGTCCAGGGTGTCCCGGTATTCCGCTCCGTAGTTTCTTGTATCTAGGTACTGGATGTGGAAGTCCGGGGTATCCAGGTATTCCCCTTCGTAGTTTTCTGTATCTACGTACTGGATGTGGAATTCCAGGGTGTTCAGGTGTTCCGCACTGTAGTTTCTTGTATCCAGGGACTGGATGTGGAAGTCCAGGGTATCCAGGTATTCCGCTTCGTAGTTTTCTGTATCTAGGTGCCGGATGTGGAAGTCCAGGGTATCCAGGTATTTCGCTTCGTAGTTTTCTGTATCTAGATGTCGGATGTGGAAGTTCAGGGTGTTCAGGTGTTCCGCTCCGTAGTTTCTTGTATCTAGGTACTGGATGTGGAAGTCCGGGGTATCCAGGTATTCCACTTCGTAGTTTTCTGTATCTACGTACTGGATGTGGAAGTCCAGGGTGTTCAGGTGTTCCGCTCTGTAGTTTCTTGTATCTAAGTACTGGATGTGGAAGACCAGGGTATCCAGGTATTCCGCTTCGTGGTTTTCTGTATCTAGGTGTCGGATGTGGAAGTCCAGGGTGTCCAAATGTTCCGCTCCATAGTTTCATGTATCTAGGTACTGGATGTGGAAGTCTAGGGTGTCTAGATGTTCCGCTCCATAGTTTCTTGTATCTAGGTACTGGATGTGGAAGTCCAGGGTGTCCAGGTATTCCGCTTCGTAGTTTTCTGTATCTAGGTGTCGGATGTGGAAGTCCAGGGTGTCCAGATGTTCCGCTCCGTAGTTTCTAGTATTTAGGTACCGGATGTGGAAGTCCGGGGTGTCCAGATGTTCCGCTTCGTAGTTTCTTGTATCTAGGTACTGGATGTGGAAGTCCAGGGTGTCCAGGTATTCCGCTTCGTAGTTTTCTGTATCTAGGTGTTGGATGTGGAAGTCCAGGGTGTCCAGATGTTCCGCTCCGTAGTTTCTTGTATCTAGGTACTGGATGTGGAAGTCTAGGGTGTCTAGATGTTCCGCTCCGTAGTTTCTTGTATCTAGGTACTGGATGTGGAAGTCCAGGGTGTCCCGGTATTCCGCTCCGTAGTTTCTTGTATCTAGATACTGGATGTGGAAGTCCGGGGTATCCAGGTATTCCCCTTCGTAGTTTTCTGTATCTACGTACTGGATGTGGAATTCCAGGGTGTTCAGGTGTTCCGCACTGTAGTTTCTTGTATCCAGGGACTGGATGTGGAAGTCCAGGGTATCCAGGTATTCCGCTTCGTAGTTTTCTGTATCTAGGTGCCGGATGTGGAAGTCCAGGGTATCCAGGTATTTCGCTTCGTAGTTTTCTGTATCTAGATGTCGGATGTGGAAGTTCAGGGTGTTCAGGTGTTCCGCTCCGTAGTTTCTTGTATCTAGGTACTGGATGTGGAAGTCCGGGGTATCCAGGTATTCCACTTCGTAGTTTTCTGTATCTACGTACTGGATGTGGAAGTCCAGGGTGTTCAGGTGTTCCGCTCTGTAGTTTCTTGTATCTAAGTACTGGATGTGGAAGTCCAGGGTATCCAGGTATTCCGCTTCGTGGTTTTCTGTATCTAGGTGTCGGATGTGGAAGTCCAGGGTGTCCAAATGTTCCGCTCCATAGTTTCATGTATCTAGGTACTGGATGTGGAAGTCTAGGGTGTCTAGATGTTCCGCTCCATAGTTTCTTGTATCTAGGTACTGTATGTGGAAGTCCAGGGTGTCCAGATGTTCCGCTCCATAGTCTCTTGTATCTAGGTACTGGATGTGGAAGTCCAGGGTGTCCAGGTATTCCGCTTCGTAGTTTTCTGTATCTAGGTGTCGGATGTGGAAGTCCAGGGTGTCCAGATGTTCCGCTTCTTAGTTTCTTGTATCTAGGTACTGGATGTGGAAGTCCAGGGTGTCCAGGTATTCCGCTTCGTAGTTTTCTGTATCTAGGTGTCGGATGTGGAAGTCCAGGGTGTCCAGATGTTCCGCTCCATAGTTTCATGTATCTAGGTACTGGATGTGGAAGTCTAGGGTGTCTAGATGTTCCGCTCCATAGTTTCTTGTATCTAGGTACTGGACGTGGAAGCCCAGGGTGTCCAGATGTTCCGCTCCATAGTCTCTTGTATCTAGGTACTGGATGTGGAAGTCCAGGGTGTCCAGATGTTCCGCTCCATAGTCTCTTGTATCTAGGTACTGGATGTGGAAGTCTAGGGTGTCTAGATGTTCCGCTTCGTAGTTTTCTGTATCTAGGTGTCGGATGTAGAAGTCCAGGGTGTCCAGATGTTCCGCTTCGTAGTTTCTTGTATCTAGGTACTGGATGTGGAAGTCCAGGGTGTCCAGGTCTTCCGCTTCGTAGTTTTCTGTATCTAGGTGTCGGATGTGGAAGTCCAGGGTGTCCAGATGTTCCGCTTCGTAGTTTCTTGTATCTAAGTACTGGATGTGGAAGTCCAGGGTGTCCAGGTATTCCACTTCGTAGTTTTCTGTATCTAGGTGTCGGATGTGGAAGTCCAGGGTTTCCAGATGTTCCGCTCCATAGTTTCATGTATCTAGGTACTGGATGTGGAAGTCTAGGGTGTCTAGATGTTCCGCTCCATAGTTTCTTGTATCTAGGTACTGGATGTGGAAGTCCAGGGTGTCCAGATGTTCCGCTCTATAGTCTCTTGTATCTAGGTACTGGATGTGGAAGTCTAGGGTGTCTAGATGTTCCGCTTCGTAGTTTTCTGTATCTAGGTGTCGGATGTAGAAGTCCAGGGTGTCCAGATGTTCCGCTTCGTAGTTTCTTGTATCTAGGTACTGGATGTGGAAGTCCAGGGTGTCCAGGTATTCCGCTCCGTAGTTTCTTGTATCTAGGTACTGGATGTGGAAGTCCGGGGTGTCCAGATGTTCCGCTTCGTAGTTTCTTGTATCTAGGTACTGGATGTGGAAGTCCAGGGTGTCCAGGTATTCCGCTTCGTAGTTTTCTGTATCTAGGTGTTGGATGTGGAAGTCCAGGATGTCCAGATGTTTCGCTCCGTAGTTTCTTGTATCTAGGTACTGGATGTGGAAGTCTAGGGTGTCTAGATGTTCCGCTCCGTAGTTTCTTGTATCTAGGTACTGGATGTGGAAGTCCAGGGTGTCCAGGTATTCCGCTTCGTAGTTTTCTGTATCTAGGTGTCGGATGTGGAAGTCCAGGGTGTCCAGATGTTCCGCTCCGTAGTTTCTTGTATCTAGGTATTGGATGTGGATGTCCAGGGTGTTCAGGTATTCCGCTTCGTAGTTTTCTGTATCTAGGTGTCGGATGTGGAAGTCCAGGGTGTCCAGATGTTCCGCTCCGTAGTTTCTTGTATTTAGGTACTGGATGTGGAAGTCCAGGGTGTCCCGGTATTCCGCTCCGTAGTTTCTTGTATCTAGGTATTGGATGTGGATGTCCAGGGTGTTCAGGTATTCCGCTTCGTAGTTTTCTGTATCTAGGTGTCGGATGTGGAAGTCCAGGGTGTCCAGATGTTCCGCTCCGTAGTTTCTTGTATTTAGGTACTGGATGTGGAAGTCCAGGGTGTCCCGGTATTCCGCTCCGTAGTTTCTTGTATCTAGGTACTGGATGTGGAAGTCCGGGGTATCCAGGTATTCCCCTTCGTAGTTTTCTGTATCTAGGTACTGGATGTGGAATTCCAGGGTGTTCAGGTGTTCCGCACTGTAGTTTCTTGTATCCAGGGACTGGATGTGGAAGTCCAGGGTATCCAGGTATTCCGCTTCGTAGTTTTCTGTATCTAGGTGCCGGATGTGGAAGTCCAGGGTATCCAGGTATTTCGCTTCGTAGTTTTCTGTATCTAGATGTCGGATGTGGAAGTTCAGGGTGTTCAGGTGTTCCGCTCCGTAGTTTCTTGTATCTAGGTACTGGATGTGGAATTCCAGGGTGTTCAGGTGTTCCGCACTGTAGTTTCTTGTATCCAGGGACTGGATGTGGAAGTCCAGGGTATCCAGGTATTCCGCTTCGTAGTTTTCTGTATCTACGTACTGGATGTGGAAGTCCAGGGTGTTCAGGTGTTCCGCTCTGTAGTTTCTTGTATCTAAGTACTGGATGTGGAAGTCCAGGGTATCCAGGTATTCCGCTTCGTAGTTTTCTGTATCTAGGTGTCGGATGTGGAAGTCCAGGGTGTCCAGATGTTCCGCTCCGTAGTTTCTTGTATCTAGGTATTGGATGTGGATGTCCAGGGTGTTCAGGTACTCCGCTTCGTAGTTTTCTGTATCTAGGTGTCGGATGTGGAAGTCCAGGGTGTCCAGATGTTCCGCTCCGTAGTTTCTAGTATTTAGGTACCGGATGTGGAAGTCCAGGGTGTCCCGGTATTCCGCTCCGTAGTTTCTTGTATCTAGGTACTGGATGTGGAAGTCCGGGGTGTCCAGATGTTCCGCTTCGTAGTTTCTTGTATCTAGGTACTGGATGTGGAAGTCCAGGGTGTCCAGGTATTCCGCTTCGTAGTTTTCTGTATCTAGGTGTTGGATGTGGAAGTCCAGGGTGTCCAGATGTTCCGCTCCGTAGTTTCTTGTATCTAGGTACTGGATGTGGAAGTCTAGGGTGTCTAGATGTTCCGCTCCGTAGTTTCTTGTATCTAGGTACTGGATGTGGAAGTCCAGGGTGTCCCGGTATTCCGCTCCGTAGTTTCTTGTATCTAGATACTGGATGTGGAAGTCCGGGGTATCCAGGTATTCCCCTTCGTAGTTTTCTGTATCTACGTACTGGATGTGGAATTCCAGGGTGTTCAGGTGTTCCGCACTGTAGTTTCTTGTATCCAGGGACTGGATGTGGAAGTCCAGGGTATCCAGGTATTCCGCTTCGTAGTTTTCTGTATCTAGGTGCCGGATGTGGAAGTCCAGGGTATCCAGGTATTTCGCTTCGTAGTTTTCTGTATCTAGATGTCGGATGTGGAAGTTCAGGGTGTTCAGGTGTTCCGCTCCGTAGTTTCTTGTATCTAGGTACTGGATGTGGAAGTCCGGGGTATCCAGGTATTCCACTTCGTAGTTTTCTGTATCTACGTACTGGATGTGGAAGTCCAGGGTGTTCAGGTGTTCCGCTCTGTAGTTTCTTGTATCTAAGTACTGGATGTGGAAGTCCAGGGTATCCAGGTATTCCGCTTCGTGGTTTTCTGTATCTAGGTGTCGGATGTGGAAGTCCAGGGTGTCCAAATGTTCCGCTCCATAGTTTCATGTATCTAGGTACTGGATGTGGAAGTCTAGGGTGTCTAGATGTTCCGCTCCATAGTTTCTTGTATCTAGGTACTGTATGTGGAAGTCCAGGGTGTCCAGATGTTCCGCTCCATAGTCTCTTGTATCTAGGTACTGGATGTGGAAGTCCAGGGTGTCCAGGTATTCCGCTTCGTAGTTTTCTGTATCTAGGTGTCGGATGTGGAAGTCCAGGGTGTCCAGATGTTCCGCTTCTTAGTTTCTTGTATCTAGGTACTGGATGTGGAAGTCCAGGGTGTCCAGGTATTCCGCTTCGTAGTTTTCTGTATCTAGGTGTCGGATGTGGAAGTCCAGGGTGTCCAGATGTTCCGCTCCATAGTTTCATGTATCTAGGTACTGGATGTGGAAGTCTAGGGTGTCTAGATGTTCCGCTCCATAGTTTCTTGTATCTAGGTACTGGACGTGGAAGTCCAGGGTGTCCAGATGTTCCGCTCCATAGTCTCTTGTATCTAGGTACTGGATGTGGAAGTCCAGGGTGTCCAGATGTTCCGCTCCATAGTCTCTTGTATCTAGGTACTGGATGTGGAAGTCTAGGGTGTCTAGATGTTCCGCTTCGTAGTTTTCTGTATCTAGGTGTCGGATGTAGAAGTCCAGGGTGTCCAGATGTTCCGCTTCGTAGTTTCTTGTATCTAGGTACTGGATGTGGAAGTCCAGGGTGTCCAGGTCTTCCGCTTCGTAGTTTTCTGTATCTAGGTGTCGGATGTGGAAGTCCAGGGTGTCCAGATGTTCCGCTTCGTAGTTTCTTGTATCTAAGTACTGGATGTGGAAGTCCAGGGTGTCCAGGTATTCCACTTCGTAGTTTTCTGTATCTAGGTGTCGGATGTGGAAGTCCAGGGTTTCCAGATGTTCCGCTCCATAGTTTCATGTATCTAGGTACTGGATGTGGAAGTCTAGGGTGTCTAGATGTTCCGCTCCATAGTTTCTTGTATCTAGGTACTGGATGTGGAAGTCCAGGGTGTCCAGATGTTCCGCTCTATAGTCTCTTGTATCTAGGTACTGGATGTGGAAGTCTAGGGTGTCTAGATGTTCCGCTTCGTAGTTTTCTGTATCTAGGTGTCGGATGTAGAAGTCCAGGGTGTCCAGATGTTCCGCTTCGTAGTTTCTTGTATCTAGGTACTGGATGTGGAAGTCCAGGGTGTCCAGGTATTCCGCTCCGTAGTTTCTTGTATCTAGGTACTGGATGTGGAAGTCCGGGGTGTCCAGATGTTCCGCTTCGTAGTTTCTTGTATCTAGGTACTGGATGTGGAAGTCCAGGGTGTCCAGGTATTCCGCTTCGTAGTTTTCTGTATCTAGGTGTTGGATGTGGAAGTCCAGGATGTCCAGATGTTTCGCTCCGTAGTTTCTTGTATCTAGGTACTGGATGTGGAAGTCTAGGGTGTCTAGATGTTCCGCTCCGTAGTTTCTTGTATCTAGGTACTGGATGTGGAAGTCCAGGGTGTCCAGGTATTCCGCTTCGTAGTTTTCTGTATCTAGGTGTCGGATGTGGAAGTCCAGGGTGTCCAGATGTTCCGCTCCGTAGTTTCTTGTATCTAGGTATTGGATGTGGATGTCCAGGGTGTTCAGGTATTCCGCTTCGTAGTTTTCTGTATCTAGGTGTCGGATGTGGAAGTCCAGGGTGTCCAGATGTTCCGCTCCGTAGTTTCTTGTATTTAGGTACTGGATGTGGAAGTCCAGGGTGTCCCGGTATTCCGCTCCGTAGTTTCTTGTATCTAGGTATTGGATGTGGATGTCCAGGGTGTTCAGGTATTCCGCTTCGTAGTTTTCTGTATCTAGGTGTCGGATGTGGAAGTCCAGGGTGTCCAGATGTTCCGCTCCGTAGTTTCTTGTATTTAGGTACTGGATGTGGAAGTCCAGGGTGTCCCGGTATTCCGCTCCGTAGTTTCTTGTATCTAGGTACTGGATGTGGAAGTCCGGGGTATCCAGGTATTCCCCTTCGTAGTTTTCTGTATCTAGGTACTGGATGTGGAATTCCAGGGTGTTCAGGTGTTCCGCACTGTAGTTTCTTGTATCCAGGGACTGGATGTGGAAGTCCAGGGTATCCAGGTATTCCGCTTCGTAGTTTTCTGTATCTAGGTGCCGGATGTGGAAGTCCAGGGTATCCAGGTATTTCGCTTCGTAGTTTTCTGTATCTAGATGTCGGATGTGGAAGTTCAGGGTGTTCAGGTGTTCCGCTCCGTAGTTTCTTGTATCTAGGTACTGGATGTGGAAGTCCGGGGTATCCAGGTATTCCACTTCGTAGTTTTCTGTATCTACGTACTGGATGTGGAAGTCCAGGGTGTTCAGGTGTTCCGCTCTGTAGTTTCTTGTATCTAAGTACTGGATGTGGAAGTCCAGGGTATCCAGGTATTCCGCTTCGTGGTTTTCTGTATCTAGGTGTCGGATGTGGAAGTCCAGGGTGTCCAAATGTTCCGCTCCATAGTTTCATGTATCTAGGTACTGGATGTGGAAGTCTAGGGTGTCTAGATGTTCCGCTCCATAGTTTCTTGTATCTAGGTACTGGATGTGGAAGTCCAGGGTGTCCAGGTATTCCGCTTCGTAGTTTTCTGTATCTAGGTGTCGGATGTGGAAGTCCAGGGTGTCCAGATGTTCCGCTCCGTAGTTTCTAGTATTTAGGTACCGGATGTGGAAGTCCAGGGTGTCCCGGTATTCCGCTCCGTAGTTTCTTGTATCTAGGTACTGGATATGGAAGTCCGGGGTATCCAGGTATTCCGCTTCGTAGTTTTCTGTATCTACGTACTGGATGTGGAAGTCCAGGGTGTTCAGGTGTTCCGCTCTGTAGTTTCTTGTATCTAAGTACTGGATGTGGAAGTCCAGGGTATCCAGGTATTCCGCTTCGTAGTTTTCTGTATCTAGGTGTCGGATGTGGAAGTCCAGGGTGTCCAGATGTTCCGCTCCGTAGTTTCTTGTATCTAGGTATTGGATGTGGATGTCCAGGGTGTTCAGGTACTCCGCTTCGTAGTTTTCTGTATCTAGGTGTTGGATGTGGAAGTCCAGGGTGTCCAGATGTTCCGCTCCGTAGTTTCTTGTATCTAGGTACTGGATGTGGAAGTCTAGGGTGTCTAGATGTTCCGCTCCGTAGTTTCTTGTATCTAGGTACTGGATGTGGAAGTCCAGGGTGTCCCGGTATTCCGCTCCGTAGTTTCTTGTATCTAGGTACTGGATGTGGAAGTCCGGGGTATCCAGGTATTCCCCTTCATAGTTTTCTGTATCTACGTACTGGATGTGGAATTCCAGGGTGTTCAGGTGTTCCGCACTGTAGTTTCTTGTATCCAGGGACTGGATGTGGAAGTCCAGGGTATCCAGGTATTCCGCTTCGTAGTTTTCTGTATCTAGGTGCCGGATGTGGAAGTCCAGGGTATCCAGGTATTTCGCTTCGTAGTTTTCTGTATCTAGATGTCGGATGTGGAAGTTCAGGGTGTTCAGGTGTTCCGCTCCGTAGTTTCTTGTATCTAGGTACTGGATGTGGAAGTCCGGGGTATCCAGGTATTCCACTTCGTAGTTTTCTGTATCTACGTACTGGATGTGGAAGTCCAGGGTGTTCAGGTGTTCCGCTCTGTAGTTTCTTGTATCTAAGTACTGGATGTGGAAGTCCAGGGTATCCAGGTATTCCGCTTCGTGGTTTTCTGTATCTAGGTGTCGGATGTGGAAGTCCAGGGTGTCCAAATGTTCCGCTCCATAGTTTCATGTATCTAGGTACTGGATGTGGAAGTCTAGGGTGTCTAGATGTTCCGCTCCATAGTTTCTTGTATCTAGGTACTGTATGTGGAAGTCCAGGGTGTCCAGATGTTCCGCTCCATAGTCTCTTGTATCTAGGTACTGGATGTGGAAGTCCAGGGTGTCCAGGTATTCCGCTTCGTAGTTTTCTGTATCTAGGTGTCGGATGTGGAAGTCCAGGGTGTCCAGATGTTCCGCTTCTTAGTTTCTTGTATCTAGGTACTGGATGTGGAAGTCCAGGGTGTCCAGGTATTCCGCTTCGTAGTTTGCTGTATCTAGGTGTCGGATGTGGAAGTCCAGGGTGTCCAGATGTTCCGCTCCATAGTTTCATGTATCTAGGTACTGGATGTGGAAGTCTAGGGTGTCTAGATGTTCCGCTCCATAGTTTCTTGTATCTAGGTACTGGACGTGGAAGTCCAGGGTGTCCAGGTATTCCGCTTCGTAGTTTTCTGTATCTAGGTGTCGGATGTGGAAGTCCAGGGTGTCCAGATGTTCCGCTCCGTAGTTTCTTGTATCTAGGTATTGGATGTGGATGTCCAGGGTGTTCAGGTATTCCGCTTCGTAGTTTTCTGTATCTAGGTGTCGGATGTGGAAGTCCAGGGTGTCCAGATGTTCCGCTCCGTAGTTTCTTGTATTTAGGTACTGGATGTGGAAGTCCACGGTGTCCCGGTATTCCGCTCCGTAGTTTCTTGTATCTAGGTATTGGATGTGGATGTCCAGGGTGTTCAGGTATTCCGCTTCGTAGTTTTCTGTATCTAGGTGTCGGATGTGGAAGTCCAGGGTGTCCAGATGTTCCGCTCCGTAGTTTCTTGTATTTAGGTACTGGATGTGGAAGTCCAGGGTGTCCCGGTATTCCGCTCCGTAGTTTCTTGTATCTAGGTACTGGATGTGGAAGTCCGGGGTATCCAGGTATTCCCCTTCGTAGTTTTCTGTATCTACGTACTGGATGTGGAATTCCAGGGTGTTCAGGTGTTCCGCACTGTAGTTTCTTGTATCCAGGGACTGGATGTGGAAGTCCAGGGTATCCAGGTATTCCGCTTCGTAGTTTTCTGTATCTAGGTGCCGGATGTGGAAGTCCAGGGTATCCAGGTATTTCGCTTCGTAGTTTTCTGTATCTAGATGTCGGATGTGGAAGTTCAGGGTGTTCAGGTGTTCCGCTCCGTAGTTTCTTGTATCTAGGTACTGGATGTGGAAGTCCGGGGTATCCAGGTATTCCACTTCGTAGTTTTCTGTATCTACTGTGACGTATTTTCACGCGATCGAACCTCACCGGAAAATATGAGGATGACCGGTGCACAACTTACGCGATTCCTTCGCGTGTCCAGGCGACCCAAGGGCTAACAACTATTCCTGTAAAATTTCTACGCTAATGTTGGGCGCCAGGTTCCAAACGGGAACCACGTATCTGCTTCAAGTCGATTCTTTCCTTCCGGCCTTCCTTGGCTAACTCAGTACCGCGGAGGCGTCGGGATCCGGAACAATAGGACGGATAGGTCTAGACGTTCACGCGACACACAAAATAAAGTCGGGCGCGTCGAATTAAAATTCGAAAAGGTTCGGTTTATTTAATAGACCGGCGGCGCGAAGCGCGACGATCTCTCACAATACCGAAATATAGAAAAGACAATATTATAGTTAACACAACAAAAAAAAAGAAAGGATCTTCAGTTACGATATAATCGAAATTACAGAAGGATCTTACTCGGTACTTCGCGTACCTTACACGTTCAAAATCGTGACGCGGCTAATCCGCGGTCACCTTCACCCGATAACCGACCGTCAAGGACCTGTAAACGCTCTACGCGTCGCACAACAAAATTTCAAAGTCCTCGCGGACGGACAGACAGGAAACAATTCGGATACGTTAATAGCTCTCAATTTCCAAAATCAAACGAAACACAATGCAATTCCAAACTACAGTGAACCCTGCCGGTCGACGGATCTTCGTGCCTTGGTCAATTCTGAAAATGCGTGTTCTCTGCATGCGCAGTCAAAATCGCGAAAACAAAACTACGTACCAAGATTTGCACGAAAACACGTCGCTCACAAAAGTCAAATAGCACTCGCTTACCGTGGGTTTCCCTCGTTCGCGTATCCAATATTTACGTTCGCCTTGCCCACAGCACCTCGTGCACTCGCGTACTATTTCGTCGGCCAAACCAAAATCAAAATCAAAATCAGACGTCTGACGGCTTCACGCGTCCAAGCAGGATTGATTGATTCTCGATCTTCTCGCGAGAAAGACAGCACCCCCACCCTTAGGCCAATGGGCGGCGATTCGCCCTGCGGACGAATCCTTCAACCCAGACGCTTCGCCACGCGCCAGTTTCGAACAGGTCATCGCGACAATTATTCCAGATCGCATCCAATAATATACCCTGCATAAATGTTCGTCTTACGACGAATATACGCTTCGATCTCGCGCGAGGGTGCATCAGGCGTCCCTGGATTCCCAACTCGCGGAAATATTTTTCAGTACAAAAACCTGACGGTGGGCGGTAAGCCATAGGGGTCGGTAGCGGTGCTCAATCGGTGGGCGCTTCGCGCGCCACTCCCCGTCGATGTGGTTGAGTGCCAGCTGCGTAGAGTGCGTTGCTTCCGCGTGACGTCAAGCTGTCCCGCGTTGCGCGCGCCTCCGGGGCCAGTAGAGCTGCTCTCCACAGATAGCGCGAGTGTCGACCCTCGCGTGCCGCAGCTCCCTCCCTCCTGGGACTCCAGCTGGCTCTCCCTCTCTCTTCCTCCTACGCGTCTTCACGGGCACGGCGAGCGAGCACCTAGTCGAACTCCGGCAGAGTACACGCCAAACAAAAGAAGATAATAAAATAATCTATCGAAATTTTTATTAGGCCCTTGCGGTCGGTGGATCCTGCCTGGACTTTGCAATGGCCTTTTAGGCCCGTATCGCGTTTCGGCGTGATTTTCCGCCGAGGACAAGACGGGTGGAATCCACCACGTCACACTACGTACTGGATGTGGAAGTCCAGGGTGTTCAGGTGTTCCGCTCTGTAGTTTCTTGTATCTAAGTACTGGATGTGGAAGTCCAGGGTATCCAGGTATTCCGCTTCGTGGTTTTCTGTATCTAGGTGTCGGATGTGGAAGTCCAGGGTGTCCAAATGTTCCGCTCCATAGTTTCATGTATCTAGGTACTGGATGTGGAAGTCTAGGGTGTCTAGATGTTCCGCTCCATAGTTTCTTGTATCTAGGTACTGTATGTGGAAGTCCAGGGTGTCCAGATGTTCCGCTCCATAGTCTCTTGTATCTAGGTACTGGATGTGGAAGTCCAGGGTGTCCAGGTATTCCGCTTCGTAGTTTTCTGTATCTAGGTGTCGGATGTGGAAGTCCAGGGTGTCCAAATGTTCCGCTCCATAGTTTCATGTATCTAGGTACTGGATGTGGAAGTCTAGGGTGTCTAGATGTTCCGCTCCATAGTTTCTTGTATCTAGGTACTGGATGTGGAAGTCCAGGGTGTCCAGGTATTCCGCTTCGTAGTTTTCTGTATCTAGGTGTCGGATGTGGAAGTCCAGGGTGTCCAGATGTTCCGCTCCGTAGTTTCTAGTATTTAGGTACCGGATGTGGAAGTCCAGGGTGTCCCGGTATTCCGCTCCGTAGTTTCTTGTATCTAGGTACTGGATATGGAAGTCCGGGGTATCCAGGTATTCCGCTTCGTAGTTTTCTGTATCTACGTACTGGATGTGGAAGTCCAGGGTGTTCAGGTGTTCCGCTCTGTAGTTTCTTGTATCTAAGTACTGGATGTGGAAGTCCAGGGTATCCAGGTATTCCGCTTCGTAGTTTTCTGTATCTAGGTGTCGGATGTGGAAGTCCAGGGTGTCCAGATGTTCCGCTCCGTAGTTTCTTGTATCTAGGTATTGGATGTGGATGTCCAGGGTGTTCAGGTACTCCGCTTCGTAGTTTTCTGTATCTAGGTGTTGGATGTGGAAGTCCAGGGTGTCCAGATGTTCCGCTCCGTAGTTTCTTGTATCTAGGTACTGGATGTGGAAGTCTAGGGTGTCTAGATGTTCCGCTCCGTAGTTTCTTGTATCTAGGTACTGGATGTGGAAGTCCAGGGTGTCCCGGTATTCCGCTCCGTAGTTTCTTGTATCTAGGTACTGGATGTGGAAGTCCGGGGTATCCAGGTATTCCCCTTCGTAGTTTTCTGTATCTACGTACTGGATGTGGAATTCCAGGGTGTTCAGGTGTTCCGCACTGTAGTTTCTTGTATCCAGGGACTGGATGTGGAAGTCCAGGGTATCCAGGTATTCCGCTTCGTAGTTTTCTGTATCTAGGTGCCGGATGTGGAAGTCCAGGGTATCCAGGTATTTCGCTTCGTAGTTTTCTGTATCTAGATGTCGGATGTGGAAGTTCAGGGTGTTCAGGTGTTCCGCTCCGTAGTTTCTTGTATCTAGGTACTGGATGTGGAAGTCCGGGGTATCCAGGTATTCCACTTCGTAGTTTTCTGTATCTAGGTGTCGGATGTGGAAGTCCAGGGTGTCCAGATGTTCCGCTCCGTAGTTTCTAGTATTTAGGTACCGGATGTGGAAGTCCAGGGTGTCCCGGTATTCCGCTCCGTAGTTTCTTGTATCTAGGTACTGGATGTGGAAGTCCGGGGTGTCCAGATGTTCCGCTTCGTAGTTTCTTGTATCTAGGTACTGGATGTGGAAGTCCAGGGTGTCCAGGTATTCCGCTTCGTAGTTTTCTGTATCTAGGTGTTGGATGTGGAAGTCCAGGGTGTCCAGATGTTCCGCTCCGTAGTTTCTTGTATCTAGGTACTGGATGTGGAAGTCCAGGGTGTCCAGGTATTCCGCTTCGTAGTTTTCTGTATCTAGGTGCCGGATGTGGAAGTCCAGGGTATCCAGGTATTTCGCTTCGTAGTTTTCTGTATCTAGATGTCGGATGTGGAAGTTCAGGGTGTTCAGGTGTTCCGCTCCGTAGTTTCTTGTATCTAGGTACTGGATGTGGAAGTCCGGGGTATCCAGGTATTCCACTTCGTAGTTTTCTGTATCTACGTACTGGATGTGGAAGTCCAGGGTGTTCAGGTGTTCCGCTCTCTAGTTTCTTGTATCTAAGTACTGGATGTGGAAGTCCAGGGTATCCAGGTATTCCGCTTCGTGGTTTTCTGTATCTAGGTGTCGGATGTGGAAGTCCAGGGTGTCCAAATGTTCCGCTCCATAGTTTCATGTATCTAGGTACTGGATGTGGAAGTCTAGGGTGTCTAGATGTTCCGCTCCATAGTTTCTTGTATCTAGGTACTGTATGTGGAAGTCCAGGGTGTCCAGATGTTCCGCTCCATAGTCTCTTGTATCTAGGTACTGGATGTGGAAGTCCAGGGTGTCCAGGTATTCCGCTTCGTAGTTTTCTGTATCTAGGTGTCGGATGTGGAAGTCCAGGGTGTCCAGATGTTCCGCTTCTTAGTTTCTTGTATCTAGGTACTGGATGTGGAAGTCCAGGGTGTCCAGGTATTCCGCTTCGTAGTTTGCTGTATCTAGGTGTCGGATGTGGAAGTCCAGGGTGTCCAGATGTTCCGCTCCATAGTTTCATGTATCTAGGTACTGGATGTGGAAGTCTAGGGTGTCTAGATGTTCCGCTCCATAGTTTCTTGTATCTAGGTACTGGACGTGGAAGTCCAGGGTGTCCAGGTATTCCGCTTCGTAGTTTTCTGTATCTAGGTGTCGGATGTGGAAGTCCAGGGTGTCCAGATGTTCCGCTCCGTAGTTTCTTGTATCTAGGTATTGGATGTGGATGTCCAGGGTGTTCAGGTATTCCGCTTCGTAGTTTTCTGTATCTAGGTGTCGGATGTGGAAGTCCAGGGTGTCCAGATGTTCCGCTCCGTAGTTTCTTGTATTTAGGTACTGGATGTGGAAGTCCACGGTGTCCCGGTATTCCGCTCCGTAGTTTCTTGTATCTAGGTATTGGATGTGGATGTCCAGGGTGTTCAGGTATTCCGCTTCGTAGTTTTCTGTATCTAGGTGTCGGATGTGGAAGTCCAGGGTGTCCAGATGTTCCGCTCCGTAGTTTCTTGTATTTAGGTACTGGATGTGGAAGTCCAGGGTGTCCCGGTATTCCGCTCCGTAGTTTCTTGTATCTAGGTACTGGATGTGGAAGTCCGGGGTATCCAGGTATTCCCCTTCGTAGTTTTCTGTATCTACGTACTGGATGTGGAATTCCAGGGTGTTCAGGTGTTCCGCACTGTAGTTTCTTGTATCCAGGGACTGGATGTGGAAGTCCAGGGTATCCAGGTATTCCGCTTCGTAGTTTTCTGTATCTAGGTGCCGGATGTGGAAGTCCAGGGTATCCAGGTATTTCGCTTCGTAGTTTTCTGTATCTAGATGTCGGATGTGGAAGTTCAGGGTGTTCAGGTGTTCCGCTCCGTAGTTTCTTGTATCTAGGTACTGGATGTGGAAGTCCGGGGTATCCAGGTATTCCGCTTCGTAGTTTTCTGTATCTAGGTGCCGGATGTGGAAGTCCAGGGTATCCAGGTATTTCGCTTCGTAGTTTTCTGTATCTAGATGTCGGATGTGGAAGTTCAGGGTGTTCAGGTGTTCCGCTCCGTAGTTTCTTGTATCTAGGTACTGGATGTGGAAGTCCGGGGTATCCAGGTATTCCACTTCGTAGTTTTCTGTATCTACGTACTGGATGTGGAAGTCCAGGGTGTTCAGGTGTTCCGCTCTGTAGTTTCTTGTATCTAAGTACTGGATGTGGAAGTCCAGGGTATCCAGGTATTCCGCTTCGTGGTTTTCTGTATCTAGGTGTCGGATGTGGAAGTCCAGGGTGTCCAAATGTTCCGCTCCATAGTTTCATGTATCTAGGTACTGGATGTGGAAGTCTAGGGTGTCTAGATGTTCCGCTCCATAGTTTCTTGTATCTAGGTACTGGATGTGGAAGTCCAGGGTGTCCAGGTATTCCGCTTCGTAGTTTTCTGTATCTAGGTGTCGGATGTGGAAGTCCAGGGTGTCCAGATGTTCCGCTCCGTAGTTTCTAGTATTTAGGTACCGGATGTGGAAGTCCAGGGTGTCCCGGTATTCCGCTCCGTAGTTTCTTGTATCTAGGTACTGGATATGGAAGTCCGGGGTATCCAGGTATTCCGCTTCGTAGTTTTCTGTATCTACGTACTGGATGTGGAAGTCCAGGGTGTTCAGGTGTTCCGCTCTGTAGTTTCTTGTATCTAAGTACTGGATGTGGAAGTCCAGGGTATCCAGGTATTCCGCTTCGTAGTTTTCTGTATCTAGGTGTCGGATGTGGAAGTCCAGGGTGTCCAGATGTTCCGCTCCGTAGTTTCTTGTATCTAGGTATTGGATGTGGATGTCCAGGGTGTTCAGGTACTCCGCTCCGTAGTTTCCTGTGCCCAGGTGTCGGATGTGGAAGTCCAGGGTGTCCAGGTATTCCGCTTCGTAGTTTTCTGTATCTAGGTGTCGGATGTGGAAGTCCAGGGTGTCCAGGCATTCCGCTCCGTAGTTTCCTGTGCCCAGGTGTCGGATGTGGAAGTCCAGGGTGTCCAGGTATTCCGCTTTGTAGTTTTCTGTATCTAGGTGTCGGATGTGGAAGTCCAGGGTGTCCAGGTATTCCGCTTCGTAGTTTTCTGTATCTAGGTGTCGGATGTGGAAGTCCAGGGTGTCCAGGTATTCCGCTTCGTAGTTTTCTGTATCTAGGTGTCGGATGTGGAAGTTCAGGGTGTCCAGGTATTCCGCTTCGCAGTTTTCTGTATCTAGGTGTCGGATGTGGAAGTCCAGGGTGTCCAGATGTTCCGCTCCGTAGTTTCTAGTATTTAGGTACTGGATGTGGAAGTCCAGGGTGTCCCGGTATTCCGCTCCGTAGTTTCTTGTATCTAGGTACTGGATGTGGAAGTCCGGGGTGTCCAGATGTTCCGCTTCGTAGTTTCTTGTATCTAGGTACTGGATGTGGAAGTCCAGGGTGTCCAGGTATTCCGCTTCGTAGTTTTCTGTATCTAGGTGTTGGATGTGGAAGTCCAGGGTGTCCAGATGTTCCGCTCCGTAGTTTCTTGTATCTAGGTACTGGTGGAAGTCCAGGGTGTCCAGGTATTCCGCTTCGTAGTTTTCTGTATCTAGGTGCCGGATGTGGAAGTCCAGGGTATCCAGGTATTTCGCTTCGTAGTTTTCTGTATCTAGATGTCGGATGTGGAAGTTCAGGGTGTTCAGGTGTTCCGCTCCGTAGTTTCTTGTATCTAGGTACTGGATGTGGAAGTCCAGGGTGTCCAGGTATTCCGCTTCGTAGTTTTCTGTATCTAGGTGTCGGATGTGGAAGTCCAGGGTGTCCAGGTATTCCGCTTCGTAGTTTTCTGTATCTAGGTGTCGGATGTGGAAGTTCAGGGTGTCCAGGTATTCCGCTTCGCAGTTTTCTGTATCTAGGTGTCGGATGTGGAAGTCCAGGGTGTCCAGATGTTCCGCTCCGTAGTTTCTAGTATTTAGGTACCGGATGTGGAAGTCCAGGGTGTCCCGGTATTCCGCTCCGTAGTTTCTTGTATCTAGGTACTGGATGTGGAAGTCCGGGGTGTCCAGATGTTCCGCTTCGTAGTTTCTTGTATCTAGGTACTGGATGTGGAAGTCCAGGGTGTCCAGGTATTCCGCTTCGTAGTTTTCTGTATCTAGGTGTTGGATGTGGAAGTCCAGGGTGTCCAGATGTTCCGCTCCGTAGTTTCTTGTATCTAGGTACTGGATGTGGAAGTCCAGGGTGTCCAGGTATTCCGCTTCGTAGTTTTCTGTATCTAGGTGCCGGATGTGGAAGTCCAGGGTATCCAGGTATTTCGCTTCGTAGTTTTCTGTATCTAGATGTCGGATGTGGAAGTTCAGGGTGTTCAGGTGTTCCGCTCCGTAGTTTCTTGTATCTAGGTACTGGATGTGGAAGTCCGGGGTATCCAGGTATTCCACTTCGTAGTTTTCTGTATCTAGGTGTCGGATGTGGAAGTCCAGGGTGTCCAGATGTTCCGCTCCGTAGTTTCTAGTATTTAGGTACCGGATGTGGAAGTCCAGGGTGTCCCGGTATTCCGCTCCGTAGTTTCTTGTATCTAGGTACTGGATGTGGAAGTCCGGGGTGTCCAGATGTTCCGCTTCGTAGTTTCTTGTATCTAGGTACTGGATGTGGAAGTCCAGGGTGTCCAGGTATTCCGCTTCGTAGTTTTCTGTATCTAGGTGTTGGATGTGGAAGTCCAGGGTGTCCAGATGTTCCGCTCCGTAGTTTCTTGTATCTAGGTACTGGATGTGGAAGTCCAGGGTGTCCAGGTATTCCGCTTCGTAGTTTTCTGTATCTAGGTGCCGGATGTGGAAGTCCAGGGTATCCAGGTATTTCGCTTCGTAGTTTTCTGTATCTAGATGTCGGATGTGGAAGTTCAGGGTGTTCAGGTGTTCCGCTCCGTAGTTTCTTGTATCTAGGTACTGGATGTGGAAGTCCGGGGTATCCAGGTATTCCACTTCGTAGTTTTCTGTATCTAGGTGTCGGATGTGGAAGTCCAGGGTGTCCAGATGTTCCGCTCCGTAGTTTCTAGTATTTAGGTACCGGATGTGGAAGTCCAGGGTGTCCCGGTATTCCGCTCCGTAGTTTCTTGTATCTAGGTACTGGATGTGGAAGTCCGGGGTGTCCAGATGTTCCGCTTCGTAGTTTCTTGTATCTAGGTACTGGATGTGGAAGTCCAGGGTGTCCAGGTATTCCGCTTCGTAGTTTTCTGTATCTAGGTGTTGGATGTGGAAGTCCAGGGTGTCCAGATGTTCCGCTCCGTAGTTTCTTGTATCTAGGTACTGGATGTGGAAGTCCAGGGTGTCCAGGTATTCCGCTTCGTAGTTTTCTGTATCTAGGTGCCGGATGTGGAAGTCCAGGGTATCCAGGTATTTCGCTTCGTAGTTTTCTGTATCTAGATGTCGGATGTGGAAGTTCAGGGTGTTCAGGTGTTCCGCTCCGTAGTTTCTTGTATCTAGGTACTGGATGTGGAAGTCCGGGGTATCCAGGTATTCCACTTCGTAGTTTTCTGTATCTACGTACTGGATGTGGAAGTCCAGGGTGTTCAGGTGTTCCGCTCTGTAGTTTCTTGTATCTAAGTACTGGATGTGGAAGTCCAGGGTATCCAGGTATTCCGCTTCGTGGTTTTCTGTATCTAGGTGTCGGATGTGGAAGTCAAGGGTGTCCAAATGTTCCGCTCCATAGTTTCATGTATCTAGGTACTGGATGTGGAAGTCTAGGGTGTCTAGATGTTCCGCTCCATAGTTTCTTGTATCTAGGTACTGTATGTGGAAGTCCAGGGTGTCCAGATGTTCCGCTCCATAGTCTCTTGTATCTAGGTACTGGATGTGGAAGTCCAGGGTGTCCAGGTATTCCGCTTCGTAGTTTTCTGTATCTAGGTGTCGGATGTGGAAGTCCAGGGTGTCCAGATGTTCCGCTTCTTAGTTTCTTGTATCTAGGTACTGGATGTGGAAGTCCAGGGTGTCCAGGTATTCCGCTTCGTAGTTTGCTGTATCTAGGTGTCGGATGTGGAAGTCCAGGGTGTCCAGATGTTCCGCTCCATAGTTTCATGTATCTAGGTACTGGATGTGGAAGTCTAGGGTGTCTAGATGTTCCGCTCCATAGTTTCTTGTATCTAGGTACTGGACGTGGAAGTCCAGGGTGTCCAGGTATTCCGCTTCGTAGTTTTCTGTATCTAGGTGTCGGATGTGGAAGTCCAGGGTGTCCAGATGTTCCGCTCCGTAGTTTCTTGTATCTAGGTATTGGATGTGGATGTCCAGGGTGTTCAGGTATTCCGCTTCGTAGTTTTCTGTATCTAGGTGTCGGATGTGGAAGTCCAGGGTGTCCAGATGTTCCGCTCCGTAGTTTCTTGTATTTAGGTACTGGATGTGGAAGTCCACGGTGTCCCGGTATTCCGCTCCGTAGTTTCTTGTATCTAGGTATTGGATGTGGATGTCCAGGGTGTTCAGGTATTCCGCTTCGTAGTTTTCTGTATCTAGGTGTCGGATGTGGAAGTCCAGGGTGTCCAGATGTTCCGCTCCGTAGTTTCTTGTATTTAGGTACTGGATGTGGAAGTCCAGGGTGTCCCGGTATTCCGCTCCGTAGTTTCTTGTATCTAGGTACTGGATGTGGAAGTCCGGGGTATCCAGGTATTCCCCTTCGTAGTTTTCTGTATCTACGTACTGGATGTGGAATTCCAGGGTGTTCAGGTGTTCCGCACTGTAGTTTCTTGTATCCAGGAACTGGATGTGGAAGTCCAGGGTGTCCAGATGTTCCGCTCCGTAGTTTCTTGTATCTAGGTATTGGATGTGGATGTCCAGGGTGTTCAGGTATTCCGCTTCGTAGTTTTCTGTATCTAGGTGTCGGATGTGGAAGTCCAGGGTGTCCAGATGTTCCGCTCCGTAGTTTCTTGTATTTAGGTACTGGATGTGGAAGTCCACGGTGTCCCGGTATTCCGCTCCGTAGTTTCTTGTATCTAGGTATTGGATGTGGATGTCCAGGGTGTTCAGGTATTCCGCTTCGTAGTTTTCTGTATCTAGGTGTCGGATGTGGAAGTCCAGGGTGTCCAGATGTTCCGCTCCGTAGTTTCTTGTATTTAGGTACTGGATGTGGAAGTCCAGGGTGTCCCGGTATTCCGCTCCGTAGTTTCTTGTATCTAGGTACTGGATGTGGAAGTCCGGGGTATCCAGGTATTCCCCTTCGTAGTTTTCTGTATCTACGTACTGGATGTGGAATTCCAGGGTGTTCAGGTGTTCCGCACTGTAGTTTCTTGTATCCAGGAACTGGATGTGGAAGTCCAGGGTATCCAGGTATTCCGCTTCGTAGTTTTCTGTATCTAGGTGCCGGATGTGGAAGTCCAGGGTATCCAGGTATTTCGCTTCGTAGTTTTCTGTATCTAGATGTCGGATGTGGAAGTTCAGGGTGTTCAGGTGTTCCGCTCCGTAGTTTCTTGTATCTAGGTACTGGATGTGGAAGTCCGGGGTATCCAGGTATTCCACTTCGTAGTTTTCTGTATCTACGTACTGGATGTGGAAGTCCAGGGTGTTCAGGTGTTCCGCTCTGTAGTTTCTTGTATCTAAGTACTGGATGTGGAAGTCCAGGGTATCCAGGTATTCCGCTTCGTGGTTTTCTGTATCTAGGTGTCGGATGTGGAAGTCCAGGGTGTCCAAATGTTCCGCTCCATAGTTTCATGTATCTAGGTACTGGATGTGGAAGTCTAGGGTGTCTAGATGTTCCGCTCCATAGTTTCTTGTATCTAGGTACTGGATGTGGAAGTCCAGGGTGTCCAGGTATTCCGCTTCGTAGTTTTCTGTATCTAGGTGTCGGATGTGGAAGTCCAGGGTGTCCAGATGTTCCGCTCCGTAGTTTCTAGTATTTAGGTACCGGATGTGGAAGTCCAGGGTGTCCCGGTATTCCGCTCCGTAGTTTCTTGTATCTAGGTACTGGATATGGAAGTCCGGGGTATCCAGGTATTCCGCTTCGTAGTTTTCTGTATCTACGTACTGGATGTGGAAGTCCAGGGTGTTCAGGTGTTCCGCTCTGTAGTTTCTTGTATCTAAGTACTGGATGTGGAAGTCCAGGGTATCCAGGTATTCCGCTTCGTAGTTTTCTGTATCTAGGTGTCGGATGTGGAAGTCCAGGGTGTCCAGATGTTCCGCTCCGTAGTTTCTTGTATCTAGGTATTGGATGTGGATGTCCAGGGTGTTCAGGTACTCCGCTCCGTAGTTTCCTGTGCCCAGGTGTCGGATGTGGAAGTCCAGGGTGTCCAGGTATTCCGCTTCGTAGTTCTCTGTATCTAGGTGTCGGATGTGGAAGTCCAGGGTGTCCAGGCATTCCGCTCCGTAGTTTCCTGTGCCCAGGTGTCGGATGTGGAAGTCCAGGGTGTCCAGGTATTCCGCTTTGTAGTTTTCTGTATCTAGGTGTCGGATGTGGAAGTCCAGGGTGTCCAGGTATTCCGCTTCGTAGTTTTCTGTATCTAGGTGTCGGATGTGGAAGTCCAGGGTGTCCAGGTATTCCGCTTCGTAGTTTTCTGTATCTAGGTGTCGGATGTGGAAGTTCAGGGTGTCCAGGTATTCCGCTTCGCAGTTTTCTGTATCTAGGTGTCGGATGTGGAAGTCCAGGGTGTCCAGATGTTCCGCTCCGTAGTTTCTAGTATTTAGGTACCGGATGTGGAAGTCCAGGGTGTCCCGGTATTCCGCTCCGTAGTTTCTTGTATCTAGGTACTGGATGTGGAAGTCCGGGGTGTCCAGATGTTCCGCTTCGTAGTTTCTTGTATCTAGGTACTGGATGTGGAAGTCCAGGGTGTCCAGGTATTCCGCTTCGTAGTTTTCTGTATCTAGGTGTTGGATGTGGAAGTCCAGGGTGTCCAGATGTTCCGCTCCGTAGTTTCTTGTATCTAGGTACTGGATGTGGAAGTCCAGGGTGTCCAGGTATTCCGCTTCGTAGTTTTCTGTATCTAGGTGCCGGATGTGGAAGTCCAGGGTATCCAGGTATTTCGCTTCGTAGTTTTCTGTATCTAGATGTCGGATGTGGAAGTTCAGGGTGTTCAGGTGTTCCGCTCCGTAGTTTCTTGTATCTAGGTACTGGATGTGGAAGTCCAGGGTGTCCAGGTATTCCGCTTCGTAGTTTTCTGTATCTAGGTGTCGGATGTGGAAGTCCAGGGTGTCCAGGTATTCCGCTTCGTAGTTTTCTGTATCTAGGTGTCGGATGTGGAAGTTCAGGGTGTCCAGGTATTCCGCTTCGCAGTTTTCTGTATCTAGGTGTCGGATGTGGAAGTCCAGGGTGTCCAGATGTTCCGCTCCGTAGTTTCTAGTATTTAGGTACCGGATGTGGAAGTCCAGGGTGTCCCGGTATTCCGCTCCGTAGTTTCTTGTATCTAGGTACTGGATGTGGAAGTCCGGGGTGTCCAGATGTTCCGCTTCGTAGTTTCTTGTATCTAGGTACTGGATGTGGAAGTCCAGGGTGTCCAGGTATTCCGCTTCGTAGTTTTCTGTATCTAGGTGTTGGATGTGGAAGTCCAGGGTGTCCAGATGTTCCGCTCCGTAGTTTCTTGTATCTAGGTACTGGATGTGGAAGTCCAGGGTGTCCAGGTATTCCGCTTCGTAGTTTTCTGTATCTAGGTGCCGGATGTGGAAGTCCAGGGTATCCAGGTATTTCGCTTCGTAGTTTTCTGTATCTAGATGTCGGATGTGGAAGTTCAGGGTGTTCAGGTGTTCCGCTCCGTAGTTTCTTGTATCTAGGTACTGGATGTGGAAGTCCGGGGTATCCAGGTATTCCACTTCGTAGTTTTCTGTATCTACGTACTGGATGTGGAAGTCCAGGGTGTTCAGGTGTTCCGCTCTGTAGTTTCTTGTATCTAAGTACTGGATGTGGAAGTCCAGGGTATCCAGGTATTCCGCTTCGTGGTTTTCTGTATCTAGGTGTCGGATGTGGAAGTCCAGGGTGTCCAAATGTTCCGCTCCATAGTTTCATGTATCTAGGTACTGGATGTGGAAGTCTAGGGTGTCTAGATGTTCCGCTCCATAGTTTCTTGTATCTAGGTACTGTATGTGGAAGTCCAGGGTGTCCAGATGTTCCGCTCCATAGTCTCTTGTATCTAGGTACTGGATGTGGAAGTCCAGGGTATCCAGGTATTCCGCTTCGTGGTTTTCTGTATCTAGGTGTCGGATGTGGAAGTCCAGGGTGTCCAAATGTTCCGCTTCGTAGTTTTCTGTATCTAGGTACTGGATGTGGAAGTCCGGGGTGTCCAGATGTTCCGCTTCGTAGTTTCTTGTATCTAGGTACTGGATGTGGAAGTCCAGGGTGTCCAGGTATTCCGCTTTGTAGTTTTCTGTATCTAGGTGTCGGATGTGGAAGTCCAGGGTGTCCAGGTATTCCGCTTCGTAGTTTTCTGTATCTAGGTGTCGGATGTGGAAGTCCAGGGTGTCCAGGTATTCCGCTTCGTAGTTTTCTGTATCTAGGTGTCGGATGTGGAAGTTCAGGGTGTCCAGGTATTCCGCTTCGCAGTTTTCTGTATCTAGGTGTCGGATGTGGAAGTCCAGGGTGTCCAGATGTTCCGCTCCGTAGTTTCTAGTATTTAGGTACCGGATGTGGAAGTCCAGGGTGTCCCGGTATTCCGCTCCGTAGTTTCTTGTATCTAGGTACTGGATGTGGAAGTCCGGGGTGTCCAGATGTTCCGCTCCATAGTCTCTTGTATCTAGGTACTGGATGTGGAAGTCCAGGGTATCCAGGTATTCCGCTTCGTGGTTTTCTGTATCTAGGTGTCGGATGTGGAAGTCCAGGGTGTCCAAATGTTCCGCTTCGTAGTTTTCTGTATCTAGGTACTGGATGTGGAAGTCCGGGGTGTCCAGATGTTCCGCTTCGTAGTTTCTTGTATCTAGGTACTGGATGTGGAAGTCCAGGGTGTCCAGGTATTCCGCTTTGTAGTTTTCTGTATCTAGGTGTCGGATGTGGAAGTCCAGGGTGTCCAGGTATTCCGCTTCGTAGTTTTCTGTATCTAGGTGTCGGATGTGGAAGTCCAGGGTGTCCAGGTATTCCGCTTCGTAGTTTTCTGTATCTAGGTGTCGGATGTGGAAGTTCAGGGTGTCCAGGTATTCCGCTTCGCAGTTTTCTGTATCTAGGTGTCGGATGTGGAAGTCCAGGGTGTCCAGATGTTCCGCTCCGTAGTTTCTAGTATTTAGGTACCGGATGTGGAAGTCCAGGGTGTCCCGGTATTCCGCTCCGTAGTTTCTTGTATCTAGGTACTGGATGTGGAAGTCCGGGGTGTCCAGATGTTCCGCTTCGTAGTTTCTTGTATCTAGGTACTGGATGTGGAAGTCCAGGGTGTCCAGGTATTCCGCTTCGTAGTTTTCTGTATCTAGGAGTTGGATGTGGAAGTCCAGGGTGTCCAGATGTTCCGCTCCGTAGTTTCTTGTATCTAGGTACTGGATGTGGAAGTCCAGGGTGTCCAGGTATTCCGCTTCGTAGTTTTCTGTATCTAGGTGCCGGATGTGGAAGTCCAGGGTATCCAGGTATTTCGCTTCGTAGTTTTCTGTATCTAGATGTCGGATGTGGAAGTTCAGGGTGTTCAGGTGTTCCGCTCCGTAGTTTCTTGTATCTAGGTACTGGATGTGGAAGTCCGGGGTATCCAGGTATTCCACTTCGTAGTTTTCTGTATCTACGTACTGGATGTGGAAGTCCAGGGTGTTCAGGTGTTCCGCTCTGTAGTTTCTTGTATCTAAGTACTGGATGTGGAAGTCCAGGGTATCCAGGTATTCCGCTTCGTGGTTTTCTGTATCTAGGTGTCGGATGTGGAAGTCCAGGGTGTCCAAATGTTCCGCTCCATAGTTTCATGTATCTAGGTACTGGATGTGGAAGTCTAGGGTGTCTAGATGTTCCGCTCCATAGTTTCTTGTATCTAGGTACTGTATGTGGAAGTCCAGGGTGTCCAGATGTTCCGCTCCATAGTCTCTTGTATCTAGGTACTGGATGTGGAAGTCCAGGGTGTCCAGGTATTCCGCTTCGTAGTTTTCTGTATCTAGGTGTCGGATGTGGAAGTCCAGGGTGTCCAGATGTTCCGCTTCTTAGTTTCTTGTATCTAGGTACTGGATGTGGAAGTCCAGGGTGTCCAGGTATTCCGCTTCGTAGTTTGCTGTATCTAGGTGTCGGATGTGGAAGTCCAGGGTGTCCAGATGTTCCGCTCCATAGTTTCATGTATCTAGGTACTGGATGTGGAAGTCTAGGGTGTCTAGATGTTCCGCTCCATAGTTTCTTGTATCTAGGTACTGGACGTGGAAGTCCAGGGTGTCCAGGTATTCCGCTTCGTAGTTTTCTGTATCTAGGTGTCGGATGTGGAAGTCCAGGGTGTCCAGATGTTCCGCTCCGTAGTTTCTTGTATTTAGGTACTGGATGTGGAAGTCCACGGTGTCCCGGTATTCCGCTCCGTAGTTTCTTGTATCTAGGTATTGGATGTGGATGTCCAGGGTGTTCAGGTATTCCGCTTCGTAGTTTTCTGTATCTAGGTGTCGGATGTGGAAGTCCAGGGTGTCCAGGTATTCCGCTTCGTAGTTTTCTGTATCTAGGTGTCGGATGTGGAAGTCCAGGGTGTCCAGGCATTCCGCTCCGTAGTTTCCTGTGCCCAGGTGTCGGATGTGGAAGTCCAGGGTGTCCAGGTATTCCGCTTCGTAGTTTTCTGTATCTAGGTGTCGGATGTGGAAGTCCAGGGTGTCCAGGCATTCCGCTCCGTAGTTTCCTGTGCCCAGGTGTCGGATGTGGAAGTCCAGGGTGTCCAGGTATTCCGCTTTGTAGTTTTCTGTATCTAGGTGTCGGATGTGGAAGTCCAGGGTGTCCAGGTATTCCGCTTCGTAGTTTTCTGTATCTAGGTGTCGGATGTGGAAGTCCAGGGTGTCCAGGTATTCCGCTTCGTAGTTTTCTGTATCTAGGTGTCGGATGTGGAAGTTCAGGGTGTCCAGGTATTCCGCTTCGCAGTTTTCTGTATCTAGGTGTCGGATGTGGAAGTCCAGGGTGTCCAGATGTTCCGCTCCGTAGTTTCTAGTATTTAGGTACCGGATGTGGAAGTCCAGGGTGTCCCGGTATTCCGCTCCGTAGTTTCTTGTATCTAGGTACTGGATGTGGAAGTCCGGGGTGTCCAGATGTTCCGCTTCGTAGTTTCTTGTATCTAGGTACTGGATGTGGAAGTCCAGGGTGTCCAGGTATTCCGCTTCGTAGTTTTCTGTATCTAGGTGTTGGATGTGGAAGTCCAGGGTGTCCAGATGTTCCGCTCCGTAGTTTCTTGTATCTAGGTACTGGATGTGGAAGTCCAGGGTGTCCAGGTATTCCGCTTCGTAGTTTTCTGTATCTAGGTGCCGGATGTGGAAGTCCAGGGTATCCAGGTATTTCGCTTCGTAGTTTTCTGTATCTAGATGTCGGATGTGGAAGTTCAGGGTGTTCAGGTGTTCCGCTCCGTAGTTTCTTGTATCTAGGTACTGGATGTGGAAGTCCAGGGTGTCCAGGTATTCCGCTTCGTAGTTTTCTGTATCTAGGTGTCGGATGTGGAAGTCCAGGGTGTCCAGGTATTCCGCTTCGTAGTTTTCTGTATCTAGGTGTCGGATGTGGAAGTTCAGGGTGTCCAGGTATTCCGCTTCGCAGTTTTCTGTATCTAGGTGTCGGATGTGGAAGTCCAGGGTGTCCAGATGTTCCGCTCCGTAGTTTCTAGTATTTAGGTACCGGATGTGGAAGTCCAGGGTGTCCCGGTATTCCGCTCCGTAGTTTCTTGTATCTAGGTACTGGATGTGGAAGTCCGGGGTGTCCAGATGTTCCGCTTCGTAGTTTCTTGTATCTAGGTACTGGATGTGGAAGTCCAGGGTGTCCAGGTATTCCGCTTCGTAGTTTTCTGTATCTAGGTGTTGGATGTGGAAGTCCAGGGTGTCCAGATGTTCCGCTCCGTAGTTTCTTGTATCTAGGTACTGGATGTGGAAGTCCAGGGTGTCCAGGTATTCCGCTTCGTAGTTTTCTGTATCTAGGTGCCGGATGTGGAAGTCCAGGGTATCCAGGTATTTCGCTTCGTAGTTTTCTGTATCTAGATGTCGGATGTGGAAGTTCAGGGTGTTCAGGTGTTCCGCTCCGTAGTTTCTTGTATCTAGGTACTGGATGTGGAAGTCCGGGGTATCCAGGTATTCCACTTCGTAGTTTTCTGTATCTACGTACTGGATGTGGAAGTCCAGGGTGTTCAGGTGTTCCGCTCTGTAGTTTCTTGTATCTAAGTACTGGATGTGGAAGTCCAGGGTATCCAGGTATTCCGCTTCGTGGTTTTCTGTATCTAGATGTCGGATGTGGAAGTCCAGGGTGTCCAAATGTTCCGCTCCATAGTTTCATGTATCTAGGTACTGGATGTGGAAGTCTAGGGTGTCTAGATGTTCCGCTCCATAGTTTCTTGTATCTAGGTACTGTATGTGGAAGTCCAGGGTGTCCAGATGTTCCGCTCCATAGTCTCTTGTATCTAGGTACTGGATGTGGAAGTCCAGGGTATCCAGGTATTCCGCTTCGTGGTTTTCTGTATCTAGGTGTCGGATGTGGAAGTCCAGGGTGTCCAAATGTTCCGCTTCGTAGTTTTCTGTATCTAGGTACTGGATGTGGAAGTCCGGGGTGTCCAGATGTTCCGCTTCGTAGTTTCTTGTATCTAGGTACTGGATGTGGAAGTCCAGGGTGTCCAGGTATTCCGCTTTGTAGTTTTCTGTATCTAGGTGTCGGATGTGGAAGTCCAGGGTGTCCAGGTATTCCGCTTCGTAGTTTTCTGTATCTAGGTGTCGGATGTGGAAGTCCAGGGTGTCCAGGTATTCCGCTTCGTAGTTTTCTGTATCTAGGTGTCGGATGTGGAAGTTCAGGGTGTCCAGGTATTCCGCTTCGCAGTTTTCTGTATCTAGGTGTCGGATGTGGAAGTCCAGGGTGTCCAGATGTTCCGCTCCGTAGTTTCTAGTATTTAGGTACCGGATGTGGAAGTCCAGGGTGTCCCGGTATTCCGCTCCGTAGTTTCTTGTATCTAGGTACTGGATGTGGAAGTCCGGGGTGTCCAGATGTTCCGCTTCGTAGTTTCTTGTATCTAGGTACTGGATGTGGAAGTCCAGGGTGTCCAGGTATTCCGCTTCGTAGTTTTCTGTATCTAGGTGTTGGATGTGGAAGTCCAGGGTGTCCAGATGTTCCGCTCCGTAGTTTCTTGTATCTAGGTACTGGATGTGGAAGTCCAGGGTGTCCAGGTATTCCGCTTCGTAGTTTTCTGTATCTAGGTGCCGGATGTGGAAGTCCAGGGTATCCAGGTATTTCGCTTCGTAGTTTTCTGTATCTAGATGTCGGATGTGGAAGTTCAGGGTGTTCAGGTGTTCCGCTCCGTAGTTTCTTGTATCTAGGTACTGGATGTGGAAGTCCGGGGTATCCAGGTATTCCACTTCGTAGTTTTCTGTATCTACGTACTGGATGTGGAAGTCCAGGGTGTTCAGGTGTTCCGCTCTGTAGTTTCTTGTATCTAAGTACTGGATGTGGAAGTCCAGGGTATCCAGGTATTCCGCTTCGTGGTTTTCTGTATCTAGGTGTCGGATGTGGAAGTCCAGGGTGTCCAAATGTTCCGCTCCATAGTTTCATGTATCTAGGTACTGGATGTGGAAGTCTAGGGTGTCTAGATGTTCCGCTCCATAGTTTCTTGTATCTAGGTACTGTATGTGGAAGTCCAGGGTGTCCAGATGTTCCGCTCCATAGTCTCTTGTATCTAGGTACTGGATGTGGAAGTCCAGGGTGTCCAGGTATTCCGCTTCGTAGTTTTCTGTATCTAGGTGTCGGATGTGGAAGTCCAGGGTGTCCAGATGTTCCGCTTCTTAGTTTCTTGTATCTAGGTACTGGATGTGGAAGTCCAGGGTGTCCAGGTATTCCGCTTCGTAGTTTGCTGTATCTAGGTGTCGGATGTGGAAGTCCAGGGTGTCCAGATGTTCCGCTCCATAGTTTCATGTATCTAGGTACTGGATGTGGAAGTCTAGGGTGTCTAGATGTTCCGCTCCATAGTTTCTTGTATCTAGGTACTGGACGTGGAAGTCCAGGGTGTCCAGGTATTCCGCTTCGTAGTTTTCTGTATCTAGGTGTCGGATGTGGAAGTCCAGGGTGTCCAGATGTTCCGCTCCGTAGTTTCTTGTATTTAGGTACTGGATGTGGAAGTCCACGGTGTCCCGGTATTCCGCTCCGTAGTTTCTTGTATCTAGGTATTGGATGTGGATGTCCAGGGTGTTCAGGTATTCCGCTTCGTAGTTTTCTGTATCTAGGTGTCGGATGTGGAAGTCCAGGGTGTCCAGGTATTCCGCTTCGTAGTTTTCTGTATCTAGGTGTCGGATGTGGAAGTCCAGGGTGTCCAGGCATTCCGCTCCGTAGTTTCCTGTGCCCAGGTGTCGGATGTGGAAGTCCAGGGTGTCCAGGTATTCCGCTTCGTAGTTTTCTGTATCTAGGTGTCGGATGTGGAAGTCCAGGGTGTCCAGGCATTCCGCTCCGTAGTTTCCTGTGCCCAGGTGTCGGATGTGGAAGTCCAGGGTGTCCAGGTATTCCGCTTTGTAGTTTTCTGTATCTAGGTGTCGGATGTGGAAGTCCAGGGTGTCCAGGTATTCCGCTTCGTAGTTTTCTGTATCTAGGTGTCGGATGTGGAAGTCCAGGGTGTCCAGGTATTCCGCTTCGTAGTTTTCTGTATCTAGGTGTCGGATGTGGAAGTTCAGGGTGTCCAGGTATTCCGCTTCGCAGTTTTCTGTATCTAGGTGTCGGATGTGGAAGTCCAGGGTGTCCAGATGTTCCGCTCCGTAGTTTCTAGTATTTAGGTACCGGATGTGGAAGTCCAGGGTGTCCCGGTATTCCGCTCCGTAGTTTCTTGTATCTAGGTACTGGATGTGGAAGTCCGGGGTGTCCAGATGTTCCGCTTCGTAGTTTCTTGTATCTAGGTACTGGATGTGGAAGTCCAGGGTGTCCAGGTATTCCGCTTCGTAGTTTTCTGTATCTAGGTGTTGGATGTGGAAGTCCAGGGTGTCCAGATGTTCCGCTCCGTAGTTTCTTGTATCTAGGTACTGGATTCCCAACTCGCGGAAATATTTTTCAGTACAAAAACCTGACGGTGGGCGGTAAGCCATAGGGGTCGGTAGCGGTGCTCAATCGGTGGGCGCTTCGCGCGCCACTCCCCGTCGATGTGGTTGAGTGCCAGCTGCGTAGAGCGCGTTGCTTCCGCGTGACGTCAAGCTGTCCCGCGTTGCGCGCGCCTCCGGGGCCAGTAGAGCTGCTCTCCACAGATAGCGCGAGTGTCGACCCTCGCGTGCCGCAGCTCCCTCCCTCCTGGGACTCCAGCTGGCTCTCCCTCTCTCTTCCTCCTACGCGTCTTCACGGGCACGGCGAGCGAGCACCTAGTCGAACTCCGGCAGAGTACACGCCAAACAAAAGAAAATAATAAAATAATCTATCGAAATTTTTATTAGGCCCTTGCGGTCGGTGGATCCTGCCTGGACTTTGCAATGGCCTTTTAGGCCCGTATCGCGTTTCGGCGTGATTTTCCGCCGAGGACAAGACGGGTGGAATCCACCACGTCACAACAGCCCTCCCCCAGGCGGGAACTCACGCGGTAAACGATTGTGAGCGATTCTCGACAGTCATGTTGCTGTCGTACTACTCGAATCTACCGCGAGTCCAGGCACGTCAATCCACCTTCCGGCCGAGCTCTTCGGCCCTATCAGGGCGATTCAGTCAGGTTCTTTTCCTTTATCCGACCATCACCAGACACATAAGGAAATTCAGCACAACACAATTTACTAAACGGATTCATTATCTTTACTACCTCCCGCGTAAGGTAGCGCGAGTTACTCATCGTCATTTTCGGGTTCATTTCCGCGAGACATTTCGTCGCGGCATGCAATCAGGTCCTTGATATGGTATTTACCGGCCGGTTTGCCCTTTTCGTCTTCGAGCTCATACATAACCGGGGAGATACTCTTACTAATTCGATATCGTTCGGTCGTATACTTCTTCGCTAGTTTCGCAGTAAAACCTTTCGCGGCGGAGGACAGTACGCGTACTTTTCGACGAACGAAATCACCTTCGACGAATCGCACATCACGATGATGACGATCGTAATAACGCGCCTGCCTCTCGAAAGCTTTACTCAAATTATCGGTAACTAAATCGTATAACTCTGATAACCGTTCTAAACGCGCTTTCCACTTGTCGGTGTTCGGCACGGGAATTTCGACGTCTCCTTCAAGCAGCCGCCGCTGATATTTCGGCGCGCGCGGTTGTCGCCCGAAATTCAAGAACGCGGGAGATACATGCAAGGAGCTGTGCACTGCCGTGTTGTACGCGAACCTAAATTCATGCAAGTGCACATCCCATTCCCGATGGTCCGAATTAATGAAAGCAATAATCATCGACTTTAACACACGATTCACGCGTTCCACGGGATTCGCCTGCGCGTGGTATGGTGGCGTGGTCGCGTGGTATACCCCGGCGGTTCGTGCAACCTCTTCGATCGTTCGATTCACAAATTCTGTTCCATTGTCGGTCAACAAAACTTCCGGTGTTCCCCATCGACAAATAATCTTCTCCTCGAAGCGCGCGACAATCGATTTTCCGTCGGCCTTCCTGAGAGGACATATCTCGATCCACTTCGTGAACAGGTCTTGGAATACGAGTAAGTACGCGTGTCCCGACTTACTCGGGGGAAATGGTCCCATGATGTCCGCGGCCACGACAGTCCAAGGGGTTTCAACTACGCGTTGACTCATCAACCCGGCGGGTGCTTGCTGCGAGACTTTACTCGTCTGGCACACCTCGCACTTTCGGACATACTGTTCTACGTCTTCGTGTATTCCTGGCCAATAATAATCTAATGCCACACGATCATAAGTCTTTTCGACTCCTTGGTGGCCTGCTTGCGGATCATCGTGGTTTTCCCGTATTATCCCCTCACGCGACGATTTCGCGGGAACTAACTTCCACGCGTCAAGATCTTGCGTCACTCGAGTCACTAGCGCGTTCGGTCGGAAACGATACAAACAGTCGTGTTCTACCGTCCAGCCCTTCCACTTGGAGGGACTTTTGGCTACTTCGGTTTTTCGTCGCGAATACCACTCGTCCGTCACTTCGGCTATCGACATGATCGGGACGGTTTCACGCGCTTCCTCTACTACCGCCGATAGTTCCTCCTCGAGATCTTCCTCATACATCCGCGACAACGCGTCCGGCACGATGTTCAGGGATCCCTTTCGGTGGCATATTTCACAGTCGTATCCTTGCAACTTCAAGGCCCATCGCCCTAACCGACCCGTCGGATTTTTCAAGTTATTCAACCACTTTAGACTACTGTGGTCGGTAATAATCGCGAACCGGTATCCCTCGATGTATCTTCGGAAATGCTCCACGGCCCACACTACCGCGAGGCATTCCTTTTCCGTGACTGTATAGTTTCGCTCGGCCTTATTCATAACGCGACTGGCAAACGCGATTACGCGTTCTTCGTCTTCGATCGTCTGCGTCAATACCGCGCCGATTCCGTAATTACTCGCGTCGGTGTGGAGAGTAAACGGTACTGAAAAGTCCGGACACGACAGTATCGGGGCCGTCGCTAGGGCCTGTTTTAGCGTCTCGAACGCGGATTCCTGTGCCCTCCCCCACTCCCATTTAGCCGTTTTGCTAGTGAGGGTAGTGAGAGGCTCTGCTACCGATGCAAAATTTTCTACAAATCGTCGATACCACGACGCCATCCCAAGAAAACGTCTCAATTGACGGAGATTTCGCGGCGGTGGGTACTCGACTACCGGCGCGACTTTCAAAGGGTCTACGCTTAATCCCCTCGCGTTTACGATAAATCCGAGATATTGCACCTCGTTGCGACAGAACTCGCATTTCTCCGGATTAATTTTCAAATTCGCATCCTTCAGTCGATTCAGGACCTTTTCTAGCCATACAAGATGTTCTTCAAAGGTCGTTGTCGCGATGATAATATCATCTAAATACGCGAACGCGTTTCCACCCATCTCCGGACCAATGATCTTATCCGCGAGACGTTGAAAATTCGGCGGGGCTCCTGAAAGCCCAAATGGCATCCCGATGTAATGGAAGAGTCCCCTTCCCGGTACCACGAACGCGGTATACTCCCGACTCCCGGGATCTAAAGCTACCTGATGGTAAGCTTGTTTCAGATCAATCGTGGAGATATAATGCGCGGACCGTAACTGATCGAGAATACCTGTCAAATTCGGTAAGGGATACGCGTCTTTCTTCGCGACTTCATTCAATTTCCTAAAGTCCAAACACATCCGATACGATCCGTTCGATTTTTTAACCATAACTATCGGGTTCGTCCATTCGCTCAAAGATGGTTCTACTACTCCGTCCGCGAGTAACTCATCGAGTTGACGATGCATTTCCTGCTCTATTATCGGCGACACGGGATAGTTTCGCTGCCGAATCGGCGCATGACCCTGCACATCAATCTTGTGCGTCATCAGGGTCGTAAAGGTTCCCGTTCCCTCGAGCGCAGGAATCATCCTCGCGAGTAAGGAGTCCAACTGTCGTTTCTGGTCTGTCGTCACCTCGCGAAGTCCGGCGACTTCGTTGATCGCGAGGCCATCCCGCGTCTCCCACGGGATTGTTTCATTGTTCGTGGCCGTCCACCACTGCTCGGTGAGGCCGTCTAATCCGATTCCGAAAGTCCGTATCGCATCTATTCCTAAGATCAATTCGCTCATTAAGTCTGGTATCACTTGACATAAGATTACATTCGTTTCATGAAGAATTGACATGGGGATCCTCGCGTGACCGCCTACACGTGCTTTCGCCCCGTTGGCCATCGCGACAGTTCTTCCCCGAACTTCGTTCACCGTTATCCCCAACTCCGTTATCCATTCGTTTTTAATCTCTCGAATACAGGATGCTGTCGCACCTGTATCTAGTAGGGCGTGTACAAGATCTTTGCCTATTCGGACCGGTAAATGAATTCGCGTATTTCGCGTTGATATCGGACACAATTCCGATTCGCGGTCAGGCGGGCCCAGCCCAACGGGCCGAACCACTCCTATGGCGTCATCATCGGTTCTTCCGGTTCCTGTACTAACTCCCCCGGAACCTACTCCCGAGAGGCGTGCTCCCTCCGCTTGTTCCGCCTCCGAATTCAACTCCGGGTACGGTAAGACAGAGAAATTTTTGCCCCGTCGCGAATCTGAATCCTTGGGGTCGCCACTACTACACGTCCCCGCCCCGATGGCAGGTTCTACCAAAATTCGTAATCGTGCGTCGAATGGGGAAATATTACGTGTCAATTCCTCCTGGTCCATCGGTATTGAACGCGATCCAATTCCTATTATCTTGTCGGATGGAGGTGGGTCCGAACACGCGTGTTCGCTCCTCTCGCCCCCCTTAGGAAAGACGGACGATTTGGTCCGCTCGCGTATCGGAGGCAGCGTTGGACCTTCTACTGCTGCCCTCCGCTCGCGTTTTCCGAACGGTTCGCCAGCCGACCCTGACATCGCGTACATTCGCTGATGGTCATCCCTCGGTTTCCGCAGCGATAGCAAAAGATACCATTCCGATCCTTTTTACAATCGCTGTGGTAATGTCCTTGTTCGCGACAATTCCAACATGTGATTGTTGTCGGATCCGGGGGTAACCGTTTCGTTGCTATTTCGTTCGCATTTCCTCGCGCGGCCGCGGAGCTACTCGAGGGTTTCGCTTTCGCGGTCATTTGACCGACTCTAGGCTTATTCCCCGTGCTGGTCACGGCGGGTGGTTCCTTCGGCCGATCGTTTCCGGGCGCCTGAGTCTTGGCGCCTTTCTTCTCTGCTTCCGGTTCCTGCTCGACTGCGTTTACTTCGTGAACCGCGGTTTTTACTCGCGGTTTTGAATAACGCCTTTCGTCGTAGGCGCACTCCGGGAGGATGCTCTCATCGGCCGCAGGCGGCGCGCGATGCTCGGGGCGCCGGCGGCACATGTCGTATTCGCGGACTACATCTTCTAACGCGGAAAAACTCGTGAATTGTTCGCGACGAATTTCCGTATGGTATTCCGGTCGTAAATTATTAAACGCCAGATCGAGCTGTAATTCAAGTGGCATTCGCGATTCCGCGCGCTGCCACATACTCTGGACGCAGTCCAAATAATCAAGTCCGTTTTCATATCGGCCCTGCGTTCTCGCGACGATTTCTCCCAATAACCGACTTCGAACCGACGGGACGCCAAAACGTTTGCGCATTTCTTCGCAGAATTCCGCATAGCTGTGGATATGCACTTTCTTGTGCGTCCACCAATTGTTCGCGACATCCTTCATCAATAACGGAAGCACGCGAACTATATCCGACTCCGTTAAGCCGCACGTCTGTCGGCATTCCTCCAACCTGTCCAAAAATACATCCACGTTATCGGTACCGCTTCCCGAGAATTTCAGATTCCAATTCTTTACGCGATCGTACATAGCGGGATTATAGCGCGGAGTTTCGTTCTGCTCCTCGCGGTGATAACGTGCAGAGGAACTTTCTTCCGTTTCGCGCTCTTGGAAACGCACGCGATTCGAGTGAGGCGTCTCCGTGGGCACGCTCGGGAGATACAGCTGTGTCGAGGAGAACAATGGCCCGTTTGTCGCTACCGCTACCGGAGAGCACACCGGCCTTCCGCTTCCAGAGGGTGAACTGGCAACTACCACCGACGATGTCGCTACGGACGGGGTAATGGTTGTTAAGGTCGCGGTGGTTGCTACGTGAGCGCTAATCACGCGGCCTTGAGCTACGACCGCGGGGTCGTAATCTGCAAATGACTGGGCGCGTAACGCGGTCGGGTCCCCACTGATACTTATTAACGGCTCATCTTCGGTTGTCCACGTCGTGTTGGGAAATTGTGCCCTTCGCGTGGCACGGCCCAATCGATCGCGAAGGACCGCGATTGTTCCCTGAGGATTCGCGTTGAATCCGATGAGCATATGTCTTAATTGGGCATATGTCAGCCCTTCAATCCACGTATCGTTCATTCCCGGAACGATTTCTCTGCGAGATCCTTCGAATGGATCCGCGGCGGTCGTTACCGCCGTTCCGGCTTATTTCGTGGGCCCCACGTTGGGCGCCAAAAAGTTGTGACGTATTTTCACGCGATCGAACCTCACCGGAAAATATGAGGATGACCGGTGCACAACTTACGCGATTCCTTCGCGTGTCCAGGCGACCCAAGGGCTAACAACTATTCCTGTAAAATTTCTACGCTAATGTTGGGCGCCAGGTTCCAAACGGGAACCACGTATCTGCTTCAAGTCGATTCTTTCCTTCCGGCCTTCCTTGGCTAACTCAGTACCGCGGAGGCGTCGGGATCCGGAACAATAGGACGGATAGGTCTAGACGTTCACGCGACACACAAAATAAAGTCGGGCGCGTCGAATTAAAATTCGAAAAGGTTCGGTTTATTTAATAGACCGGCGGCGCGAAGCGCGACGATCTCTCACAATACCGAAATATAGAAAAGACAATATTATAGTTAACACAACAAAAAAAAAGAAAGGATCTTCAGTTACGATATAATCGAAATTACAGAAGGATCTTACTCGGTACTTCGCGTACCTTACACGTTCAAAATCGTGACGCGGCTAATCCGCGGTCACCTTCACCCGATAACCGACCGTCAAGGACCTGTAAACGCTCTACGCGTCGCACAACAAAATTTCAAAGTCCTCGCGGACGGACAGACAGGAAACAATTCGGATACGTTAATAGCTCTCAATTTCCAAAATCAAACGAAACACAATGCAATTCCAAACTACAGTGAACCCTGCCGGTCGACGGATCTTCGTGCCTTGGTCAATTCTGAAAATGCGTGTTCTCTGCACGCGCAGTCAAAATCGCGAAAACAAAACTACGTACCAAGATTTGCACGAAAACACGTCGCTCACAAAAGTCAAATAGCACTCGCTTACCGTGGGTTTCCCTCGTTCGCGTATCCAATATTTACGTTCGCCTTGCCCACAGCACCTCGTGCACTCGCGTACTATTTCGTCGGCCAAACCAAAATCAAAATCAAAATCAGACGTCTGACGGCTTCACGCGTCCAAGCAGGATTGATTGATTCTCGATCTTCTCGCGAGAAAGACAGCACCCCCACCCTTAGGCCAATGGGCGGCGATTCGCCCTGCGGACGAATCCTTCAACCCAGACGCTTCGCCACGCGCCAGTTTCGAACAGGTCATCGCGACAATTATTCCAGATCGCATCCAATAATATACCCTGCATAAATGTTCGTCTTACGACGAATATACGCTTCGATCTCGCGCGAGGGTGCATCAGGCGTCCCTGGATTCCCAACTCGCGGAAATATTTTTCAGTACAAAAACCTGACGGTGGGCGGTAAGCCATAGGGGTCGGTAGCGGTGCTCAATCGGTGGGCGCTTCGCGCGCCACTCCCCGTCGATGTGGTTGAGTGCCAGCTGCGTAGAGCGCGTTGCTTCCGCGTGACGTCAAGCTGTCCCGCGTTGCGCGCGCCTCCGGGGCCAGTAGAGCTGCTCTCCACAGATAGCGCGAGTGTCGACCCTCGCGTGCCGCAGCTCCCTCCCCCCTGGGACTCCAGCTGGCTCTCCCTCTCTCTTCCTCCTACGCGTCTTCACGGGCACGGCGAGCGAGCACCTAGTCGAACTCCGGCAGAGTACACGCCAAACAAAAGAAAATAATAAAATAATCTATCGAAATTTTTATTAGGCCCTTGCGGTCGGTGGATCCTGCCTGGACTTTGCAATGGCCTTTTAGGCCCGTATCGCGTTTCGGCGTGATTTTCCGCCGAGGACAAGACGGGTGGAATCCACCACGTCACACTACGTACTGGATGTGGAAGTCCAGGGTGTTCAGGTGTTCCGCTCTGTAGTTTCTTGTATCTAAGTACTGGATGTGGAAGTCCAGGGTATCCAGGTATTCCGCTTCGTGGTTTTCTGTATCTAGGTGTCGGATGTGGAAGTCCAGGGTGTCCAAATGTTCCGCTCCATAGTTTCATGTATCTAGGTACTGGATGTGGAAGTCTAGGGTGTCTAGATGTTCCGCTCCATAGTTTCTTGTATCTAGGTACTGGATGTGGAAGTCCAGGGTGTCCAGGTATTCCGCTTCGTAGTTTTCTGTATCTAGGTGTCGGATGTGGAAGTCCAGGGTGTCCAGATGTTCCGCTCCGTAGTTTCTAGTATTTAGGTACCGGATGTGGAAGTCCAGGGTGTCCCGGTATTCCGCTCCGTAGTTTCTTGTATCTAGGTACTGGATATGGAAGTCCGGGGTATCCAGGTATTCCGCTTCGTAGTTTTCTGTATCTACGTACTGGATGTGGAAGTCCAGGGTGTTCAGGTGTTCCGCTCTGTAGTTTCTTGTATCTAAGTACTGGATGTGGAAGTCCAGGGTATCCAGGTATTCCGCTTCGTAGTTTTCTGTATCTAGGTGTCGGATGTGGAAGTCCAGGGTGTCCAGATGTTCCGCTCCGTAGTTTCTTGTATCTAGGTATTGGATGTGGATGTCCAGGGTGTTCAGGTACTCCGCTTCGTAGTTTTCTGTATCTAGGTGTTGGATGTGGAAGTCCAGGGTGTCCAGATGTTCCGCTCCGTAGTTTCTTGTATCTAGGTACTGGATGTGGAAGTCTAGGGTGTCTAGATGTTCCGCTCCGTAGTTTCTTGTATCTAGGTACTGGATGTGGAAGTCCAGGGTGTCCCGGTATTCCGCTCCGTAGTTTCTTGTATCTAGGTACTGGATGTGGAAGTCCGGGGTATCCAGGTATTCCCCTTCGTAGTTTCCTGTATCTACGTACTGGATGTGGAATTCCAGGGTGTTCAGGTGTTCCGCACTGTAGTTTCTTGTATCCAGGGACTGGATGTGGAAGTCCAGGGTATCCAGGTATTCCGCTTCGTAGTTTTCTGTATCTAGGTGCCGGATGTGGAAGTCCAGGGTATCCAGGTATTTCGCTTCGTAGTTTTCTGTATCTAGATGTCGGATGTGGAAGTTCAGGGTGTTCAGGTGTTCCGCTCCGTAGTTTCTTGTATCTAGGTACTGGATGTGGAAGTCCGGGGTATCCAGGTATTCCACTTCGTAGTTTTCTGTATCTAGGTGTCGGATGTGGAAGTCCAGGGTGTCCAGATGTTCCGCTCCGTAGTTTCTAGTATTTAGGTACCGGATGTGGAAGTCCAGGGTGTCCCGGTATTCCGCTCCGTAGTTTCTTGTATCTAGGTACTGGATGTGGAAGTCCGGGGTGTCCAGATGTTCCGCTTCGTAGTTTCTTGTATCTAGGTACTGGATGTGGAAGTCCAGGGTGTCCAGGTATTCCGCTTCGTAGTTTTCTGTATCTAGGTGTTGGATGTGGAAGTCCAGGGTGTCCAGATGTTCCGCTCCGTAGTTTCTTGTATCTAGGTACTGGATGTGGAAGTCCAGGGTGTCCAGGTATTCCGCTTCGTAGTTTTCTGTATCTAGGTGCCGGATGTGGAAGTCCAGGGTATCCAGGTATTTCGCTTCGTAGTTTTCTGTATCTAGATGTCGGATGTGGAAGTTCAGGGTGTTCAGGTGTTCCGCTCCGTAGTTTCTTGTATCTAGGTACTGGATGTGGAAGTCCGGGGTATCCAGATATTCCACTTCGTAGTTTTCTGTATCTACGTACTGGATGTGGAAGTCCAGGGTGTTCAGGTGTTCCGCTCTGTAGTTTCTTGTATCTAAGTACTGGATGTGGAAGTCCAGGGTATCCAGGTATTCCGCTTCGTGGTTTTCTGTATCTAGGTGTCGGATGTGGAAGTCCAGGGTGTCCAAATGTTCCGCTCCATAGTTTCATGTATCTAGGTACTGGATGTGGAAGTCTAGGGTGTCTAGATGTTCCGCTCCATAGTTTCTTGTATCTAGGTACTGTATGTGGAAGTCCAGGGTGTCCAGATGTTCCGCTCCATAGTCTCTTGTATCTAGGTACTGGATGTGGAAGTCCAGGGTGTCCAGGTATTCCGCTTCGTAGTTTTCTGTATCTAGGTGTCGGATGTGGAAGTCCAGGGTGTCCAGATGTTCCGCTTCTTAGTTTCTTGTATCTAGGTACTGGATGTGGAAGTCCAGGGTGTCCAGGTATTCCGCTTCGTAGTTTGCTGTATCTAGGTGTCGGATGTGGAAGTCCAGGGTGTCCAGATGTTCCGCTCCATAGTTTCATGTATCTAGGTACTGGATGTGGAAGTCTAGGGTGTCTAGATGTTCCGCTCCATAGTTTCTTGTATCTAGGTACTGGACGTGGAAGTCCAGGGTGTCCAGGTATTCCGCTTCGTAGTTTTCTGTATCTAGGTGTCGGATGTGGAAGTCCAGGGTGTCCAGATGTTCCGCTCCGTAGTTTCTTGTATCTAGGTATTGGATGTGGATGTCCAGGGTGTTCAGGTATTCCGCTTCGTAGTTTTCTGTATCTAGGTGTCGGATGTGGAAGTCCAGGGTGTCCAGATGTTCCGCTCCGTAGTTTCTTGTATTTAGGTACTGGATGTGGAAGTCCACGGTGTCCCGGTATTCCGCTCCGTAGTTTCTTGTATCTAGGTATTGGATGTGGATGTCCAGGGTGTTCAGGTATTCCGCTTCGTAGTTTTCTGTATCTAGGTGTCGGATGTGGAAGTCCAGGGTGTCCAGATGTTCCGCTCCGTAGTTTCTTGTATTTAGGTACTGGATGTGGAAGTCCAGGGTGTCCCGGTATTCCGCTCCGTAGTTTCTTGTATCTAGGTACTGGATGTGGAAGTCCGGGGTATCCAGGTATTCCCCTTCGTAGTTTTCTGTATCTACGTACTGGATGTGGAATTCCAGGGTGTTCAGGTGTTCCGCACTGTAGTTTCTTGTATCCAGGGACTGGATGTGGAAGTCCAGGGTATCCAGGTATTCCGCTTCGTAGTTTTCTGTATCTAGGTGCCGGATGTGGAAGTCCAGGGTATCCAGGTATTTCGCTTCGTAGTTTTCTGTATCTAGATGTCGGATGTGGAAGTTCAGGGTGTTCAGGTGTTCCGCTCCGTAGTTTCTTGTATCTAGGTACTGGATGTGGAAGTCCGGGGTATCCAGGTATTCCACTTCGTAGTTTTCTGTATCTACGTACTGGATGTGGAAGTCCAGGGTGTTCAGGTGTTCCGCTCTGTAGTTTCTTGTATCTAAGTACTGGATGTGGAAGTCCAGGGTATCCAGGTATTCCGCTTCGTGGTTTTCTGTATCTAGGTGTCGGATGTGGAAGTCCAGGGTGTCCAAATGTTCCGCTCCATAGTTTCATGTATCTAGGTACTGGATGTGGAAGTCTAGGGTGTCTAGATGTTCCGCTCCATAGTTTCTTGTATCTAGGTACTGGATGTGGAAGTCCAGGGTGTCCAGGTATTCCGCTTCGTAGTTTTCTGTATCTAGGTGTCGGATGTGGAAGTCCAGGGTGTCCAGATGTTCCGCTCCGTAGTTTCTAGTATTTAGGTACCGGATGTGGAAGTCCAGGGTGTCCCGGTATTCCGCTCCGTAGTTTCTTGTATCTAGGTACTGGATATGGAAGTCCGGGGTATCCAGGTATTCCGCTTCGTAGTTTTCTGTATCTACGTACTGGATGTGGAAGTCCAGGGTGTTCAGGTGTTCCGCTCTGTAGTTTCTTGTATCTAAGTACTGGATGTGGAAGTCCAGGGTATCCAGGTATTCCGCTTCGTAGTTTTCTGTATCTAGGTGTCGGATGTGGAAGTCCAGGGTGTCCAGATGTTCCGCTCCGTAGTTTCTTGTATCTAGGTATTGGATGTGGATGTCCAGGGTGTTCAGGTACTCCGCTCCGTAGTTTCCTGTGCCCAGGTGTCGGATGTGGAAGTCCAGGGTGTCCAGGTATTCCGCTTCGTAGTTTTCTGTATCTAGGTGTCGGATGTGGAAGTCCAGGGTGTCCAGGCATTCCGCTCCGTAGTTTCCTGTGCCCAGGTGTCGGATGTGGAAGTCCAGGGTGTCCAGGTATTCCGCTTTGTAGTTTTCTGTATCTAGGTGTCGGATGTGGAAGTCCAGGGTGTCCAGGTATTCCGCTTCGTAGTTTTCTGTATCTAGGTGTCGGATGTGGAAGTCCAGGGTGTCCAGGTATTCCGCTTCGTAGTTTTCTGTATCTAGGTGTCGGATGTGGAAGTTCAGGGTGTCCAGGTATTCCGCTTCGCAGTTTTCTGTATCTAGGTGTCGGATGTGGAAGTCCAGGGTGTCCAGATGTTCCGCTCCGTAGTTTCTAGTATTTAGGTACCGGATGTGGAAGTCCAGGGTGTCCCGGTATTCCGCTCCGTAGTTTCTTGTATCTAGGTACTGGATGTGGAAGTCCGGGGTGTCCAGATGTTCCGCTTCGTAGTTTCTTGTATCTAGGTACTGGATGTGGAAGTCCAGGGTGTCCAGGTATTCCGCTTCGTAGTTTTCTGTATCTAGGTGTTGGATGTGGAAGTCCAGGGTGTCCAGATGTTCCGCTCCGTAGTTTCTTGTATCTAGGTACTGGATGTGGAAGTCCAGGGTGTCCAGGTATTCCGCTTCGTAGTTTTCTGTATCTAGGTGCCGGATGTGGAAGTCCAGGGTATCCAGGTATTTCGCTTCGTAGTTTTCTGTATCTAGATGTCGGATGTGGAAGTTCAGGGTGTTCAGGTGTTCCGCTCCGTAGTTTCTTGTATCTAGGTACTGGATGTGGAAGTCCAGGGTGTCCAGGTATTCCGCTTCGTAGTTTTCTGTATCTAGGTGTCGGATGTGGAAGTCCAGGGTGTCCAGGTATTCCGCTTCGTAGTTTTCTGTATCTAGGTGTCGGATGTGGAAGTTCAGGGTGTCCAGGTATTCCGCTTCGCAGTTTTCTGTATCTAGGTGTCGGATGTGGAAGTCCAGGGTGTCCAGATGTTCCGCTCCGTAGTTTCTAGTATTTAGGTACCGGATGTGGAAGTCCAGGGTGTCCCGGTATTCCGCTCCGTAGTTTCTTGTATCTAGGTACTGGATGTGGAAGTCCGGGGTGTCCAGATGTTCCGCTTCGTAGTTTCTTGTATCTAGGTACTGGATGTGGAAGTCCAGGGTGTCCAGGTATTCCGCTTCGTAGTTTTCTGTATCTAGGTGTTGGATGTGGAAGTCCAGGGTGTCCAGATGTTCCGCTCCGTAGTTTCTTGTATCTAGGTACTGGATGTGGAAGTCCAGGGTGTCCAGGTATTCCGCTTCGTAGTTTTCTGTATCTAGGTGCCGGATGTGGAAGTCCAGGGTATCCAGGTATTTCGCTTCGTAGTTTTCTGTATCTAGATGTCGGATGTGGAAGTTCAGGGTGTTCAGGTGTTCCGCTCCGTAGTTTCTTGTATCTAGGTACTGGATGTGGAAGTCCGGGGTATCCAGGTATTCCACTTCGTAGTTTTCTGTATCTAGGTGTCGGATGTGGAAGTCCAGGGTGTCCAGATGTTCCGCTCCGTAGTTTCTAGTATTTAGGTACCGGATGTGGAAGTCCAGGGTGTCCCGGTATTCCGCTCCGTAGTTTCTTGTATCTAGGTACTGGATGTGGAAGTCCGGGGTGTCCAGATGTTCCGCTTCGTAGTTTCTTGTATCTAGGTACTGGATGTGGAAGTCCAGGGTGTCCAGGTATTCCGCTTCGTAGTTTTCTGTATCTAGGTGTTGGATGTGGAAGTCCAGGGTGTCCAGATGTTCCGCTCCGTAGTTTCTTGTATCTAGGTACTGGATGTGGAAGTCCAGGGTGTCCAGGTATTCCGCTTCGTAGTTTTCTGTATCTAGGTGCCGGATGTGGAAGTCCAGGGTATCCAGGTATTTCGCTTCGTAGTTTTCTGTATCTAGATGTCGGATGTGGAAGTTCAGGGTGTTCAGGTGTTCCGCTCCGTAGTTTCTTGTATCTAGGTACTGGATGTGGAAGTCCGGGGTATCCAGGTATTCCACTTCGTAGTTTTCTGTATCTACGTACTGGATGTGGAAGTCCAGGGTGTTCAGGTGTTCCGCTCTGTAGTTTCTTGTATCTAAGTACTGGATGTGGAAGTCCAGGGTATCCAGGTATTCCGCTTCGTGGTTTTCTGTATCTAGGTGTCGGATGTGGAAGTCCAGGGTGTCCAAATGTTCCGCTCCATAGTTTCATGTATCTAGGTACTGGATGTGGAAGTCTAGGGTGTCTAGATGTTCCGCTCCATAGTTTCTTGTATCTAGGTACTGTATGTGGAAGTCCAGGGTGTCCAGATGTTCCGCTCCATAGTCTCTTGTATCTAGGTACTGGATGTGGAAGTCCAGGGTGTCCAGGTATTCCGCTTCGTAGTTTTCTGTATCTAGGTGTCGGATGTGGAAGTCCAGGGTGTCCAGATGTTCCGCTTCTTAGTTTCTTGTATCTAGGTACTGGATGTGGAAGTCCAGGGTGTCCAGGTATTCCGCTTCGTAGTTTGCTGTATCTAGGTGTCGGATGTGGAAGTCCAGGGTGTCCAGATGTTCCGCTCCATAGTTTCATGTATCTAGGTACTGGATGTGGAAGTCTAGGGTGTCTAGATGTTCCGCTCCATAGTTTCTTGTATCTAGGTACTGGACGTGGAAGTCCAGGGTGTCCAGGTATTCCGCTTCGTAGTTTTCTGTATCTAGGTGTCGGATGTGGAAGTCCAGGGTGTCCAGATGTTCCGCTCCGTAGTTTCTTGTATCTAGGTATTGGATGTGGATGTCCAGGGTGTTCAGGTATTCCGCTTCGTAGTTTTCTGTATCTAGGTGTCGGATGTGGAAGTCCAGGGTGTCCAGATGTTCCGCTCCGTAGTTTCTTGTATTTAGGTACTGGATGTGGAAGTCCACGGTGTCCCGGTATTCCGCTCCGTAGTTTCTTGTATCTAGGTATTGGATGTGGATGTCCAGGGTGTTCAGGTATTCCGCTTCGTAGTTTTCTGTATCTAGGTGTCGGATGTGGAAGTCCAGGGTGTCCAGATGTTCCGCTCCGTAGTTTCTTGTATTTAGGTACTGGATGTGGAAGTCCAGGGTGTCCCGGTATTCCGCTCCGTAGTTTCTTGTATCTAGGTACTGGATGTGGAAGTCCGGGGTATCCAGGTATTCCCCTTCGTAGTTTTCTGTATCTACGTACTGGATGTGGAATTCCAGGGTGTTCAGGTGTTCCGCACTGTAGTTTCTTGTATCCAGGGACTGGATGTGGAAGTCCAGGGTATCCAGGTATTCCGCTTCGTAGTTTTCTGTATCTAGGTGCCGGATGTGGAAGTCCAGGGTATCCAGGTATTTCGCTTCGTAGTTTTCTGTATCTAGATGTCGGATGTGGAAGTTCAGGGTGTTCAGGTGTTCCGCTCCGTAGTTTCTTGTATCTAGGTACTGGATGTGGAAGTCCGGGGTATCCAGGTATTCCACTTCGTAGTTTTCTGTATCTACGTACTGGATGTGGAAGTCCAGGGTGTTCAGGTGTTCCGCTCTGTAGTTTCTTGTATCTAAGTACTGGATGTGGAAGTCCAGGGTATCCAGGTATTCCGCTTCGTGGTTTTCTGTATCTAGGTGTCGGATGTGGAAGTCCAGGGTGTCCAAATGTTCCGCTCCATAGTTTCATGTATCTAGGTACTGGATGTGGAAGTCTAGGGTGTCTAGATGTTCCGCTCCATAGTTTCTTGTATCTAGGTACTGGATGTGGAAGTCCAGGGTGTCCAGGTATTCCGCTTCGTAGTTTTCTGTATCTAGGTGTCGGATGTGGAAGTCCAGGGTGTCCAGATGTTCCGCTCCGTAGTTTCTAGTATTTAGGTACCGGATGTGGAAGTCCAGGGTGTCCCGGTATTCCGCTCCGTAGTTTCTTGTATCTAGGTACTGGATATGGAAGTCCGGGGTATCCAGGTATTCCGCTTCGTAGTTTTCTGTATCTACGTACTGGATGTGGCAGTCCAGGGTGTTCAGGTGTTCCGCTCTGTAGTTTCTTGTATCTAAGTACTGGATGTGGAAGTCCAGGGTATCCAGGTATTCCGCTTCGTAGTTTTCTGTATCTAGGTGTCGGATGTGGAAGTCCAGGGTGTCCAGATGTTCCGCTCCGTAGTTTCTTGTATCTAGGTATTGGATGTGGATGTCCAGGGTGTTCAGGTACTCCGCTCCGTAGTTTCCTGTGCCCAGGTGTCGGATGTGGAAGTCCAGGGTGTCCAGGTATTCCGCTTCGTAGTTTTCTGTATCTAGGTGTCGGATGTGGAAGTCCAGGGTGTCCAGGCATTCCGCTCCGTAGTTTCCTGTGCCCAGGTGTCGGATGTGGAAGTCCAGGGTGTCCAGGTATTCCGCTTTGTAGTTTTCTGTATCTAGGTGTCGGATGTGGAAGTCCAGGGTGTCCAGGTATTCCGCTTCGTAGTTTTCTGTATCTAGGTGTCGGATGTGGAAGTCCAGGGTGTCCAGGTATTCCGCTTCGTAGTTTTCTGTATCTAGGTGTCGGATGTGGAAGTTCAGGGTGTCCAGGTATTCCGCTTCGCAGTTTTCTGTATCTAGGTGTCGGATGTGGAAGTCCAGGGTGTCCAGATGTTCCGCTCCGTAGTTTCTAGTATTTAGGTACCGGATGTGGAAGTCCAGGGTGTCCCGGTATTCCGCTCCGTAGTTTCTTGTATCTAGGTACTGGATGTGGAAGTCCGGGGTGTCCAGATGTTCCGCTTCGTAGTTTCTTGTATCTAGGTACTGGATGTGGAAGTCCAGGGTGTCCAGGTATTCCGCTTCGTAGTTTTCTGTATCTAGGTGTTGGATGTGGAAGTCCAGGGTGTCCAGATGTTCCGCTCCGTAGTTTCTTGTATCTAGGTACTGGATGTGGAAGTCCAGGGTGTCCAGGTATTCCGCTTCGTAGTTTTCTGTATCTAGGTGCCGGATGTGGAAGTCCAGGGTATCCAGGTATTTCGCTTCGTAGTTTTCTGTATCTAGATGTCGGATGTGGAAGTTCAGGGTGTTCAGGTGTTCCGCTCCGTAGTTTCTTGTATCTAGGTACTGGATGTGGAAGTCCAGGGTGTCCAGGTATTCCGCTTCGTAGTTTTCTGTATCTAGGTGTCGGATGTGGAAGTCCAGGGTGTCCAGGTATTCCGCTTCGTAGTTTTCTGTATCTAGGTGTCGGATGTGGAAGTTCAGGGTGTCCAGGTATTCCGCTTCGCAGTTTTCTGTATCTAGGTGTCGGATGTGGAAGTCCAGGGTGTCCAGATGTTCCGCTCCGTAGTTTCTAGTATTTAGGTACCGGATGTGGAAGTCCAGGGTGTCCCGGTATTCCGCTCCGTAGTTTCTTGTATCTAGGTACTGGATGTGGAAGTCCGGGGTGTCCAGATGTTCCGCTTCGTAGTTTCTTGTATCTAGGTACTGGATGTGGAAGTCCAGGGTGTCCAGGTATTCCGCTTCGTAGTTTTCTGTATCTAGGTGTTGGATGTGGAAGTCCAGGGTGTCCAGATGTTCCGCTCCGTAGTTTCTTGTATCTAGGTACTGGATGTGGAAGTCCAGGGTGTCCAGGTATTCCGCTTCGTAGTTTTCTGTATCTAGGTGCCGGATGTGGAAGTCCAGGGTATCCAGGTATTTCGCTTCGTAGTTTTCTGTATCTAGATGTCGGATGTGGAAGTTCAGGGTGTTCAGGTGTTCCGCTCCGTAGTTTCTTGTATCTAGGTACTGGATGTGGAAGTCCGGGGTATCCAGGTATTCCACTTCGTAGTTTTCTGTATCTACGTACTGGATGTGGAAGTCCAGGGTGTTCAGGTGTTCCGCTCTGTAGTTTCTTGTATCTAAGTACTGGATGTGGAAGTCCAGGGTATCCAGGTATTCCGCTTCGTGGTTTTCTGTATCTAGGTGTCGGATGTGGAAGTCCAGGGTGTCCAAATGTTCCGCTCCATAGTTTCATGTATCTAGGTACTGGATGTGGAAGTCTAGGGTGTCTAGATGTTCCGCTCCATAGTTTCTTGTATCTAGGTACTGTATGTGGAAGTCCAGGGTGTCCAGATGTTCCGCTCCATAGTCTCTTGTATCTAGGTACTGGATGTGGAAGTCCAGGGTATCCAGGTATTCCGCTTCGTGGTTTTCTGTATCTAGGTGTCGGATGTGGAAGTCCAGGGTGTCCAAATGTTCCGCTTCGTAGTTTTCTGTATCTAGGTACTGGATGTGGAAGTCCGGGGTGTCCAGATGTTCCGCTTCGTAGTTTCTTGTATCTAGGTACTGGATGTGGAAGTCCAGGGTGTCCAGGTATTCCGCTTTGTAGTTTTCTGTATCTAGGTGTCGGATGTGGAAGTCCAGGGTGTCCAGGTATTCCGCTTCGTAGTTTTCTGTATCTAGGTGTCGGATGTGGAAGTCCAGGGTGTCCAGGTATTCCGCTTCGTAGTTTTCTGTATCTAGGTGTCGGATGTGGAAGTTCAGGGTGTCCAGGTATTCCGCTTCGCAGTTTTCTGTATCTAGGTGTCGGATGTGGAAGTCCAGGGTGTCCAGATGTTCCGCTCCGTAGTTTCTAGTATTTAGGTACCGGATGTGGAAGTCCAGGGTGTCCCGGTATTCCGCTCCGTAGTTTCTTGTATCTAGGTACTGGATGTGGAAGTCCGGGGTGTCCAGATGTTCCGCTTCGTAGTTTCTTGTATCTAGGTACTGGATGTGGAAGTCCAGGGTGTCCAGGTATTCCGCTTCGTAGTTTTCTGTATCTAGGTGTTGGATGTGGAAGTCCAGGGTGTCCAGATGTTCCGCTCCGTAGTTTCTTGTATCTAGGTACTGGATGTGGAAGTCCAGGGTGTCCAGGTATTCCGCTTCGTAGTTTTCTGTATCTAGGTGCCGGATGTGGAAGTCCAGGGTATCCAGGTATTTCGCTTCGTAGTTTTCTGTATCTAGATGTCGGATGTGGAAGTTCAGGGTGTTCAGGTGTTCCGCTCCGTAGTTTCTTGTATCTAGGTACTGGATGTGGAAGTCCAGGGTGTCCAGGTATTCCGCTTCGTAGTTTGCTGTATCTAGGTGTCGGATGTGGAAGTCCAGGGTGTCCAGATGTTCCGCTCCATAGTTTCTTGTATCTAGGTACTGGACGTGGAAGTCCAGGGTGTCCAGGTATTCCGCTTCGTAGTTTTCTGTATCTAGGTGTCGGATGTGGAAGTCCAGGGTGTCCAGATGTTCCGCTCCGTAGTTTCTTGTATCTAGGTATTGGATGTGGATGTCCAGGGTGTTCAGGTATTCCGCTTCGTAGTTTTCTGTATCTAGGTGTCGGATGTGGAAGTCCAGGGTGTCCAGATGTTCCGCTCCGTAGTTTCTTGTATTTAGGTACTGGATGTGGAAGTCCACGGTGTCCCGGTATTCCGCTCCGTAGTTTCTTGTATCTAGGTATTGGATGTGGATGTCCAGGGTGTTCAGGTATTCCGCTTCGTAGTTTTCTGTATCTAGGTGTCGGATGTGGAAGTCCAGGGTGTCCAGATGTTCCGCTCCGTAGTTTCTTGTATTTAGGTACTGGATGTGGAAGTCCAGGGTGTCCCGGTATTCCGCTCCGTAGTTTCTTGTATCTAGGTACTGGATGTGGAAGTCCGGGGTATCCAGGTATTCCCCTTCGTAGTTTTCTGTATCTACGTACTGGATGTGGAATTCCAGGGTGTTCAGGTGTTCCGCACTGTAGTTTCTTGTATCCAGGGACTGGATGTGGAAGTCCAGGGTATCCAGGTATTCCGCTTCGTAGTTTTCTGTATCTAGGTGCCGGATGTGGAAGTCCAGGGTATCCAGGTATTTCGCTTCGTAGTTTTCTGTATCTAGATGTCGGATGTGGAAGTTCAGGGTGTTCAGGTGTTCCGCTCCGTAGTTTCTTGTATCTAGGTACTGGATGTGGAAGTCCGGGGTATCCAGGTATTCCACTTCGTAGTTTTCTGTATCTACGTACTGGATGTGGAAGTCCAGGGTGTTCAGGTGTTCCGCTCTGTAGTTTCTTGTATCTAAGTACTGGATGTGGAAGTCCAGGGTATCCAGGTATTCCGCTTCGTGGTTTTCTGTATCTAGGTGTCGGATGTGGAAGTCCAGGGTGTCCAAATGTTCCGCTCCATAGTTTCATGTATCTAGGTACTGGATGTGGAAGTCTAGGGTGTCTAGATGTTCCGCTCCATAGTTTCTTGTATCTAGGTACTGGATGTGGAAGTCCAGGGTGTCCAGGTATTCCGCTTCGTAGTTTTCTGTATCTAGGTGTCGGATGTGGAAGTCCAGGGTGTCCAGATGTTCCGCTCCGTAGTTTCTAGTATTTAGGTACCGGATGTGGAAGTCCAGGGTGTCCCGGTATTCCGCTCCGTAGTTTCTTGTATCTAGGTACTGGATATGGAAGTCCGGGGTATCCAGGTATTCCGCTTCGTAGTTTTCTGTATCTACGTACTGGATGTGGAAGTCCAGGGTGTTCAGGTGTTCCGCTCTGTAGTTTCTTGTATCTAAGTACTGGATGTGGAAGTCCAGGGTATCCAGGTATTCCGCTTCGTAGTTTTCTGTATCTAGGTGTCGGATGTGGAAGTCCAGTGTGTCCAGATGTTCCGCTCCGTAGTTTCTTGTATCTAGGTATTGGATGTGGATGTCCAGGGTGTTCAGGTACTCCGCTCCGTAGTTTCCTGTGCCCAGGTGTCGGATGTGGAAGTCCAGGGTGTCCAGGTATTCCGCTTCGTAGTTTTCTGTATCTAGGTGTCGGATGTGGAAGTCCAGGGTGTCCAGGCATTCCGCTCCGTAGTTTCCTGTGCCCAGGTGTCGGATGTGGAAGTCCAGGGTGTCCAGGTATTCCGCTTTGTAGTTTTCTGTATCTAGGTGTCGGATGTGGAAGTCCAGGGTGTCCAGGTATTCCGCTTCGTAGTTTTCTGTATCTAGGTGTCGGATGTGGAAGTCCAGGGTGTCCAGGAATTCCGCTTCGTAGTTTTCTGTATCTAGGTGTCGGATGTGGAAGTTCAGGGTGTCCAGGTATTCCGCTTCGCAGTTTTCTGTATCTAGGTGTCGGATGTGGAAGTCCAGGGTGTCCAGATGTTCCGCTCCGTAGTTTCTAGTATTTAGGTACCGGATGTGGAAGTCCAGGGTGTCCCGGTATTCCGCTCCGTAGTTTCTTGTATCTAGGTACTGGATGTGGAAGTCCGGGGTGTCCAGATGTTCCGCTTCGTAGTTTCTTGTATCTAGGTACTGGATGTGGAAGTCCAGGGTGTCCAGGTATTCCGCTTCGTAGTTTTCTGTATCTAGGTGTTGGATGTGGAAGTCCAGGGTGTCCAGATGTTCCGCTCCGTAGTTTCTTGTATCTAGGTACTGGATGTGGAAGTCCAGGGTGTCCAGGTATTCCGCTTCGTAGTTTTCTGTATCTAGGTGCCGGATGTGGAAGTCCAGGGTATCCAGGTATTTCGCTTCGTAGTTTTCTGTATCTAGATGTCGGATGTGGAAGTTCAGGGTGTTCAGGTGTTCCGCTCCGTAGTTTCTTGTATCTAGGTACTGGATGTGGAAGTCCAGGGTGTCCAGGTATTCCGCTTCGTAGTTTTCTGTATCTAGGTGTCGGATGTGGAAGTCCAGGGTGTCCAGGTATTCCGCTTCGTAGTTTTCTGTATCTAGGTGTCGGATGTGGAAGTTCAGGGTGTCCAGGTATTCCGCTTCGCAGTTTTCTGTATCTAGGTGTCGGATGTGGAAGTCCAGGGTGTCCAGATGTTCCGCTCCGTAGTTTCTAGTATTTAGGTACCGGATGTGGAAGTCCAGGGTGTCCCGGTATTCCGCTCCGTAGTTTCTTGTATCTAGGTACTGGATGTGGAAGTCCGGGGTGTCCAGATGTTCCGCTTCGTAGTTTCTTGTATCTAGGTACTGGATGTGGAAGTCCAGGGTGTCCAGGTATTCCGCTTCGTAGTTTTCTGTATCTAGGTGTTGGATGTGGAAGTCCAGGGTGTCCAGATGTTCCGCTCCGTAGTTTCTTGTATCTAGGTACTGGATGTGGAAGTCCAGGGTGTCCAGGTATTCCGCTTCGTAGTTTTCTGTATCTAGGTGCCGGATGTGGAAGTCCAGGGTGTCCAGATGTTCCGCTCCGTAGTTTCTTGTATCTAGGTACTGGATGTGGAAGTCCAGGGTGTCCAGGTATTCCGCTTCGTAGTTTTCTGTATCTAGGTGCCGGATGTGGAAGTCCAGGGTATCCAGGTATTTCGCTTCGTAGTTTTCTGTATCTAGATGTCGGATGTGGAAGTTCAGGGTGTTCAGGTGTTCCGCTCCGTAGTTTCTTGTATCTAGGTACTGGATGTGGAAGTCCGGGGTATCCAGGTATTCCACTTCGTAGTTTTCTGTATCTACGTACTGGATGTGGAAGTCCAGGGTGTTCAGGTGTTCCGCTCTGTAGTTTCTTGTATCTAAGTACTGGATGTGGAAGTCCAGGGTATCCAGGTATTCCGCTTCGTGGTTTTCTGTATCTAGGTGTCGGATGTGGAAGTCCAGGGTGTCCAAATGTTCCGCTCCATAGTTTCATGTATCTAGGTACTGGATGTGGAAGTCTAGGGTGTCTAGATGTTCCGCTCCATAGTTTCTTGTATCTAGGTACTGTATGTGGAAGTCCAGGGTGTCCAGATGTTCCGCTCCATAGTCTCTTGTATCTAGGTACTGGATGTGGAAGTCCAGGGTATCCAGGTATTCCGCTTCGTGGTTTTCTGTATCTAGGTGTCGGATGTGGAAGTCCAGGGTGTCCAAATGTTCCGCTTCGTAGTTTTCTGTATCTAGGTACTGGATGTGGAAGTCCGGGGTGTCCAGATGTTCCGCTTCGTAGTTTCTTGTATCTAGGTACTGGATGTGGAAGTCCAGGGTGTCCAGGTATTCCGCTTTGTAGTTTTCTGTATCTAGGTGTCGGATGTGGAAGTCCAGGGTGTCCAGGTATTCCGCTTCGTAGTTTTCTGTATCTAGGTGTCGGATGTGGAAGTCCAGGGTGTCCAGGTATTCCGCTTCGTAGTTTTCTGTATCTAGGTGTCGGATGTGGAAGTTCAGGGTGTCCAGGTATTCCGCTTCGCAGTTTTCTGTATCTAGGTGTCGGATGTGGAAGTCCAGGGTGTCCAGATGTTCCGCTCCGTAGTTTCTAGTATTTAGGTACCGGATGTGGAAGTCCAGGGTGTCCCGGTATTCCGCTCCGTAGTTTCTTGTATCTAGGTACTGGATGTGGAAGTCCGGGGTGTCCAGATGTTCCGCTTCGTAGTTTCTTGTATCTAGGTACTGGATGTGGAAGTCCAGGGTGTCCAGGTATTCCGCTTCGTAGTTTTCTGTATCTAGGTGTTGGATGTGGAAGTCCAGGGTGTCCAGATGTTCCGCTCCGTAGTTTCTTGTATCTAGGTACTGGATGTGGAAGTCCAGGGTGTCCAGGTATTCCGCTTCGTAGTTTTCTGTATCTAGGTGCCGGATGTGGAAGTCCAGGGTATCCAGGTATTTCGCTTCGTAGTTTTCTGTATCTAGATGTCGGATGTGGAAGTTCAGGGTGTTCAGGTGTTCCGCTCCGTAGTTTCTTGTATCTAGGTACTGGATGTGGAAGTCCGGGGTATCCAGGTATTCCACTTCGTAGTTTTCTGTATCTACGTACTGGATGTGGAAGTCCAGGGTGTTCAGGTGTTCCGCTCTGTAGTTTCTTGTATCTAAGTACTGGATGTGGAAGTCCAGGGTATCCAGGTATTCCGCTTCGTGGTTTTCTGTATCTAGGTGTCGGATGTGGAAGTCCAGGGTGTCCAAATGTTCCGCTCCATAGTTTCATGTATCTAGGTACTGGATGTGGAAGTCTAGGGTGTCTAGATGTTCCGCTCCATAGTTTCTTGTATCTAGGTACTATATGTGGAAGTCCAGGGTGTCCAGATGTTCCGCTCCATAGTCTCTTGTATCTAGGTACTGGATGTGGAAGTCCAGGGTGTCCAGGTATTCCGCTTCGTAGTTTTCTGTATCTAGGTGTCGGATGTGGAAGTCCAGGGTGTCCAGATGTTCCGCTTCTTAGTTTCTTGTATCTAGGTACTGGATGTGGAAGTCCAGGGTGTTCAGGTGTTCCGCTCTGTAGTTTCTTGTATCTAAGTACTGGATGTGGAAGTCCAGGGTATCCAGGTATTCCGCTTCGTAGTTTTCTGTATCTAGGTGTCGGATGTGGAAGTCCAGGGTGTCCAGATGTTCCGCTCCATAGTTTCATGTATCTAGGTACTGGATGTGGAAGTCTAGGGTGTCTAGATGTTCCGCTTCATAGTTTCTTGTATCTAGGTACTGGACGTGGAAGTCCAGGGTGTCCAGGTATTCCGCTTCGTAGTTTTCTGTATCTAGGTGTCGGATGTGGAAGTCCAGGGTGTCCAGATGTTCCGCTCCGTAGTTTCTTGTATTTAGGTACTGGATGTGGAAGTCCACGGTGTCCCGGTATTCCGCTCCGTAGTTTCTTGTATCTAGGTATTGGATGTGGATGTCCAGGGTGTTCAGGTATTCCGCTTCGTAGTTTTCTGTATCTAGGTGTCGGATGTGGAAGTCCAGGGTGTCCAGGTATTCCGCTTCGTAGTTTTCTGTATCTAGGTGTCGGATGTGGAAGTCCAGGGTGTCCAGGCATTCCGCTCCGTAGTTTCCTGTGCCCAGGTGTCGGATGTGGAAGTCCAGGGTGTCCAGGTATTCCGCTTCGTAGTTTTCTGTATCTAGGTGTCGGATGTGGAAGTCCAGGGTGTCCAGGCATTCCGCTCCGTAGTTTCCTGTGCCCAGGTGTCGGATGTGGAAGTCCAGGGTGTCCAGGTATTCCGCTTTGTAGTTTTCTGTATCTAGGTGTCGGATGTGGAAGTCCAGGGTGTCCAGGTATTCCGCTTCGTAGTTTTCTGTATCTAGGTGTCGGATGTGGAAGTCCAGGGTGTCCAGGTATTCCGCTTCGTAGTTTTCTGTATCTAGGTGTCGGATGTGGAAGTTCAGGGTGTCCAGGTATTCCGCTTCGCAGTTTTCTGTATCTAGGTGTCGGATGTGGAAGTCCAGGGTGTCCAGATGTTCCGCTCCGTAGTTTCTAGTATTTAGGTACCGGATGTGGAAGTCCAGGGTGTCCCGGTATTCCGCTCCGTAGTTTCTTGTATCTAGGTACTGGATGTGGAAGTCCGGGGTGTCCAGATGTTCCGCTTCGTAGTTTCTTGTATCTAGGTACTGGATGTGGAAGTCCAGGGTGTCCAGGTATTCCGCTTCGTAGTTTTCTGTATCTAGGTGTTGGATGTGGAAGTCCAGGGTGTCCAGATGTTCCGCTCCGTAGTTTCTTGTATCTAGGTACTGGATGTGGAAGTCCAGGGTGTCCAGGTATTCCGCTTCGTAGTTTTCTGTATCTAGGTGCCGGATGTGGAAGTCCAGGGTATCCAGGTATTTCGCTTCGTAGTTTTCTGTATCTAGATGTCGGATGTGGAAGTTCAGGGTGTTCAGGTGTTCCGCTCCGTAGTTTCTTGTATCTAGGTACTGGATGTGGAAGTCCAGGGTGTCCAGGTATTCCGCTTCGTAGTTTTCTGTATCTAGGTGTCGGATGTGGAAGTCCAGGGTGTCCAGGTATTCCGCTTCGTAGTTTTCTGTATCTAGGTGTCGGATGTGGAAGTTCAGGGTGTCCAGGTATTCCGCTTCGCAGTTTTCTGTATCTAGGTGTCGGATGTGGAAGTCCAGGGTGTCCAGATGTTCCGCTCCGTAGTTTCTAGTATTTAGGTACCGGATGTGGAAGTCCAGGGTGTCCCGGTATTCCGCTCCGTAGTTTCTTGTATCTAGGTACTGGATGTGGAAGTCCGGGGTGTCCAGATGTTCCGCTTCGTAGTTTCTTGTATCTAGGTACTGGATGTGGAAGTCCAGGGTGTCCAGGTATTCCGCTTCGTAGTTTTCTGTATCTAGGTGTTGGATGTGGAAGTCCAGGGTGTCCAGATGTTCCGCTCCGTAGTTTCTTGTATCTAGGTACTGGATGTGGAAGTCCAGGGTGTCCAGGTATTCCGCTTCGTAGTTTTCTGTATCTAGGTGCCGGATGTGGAAGTCCAGGGTATCCAGGTATTTCGCTTCGTAGTTTTCTGTATCTAGATGTCGGATGTGGAAGTTCAGGGTGTCCAGGTATTCCGCTTCGCAGTTTTCTGTATCTAGGTGTCGGATGTGGAAGTCCAGGGTGTCCAGATGTTCCGCTCCGTAGTTTCTAGTATTTAGGTACCGGATGTGGAAGTCCAGGGTGTCCCGGTATTCCGCTCCGTAGTTTCTTGTATCTAGGTACTGGATGTGGAAGTCCGGGGTATCCAGATGTTCCGCTCTGTAGTTTCTTGTATCTAAGTACTGGATGTGGAAGTCCAGGGTATCCAGGTATTCCGCTTCGTGGTTTTCTGTATCTAGGTGTCGGATGTGGAAGTCCAGGGTGTCCAAATGTTCCGCTCCATAGTTTCATGTATCTAGGTACTGGATGTGGAAGTCTAGGGTGTCTAGATGTTCCGCTCCATAGTTTCTTGTATCTAGGTACTGTATGTGGAAGTCCAGGGTGTCCAGATGTTCCGCTCCATAGTCTCTTGTATCTAGGTACTGGATGTGGAAGTCCAGGGTATCCAGGTATTCCGCTTCGTGGTTTTCTGTATCTAGGTGTCGGATGTGGAAGTCCAGGGTGTCCAAATGTTCCGCTTCGTAGTTTTCTGTATCTAGGTACTGGATGTGGAAGTCCGGGGTGTCCAGATGTTCCGCTTCGTAGTTTCTTGTATCTAGGTACTGGATGTGGAAGTCCAGGGTGTCCAGGTATTCCGCTTTGTAGTTTTCTGTATCTAGGTGTCGGATGTGGAAGTCCAGGGTGTCCAGGTATTCCGCTTCGTAGTTTTCTGTATCTAGGTGTCGGATGTGGAAGTTCAGGGTGTCCAGGTATTCCGCTTCGTAGTTTTCTGTATCTAGGTGTCGGATGTGGAAGTCCAGGGTGTCCAGGTATTCCGCTTCGTAGTTTTCTGTATCTAGGTGTCGGATGTGGAAGTTCAGGGTGTCCAGGTATTCCGCTTCGCAGTTTTCTGTATCTAGGTGTCGGATGTGGAAGTCCAGGGTGTCCAGATGTTCCGCTCCGTAGTTTCTAGTATTTAGGTACCGGATGTGGAAGTCCAGGGTGTCCCGGTATTCCGCTCCGTAGTTTCTTGTATCTAGGTACTGGATGTGGAAGTCCGGGGTGTCCAGATGTTCCGCTTCGTAGTTTCTTGTATCTAGGTACTGGATGTGGAAGTCCAGGGTGTCCAGGTATTCCGCTTCGTAGTTTTCTGTATCTAGGTGTTGGATGTGGAAGTCCAGGGTGTCCAGATGTTCCGCTCCGTAGTTTCTTGTATCTGGGTACTGGATGTGGAAGTCCAGGGTGTCCAGGTATTCCGCTTCGTAGTTTTCTGTATCTAGGTGTCGGATGTGGAAGTCCAGGGTGTCCAGGCATTCCGCTCCGTAGTTTCCTGTGCCCAGGTGTCGGATGTGGAAGTCCAGGGTGTCCAGGTATTCCGCTTTGTAGTTTTCTGTATCTAGGTGTCGGATGTGGAAGTCCAGGGTGTCCAGGTATTCCGCTTCGTAGTTTTCTGTATCTAGGTGTCGGATGTGGAAGTCCAGGGTGTCCAGGTATTCCGCTTCGTAGTTTTCTGTATCTAGGTGTCGGATGTGGAAGTTCAGGGTGTCCAGGTATTCCGCTTCGTAGTTTTCTGTATCTAGGTGTCGGATGTGGAAGTCCAGGGTGTCCAGGTATTCCGCTTCGTAGTTTTCTGTATCTAGGTGTCGGATGTGGAAGTTCAGGGTGTCCAGGTATTCCGCTTCGCAGTTTTCTGTATCTAGGTGTCGGATGTGGAAGTCCAGGGTGTCCAGATGTTCCGCTCCGTAGTTTCTAGTATTTAGGTACCGGATGTGGAAGTCCAGGGTGTCCCGGTATTCCGCTCCGTAGTTTCTTGTATCTAGGTACTGGATGTGGAAGTCCGGGGTGTCCAGATGTTCCGCTTCGTAGTTTCTTGTATCTAGGTACTGGATGTGGAAGTCCAGGGTGTCCAGGTATTCCGCTTCGTAGTTTTCTGTATCTAGGTGTCGGATGTGGAAGTCCAGGGTGTCCAGGCATTCCGTTCCGTAGTTTGTTGTATATAGGTACTGGATGTGGAAGTCCAGGGTGTCCAGGTATTCCGCTTCGTAGTTTTCTGTATCTAGGTGTCGGATGTGGAAGTCCAGGGTGTCCAGGTATTCCGCTTCGTAGTTTTCTGTATCTAGGTGTCGGATGTGGAAGTCCAGGGTGTCCAGGCATTCCGCTCCGTAGTTTCCTGTGCCCAGGTGTCGGATGTGGAAGTCCAGGGTGTCCAGGTATTCCGCTTCGTAGTTTTCTGTATCTAGGTGTCGGATGTGGAAGTCCAGGGTGTCCAGGCATTCCGCTCCGTAGTTTCCTGTGCCCAGGTGTCGGATGTGGAAGTCCAGGGTGTCCAGGTATTCCGCTTTGTAGTTTTCTGTATCTAGGTGTCGGATGTGGAAGTCCAGGGTGTCCAGGCATTCCGCTCCGTAGTTTCCTGTGCCCAGGTGTCGGATGTGGAAGTCCAGGGTGTCCAGGTATTCCGCTTCGTAGTTTTCTGTATCTAGGTGTCGGATGTGGAAGTCCAGGGTGTCCAGGTATTCCGCTTCGTAGTTTTCTGTATCTAGGTGTCGGATGTGGAAGTTCAGGGTGTCCAGGTATTCCGCTTCGCAGTTTTCTGTATCTAGGTGTCGGATGTGGAAGTCCAGGGTGTCCAGGTATTCCGCTTCGTAGTTTTCTGTATCTAGGTGTCGGATGTGGAAGTCCAGGGTGTCCAGGCATTCCGCTCCGTAGTTTCCTGTGCCCAGGTGTCGGATGTGGAAGTCCAGGGTGTCCAGGTATTCCGCTTCGTAGTTTTCTGTATCTAGGTGTCGGATGTGGAAGTCCAGGGTGTCCAGGTATTCCGCTTCGTAGTTTTCTGTATCTAGGTGTCGGATGTGGAAGTTCAGGGTGTCCAGGTATTCCGCTTCGCAGTTTTCTGTATCTAGGTGTCGGATGTGGAAGTCCAGGGTGTCCAGATGTTCCGCTCCGTAGTTTCTAGTATTTAGGTACCGGATGTGGAAGTCCAGGGTGTCCCGGTATTCCGCTCCGTAGTTTCTTGTATCTAGGTACTGGATGTGGAAGTCCGGGGTGTCCAGATGTTCCGCTTCGTAGTTTCTTGTATCTAGGTACTGGATGTGGAAGTCCAGGGTGTCCAGGTATTCCGCTTCGTAGTTTTCTGTATCTAGGTGTTGGATGTGGAAGTCCAGGGTGTCCAGATGTTCCGCTCCGTAGTTTCTTGTATCTGGGTACTGGATGTGGAAGTCCAGGGTGTCCAGGTATTCCGCTTCGTAGTTTTCTGTATCTAGGTGTCGGATGTGGAAGTCCAGGGTGTCCAGGCATTCCGCTCCGTAGTTTCCTGTGCCCAGGTGTCGGATGTGGAAGTCCAGGGTGTCCAGGTATTCCGCTTTGTAGTTTTCTGTATCTAGGTGTCGGATGTGGAAGTCCAGGGTGTCCAGGTATTCCGCTTCGTAGTTTTCTGTATCTAGGTGTCGGATGTGGAAGTCCAGGGTGTCCAGGTATTCCGCTTCGTAGTTTTCTGTATCTAGGTGTCGGATGTGGAAGTTCAGGGTGTCCAGGTATTCCGCTTCGTAGTTTTCTGTATCTAGGTGTCGGATGTGGAAGTCCAGGGTGTCCAGGTATTCCGCTTCGTAGTTTTCTGTATCTAGGTGTCGGATGTGGAAGTTCAGGGTGTCCAGGTATTCCGCTTCGCAGTTTTCTGTATCTAGGTGTCGGATGTGGAAGTCCAGGGTGTCCAGATGTTCCGCTCCGTAGTTTCTAGTATTTAGGTACCGGATGTGGAAGTCCAGGGTGTCCCGGTATTCCGCTCCGTAGTTTCTTGTAAGTAGATACACACCACTCCTGGGCGTCACAACAAACCCCCACCACTGTCCCCTAAGAGTCATAGAGCGCATCGCGCTGCGGTCCCCCGCACTGCACTATGGCGCCAGCCCCTCGTCTATGTGCTCAGCGCTCCCCCCCCCCCCCACCTGCGACACTGTGGTGAATCCCCACCACGCAGTCCCGGTCCTAAGACCCGAAACTCAGTAGCAGCGGCGTTGCATGCCCCAGGGACCTATCGCTGTCGGTAACTATGCAGTGACAGCCGGTCGGTAATTTTTAATTACCCTAAGTGGGTAGCGTGGTAAGGTAGAACACGGTTCTTTTTTGTAAGAAATATCTTATAATGTAGAGGTAGCGTATGCATTGCCGTTTACTTTTTCGATATTTTTTAATTATTGAATGGCTACCTGTTTTAAGTACTAATACTGGGATTAATAGGTGGGACATAAGGAGTTTGAAATAAAACACAACTTGCTTAATTTTAATATATAAAATTTATTATTAGAAGGGAAAAATATAAAAACACAAAATATAAAAATTTTAAAACACCGTATATTAAAAAACAAAAACAGAAATATGAAAAAATATAAAAAAAAAACAAAAAAAACTCAATACTCGTCGTCGGACTCATAGTCCGAGTCCCTGCAAAAAAAATAAACAATAATATTACTACTAATGGGTGACACACACACGTACAGGGTGTTCCATATATAGAATCGATTAATACACACCAATTATAAGGGGAAAGGCTCGGCAGCCCAAATAGTGGCCTCAGCCCAAAAATATCTTCTGCGCTCCAATCCAGCTCCTCGAAGAGGAGCCAGCCGTTGAGCTCCCCTCGCCGCTCACGGCGCTGGCTCCTCTTCTCCAACATGGCATTTATCGAGATGTAGCCTCTGAGCTATAATAAATAAACAATACGTTGTATAATGAAATTTCTTTGAAATATTTAGGCTGTATATTAATAGACACTTAAAAAGGACACTACACTCACTGTCAACTGAATACCACCACGACGACCCATCGTGCCTGCTTTTGCTATTCTAACTCGGAGTCGAGCGGCTGAGCCGAGGCGAGGCGGATGAAGCGCTTCAGCTTACCCCCACGTGTAGCTCGTAGAAACAATGCTCTAAATGCACACATCCTAATCTCTCTCCCACCAGCTACCGTCATTGACAAGATACGGGAAGATGGAGGTGAAGGAGACAAAGAAATAAAAAAAAAATAGGTATTTTTAAATATATATTGTATATTGCAAGAAACAGTGGCTGTACATATTTATTAAGGCCTTAAGCATGGCCATCCTGGACAGCCGTGGCGCTCCGCACGAAGGAGAGGTACTCGTGGTTATACAGGGAGAGTAGCTCCACCAATAGCTGATAAAGAGCCGGCGACCACAAGCCTTTCTTTTCCAAAACCAGCCGAAGATCGGTGAATATGTTGGCCCTGGAGGGGTCATCCCCGCGGCGATCGAGCTCCGCAATCAGCGTGTCTTTGCAGTTGTTAGCGCTGTCGGTGATCTCGCGTAGTCTGCTTATCTGGACGGTCACGCAGCGCAAGACCCTTTGGAGATTTAGGTACGACACCCTCTTCATTACGACCAGGGGTGTGTACGCTCTAGCTCTTTTAACGCCCGAGTCGTCGCTACTCGTAGATAGCGGTACAGATGGTTTGAAAATAATGGCCCGCTCGCCATACGAGTACGTGAAGATTATTTCGTGAGCGGGCGTGGCAATAGGTGTGTTAAAAGCCTCAGGTACTTCCTTCATGTTGTCCTCGGCGACGAAGAACTTGTCGATGACGGGGAAGTGTTCGGCGACGATACCCCACTCGCCAGGTTCAAACTCCACACCGGAATAATCTTGATTAACGAGGCGTATTACAGGCGACAATCCTCCCGATCGATTTAAAGAAAAGCCGGTAATTATTTGTTTCGAAAACGAGCGGTTTAACCCGTACACAGTGGACAGCAGTACTTGCTTCTTGTACATGGTGATTGTAGGAAGCGATAGTATACGATCAGTACGGGTGTCTGAGCAGTACTGCCTAAGGCGGTATCTAAAAAACGGATCATCGAAATATCATTGAACATATACCCCCACCACCACAGCCTCCGCCACACACTGTATTCACAGGATACAGCGGGCAAAGAGTACATGGCCTTGACAGAGTATTCTGCTGACAACGTAGGATGTATCAGAGATGACTAGATACCGATACCCTATAGCGCGTGCAGCTACATCAGCATTAACATGATCCAGCGGCACGCGCGAGCGTCCACTGATGTACAGTCTGAGAGAGTCAGTAGAATCGCTACAGAGGTACACTGCACAAAGAAATTTATAAAGTTGTACGAAGAAGAAATGGCGCACTACGATGGCGAGGAATTTTTGCGGCATAGGCGTATACAAAGGGCGAAGACACGAGCCCTCTACCGCTACGCAAACCCCGAACAATATCCAGAGGAAGAGACCATACGAGAGTGGCTGCGATTAGGTCATTTAACGGGTGTACCGCTAGTATCGATATACATGTCGAAACCGGGAGCCCCGGACGCTGATGAGCTATACGGTGATAATCCTGACATGATCTGCCGCAAGGGTTGGGCCTCTGGTGTGAGGCCAGTGATACTACCGGAGCTATCTATCGCTGCTATACTGGACGATGGATACCGCGATTTCACACGGTGTAGCGTGACGCTGGGTTTTATCGGTGATCAGCGTTGTAACGATAGCCCTTACGCACAGCGCGTATGCACCCACGAGTGGCTGGCAAAAGACGAGTGGCGTATGTCCGACGATGGTAGCCCCAAGTGCCGCATCACATATCGACGCCCGATGATCAGGTCAGCCCTAGCGATGCTACGAAGCAGGTGTGAACGGCCCACACCGGAGGAGTTACCGCGTCACGCACCTATGCGTCTGGAATCGCAGGCGTGGTTGGCGGCATTCAATCACCTCGAGAAATTACGCGAAAGCTGCGTAACCCTATGGTGTTTGAGGGCTATGCGGGCCTACGAGACAGCGCTACACACTCTGGAGAAACGCTGCAGTCTGACAGAGTTTATAGGGTGCGTTACCCTGGCGACACGGGATGGTCCACTACACCTGAAATATAAGGAATGCCGAACGAGCGTGGTCAGCATGCCCAGCGGCCTTTACGCGTACCTGGAAGCACTCGACGACACGTGGGATGTCTATACAAGCCACGATGTGTACGATGAGGAGGGAGAGTACGCGGAGGAATCGAACAATTTGGGGTACTATGCGATGGACACGCGAACAGCATCCCGACGCAACATTCGACACGTGCGGTGTATGGCAATTTTTCGCGACGAGAGCTGCGAGACCCTACTGCAAGATGGTCGTGTCGGAAAGGATATTGCCGTGCAACTCATAGGTGGCGATATCGATGAGTTCGATACTGTAAAAGATTGGCGCGATCTTCTGGTAGCTACGGATTGTAAAACAGAGTAACACGATACGCGTCTCTGACCCTTACACCGCGATGGAGAGAGAGAGAGAGAGAGCTGGTGATGCATGCTGAAACGGTGTGCGTCAGCAGATCGCTGCAACTACCGATACAACACCTCTATACTGTTTTACACGTATTACGGATACACGGTATTTCGGGATCAGTGAGCGAACGATCGATAAATTCTGTATATATATTTGTCTGTTTGCTACGATTGAAACGTTTTACCCGATTTTACCCGATTTTCGACGGATAACGCTGCCCTAAGAGAATCGTGATTTTTTTTACCGCTGAATCAGCTGTTTTGCATGGTCACGTTTTAAGACACTGGTTTGAAATTAATATCGCAACGACTGTAAGATGGGTCCGGGCTAGATGTACCCTGCTTTAGTTCGTATCACGCCGTCCCGGTAGATAGACTGATCACTTAGAGCAATCAACAGTTTAAAAAAAATGTCATCTGTAACGCATATTCGCGAATGTATTGTCGATTTTGTAAAGACCCGCCGTCTGATAACGCCTACAAACGCGCGATTATTCTCGCCGGCGTGGTGCAGAGAATTAAGATATTTTGGTTTACGCACGTTAACTCTTAGATTAAAAACTGTATTTGCCCATTGCACTCTACGCGTGCTAGCCAGGGGTCACGAGAGAGGGTATTTTAAAAACGACCCGTACATACTCTCGTTAGCCGTAGCGTGTATTAACAAACGGGGAGTGCGCGATAACCGTATCACCAGGGCTATTATAGCCGATCATGCGTTCCACGAAGGTATGTATTTTCCACTTATCGGTAATATTGCTTAAATAAACTGCTTTTAAAAACTAAATAAATTTTACAAGAATTGACACGATTTCGCAACGACGATGCACCCGAGGAGGAGGACCGGTTGCTTTTAGGGTGCCTCAATCGTGTGGAGGAGGAGATTTACCCGGAGCCAAGCACCAGCACAGCGGTGATCCACTACGTAAACGGTAAAGCATATACTTTTAAAAAAAAAAGTTTACGCCTAATATACGTTTTTTAAAAAAGTGCCAGGACCATCGACAGCCCTGAACACGCGAGCGGCTGAAGAAGAAGGAGAAGCACGTTACGACACACAGGGTATGTGTCATACAGCGTCGAAAAAAGAGAAAAAATGTGTTGTGCTATTCATAAATTTTTACAGACGCGTTCATGGCTATAGCGTCGGACGCCGACGAAGACGGCGACGACGACCAGGATGATGTCGACGATCGCTCCACCGCTTCCAACGATTCAAACGAGCACGATCCAGGTAATAATGATAAAGTACAGAAACCGCTGAAAATTTATTTGTGTGAAAATAATAAAAATAAAAAATTGTAGATTCGCTCGATACGGATATAGACAGCGATAGTCGGGACCCTGTGGTACAGGGTGCCCTGCTACCACCGCCTGATCAGGCCAATGCTGAAGAACCGATCCTCTGGGTTGCCAGGAACGGTGAGCACGCAGCGGCGGATGCCGACGAGGTTGCTGAAGTATTAGCAGAGCTCGATGCCGATGATGATGATGATGATGATGATGATGATGATGAGAATCCAAACGACCCGGAAGAAGGTAGCGTGAAAAGCTATGTTCCTTAGCGTTCAACGCTTTTTTTGTCGAAATTGCTAACTTTAAAAAATGTAGGGGGTGATGAAAGGCAGTTAGACGCGCTAATCTCATACATAGGGTCAATGCTTAATCCTCGCGAGGAATGAGAAGTCAGTATGCGCTTAACACTTTTTTTTGTTTAACAAGTAAAAAATAAAAAACTTTTTTTCCAAACGTTAGATGCAGAGGACGACGGGGTATGTCGACAGATCGGTGGTGGCCCCCTTCTTCGACCGCAGAGCGACAACGATGACACCGCCGAAGATATCAATAACGACGTGCTACCGCCTGGGTATAGATTTACAATACTGTCCGAAACGACGCGTCGTATAAATAGGTTCCGTTTAGACGGGCGTGAAATAGCAATGGCTATCCGGAGGCCGCCCGAAGACCCTGATACAAATACGGTATCATGGTTACACGGGGCAGTCAGAGATATACACGCGCACCTCACAAGCTCGTGCACCGCGCGGGACTATATAGGTCTAACGATCAAATCCGACAGTTTTGCGTGCGGGGCAGCGTGGCTGTCGTACAGACCGGCTCGAGAATTTCTCGAAAACGATGTGTGGGGTGTGATATCGTCCGTCGCACAGAGCGCTCAGGCATTCCAAATTGATAGGTCTTTCGTCATCGAATCGTGTATAGTCGAAGTACCGCGGGGTACAGGGCGCGTGCGATTAACACACGAATTTGTAAAAAAACACTCGATACTGACCATAGCGAATAGCGATAACCTCTGTCTACCTAGGTCGCTCGCTGTGGCGATGGTACACGCTGAACGCGGGGAGGTGCGCTCTGGGGAGTTACATGAGCGATGGAACGCGGTACGGGGTCAACGGAGTAAATTACAAAAACAATTTGCTCTCGAACTTGTGACAAACGCGTGTGTAGACATACCATCGGACGGGTGCGGTATTCCAGAAATTGATAAATTTCAAAGGTACCTAGCCCCGAGGGGTATAGCAATCGTTGTTTACGATTTTGACACCATAGGCAGCGGCGAGAAACCGCTGTACGACGGTTCGCAAGCAGTTGATAACGCGTACGGATCAGGGAGACCACGGCAAACGCTCCGCATCCTGTATTATAATAATTCGCAGCATTATCAGCCTATTTTAAATATGCGGGCTGCGGTCGGTAGTCGCGGTTTTTGCATACCATGTAACAAATCTTACACGCACGATACAGAGCATAAGTGTTCCCACAAATGCGCTAGATGTTCCGGAAAACCGGCCTGCGATTCGGCTCTCCCTACATTGTATTGTCGCGAGTGCCATAGGTACTTTTTTGGCCAAATCTGTTTCGATAACCATATAAACACGCTATTTATCAAACAGAAGGGAAAAGAAAAGAGCGTATGTCAGGTCGTTCGCAGCTGTCCACAGTGTCTCAGACCGCTTCAAAGAGCGCTGCGTAAACACTCTTGCGATAAGGTGTACTGTAGAGTCTGCAAGAGCGTTAACAAAGTAGGCCATCAGTGTTACGTCAGACCGGTAAAAAAGGCGGCTGTGGAAAAAAATATTCTATTCATTTTTTACGATTTTGAAACACAGCAGATACAGAAGCTACCCGGTGACGACACGGTACGCATCCACACGCCAAACCTGTGCGTCGTTCAGCAAATGTGCACAGCATGCATAAACGATACAGATCTCGCGAGGGTATGTCCGGCCTGCGGTGTACGCGAATACGTCTTTGAAGATGATCCCGTAAGGCAGTTTGTAGATTACGCGTGCGATCCTAAAAGAAAATCGTTTCAGAGAGTGATCTGTGTGGCGCATAACGCCAAGGGTTTCGACGCGCAGTTTATACTGAAGCATATCGTGAAGCGTAAACGGAAAACTCTAAAACCACCGACGCTGATACTCAGTGGCACGAGTATCATAATGATGAAGACGGGTCGTGTAACATTCATAGACAGCCTTAATTATTTTCACATGCCTCTGAGTGCCCTGCCAAAAGCCTTCGGTCTCGTGGACTCGGCTGGTTTGAAACAAAAAGGTGTCTTTCCGCATCTATTCAATACTCCCGAGAATCAGCATTATATCGGTCCTCTACCACCACTCGAGTTTTATTCACCCGACACGATGCCTACGGCCCAACGTAATCAATTCTTAGTATGGTATAACGAACAACGGTCTGCGGGCTACGTATTTAACTTTCGAACAGAGTTTATTGATTACTGTAGATCCGACGTCACCATCCTCAGACAGGCATGCGTTTCTTTCCGCGCAATGTTTCTCCAGCACGGTAGCGTTTGTCCTTTCTCGGAGAGCACCACCATAGCCTCGGCGTGCTCGAGAGTTTTTAGAAAAAACTTTTTGCGGGACGAACAGATAGCCATTTTACCACCGGGTGGATACCGCTACTGCGAGAAACAATCACGTAAGGCCCTGTTATGGCTCCTTTCGCTGGAGCATCGTTGGGGTTGTACCATAGTTCACGCAGGGCGCACTCGGGAGTACCGTCTACCGGAGGGCACGCCCGTCGACGGCTACTACCATGACACCGATACAGGTCTGCGACACGTCCTGCAGTTTCAGGGCTGCTTCTGGCACGGGTGCCCAAAATGTTATCGCATAAACAGGGATACGCGGTTGCACACGGGCGAATCTATGGATGCGCGCTTCGAGAGAACGCAGGCTACGAATGATAAGATCCGGTATCTCGGTTACGAACTGACGGAAATCTGGGAGTGTGAATTCGATAGCTGGATAAACGAGCCGGCACAGACCGCATTATATAGAGCATTGAATGAGAACCCGTTGGTAGCGCAACTACCGCTGGAACCTCGCGATGCTTTCTTCGGTGGGCGTACAGGGAATACCGTCAGTTTTTACGAAGTCGAGGGGTCTGAGAGGATACACTACGTAGATGTGTGTTCGCTCTACCCCTTCATATCGAAAACGGGGAAATTCCCTGTAGGGCACCCTAGAGTGTACGTGGGCGACGATTGTCGCGAACTAACGGGTGATCACAATAACGTCGATAGCGTAGAGGGTCTGATTAAGTGTGTCGTGTTACCACCGCGAGATCTGTATCACCCAGTGCTACCGACGCGCATGCACAGTAAATTGCTTTTCGCACTGTGTCGTTCCTGTGCAGAGTCAACGCTGCAGGGCTCGTGTCCTCACGAGAATCCTGAGGATAGAGTATTCGAAGGGACATGGGTTGTGGACGAGGTTAGACGTGCTGTACGTAAAGGGTATCAAATAACGGCGATACACGAGATATGGCAATACGAGATCACCCAGTACGATCCGGCCACGCGAACGGGCGGTCACTTTGCCGACTACATAAATACATTCCTGAAGATTAAGCAGGAGGCTAGCGGGTGGCCGCGTGAGTGCAGCGATGACGAGTCAAAGAAGCTGTATGTAGAGGAGTACGATCGGGTCGAGGGTATTCGACTAGACCCTGCTAACATAAAATCAAATCCCGGTCTGCGGGCAGTCGCCAAACTATGTTTGAATTCCTTTTGGGGCAAGTTCGGGCAGCGCGAAAATCTACCTAAAACGGAAATCGTAACGACTCGTCAGAAGCTCGTGAGTTTGCTTACGTCCCCGGAGGTCGAAATTACGGGTATTTTACCCGTAGATGACGAAATACTCTACGTCAACACGAGTAGCACGAGCGAATCGGTGATACCCACAGCGTACACAAACGTCGTTATAGCCGCGTACACCACGGCTCAAGCTCGTCTTAAGTTATATGACTATCTCGAAAAATTAGATCGCCGTGTACTATATTACGACACCGACTCGTGTATATACGTATCGGGTGGCCGTCACGCCGATAACGCTTACGAGCCGCCGCTCGGCAGTCTTTTAGGCGATTTAACGGACGAGCTGGAGTCGTACGGTGTTGGTAGTTATATCACATCTTTTGTATCGGGAGGTCCGAAATTTTACGCGTACCGGGTACGTAAGCCAGACGGTTCTCACGCAGAGGTCTGCAAAGTCAAAGGTATCACGATCGACTACGCGACGAGTCTTGCCATTAATTATGACTGGATACGGTCTTATGTAACGGGAGAGACGAGCGAGCCTGTTGTTTTACACTACGACGCGATACGTCGTACGCCGTTTCACGACGTAGTTACACGCCTTGAATCAAAAACGTGTAAACCGACCGAACTTCAAAAACGGCGGCGCGACGGTCGTTTCGGATCCTTACCGTACGGCTTTATATAACTAGTATTACCAAAAAAATTGTACAAATGTATATACAACCCTGAACAATATTTTACCGTACAGTCTTATGTAACTAATATTACCAAAAAAAAATGTACAAATGTATATACATCCCCTGTACAATAATAAAACATATTTATTTGAAAAACAAAAAACCTCTTTATCGATCTATTCCCGAAGGCTCCACCAACCCGCCCATGTTATTTATTTTTTCAGTGACGCTTCGGGCATGCTAGCAGTGCACTATGGCTAGCTATGCGGCTGACACACGTACATGGCGACTATTAGCTCACAGGTGCACGATGAGCTCACCCGGACGAGGGGGCTAGCAACGTCACCGATAAGAGCTAGCAAGCGCGCGCGACGTCACGAGCCTCACGCGTGTCGCGCGCCCGCTGCGGCCGGGCCCCGCGATGGAAGGGGGAGTGTGTAAAATCCAGCAGACTCTTTAACAGTATATTCGTAAAGGACACCACCAAATAGCCTCATTTGGCATAATGGACACACGGTGGAAGCACCCGTGGACGTCGATGATCTGTGGGCCAACGGGGTGCGGGAAGACGTTTTTCGTAAAGAAATTCCTACGGTTCATCGAGGACATGAGCAACGTGCGATTCGCGCGCGTTCTCTTTCACTATGCAGAGTGGCAGGAGGGGTACAGGGAGTACGGGAGCGCTATAGAGTTTCACGAGGGACTGCCGCAGAACACCGATTACGGCAATGACCCACGCCCGAAACTCGTCATCATCGACGATCTCATGAGGGAATCGTCCAATAACACGGTGGTCGACCTTTTTACCAAAGGCAGCCATCATAAGAACATCAGCGTTATCTTCATTACGCAGAATCTCTTTCATCAGGGGCCCGGGCAGCGCGATATCTCGTTAAACGCCAACTACATCGTTGTATTTAAAAATCCTCGCGACAGAGCGCAGATACAGCATCTGGCCAGACAGGTGTTTCCTGAAAATCCGCGCTTCGTACAGGAAGTCTACCGCGATGCCACGGCCCAACCGCATGGTTATCTACTACTCGATTTGAAGCAGTCGACCCCCGATAACTGCCGCTTTCGCACTTGCGTGTTTCCTTCGGACCCGTTCCACTACGTGTACGTACCGCGAAAGGGTATAAAGGGAGGGCACACCGATCGAGACGTACCAGTCATTCGGTTGTAATGGTATCCGGCGCACGCTGCTCTATAGGGCGCAAACACGCCGCAGTGTTAAAGGCTATTTGCCATCTGGATAGCAAACAGCGTAGCGCTTTGTTACGAGTGGCCGACTCACGACTCGTCAACTGTATATGCGAATGTGCTCTGAATATTCTTCGCGGTAACGTGCCGCTCAAGCCGACGCAGAAACGCCGCTTACGAAAACACGCATCGTTGTTGAGACGTTTATCCAGACCGGGTTCAGCCGTCAAAACTAGAAAACGTCTTATCGTTCAGAGCGGTGGTTTTTTACCTCTTCTGCTAGCACCCATACTAGGCACCGTCATTTCGAAACTCATAGGGGGAGGCGGCTAGGGGTATACGTCACAAAGAGCGAGATGGAGCATGCCAAAAAGATGGTTCTAATTCCTCAGGAGAGCGTGGAGCAGCAGCACTACCGGCCAATGCCTCATACAGCCCACCACCAACACCACCAGCAGCCGGAGCAGGGTGTCGACACCGTAAACACCGTGCAGACCCCCGGAACCCCCTTAAGCAGATTAGACGCATCCATGAAGGAGATCCTACACTCACCGAATTTCATCGACGAGCGTGAAAAGTGGAAGATGTACAATCAGGTGCTGCAGCGTTATCTACACTTTATCGAGGATCTGCGAAATAACGTCGACGAGGATAGGCGAGGCGATAACGATGCCAAGAAAAAAAATAACAGTTCTGCGGAGGATAATGCCAGGAGTTTGACCGACGATGGCGACGACGACATCATCGCTAGCGTACCCCAAAAGTACAGAGCTAAGGCTAAGCTTTTACTAGGAAGGCTGCGCAACGCTGGTTCGCCACGCATCTCGTGGAGTAAACAGGGTGTTACGCGTATCGGCGGCGCCGTCGTGCAGGACGCCAACATCGTGGATTTAATCAACGATGCTATGCGTGAGAGAAAAACAGCGAGACCGGCGGGGAGTCGCCAGTTTGCGCGGTTCCTCCGTACTGCAGGTATACCGCGCGAATATATCGGCAATCAACGTCTATGGAGGGAGGGGAGCAACACGACGTCTCTCGGTAATCAGACACCGCGCCGTGTAACAATCGTACCGCGCCCAATCGAGCAGACTCAGAGCTCGTCTACAGAGGAGGAATTCGGCGAGGCGTTTCAGGAAGTGTTTAGAGACTCCGGGGAAGAAGAGCGCGTGGGGAAAAAATATACGCGATCCGCGTCGGCCGGTACAACCACCGATAGCGAGAAAAAGAAAAGATTAGAATGGTTAAGGCTGCCGTGAAACGGAAGAAGAAAAAGATATCGGCTGGTGATAGCTTTCTGAGGCGTCTTTATTACACGCCAGCAGAACCGTCTTCGTACGCCGGTATCGGTAACCTAGAGCGAGCGGCTAGGGGCAGGGTAAAACGAGATTCTGTCACGCGTTGGTTAGAGGCGCAGGACGCGTATACGTTGCATAAGCCCGTGCGACATACGTTTCAGCGTCGCTCTTACACCGTCAGCAATATCGACGACGTTTGGGAGGCCGATCTTGTGGACCTTCGATCGTTGAAGGAGTACAACGATGGTTACACGTATATACTTGTAATAATCGATGTACTCAGCAAATACGCTTGGGTGGAGCCTTTACGCGATAAGACCGGTGCGACGGTAGCCGCGGCATTTCGGAGGGTTTTGACACGTAGTAAGAATAGGATACCCATGTACCTACAGACAGACAAGGGTAAAGAGTTTATCAACGGTGTACTGCAGCGTCTACTCGAGGAGCTTGGTATAGGATTCCGTGTAGCGCGCAGCCCCGACGTAAAGGCTGCTATCGTCGAACGCTACAACCGTACTCTGAAGGATCGTATGTGGCGCTACTTTACACATAGAAACACTCGGCGGTACATAGACGTTCTTCAGAATCTCGTGGACTCGTACAACAGGACACGCCACTCCGCGATAAGAATGCGCCCGGTTGACGTAACCCTGTATAATGCCGCTAAGGCTCGTATGAATCTATCTATGCGATACGCCCCAGTGCGCCCGCGTGTCCCTAAATACAGTGTCGGCGACCTGGTACGCATCAGTAGCGCTAGGAACCCTTTTGCGAAAGGTTACGAGGGTGGGTGGACTCGAGAGATTTTTAAAATCGTACGCCTAGGTACAACGAGGGAGCCACCCGTCTACATCTTAGAAGATCTCGCCGGAGAGGAGATTGACGGTATTTTTTACGAAGAGGAGCTCGTTCGAGTTCGCAAGGACCTCGCAAAGGACGCGTTTCTCGTCGATCGTGTAATAAAACGAAGCGGTCGTGGGAAAGCCCAAAAAGTACTGGTCAGTTGGGTTGGTTACCCCGAGAAATTTAATTCGTGGATACCGGCATCCCACTTGAAGAACAATGAAGGACCAATTTTATCTCGTTCTTCCCAGTAACAGCAGTATGTCGTACTATCCCGAAAATAAAACTACCAGTTTTACGACACATCTACCGCATCAGATCGATTTACACGGGGCATGGTCTGTTGCTCTGGTTGAAATACAGATTCCTATGACCTTTCTGCACGTGCCGGTGGCGCTAAAAGATTGGGATCACGTGGTCGTGGTCACTACCCGTACCAAACCGCAGAAGAACCACAAAGAACCGCTAACCGGCTTTATAGTGTCGGGTTCTAACGTAGCGCACGGCGTTTACGATGACGTAAAGAGCCTCATTGACGAAATAAACGCTACCACGGCTATGACGGGCCGTCTGAAACTAGAGCTCTGCAGAGGTGGTTACGTGAGCGTATCGCTCGTCTCTACCGATAACGATCTAGACGATCCGCACGAACTGAGACTCTGCCGCTCTCTGGCTCGCATCCTTGGCTTTACCGAGTCGGTCGTGGTATCGAAAGCAGAATCCCCTGTGATGGCCGATCAACCGGCTAGTCTGATCAACGCCCTACCCAAGATGCTTTTCGTTTACACGGATGTCTGCGAGCCGTATATCACCGGAGACGTCCAAACACCCCTGCTCCGCGTGGTTCCCCTACAACCAGATAACAAATACGCGTACGCGGCTGTAAAAGTGCTCTCGTTTTCGCCGTTAAAGTACATACCGCTGCTCCGAACGACTTTTCAAACGATCGACATCGATATAAGAGACCACCTGGGCGACCCCATACCATTTGAATCAGGAACGCTCTCCGTAACACTACACTTTAAACGGTTAGAGTGATGACTCATTACACCGATTACTACGATTCGCAGATAGGCGGGGGATATTCCACGAAATTCCGGGTGTTCGCGGGGTCGCCGCATCAGCGGGGTCATGGTATCGGTAGCTTTCTTGGTGGTCTTTTTCGGCGCGTGCTACCCCTACTATCGAGGGGGGCCCGAGTAGTCGGTAAGGAAGCGGTGCGCGCTGGTATGAATATCTTGACGGACGTCAGCGAACGCGGTGCTCCGCTCAAGCAGGCGTTTCGCACCAGGGCCGCCGAATCGGGTATGAATCTTAAACGTAAGGCGGAGACGAAAATTGACGAGCTCATGAAAGGATCGGGTTATAAATCTGTAAAACGATCACGCGGCGCCCACTCTATCATCGGCGTCGCTGGAAGGAGCATCACCTCAAGAACTGCTAACAAGCGTAAGAGACGTACGGGGAAGAAGGCTGCTCCGCGTCGAAAAAAAAAAGTAGTAAAAAAAATAAAGTCAAAAACCAAGAAACCCAAAAATCGTCGTAGGATCGCTAGTAAGAAAGTAAAGCGGAGTGTGCTGGATATCTTCTCCTAAACGATACCTCTATCATGGCCTTCCTACACGCGCACTCGTGCGAGTGCATGAAATCGGAGCTCGAACTCTTTACACTACCACCGACGCAGACCACTATAGAGAGCGCGCAGTGGGTACACTACAAGCCCATCTCATCGCTGACCGATGACTCGCCCATTGAATTTGTCGTGCCGGGTAACGGGGATGAGTACCTCGATCTAGCACACACCATGCTGAGTTTACGCGTACAGCTGCGCTCCAAGGATGCGTCAGCAGCGGATGCTCTGAGCAAAGCGGCCCCTGTTAACAACCTGCTACACTCGCTATTCAACCAGGTGGACGTATTTCTTAATCAGAAGCTCGTATCGCCGCCTAATAATGCGTACGCTTACAGAGCTTACATAGAGACGCTATTAAATTACGGGCCCGCCGCTAAGGGGTCGCACCTCTCGAGCGTGCTCTGGTACAACGACACGCCCGGCCATATGGACGATACAGCGGGCAAGAATATAGGCCTCGCGAATAGGCAAGCGTTCGTCGGTAAAGACAGGACGGTCGATCTGATTGGCCATTTACACTGCGATGTGTTTAACCAAGAAAAATTTTTATTAAATGGTGTTGAGCTCCGTTTACGCCTCGTACGCACGAGAGACGGTTTCTCCCTCATGGATCCCAAGAGCGAGAGCTCTTTACATATAACGGAGGCCACGCTCCTCGTTAGACGCGCCAAAATAAGCCCCGGTATTCTAATTGCTCATTCTAAAATGCTATCGAAGACAACTGCAAAGTATCCGCTTACGCGTGTGGAGGTCAAGGCACTGACGATGCATGCCGGTTTGCACGGTGGCACTATGGACAACGTGATTCTCGGCCAATTACCCAAGCGTATTATAATAGGTTTCGTCGATAATAAGGCCTTCAACGGCAACTATCAGCTCAACCCGTTCAATTTTAAAAACTATTGTATTAATTTCTTATCGCTGTACGTCGACGGTGTTCAAGTACCCTCAAAAGCACTGCAGACCGATTTCGGCAAAGCCGGTCTTTACGTGGACGCGTATCACACCCTCTTCAGCGGCACGGGTATACACTTCCTCAACGAAGGTAATTCGATATCTAGGAGTGCTTACGCAAACGGTTACTGCCTGTTCGTTTTCGATCTTACGCCCGATCTCTCGGCAAATAGCAACACCCACTGGAACTTGATCAAGCACGGTAGTGTACGAATCGAGGTGCGTTTCGACGAACCGCTGGCCACTACCGTGAACTGTATCGTCTACGCAGAGTACGACAACGTTTTGGAGATCGACGCTGCGCGGCAAATCGTCGTAGATTACGGCGGCTAAACAATCGAAGAAAATGCATAGGTCAGCAGTTTGGGGTCTGCGTCATCATCTTTTGAGTACTGGCTATCGTTGGTGATCGTCAGCATCGTCGTTAGTTTCTCGTTCAACGCCTTCGAGTTAACATCACGATCATGGATTTTGTCATCGAAATCGAATACTTCAAAGATTCCGAGGGGCGTCTGGCTCCGAAGGAGATCGGCGTCGTGGCTGTGGAAAGAAAATACATAGGCCACTGGATCGTTTCACCGCCCTGTGATTTCAACGAATTACCACCGGCAATCAGAAGCGAGAACAACACCATGACCCGCTATCAGCACGGTCTAGAGTGGTTCGACGGTGGTGTAGCGTACAAACAGTTATACACCAATCTCCGAAATATAGCTGGTATTTCACGGTGCATATACACGCGGGGCTCGGAAAGTGTACTTTTTCTGCAGACCGTTATGGCCCGGGAGGTTATAAATTTGGATGAAACACCCAATAACTCACCATACGAGGACTTCCCACCGAATGGTGACCATTACGAGTGCATCGTTCACGCCTGTAAGGAAACCCGCGGATCGTTTACCTGTGCTCTGAACAACGCCTTACGCCTTGAATTTTGGCTTCGGAATAACGGACCGCATATATGAACACGCTAGACCTTTACCTCGGTCTTCGCGGTATATCGGCTCATACGACGGGTGTCTACGCAGCTGATAGAATACCCCGAAACTGGTCGAAACCCGCTGCCATTATAGCCAACACGGACGATCATACGAAGCCAGGAGCGCATTGGGTTGCCATGTACGTGTACGCTGACGGAGACGGTTACTACTTTGACAGCTACGGATTACCACCGCTGAATCATCACCATGCATCGAGACTACGACGGAACTGTCGATCCTTCCGATGGAACACTCAGCAGCTTCAGAGCGAGACGTCGACGGTGTGCGGCCAATTCTGCATGATGTTTTTACACTACCTCTCTTCCGGCTTCGGGATGCATGCCTTCCAGAATGTGTTTAGTGGTGATTTGCGGAAAAACGATAGAATCGTCAGAGAGTACTACGACGCTTTTGTGCGAAAGAAGCATTTGGCTGATCGCCAGTATGCGCACGATAATAAGATCTATGGTGGCGGTGGTAGGATACAATATTCACGGTGTAAATCATGGTACATGGGTTAATGCTTTCCTTTTTGTATTTATTACAATGTCATTTTTTTTTTTAAAAGGTATAAATTAAATATATAATTATATAAATTATATAATATGTGTATACATATATAAGCAAAGTAATAATATGTAGGTATAAATTAAATATAGTAATAATATGTGTATGTGTAAGCAAAAAAAAATAGTGATAAATTATATAAATTATATAATATGTGTATATATAAGCAAAGTAATAATATGTAGGTATAAATTAAATATAGTAATAATATGTGTAAGCAATTATGTAGTGAGTAAGCAAAAAAATAGTGATAAATTATATAAATTATATAATATGTGTATATATAAGCAAAGTAATAATATGTAGGTATAAATTAAATATAGTAATAATATGTGTAAGCAATTATGTAGTGAGTAAGCAAAAAAAAATAGTGATAAATAAATTATGTATGTATAATAGGTGTAGTATGTAAAAAAACATATGTAGCTACAGTCGAACGGCCACCACCTCATCACCGCCCTGGGCTATGACCACGGCCCTGTGGTCCACATAATAGCTAATGCACGCTATACAATCTAATGGATTGTACGCGTGCAGGACGCTCCGTTCGCAGCGCATGCACACCCCGCCGCCTATCCGTATGTCGCGATCCAGCAATAAATAGTGGACCACTGCCGGGGTGTACTCTGCCCTGCTTTCGGGGTCCTGCACGCGCATGCAGCAGTAGCATAGTTTCACAGGGCCGCGGACATACAGGCACCCGTAAAAACATTGGCCACCGTGGAGGGGGGCGAAAAACTCATTCCGCGGTGGTCGAATGCCGTCCAGTAGGGGCCCCTCAAACGGCCCCTCCATCCCCAAGGGCGGTGTATCTGGCCTCCTCGGTGGCATAGTCTGTAAAAATTTCAGTTTCTTTAATAAATTTGTTTAAAGGAAATAAAAACGAATAGTCTTATTACACTTACCGCTCCAATAGTAGTAATAGGTGTCTGGTTAAGTCTGGTTAATATGTGTATCGATATGTGCTGTCACCGACCTAGCTGGTCTACTGTGCAGCGTCTAGAAATAAGGGTAAAAGGTGAGAAATGTACGATACATTTTTTAAAATCCAATAAAAAACGTGTACTAGCTTAATGCTGTTATACATACCACTTTTTTTTTTTTTTTTTTTTTTTAACTTCACTAGGCCACTTTCACTTATGCTTTTTTTATTACTCTTGTGCTTTTTTTACTCGCTGTCACAGTACTGACAAGATGCTGCGAAGATGGATCACAGGTCACCGTCTTTTTCCCCCACCATGACCATAAATTTTTGCATAGTTGCAAATAAGAGATACACGTAGTAGGGGTTTACGCCGGTCTGGATTTCATAGGGCTGGTTAAGACACTGGTACCCCCACGTCAGCCGTATTTGCGCATCGTTCGCTAGATTGAGCGAAAGAGGGGCCCCAGCATTCCAGAAGCAGCTACGTTGTATGTGGAGGGTTCATCCCAAAAATATTAGGGGCTGGATATCCACCCATCGATAATTAAAAGTATCGAAAAAGTAAACGGCACTGCATACGATACCTCTATATTATAAGGCATTATTTACAAAAAACAGCTGTGTTCTACTCTGCCGTGTTACCTGCCTTAGGGTAATTAAAATATTACCGACCGGTGGTCAGTGCATAGTTACCGACCGCGATAGGCCCCTGGGGGCATGCAACGCCTCTGCTACTGAGTTTCGGGTCTTAGGACCGGGGCTGCGTGGTGGGGGGAGTGGCGCGTAGGGTGGCGGTGGGGAGAGCTGCCCACATGGGCGAGGGGGTGGCGCCATAGTGCGGTGCGGGGGACCGCAGCGCGGTGCGCTCTATGACTCATCAGGGCGGTGGTGGGGGTTTGTTGTGACGCCCAGGAGTGGTGTGTATCTACTCTTGTATCTAGGTACTGGATGTGGAAGTCCGGGGTGTCCAGATGTTCCGCTTCGTAGTTTCTTGTATCTAGGTACTGGATGTGGAAGTCCAGGGTGTCCAGGTATTCCGCTTCGTAGTTTTCTGTATCTAGGTGTTGGATGTGGAAGTCCAGGGTGTCCAGATGTTCCGCTCCGTAGTTTCTTGTATCTGGGTACTGGATGTGGAAGTCCAGGGTGTCCAGGTATTCCGCTTCGTAGTTTTCTGTATCTAGGTGCCGGATGTGGAAGTCCAGGGTATCCAGGTATTTCGCTTCGTAGTTTTCTGTATCTAGATGTCGGATGTGGAAGTTCAGGGTGTTCAGGTGTTCCGCTCCGTAGTTTCTTGTATCTAGGTACTGGATGTGGAAGTCCGGGGTATCCAGGTATTCCACTTCGTAGTTTTCTGTATCTACGTACTGGATGTGGAAGTCCAGGGTGTTCAGGTGTTCCGCTCTGTAGTTTCTTGTATCTAAGTACTGGATGTGGAAGTCCAGGGTATCCAGGTATTCCGCTTCGTGGTTTTCTGTATCTAGGTGTCGGATGTGGAAGTCCAGGGTGTCCAAATGTTCCGCTCCATAGTTTCATGTATCTAGGTACTGGATGTGGAAGTCTAGGGTGTCTAGATGTTCCGCTCCATAGTTTCTTGTATCTAGGTACTGTATGTGGAAGTCCAGGGTGTCCAGATGTTCCGCTCCATAGTCTCTTGTATCTAGGTACTGGATGTGGAAGTCCAGGGTATCCAGGTATTCCGCTTCGTGGTTTTCTGTATCTAGGTGTCGGATGTGGAAGTCCAGGGTGTCCAAATGTTCCGCTTCGTAGTTTTCTGTATCTAGGTACTGGATGTGGAAGTCCGGGGTGTCCAGATGTTCCGCTTCGTAGTTTCTTGTATCTAGGTACTGGATGTGGAAGTCCAGGGTGTCCAGGTATTCCGCTTTGTAGTTTTCTGTATCTAGGTGTCGGATGTGGAAGTCCAGGGTGTCCAGGTATTCCGCTTCGTAGTTTTCTGTATCTAGGTGTCGGATGTGGAAGTCCAGGGTGTCCAGGTATTCCGCTTCGTAGTTTTCTGTATCTAGGTGTCGGATGTGGAAGTTCAGGGTGTCCAGGTATTCCGCTTCGCAGTTTTCTGTATCTAGGTGTCGGATGTGGAAGTCCAGGGTGTCCAGATGTTCCGCTCCGTAGTTTCTAGTATTTAGGTACCGGATGTGGAAGTCCAGGGTGTCCCGGTATTCCGCTCCGTAGTTTCTTGTATCTAGGTACTGGATGTGGAAGTCCGGGGTGTCCAGATGTTCCGCTTCGTAGTTTCTTGTATCTAGGTACTGGATGTGGAAGTCCAGGGTGTCCAGGTATTCCGCTTCGTAGTTTTCTGTATCTAGGTGTTGGATGTGGAAGTCCAGGGTGTCCAGATGTTCCGCTCCGTAGTTTCTTGTATCTAGGTACTGGATGTGGAAGTCCAGGGTGTCCAGGTATTCCGCTTCGTAGTTTTCTGTATCTAGGTGCCGGATGTGGAAGTCCAGGGTATCCAGGTATTTCGCTTCGTAGTTTTCTGTATCTAGATGTCGGATGTGGAAGTTCAGGGTGTTCAGGTGTTCCGCTCCGTAGTTTCTTGTATCTAGGTACTGGATGTGGAAGTCCGGGGTATCCAGGTATTCCACTTCGTAGTTTTCTGTATCTACGTACTGGATGTGGAAGTCCAGGGTGTTCAGGTGTTCCGCTCTGTAGTTTCTTGTATCTAAGTACTGGATGTGGAAGTCCAGGGTATCCAGGTATTCCGCTTCGTGGTTTTCTGTATCTAGGTGTCGGATGTGGAAGTCCAGGGTGTCCAAATGTTCCGCTCCATAGTTTCATGTATCTAGGTACTGGATGTGGAAGTCTAGGGTGTCTAGATGTTCCGCTCCATAGTTTCTTGTATCTAGGTACTGTATGTGGAAGTCCAGGGTGTCCAGATGTTCCGCTCCATAGTCTCTTGTATCTAGGTACTGGATGTGGAAGTCCAGGGTGTCCAGGTATTCCGCTTCGTAGTTTTCTGTATCTAGGTGTCGGATGTGGAAGTCCAGGGTGTCCAGATGTTCCGCTTCTTAGTTTCTTGTATCTAGGTACTGGATGTGGAAGTCCAGGGTGTCCAGGTATTCCGCTTCGTAGTTTGCTGTATCTAGGTGTCGGATGTGGAAGTCCAGGGTGTCCAGATGTTCCGCTCCATAGTTTCATGTATCTAGGTACTGGATGTGGAAGTCTAGGGTGTCTAGATGTTCCGCTCCATAGTTTCTTGTATCTAGGTACTGGACGTGGAAGTCCAGGGTGTCCAGGTATTCCGCTTCGTAGTTTTCTGTATCTAGGTGTCGGATGTGGAAGTCCAGGGTGTCCAGATGTTCCGCTCCGTAGTTTCTTGTATTTAGGTACTGGATGTGGAAGTCCACGGTGTCCCGGTATTCCGCTCCGTAGTTTCTTGTATCTAGGTATTGGATGTGGATGTCCAGGGTGTTCAGGTATTCCGCTTCGTAGTTTTCTGTATCTAGGTGTCGGATGTGGAAGTCCAGGGTGTCCAGATGTTCCGCTCCGTAGTTTCTTGTATTTAGGTACTGGATGTGGAAGTCCAGGGTGTCCCGGTATTCCGCTCCGTAGTTTCTTGTATCTAGGTACTGGATGTGGAAGTCCGGGGTATCCAGGTATTCCGCTTCGTAGTTTTCTGTATCTAGGTGTTGGATGTGGAAGTCCAGGGTGTCCAGATGTTCCGCTCCGTAGTTTCTTGTATCTAGGTACTGGATGTGGAAGTCCAGGGTGTCCAGGTATTCCGCTTCGTAGTTTTCTGTATCTAGGTGCCGGATGTGGAAGTCCAGGGTATCCAGGTATTTCGCTTCGTAGTTTTCTGTATCTAGATGTCGGATGTGGAAGTTCAGGGTGTTCAGGTGTTCCGCTCCGCAGTTTCTTGTATCTAGGTACTGGATGTGGAAGTCCGGGGTATCCAGGTATTCCACTTCGTAGTTTTCTGTATCTACGTACTGGATGTGGAAGTCCAGGGTGTTCAGGTGTTCCGCTCTGTAGTTTCTTGTATCTAAGTACTGGATGTGGAAGTCCAGGGTATCCAGGTATTCCGCTTCGTGGTTTTCTGTATCTAGGTGTCGGATGTGGAAGTCCAGGGTGTCCAAATGTTCCGCTCCATAGTTTCATGTATCTAGGTACTGGATGTGGAAGTCTAGGGTGTCTAGATGTTCCGCTCCATAGTTTCTTGTATCTAGGTACTGTATGTGGAAGTCCAGGGTGTCCAGATGTTCCGCTCCATAGTCTCTTGTATCTAGGTACTGGATGTGGAAGTCCAGGGTATCCAGGTATTCCGCTTCGTGGTTTTCTGTATCTAGGTGTCGGATGTGGAAGTCCAGGGTGTCCAAATGTTCCGCTTCGTAGTTTTCTGTATCTAGGTACTGGATGTGGAAGTCCGGGGTGTCCAGATGTTCCGCTTCGTAGTTTCTTGTATCTAGGTACTGGATGTGGAAGTCCAGGGTGTCCAGGTATTCCGCTTTGTAGTTTTCTGTATCTAGGTGTCGGATGTGGAAGTCCAGGGTGTCCAGGTATTCCGCTTCGTAGTTTTCTGTATCTAGGTGTCGGATGTGGAAGTCCAGGGTGTCCAGGTATTCCGCTTCGTAGTTTTCTGTATCTAGGTGTCGGATGTGGAAGTTCAGGGTGTCCAGGTATTCCGCTTCGCAGTTTTCTGTATCTAGGTGTCGGATGTGGAAGTCCAGGGTGTCCAGATGTTCCGCTCCGTAGTTTCTAGTATTTAGGTACCGGATGTGGAAGTCCAGGGTGTCCCGGTATTCCGCTCCGTAGTTTCTTGTATCTAGGTACTGGATGTGGAAGTCCGGGGTGTCCAGATGTTCCGCTTCGTAGTTTCTTGTATCTAGGTACTGGATGTGGAAGTCCAGGGTGTCCAGGTATTCCGCTTCGTAGTTTTCTGTATCTAGGTGTTGGATGTGGAAGTCCAGGGTGTCCAGATGTTCCGCTCCGTAGTTTCTTGTATCTAGGTACTGGATGTGGAAGTCCAGGGTGTCCAGGTATTCCGCTTCGTAGTTTTCTGTATCTAGGTGCCGGATGTGGAAGTCCAGGGTATCCAGGTATTTCGCTTCGTAGTTTTCTGTATCTAGATGTCGGATGTGGAAGTTCAGGGTGTTCAGGTGTTCCGCTCCGTAGTTTCTTGTATCTAGGTACTGGATGTGGAAGTCCGGGGTATCCAGGTATTCCACTTCGTAGTTTTCTGTATCTACGTACTGGATGTGGAAGTCCAGGGTGTTCAGGTGTTCCGCTCTGTAGTTTCTTGTATCTAAGTACTGGATGTGGAAGTCCAGGGTATCCAGGTATTCCGCTTCGTGGTTTTCTGTATCTAGGTGTCGGATGTGGAAGTCCAGGGTGTCCAAATGTTCCGCTCCATAGTTTCATGTATCTAGGTACTGGATGTGGAAGTCTAGGGTGTCTAGATGTTCCGCTCCATAGTTTCTTGTATCTAGGTACTGTATGTGGAAGTCCAGGGTGTCCAGATGTTCCGCTCCATAGTCTCTTGTATCTAGGTACTGGATGTGGAAGTCCAGGGTGTCCAGGTATTCCGCTTCGTAGTTTTCTGTATCTAGGTGTCGGATGTGGAAGTCCAGGGTGTCCAGATGTTCCGCTTCTTAGTTTCTTGTATCTAGGTACTGGATGTGGAAGTCCAGGGTGTCCAGGTATTCCGCTTCGTAGTTTGCTGTATCTAGGTGTCGGATGTGGAAGTCCAGGGTGTCCAGATGTTCCGCTCCATAGTTTCATGTATCTAGGTACTGGATGTGGAAGTCTAGGGTGTCTAGATGTTCCGCTCCATAGTTTCTTGTATCTAGGTACTGGACGTGGAAGTCCAGGGTGTCCAGGTATTCCGCTTCGTAGTTTTCTGTATCTAGGTGTCGGATGTGGAAGTCCAGGGTGTCCAGATGTTCCGCTCCGTAGTTTCTTGTATTTAGGTACTGGATGTGGAAGTCCACGGTGTCCCGGTATTCCGCTCCGTAGTTTCTTGTATCTAGGTATTGGATGTGGATGTCCAGGGTGTTCAGGTATTCCGCTTCGTAGTTTTCTGTATCTAGGTGTCGGATGTGGAAGTCCAGGGTGTCCAGATGTTCCGCTCCGTAGTTTCTTGTATTTAGGTACTGGATGTGGAAGTCCAGGGTGTCCCGGTATTCCGCTCCGTAGTTTCTTGTATCTAGGTACTGGATGTGGAAGTCCGGGGTATCCAGGTATTCCCCTTCGTAGTTTTCTGTATCTACGTACTGGATGTGGAATTCCAGGGTGTTCAGGTGTTCCGCACTGTAGTTTCTTGTATCCAGGGACTGGATGTGGAAGTCCAGGGTATCCAGGTATTCCGCTTCGTAGTTTTCTGTATCTAGGTGCCGGATGTGGAAGTCCAGGGTATCCAGGTATTTCGCTTCGTAGTTTTCTGTATCTAGATGTCGGATGTGGAAGTTCAGGGTGTTCAGGTGTTCCGCTCCGTAGTTTCTTGTATCTAGGTACTGGATGTGGAAGTCCGGGGTATCCAGGTATTCCACTTCGTAGTTTTCTGTATCTACGTACTGGATGTGGAAGTCCAGGGTGTTCAGGTGTTCCGCTCTGTAGTTTCTTGTATCTAAGTACTGGATGTGGAAGTCCAGGGTATCCAGGTATTCCGCTTCGTGGTTTTCTGTATCTAGGTGTCGGATGTGGAAGTCCAGGGTGTCCAAATGTTCCGCTCCATAGTTTCATGTATCTAGGTACTGGATGTGGAAGTCTAGGGTGTCTAGATGTTCCGCTCCATAGTTTCTTGTATCTAGGTACTGGATGTGGAAGTCCAGGGTGTCCAGGTATTCCGCTTCGTAGTTTTCTGTATCTAGGTGTCGGATGTGGAAGTCCAGGGTGTCCAGATGTTCCGCTCCGTAGTTTCTAGTATTTAGGTACCGGATGTGGAAGTCCAGGGTGTCCCGGTATTCCGCTCCGTAGTTTCTTGTATCTAGGTACTGGATATGGAAGTCCGGGGTATCCAGGTATTCCGCTTCGTAGTTTTCTGTATCTACGTACTGGATGTGGAAGTCCAGGGTGTTCAGGTGTTCCGCTCTGTAGTTTCTTGTATCTAAGTACTGGATGTGGAAGTCCAGGGTATCCAGGTATTCCGCTTCGTAGTTTTCTGTATCTAGGTGTCGGATGTGGAAGTCCAGGGTGTCCAGATGTTCCGCTCCGTAGTTTCTTGTATCTAGGTATTGGATGTGGATGTCCAGGGTGTTCAGGTACTCCGCTTCGTAGTTTTCTGTATCTAGGTGTTGGATGTGGAAGTCCAGGGTGTCCAGATGTTCCGCTCCGTAGTTTCTTGTATCTAGGTACTGGATGTGGAAGTCTAGGGTGTCTAGATGTTCCGCTCCGTAGTTTCTTGTATCTAGGTACTGGATGTGGAAGTCCAGGGTGTCCCGGTATTCCGCTCCGTAGTTTCTTGTATCTAGGTACTGGATGTGGAAGTCCGGGGTATCCAGGTATTCCCCTTCGTAGTTTTCTGTATCTACGTACTGGATGTGGAATTCCAGGGTGTTCAGGTGTTCCGCACTGTAGTTTCTTGTATCCAGGGACTGGATGTGGAAGTCCAGGGTATCCAGGTATTTCGCTTCGTAGTTTTCTGTATCTAGATGTCGGATGTGGAAGTTCAGGGTGTTCAGGTGTTCCGCTCCGTAGTTTCTTGTATCTAGGTACTGGATGTGGAAGTCCAGGGTGTCCAGGTATTCCGCTTCGTAGTTTTCTGTATCTAGGTGCCGGATGTGGAAGTCCAGGGTATCCAGGTATTTCGCTTCGTAGTTTTCTGTATCTAGATGTCGGATGTGGAAGTTCAGGGTGTTCAGGTGTTCCGCTCCGTAGTTTCTTGTATCTAGGTACTGGATGTGGAAGTCCGGGGTATCCAGGTATTCCACTTCGTAGTTTTCTGTATCTAGGTGTCGGATGTGGAAGTCCAGGGTGTCCAGATGTTCCGCTCCGTAGTTTCTAGTATTTAGGTACCGGATGTGGAAGTCCAGGGTGTCCCGGTATTCCGCTCCGTAGTTTCTTGTATCTAGGTACTGGATGTGGAAGTCCGGGGTGTCCAGATGTTCCGCTTCGTAGTTTCTTGTATCTAGGTACTGGATGTGGAAGTCCAGGGTGTCCAGGTATTCCGCTTCGTAGTTTTCTGTATCTAGGTGTTGGATGTGGAAGTCCAGGGTGTCCAGATGTTCCGCTCCGTAGTTTCTTGTATCTAGGTACTGGATGTGGAAGTCTAGGGTGTCTAGATGTTCCGCTCCGTAGTTTCTTGTATCTAGGTACTGGATGTGGAAGTCCAGGGTGTCCCGGTATTCCGCTCCGTAGTTTCTTGTATCTAGGTACTGGATGTGGAAGTCCGGGGTATCCAGGTATTCCCCTTCGTAGTTTTCTGTATCTACGTACTGGATGTGGAATTCCAGGGTGTTCAGGTGTTCCGCACTGTAGTTTCTTGTATCCAGGGACTGGATGTGGAAGTCCAGGGTATCCAGGTATTCCGCTTCGTAGTTTTCTGTATCTAGGTGCCGGATGTGGAAGTCCAGGGTATCCAGGTATTTCGCTTCGTAGTTTTCTGTATCTAGATGTCGGATGTGGAAGTTCAGGGTGTTCAGGTGTTCCGCTCCGTAGTTTCTTGTATCTAGGTACTGGATGTGGAAGTCCGGGGTATCCAGGTATTCCACTTCGTAGTTTTCTGTATCTACGTACTGGATGTGGAAGTCCAGGGTGTTCAGGTGTTCCGCACTGTAGTTTCTTGTATCCAGGGACTGGATGTGGAAGTCCAGGGTATCCAGGTATTCCGCTTCGTAGTTTTCTGTATCTAGGTGCCGGATGTGGAAGTCCAGGGTATCCAGGTATTTCGCTTCGTAGTTTTCTGTATCTAGATGTCGGATGTGGAAGTTCAGGGTGTTCAGGTGTTCCGCTCCGTAGTTTCTTGTATCTAGGTACTGGATGTGGAAGTCCGGGGTATCCAGGTATTCCACTTCGTAGTTTTCTGTATCTACGTACTGGATGTGGAAGTCCAGGGTGTTCAGGTGTTCCGCTCTGTAGTTTCTTGTATCTAAGTACTGGATGTGGAAGTCCAGGGTATCCAGGTATTCTGCTTCGTGGTTTTCTGTATCTAGGTGTCGGATGTGGAAGTCCAGGGTGTCCAAATGTTCCGCTCCATAGTTTCATGTATCTAGGTACTGGATGTGGAAGTCTAGGGTGTCTAGATGTTCCGCTCCATAGTTTCTTGTATCTGGGTACTGGATGTGGAAGTCCAGGGTGTCCAGGTATTCCGCTTCGTAGTTTTCTGTATCTAGGTGTCGGATGTGGAAGTCCAGGGTGTCCAGATGTTCCGCTCCGTAGTTTCTAGTATTTAGGTACCGGATGTGGAAGTCCAGGGTGTCCCGGTATTCCGCTCCGTAGTTTCTTGTATCTAGGTACTGGATATGGAAGTCCGGGGTATCCAGGTATTCCGCTTCGTAGTTTTCTGTATCTACGTACTGGATGTGGAAGTCCAGGGTGTTCAGGTGTTCCGCTCTGTAGTTTCTTGTATCTAAGTACTGGATGTGGAAGTCCAGGGTATCCAGGTATTCCGCTTCGTAGTTTTCTGTATCTAGGTGTCGGATGTGGAAGTCCAGGGTGTCCAGATGTTCCGCTCCGTAGTTTCTTGTATCTAGGTATTGGATGTGGATGTCCAGGGTGTTCAGGTACTCCGCTTCGTAGTTTTCTGTATCTAGGTGTCGGATGTGGAAGTCCAGGGTGTCCAGATGTTCCGCTCCGTAGTTTCTAGTATTTAGGTACCGGATGTGGAAGTCCAGGGTGTCCCGGTATTCCGCTCCGTAGTTTCTTGTATCTAGGTACTGGATGTGGAAGTCCGGGGTGTCCAGATGTTCCGCTTCGTAGTTTCTTGTATCTAGGTACTGGATGTGGAAGTCCAGGGTGTCCAGGTATTCCGCTTCGTAGTTTTCTGTATCTAGGTGTTGGATGTGGAAGTCCAGGGTGTCCCGGTATTCCGCTCCGTAGTTTCTTGTATCTAGGTACTGGATGTGGAAGTCCGGGGTATCCAGGTATTCCCCTTCGTAGTTTTCTGTATCTACGTACTGGATGTGGAATTCCAGGGTGTTCAGGTGTTCCGCACTGTAGTTTCTTGTATCCAGGGACTGGATGTGGAAGTCCAGGGTATCCAGGTATTCCGCTTCGTAGTTTTCTGTATCTAGGTGCCGGATGTGGAAGTCCAGGGTATCCAGGTATTTCGCTTCGTAGTTTTCTGTATCTAGATGTCGGATGTGGAAGTTCAGGGTGTTCAGGTGTTCCGCTCCGTAGTTTCTTGTATCTAGGTACTGGATGTGGAAGTCCGGGGTATCCAGGTATTCCACTTCGTAGTTTTCTGTATCTACGTACTGGATGTGGAAGTCCAGGGTGTTCAGGTGTTCCGCTCTGTAGTTTCTTGTATCTAAGTACTGGATGTGGAAGTCCAGGGTATCCAGGTATTCCGCTTCGTGGTTTTCTGTATCTAGGTGTCGGATGTGGAAGTCCAGGGTGTCCAAATGTTCCGCTCCATAGTTTCATGTATCTAGGTACTGGATGTGGAAGTCTAGGGTGTCTAGATGTTCCGCTCCATAGTTTCTTGTATCTAGGTACTGGATGTGGAAGTCCAGGGTGTCCAGGTATTCCGCTTCGTAGTTTTCTGTATCTAGGTGTCGGATGTGGAAGTCCAGGGTGTCCAGATGTTCCGCTCCGTAGTTTCTAGTATTTAGGTACCGGATGTGGAAGTCCAGGGTGTCCCGGTATTCCGCTCCGTAGTTTCTTGTATCTAGGTACTGGATATGGAAGTCCGGGGTATCCAGGTATTCCGCTTCGTAGTTTTCTGTATCTACGTACTGGATGTGGAAGTCCAGGGTGTTCAGGTGTTCCGCTCTGTAGTTTCTTGTATCTAAGTACTGGATGTGGAAGTCCAGGGTATCCAGGTATTCCGCTTCGTAGTTTTCTGTATCTAGGTGTCGGATGTGGAAGTCCAGGGTGTCCAGATGTTCCGCTCCGTAGTTTCTTGTATCTAGGTATTGGATGTGGATGTCCAGGGTGTTCAGGTACTCCGCTTCGTAGTTTTCTGTATCTAGGTGTCGGATGTGGAAGTCCAGGGTGTCCAGATGTTCCGCTCCGTAGTTTCTAGTATTTAGGTACCGGATGTGGAAGTCCAGGGTGTCCCGGTATTCCGCTCCGTAGTTTCTTGTATCTAGGTACTGGATGTGGAAGTCCGGGGTGTCCAGATGTTCCGCTTCGTAGTTTCTTGTATCTAGGTACTGGATGTGGAAGTCCAGGGTGTCCAGGTATTCCGCTTCGTAGTTTTCTGTATCTAGGTGTTGGATGTGGAAGTCCAGGGTGTCCAGATGTTCCGCTCCGTAGTTTCTTGTATCTAGGTACTGGATGTGGAAGTCTAGGGTGTCTAGATGTTCCGCTCCGTAGTTTCTTGTATCTAGGTACTGGATGTGGAAGTCCAGGGTGTCCAGGTATTCCGCTTCGTAGTTTTCTGTATCTAGGTGTCGGATGTGGAAGTCCAGGGTGTCCAGATGTTCCGCTCCGTAGTTTCTTGTATCTAGGTATTGGATGTGGATGTCCAGGGTGTTCAGGTATTCCGCTTCGTAGTTTTCTGTATCTAGGTGTCGGATGTGGAAGTCCAGGGTGTCCAGATGTTCCGCTCCGTAGTTTCTTGTATTTAGGTACTGGATGTGGAAGTCCAGGGTGTCCCGGTATTCCGCTCCGTAGTTTCTTGTATCTAGGTACTGGATGTGGAAGTCCGGGGTATCCAGGTATTCCCCTTCGTAGTTTTCTGTATCTACGTACTGGATGTGGAATTCCAGGGTGTTCAGGTGTTCCGCACTGTAGTTTCTTGTATCCAGGGACTGGATGTGGAAGTCCAGGGTATCCAGGTATTCCGCTTCGTAGTTTTCTGTATCTAGGTGCCGGATGTGGAAGTCCAGGGTGTCCAAATGTTCCGCTCCATAGTTTCATGTATCTAGGTACTGGATGTGGAAGTCTAGGATGTCTAGATGTTCCGCTCCATAGTTTCTTGTATCTAGGTACTGTATGTGGAAGTCCAGGGTGTCCAGATGTTCCGCTCCATAGTCTCTTGTATCTAGGTACTGGATGTGGAAGTCTAGGGTGTCTAGATGTTCCGCTTCGTAGTTTTCTGTATCTAGGTGTCGGATGTAGAAGTCCAGGGTGTCCAGATGTTCCGCTTCGTAGTTTCTTGTATCTAGGTACTGGATGTGGAAGTCCAGGGTGTCCAGGTATTCCGCTTCGTAGTTTTCTGTATCTAGGTGTCGGATGTGGAAGTCCAGGGTGTCCAGATGTTCCGCTTCGTAGTTTCTTGTATCTAGGTACTGGATGTGGAAGTCCAGGGTGTCCAGGTATTCCGCTTCGTAGTTTTCTGTATCTAGGTGTCGGATGTGGAAGTCCAGGGTGTCCAGATGTTCCGCTTCGTAGTTTCTTGTATCTAGGTACTGGATGTGGAACTCCAGGGTGTCCAGGTATTCCGCTTCGTAGTTTTCTGTATCTAGGTGTCGGATGTGGAAGTCCAGGGTGTCCAGATGTTCCGCTCCATAGTTTCATGTATCTAGGTACTGGATGTGGAAGTCTAGGGTGTCTAGATGTTCCGCTCCATAGTTTCTTGTATCTAGGTACTGGACGTGGAAGTCCAGGGTGTCCAGATGTTCCGCTTCGTAGTTTTCTGTATCTAGGTGTCGGATGTGGAAGTCCAGGGTGTCCAGATGTTCCGCTTCGTAGTTTCTTGTATCTAAGTACTGGATGTGGAAGTCCAGGGTGTCCAGGTATTCCACTTCGTAGTTTTCTGTAACTAGGTGTCGGATGTGGAAGTCCAGGGTGTCCAGATGTTCCGCTCTATAGTCTCTTGTATCTAGGTACTGGATGTGGAAGTCTAGGGTGTCTAGATGTTCCGCTTCGTAGTTTTCTGTATCTAGGTGTCGGATGTGGAAGTCCAGGGTGTCCAGATGTTCCGCTCCGTAGTTTCTTGTATCTAGGTATTGGATGTGGATGTCCAGGGTGTTCAGGTATTCCGCTTCGTAGTTTTCTGTATCTAGGTGTCGGATGTGGAAGTCCAGGGTGTCCAGATGTTCCGCTCCGTAGTTTCTAGTATTTAGGTACCGGATGTGGAAGTCCAGGGTGTCCCGGTATTCCGCTCCGTAGTTTCTTGTATCTAGGTACTGGATGTGGAAGTCCGGGGTGTTCAGGTGTTCCGCTCTGTAGTTTCTTGTATCTAAGTACTGGATGTGGAAGTCCAGGGTATCCAGATATTCCGCTTCGTGGTTTTCTGTATCTAGGTGTCGGATGTGGAAGTCCAGGGTGTCCAAATGTTCCGCTCCATAGTTTCATGTATCTAGGTACTGGATGTGGAAGTCTAGGGTGTCTAGATGTTCCGCTCCATAGTTTCTTGTATCTAGGTACTGTATGTGGAAGTCCAGGGTGTCCAGATGTTCCGCTCCATAGTCTCCTGTATCTAGGTACTGGATGTGGAAGTCTAGGGTGTCTAGATGTTCCGCTTCGTAGTTTTCTGTATCTAGGTGTCGGATGTAGAAGTCCAGGGTGTCCAGATGTTCCGCTTCGTAGTTTCTTGTATCTAGGTACTGGATGTGCAAGTCCAGGGTGTCCAGGTATTCCGCTTTGTAGTTTTCTGTATCTAGGTGTCGGATGTGGAAGTCCAGGGTGTCCAGATGTTCCGCTTCGTAGTTTCTTGTATCTAGGTACTGGATGTGGAAGTCCAGGGTGTCCAGGTATTCCGCTTCGTAGTTTTCTGTATCTAGGTGTCGGATGTGGAAGTCCAGGGTGTCCAGATGTTCCGCTCCATAGTTTCATGTATCTAGGTACTGGATGTGGAAGTCTAGGGTGTCTAGATGTTCCGCTCCATAGTTTCTTGTATCTAGGTACTGGACGTGGAAGTCCAGGGTGTCCAGATATTCCGCTCCATAGTCTCTTGTATCTAGGTACTGGATGTGGAAGTCTAGGGTGTCTAGATGTTCCGCTTCGTAGTTTTCTGTATCTAGGTACTGGATGTGGAAGTCCAGGGTGTCCAGGTATTCCGCTTCGTAGTTTTCTGTATCTAGGTGTCGGATGTGGAAGTCCAGGGTGTCCAGATGTTCCGCTTCGTAGTTTCTTGTATCTAGGTACTGGATGTGGAAGTCCTGGGTGTCTAGGTATTCCGCTTCGTAGTTTTCTGTATCTAGGTGTCGGATGTGGAAGTCCAGGGTGTCCAGATGTTCCGCTTCGTAGTTTCTTGTATCTAGGTACTGGATGTGGAAGTCCAGGGTGTCCAGGTATTCCGCTTCGTAGTTTTCTGTATCTAGGTGTCGGATGTGGAAGTCCAGGGTGTCCAGATGTTCCGCTCCATAGTTTCATGTATCTAGGTACTGGATGTGGAAGTCTAGGGTGTCTAGATGTTCCGCTCCATAGTTTCTTGTATCTAGGTACTGGACGTGGAAGTCCAGGGTGTCCAGATATTCCGCTCCATAGTCTCTTGTATCTAGGTACTGGATGTGGAAGTCCAGGGTGTCCAGGCATTCCGCTCCGTAGTTTCCTGTGCCCAGGTGTCGGATGTGGAAGTTCAGGGTGTCCAGGTATTCCGCTTCGCATTTTCCTGTGTCCAGGTGTCGGATGTGGAAGTCCAGGGTGTCCAGGTATTCCGCTTCGTAGTTTTCTGTATCTAGGTGTCGGATGTGGAAGTCCAGGGTGTCCAGGCATTCCGCTCCGTAGTTTCCTGTGCCCAGGTGTCGGATGTGGAAGTCCAGGGTGTCCAGGTATTCCGCTTTTTAGTTTTCTGTATCTAGGTGTCGGATGTGGAAGTCCAGGGTGTCCAGGTATTCCGCTTCGTAGTTTTCTGTATATAGGTACTGGATGTGGAAGTCCAGGGTGTCCAGGTATTCCGCTTCGTAGTTTTCTGTATCTAGGTGTCGGATGTGGAAGTCCAGGGTGTCCAGGTATTCCGCTTCGTAGTTTTCTGTATCTAGGTGTCGGATGTGGAAGTCCAGGGTGTCCAGGCATTCCGCTCCGTAGTTTCCTGTGCCCAGGTGTCGGATGTGGAAGTCCAGGGTGTCCAGGTATTCCGCTTCGTAGTTTTCTGTATCTAGGTGTCGGATGTGGAAGTCCAGGGTGTCCAGGTATACCGCTTCGTAGTTTTCTGTATCTAGGTGTCGGATGTGGAAGTCCAGGGTGTCCAGGTATTCCGCTTCGTAGTTTTCTGTATCTAGGTGTCGGATGTGGAAGTTCAGGGTGTCCAGGTATTCCGCTTCGTAGTTTTCTGTATCTAGGTGTCGGATGTGGAAGTCTAGGGTGTCCAGGCATTCCGCTCCGTTGTTTCCTGTGCCCAGGTGTCGGATGTGGAAGTTCAGGGTGTCCAGGTATTCCGCTTCGTAGTTTTCTGTATCTAGGTGTCGGATGTGGAAGTCCAGGGTGTCCAGGTATTTCGCTTCGTAGTTTTCTGTATCTAGGTGTCGGATGTGGAAGTCCAGGGTGTCCAGGTATTCCGCTTCGTAGCTTTCTGTATCTAGGTGTCGGATGTCGAAGTCCAGGGTGTCCAGGCATTCCGCTCCGTAGTTTCCTGTGCCCAGGTGTCGGATGTGGAAGTTCAGGGTGTCCAGGTATTCCGCTTCGTAGTTTTCTGTGTCTAGGTGTCGGATGTGGAAGTCCAGGGTGTCCAGGTATTCCGCTTCGTAGTTTTCTGTATCTAGGTGTCGGATGTGGAAGTCCAGGGTGTCCAGGTATTCCGCTTCGTAGCTTTCTGTATCTAGGTGTCGGATGTGGAAGTCCAGGGTGTCCAGGCATTCCGCTCCGTAGTTTCCTGTGCCCAGGTGTCGGATGTGGAAGTCCAGGGTGTCCAGGTATTCCGCTTCGTAGTTTTCTGTATCTAGGTGTCGGATGTGGAAGTCCAGGGTGTCCAGGTATTCCGCTTCGTAGTTTTCTGTATCTAGGTGTCGGATGTGGAAGTCCAGGGTGTCCAGGTATTCCGCTTCGTAGTTTTCTGTATCTAGGTGTCGGATGTGGAAGTTCAGGGTGTCCAGGTATTCCGCTTCGTAGTTTTCTGTATCTAGGTGTCGGATGTAGAAGTCCAGGGTGTCCAGGCATTCCGCTCCGTAGTTTCCTGTGCCCAGGTGTCGGATGTGGAAGTTCAGGGTGTCCAGGTATTCCGCTTCGTAGTTTTCTGTATCTAGGTGTCGGATGTGGAAGTCCAGGGTGTCCAGGTATTCCGCTTCGTAGTTTTCTGTATCTAGGTGTCGGATGTGGAAGTCCAGGGTGTCCAGGTATTCCGCTTCGTAGCTTTCTGTATCTAGGTGTCGGATGTGGAAGTCCAGGGTGTCCAGGCATTCCGCTCCGTAGTTTCCTGTGCCCAGGTGTCGGATGTGGAAGTTCAGGGTGTCCAGGTATTCCGCTTCGTAGTTTTCTGTGTCTAGGTGTCGGATGTGGAAGTCCAGGGTGTCCAGGTATTCCGCTTCGTAGTTTTCTGTATCTAGGTGTCGGATGTGGAAGTCCAGGGTGTCCAGGTATTCCGCTTCGTAGCTTTCTGTATCTAGGTGTCGGATGTGGAAGTCCAGGGTGTCCAGGCATTCCGCTCCGTAGTTTCCTGTGCCCAGGTGTCGGATGTGGAAGTTCAGGGTGTCCAGGTATTCCGCTTCGTATTTTCCTGTGTCCAGGTATTGGATGTGGAAGTCCAGGGTGTCCAATCATTCCGCTCCGTAGTTTCTTGTGCCCAGGTGTCGGATGTGGAAGTTCAGGGTGTCCAGGTATTCCGCTTCGTAGTTTTCTGTATCTAGGTGTCGGATGTGGAAGTCCAGGGTGTCCAGGCATTCCGCTCCGTAGTTTCCTGTGCCCAGGTGTCGGATGTGGAAGTTCAGGGTGTCCAGGTATTCCGCTTCGTAGTTTTCTGTATCTAGGTGTCGGATGTGGAAGTCCAGGGTGTCTAGATGTTCCGCTTCGTAGTTTTCTGTATCTAGGTGTCGGATGTAGAAGTCCAGGGTGTCCAGATGTTCCGCTTCGTAGTTTCTTGTATCTAGGTACTGGATGTGGAAGTCCAGGGTGTCCAGGTATTCCGCTTCGTAGTTTTCTGTATCTAGGTGTCGGATGTGGAAGTCCAGGGTGTCCAGATGTTCCGCTTCGTAGTTTCTTGTATCTAAGTACTGGATGTGGAAGTCCAGGGTGTCCAGGTATTCCACTTCGTAGTTTTCTGTATCTAGGTGTCGGATGTGGAAGTCCAGGGTGTCCAGATGTTCCGCTCCATAGTTTCATGTATCTAGGTACTGGATGTGGAAGTCTAGGGTGTCTAGATGTTCCGCTCCATAGTTTCTTGTATCTAGGTACTGGATGTGGACGTCCAGGGTGTCCAGATGTTCCGCTCTATAGTCTCTTGTATCTAGGTACTGGATGTGGAAGTCTAGGGTGTCTAGATGTTCCGCTTCGTAGTTTTCTGTATCTAGGTGTCGGATGTAGAAGTCCAGGGTGTCCAGATGTTCCGCTTCGTAGTTTCTTGTATCTAGGTACTGGATGTGGAAGTCCAGGGTGTCCAGGTATTCCGCTTCGTAGTTTTCTGTATCTAGGTGTCGGATGTGGAAGTCCAGGGTGTCCGGATGTTCCGCTCCGTAGTTTCTTGTATCTAGGTACTGGATGTGGAAGTCCAGGGTGTCCAGGTATTCCGCTTCGTAGTTTTCTGTATCTAGGTGTCGGATGTGGAAGTCCAGGGTGTCCAGATGTTCCGCTCCGTAGTTTCTAGTATTTAGGTACCGGATGTGGAAGTCCAGGGTGTCCCGGTATTCCGCTCCGTAGTTTCTTGTATCTAGGTACTGGATGTGGAAGTCCGGGGTATCCAGGTATTCCGCTTCGTAGTTTTCTGTATCTACGTACTGGATGTGGAATTCCAGGGTGTTCAGGTGTTCCGCACTGTAGTTTCTTGTATCCAGGGACTGGATGTGGAAGTCCAGGGTATCCAGGTATTCCGCTTCGTAGTTTTCTGTATCTAGGTGCCGGATGTGGAAGTCCAGGGTGTCCAAATGTTCCGCTCCATAGTTTCATGTATCTAGGTACTGGATGTGGAAGTCCAGGGTGTCCAGGTATTCCACTTCGTAGTTTTCTGTATCTAGGTGTCGGATGTGGAAGTCCAGGGTGTCCAGATGTTCCGCTCCATAGTTTCATGTATCTAGGTACTGGATGTGGAAGTCTAGGGTGTCTAGATGTTCCGCTCCATAGTTTCTTGTATCTAGGTACTGGATGTGGACGTCCAGGGTGTCCAGATATTCCGCTCTATAGTCTCTTGTATCTAGGTACTGGATGTGGAAGTCTAGGGTGTCTAGATGTTCCGCTTCGTAGTTTTCTGTATCTAGGTGTCGGATGTAGAAGTCCAGGGTGTCCAGATGTTCCGCTTCGTAGTTTCTTGTATCTAGGTACTGGATGTGGAAGTCCAGGGTGTCCAGGTATTCCGCTTCGTAGTTTTCTGTATCTAGGTGTCGGATGTGGAAGTCCAGGGTGTCCAGATGTTCCGCTCCGTAGTTTCTTGTATCTAGGTATTGGATGTGGATGTCCAGGGTATTCAGGTATTCCGCTTCGTAGTTTTCTGTATCTAGGTGTCGGATGTGGAAGTCCAGGGTGTCCGGATGTTCCGCTCCGTAGTTTCTTGTATCTAGGTACTGGATGTGGAAGTCCAGGGTGTCCAGGTATTCCGCTTCGTAGTTTTCTGTATCTAGGTGTCGGATGTGGAAGTCCAGGGTGTCCAGATGTTCCGCTCCGTAGTTTTTAGTATTTAGGTACCGGATGTGGAAGTCCAGGGTGTCCCGGTATTCCGCTCCGTAGTTTCTTGTATCTAGGTACTGGATGTGGAAGTCCGGGGTATCCAGGTATTCCGCTTCGTAGTTTTCTGTATCTACGTACTGGATGTGGAATTCCAGGGTGTTCAGGTGTTCCGCACTGTAGTTTCTTGTATCCAGGGACTGGATGTGGAAGTCCAGGGTATCCAGGTATTCCGCTTCGTAGTTTTCTGTATCTAGGTGCCGGATGTGGAAGTCCAGGGTGTCCAAATGTTCCGCTCCATAGTTTCATGTATCTAGGTACTGGATGTGGAAGTCTAGGATGTCTAGATGTTCCGCTCCATAGTTTCTTGTATCTAGGTACTGTATGTGGAAGTCCAGGGTGTCCAGATGTTCCGCTCCATAGTCTCTTGTATCTAGGTACTGGATGTGGAAGTCTAGGGTGTCTAGATGTTCCGCTTCGTAGTTTTCTGTATCTAGGTGTCGGATGTAGAAGTCCAGGGTGTCCAGATGTTCCGCTTCGTAGTTTCTTGTATCTAGGTACTGGATGTGGAAGTCCAGGGTGTCCAGGTATTCCGCTTCGTAGTTTTCTGTATCTAGGTGTCGGATGTGGAAGTCCAGGGTGTCCAGATGTTCCGCTTCGTAGTTTCTTGTATCTAGGTACTGGATGTGGAAGTCCAGGGTGTCCAGGTATTCCGCTTCGTAGTTTTCTGTATCTAGGTGTCGGATGTGGAAGTCCAGGGTGTCCAGATGTTCCGCTTCGTAGTTTCTTGTATCTAGGTACTGGATGTGGAACTCCAGGGTGTCCAGGTATTCCGCTTCGTAGTTTTCTGTATCTAGGTGTCGGATGTGGAAGTCCAGGGTGTCCAGATGTTCCGCTCCATAGTTTCATGTATCTAGGTACTGGATGTGGAAGTCTAGGGTGTCTAGATGTTCCGCTCCATAGTTTCTTGTATCTAGGTACTGGACGTGGAAGTCCAGGGTGTCCAGATGTTCCGCTCCATAGTCTCTTGTATCTAGGTACTGGATGTGGAAGTCTAGGGTGTCTAGATGTTCCGCTTCGTAGTTTTCTGTATCTAGGTGTTGGATGTAGAAGTCCAGGGTGTCCAGATGTTCCGCTTCGTAGTTTCTTGTATCTAGGTACTGGATGTGGAAGTCCAGGGTGTCCAGGTATTCCGCTTCGTAGTTTTCTGTATCTAGGTGTCGGATGTGGAAGTCCAGGGTGTCCAGATGTTCCGCTTCGTAGTTTCTTGTATCTAAGTACTGGATGTGGAAGTCCAGGGTGTCCAGGTATTCCACTTCGTAGTTTTCTGTAACTAGGTGTCGGATGTGGAAGTCCAGGGTGTCCAGATGTTCCGCTCTATAGTCTCTTGTATCTAGGTACTGGATGTGGAAGTCTAGGGTGTCTAGATGTTCCGCTTCGTAGTTTTCTGTATCTAGGTGTCGGATGTGGAAGTCCAGGGTGTCCAGATGTTCCGCTCCGTAGTTTCTTGTATCTAGGTATTGGATGTGGATGTCCAGGGTGTTCAGGTATTCCGCTTCGTAGTTTTCTGTATCTAGGTGTCGGATGTGGAAGTCCAGGGTGTCCAGATGTTCCGCTCCGTAGTTTCTAGTATTTAGGTACCGGATGTGGAAGTCCAGGGTGTCCCGGTATTCCGCTCCGTAGTTTCTTGTATCTAGGTACTGGATGTGGAAGTCCGGGGTGTTCAGGTGTTCCGCTCTGTAGTTTCTTGTATCTAAGTACTGGATGTGGAAGTCCAGGGTATCCAGATATTCCGCTTCGTGGTTTTCTGTATCTAGGTGTCGGATGTGGAAGTCCAGGGTGTCCAAATGTTCCGCTCCATATTTTCATGTATCTAGGTACTGGATGTGGAAGTCTAGGGTGTCTAGATGTTCCGCTCCATAGTTTCTTGTATCTAGGTACTGTATGTGGAAGTCCAGGGTGTCCAGATGTTCCGCTCCATAGTCTCCTGTATCTAGGTACTGGATGTGGAAGTCTAGGGTGTCTAGATGTTCCGCTTCGTAGTTTTCTGTATCTAGGTGTCGGATGTAGAAGTCCAGGGTGTCCAGATGTTCCGCTTCGTAGTTTCTTGTATCTAGGTACTGGATGTGCAAGTCCAGGGTGTCCAGGTATTCCGCTTCGTAGTTTTCTGTATCTAGGTGTCGGATGTGGAAGTCCAGGGTGTCCAGATGTTCCGCTTTGTAGTTTCTTGTATCTAGGTACTGGATGTGGAAGTCCTGGGTGTCCAGGTATTCCGCTTCGTAGTTTTCTGTATCTACGTGTCGGATGTGGAAGTCCAGGGTGTCCAGATGTTCCGCTTCGTAGTTTCTTGTATCTAGGTACTGGATGTGGAAGTCCAGGGTGTCCAGGTATTCCGCTTCGTAGTTTTCTGTATCTAGGTGTCGGATGTGGAAGTCCAGGGTGTCCAGATGTTCCGCTCCATAGTTTCATGTATCTAGGTACTGGATGTGGAAGTCTAGGGTGTCTAGATGTTCCGCTCCATAGTTTCTTGTATCTAGGTACTGGACGTGGAAGTCCAGGGTGTCCAGATATTCCGCTCCATAGTCTCTTGTATCTAGGTACTGGATGTGGAAGTCTAGGGTGTCTAGATGTTCCGCTTCGTAGTTTTCTGTATCTAGGTACTGGATGTGCAAGTCCAGGGTGTCCAGGTATTCCGCTTCGTAGTTTTCTGTATCTAGGTGTCGGATGTGGAAGTCCAGGGTGTCCAGATGTTCCGCTTCGTAGTTTCTTGTATCTAGGTACTGGATGTGGAAGTCCTGGGTGTCTAGGTATTCCGCTTCGTAGTTTTCTGTATCTAGGTGTCGGATGTGGAAGTCCAGGGTGTCCAGATGTTCCGCTTCGTAGTTTCTTGTATCTAGGTACTGGATGTGGAAGTCCAGGGTGTCCAGGTATTCCGCTTCGTAGTTTTCTGTATCTAGGTGTCGGATGTGGAAGTCCAGGGTGTCCAGATGTTCCGCTCCATAGTTTCATGTATCTAGGTACTGGATGTGGAAGTCTAGGGTGTCTAGATGTTCCGCTCCATAGTTTCTTGTATCTAGGTACTGGACGTGGAAGTCCAGGGTGTCCAGATATTCCGCTCCATAGTCTCTTGTATCTAGGTACTGGATGTGGAAGTCTAGGGTGTCTAGATGTTCCGCTTCGTAGTTTTCTGTATCTAGGTGTCGGATGTAGAAGTCCAGGGTGTCCAGATGTTCCGCTTCGTAGTTTCTTGTATCTAGGTACTGGATGTGGAAGTCCAGGGTGTCCAGGTATTCCGCTTCGTAGTTTTCTGTATCTAGGTGTCGGATGTGGAAGTCCAGGGTGTCCAGATGTTCCGCTTCGTAGTTTCTTGTATCTAAGTACTGGATGTGGAAGTCCAGGGTGTCCAGGTATTCCACTTCGTAGTTTTCTGTATCTAGGTGTCGGATGTGGAAGTCCAGGGTGTCCAGATGTTCCGCTCCATAGTTTCATGTATCTAGGTACTGGATGTGGAAGTCTAGGGTGTCTAGATGTTCCGCTCCATAGTTTCTTGTATCTAGGTACTGGATGTGGACGTCCAGGGTGTCCAGATGTTCCGCTCTATAGTCTCTTGTATCTAGGTACTGGATGTGGAAGTCTAGGGTGTCTAGATGTTCCGCTTCGTAGTTTTCTGTATCTAGGTGTCGGATGTAGAAGTCCAGGGTGTCCAGATGTTCCGCTTCGTAGTTTCTTGTATCTAGGTACTGGATGTGGAAGTCCAGGGTGTCCAGGTATTCCGCTTCGTAGTTTTCTGTATCTAGGTGTCGGATGTGGAAGTCCAGGGTGTCCAGATGTTCCGCTCCGTAGTTTCTTGTATCTAGGTATTGGATGTGGATGTCCAGGGTATTCAGGTATTCCGCTTCGTAGTTTTCTGTATCTAGGTGTCGGATGTGGAAGTCCAGGGTGTCCGGATGTTCCGCTCCGTAGTTTCTTGTATCTAGGTACCGGATGTGGAAGTCCAGGGTGTCCCGGTATTCCGCTCCGTAGTTTCTTGTATCTAGGTACTGGATGTGGAAGTCCGGGGTATCCAGGTATTCCGCTTCGTAGTTTTCTGTATCTACGTACTGGATGTGGAAGTCCAGGGTGTTCAGGTGTTCCGCTCTGTAGTTTCTTGTATCTAAGTACTGGATGTGGAAGTCCAGGGTATCCAGGTATTCCGCTCCGTAGTTTTCTGTATCTAGGTGTCGGATGTGGAAGTCCAGGGTGTCCAGATGTTCCGCTCCGTAGTTTCTTGTATCTAGGTATTGGATGTGGATGTCCAGGGTGTTCAGGTATTCCGCTTCGTAGTTTTCTGTATCTAGGTGTCGGATGTGGAAGTCCAGGGTGTCCAGATGTTCCGCTCCGTAGTTTCTTGTATCTAGGTACTGGATGTGGAAGTCCAGGGTGTCCAGGTATTCCGCTTCGTAGTTTTCTGTATCTAGGTGTCGGATGTGGAAGTCCAGGGTGTCCAGATGTTCCGCTCGGTAGTTTCTAGTATTTAGGTACCGGATGTGGAAGTCCAGGGTGTCCCGGTATTCCGCTCCGTAGTTTCTTGTATCTAGGTACTGGATGTGGAAGTCCGGGGTATCCAGGTATTCCGCTTCGTAGTTTTCTGTATCTAGGTGTCGGATGTGGAAGTCCAGGGTGTCCAGATGTTCCGCTCCGTAGTTTCTAGTATTTAGGTACCGGATGTGGAAGTCCAGGGTGTCCCGGTATTCCGCTCCGTAGTTTCTTGTATCTAGGTACTGGATGTGGAAGTCCGGGGTATCCAGGTATTCCGCTTCGTAGTTTTCTGTATCTACGTACTGGATGTGGAAGTCCAGGGTGTTCAGGTGTTCCGCTCTGTAGTTTCTTGTATCTAAGTACTGGATGTGGAAGTCCAGGGTATCCAGGTATTCCGCTTCGTAGTTTTCTGTATCTAGGTGTCGGATGTGGAAGTCCAGGGTGTCCAGATGTTCCGCTCCGTAGTTTCTTGTATCTAGGTATTGGATGTGGATGTCCAGGGTGTTCAGGTATTCCGCTTCGTAGTTTTCTGTATCTAGGTGTCGGATGTGGAAGTCCAGGGTGTCCAGATGTTCCGCTCCGTAGTTTCTTGTATCTAGGTACTGGATGTGGAAGTCCAGGGTGTCCAGGTATTCCGCTTCGTAGTTTTCTGTATCTAGGTGTCGGATGTGGAAGTCCAGGGTGTCCAGATGTTCCGCTCCGTAGTTTCTTGTATCTAGGTATTGGATGTGGAAGTCCAGGGTGTTCAGGTGTTCCGCTCTGTAGTTTCTTGTATTTAATTACTGGATGTGGAAGTCCAGGGTATCCAGGTATTCCGCTTCGTAGTTTTCTGTATCTAGGTGTCGGATGTGGAAGTCCAGGGTGTCCAGGTATTCCGCTCCGTAATTTCTTGTATCCAGGGACTGGATGTGGAAGTCCAGGGTATCCAGGTATTCCGCTTCGTAGTTTTCTGTATCTAGGTGTCGGATGTGGAAGTCCAGGGTATCCAGGTATTTCGCTTCGTAGTTTTCTGTATCTAGATGTCGGATGTGGAAGTTCAGGGTGTTCAGGTGTTCCGCTCCGTAGTTTCTTGTATCTAGGTACTGGATGTGGAAGTCCGGGGTATCCAGGTATTCCACTTCGTAGTATTCTGTATCTACGTACTGGATGTGGAAGTCCAGGGTGTTCAGGTGTTCCGCTCTGTAGTTTCTTGTATCTAAGTACTGGATGTGGAAGTCCAGGGTATCTAGGTATTCCGCTTCGTAGTTTTCTGTATCTAGGTGTCGGATGTGGAAGTCCAGGGTGTCCAGATGTTCCGCTCCATAGTTTCATGTATCTAGGTACTGGATGTGGAAGTTTAGGGTGTCTAGATGTTCCGCTCCATAGTTTCTTGTATCTAGGTACTGGACGTGGAAGTCCAGGGTGTCCAGATGTTCCGCTCCATAGTCTCTTGTATCTAGGTACTGGATGTGGAAGTCTAGGGTGTCTAGATGTTCCGCTTCGTAGTTTTCTGTATCTAGGTGTCGGATGTAGAAGTCCAGGGTGTCCAGATGTTCCGCTTCGTAGTTTCTTGTATCTAGGTACTGGATGTGGAAGTCCAGGGTGTCCAGGTATTCCGCTTCGTAGTTTTCTGTATCTAGGTGTCGGATGTGGAAGTCCAGGGTGTCTAAATGTTCCGCTCCATAGTTTCATGTATCTAGGTACTGGATGTGGAAGTCTAGGATGTCTAGATGTTCCGCTCCATAGTTTCTTGTATCTAGGTACTGTATGTGGAAGTCCAGGGTGTCCAGATGTTCCGCTCCATAGTCTCTTGTATCTAGGTACTGGATGTGGAAGTCTAGGGTGTCTAGATGTTCCGCTTCGTAGTTTTCTGTATCTAGGTGTCGGATGTAGAAGTCCAGGGTGTCCAGATGTTCCGCTTCGTAGTTTCTTGTATCTAGGTACTGGATGTGGAAGTCCAGGGTGTCCAGGTATTCCGCTTCGTAGTTTTCTGTATCTAGGTGTCGGATGTGGAAGTCCAGGGTGTCCAGATGTTCCGCTCCGTAGTTTCTTGTATCTAGGTACTGGACGTGGAAGTCTAGGGTGTCTAGATGTTCCGCTCCGTAGTATCTTGTATCTAGGTACTGGATGTGGAAGTCCAGGGTGTCCAGGTATTCCGCTTCGTAGTTTTCTGTATCTAGGTGTCGGATGTGGAAGTCCAGGGTGTCCAGATGTTCCGCTTCGTAGTTTCTTGTATCTAGGTACTGGATGTGGAAGTCCAGGGTGTCCAGGTATTCCGCTTCGTAGTTTTCTGTATCTAGGTACTGTATGTGGAAGTCCAGGGTGTCCAGATGTTCCGCTCCATAGTCTCTTGTATCTAGGTACTGGATCTGGAAGTCTAGGGTGTCTAGATGTTCCGCTCCATAGTTTCTTGTATCTAGGTACTGGACGTGGAAGTCCAGGGTGTCCAGATGTTCCGCTCCATAGTCTCTTGTATCTAGGTACTGGATGTGGAAGTCTAGGGTGTCTAGATGTTCCGCGTCGTAGTTTTCTGTATCTAGGTGTCGGATGTAGAAGTCCAGGGTGTCCAGATGTTCCGCTTCGTAGTTTCATGTATCTAGGTACTGGATGTGGAAGTCCAGGGTGTCCAGGTACTCCGCTTCGTAGTTTTCTGTATCTAGGTGTCGGATGTGGAAGTCCAGGGTGTCCAGATGTTCCGCTCCGTAGTTTCTTGTATCTAGGTACTGGATGTGGAAGTCTAGGGTGTCTAGATGTTCCGCTCCGTAGTTTCTTGTATCTAGGTACTGGATGTGGAAGTCCAGGGTGTCCAGGTATTCCGCTTCGTAGTTTTCTGTATCTAGGTGTCGGATGTGGAAGTCCAGGGTGTCCAGATGTTCCGCTCCGTAGTTTCTTGTATCTAGGTATTGGATGTGGATGTCCAGGGTGTTCAGGTATTCCGCTTCGTAGTTTTCTGTAACTAGGTGTCGGATGTGGAAGTCCAGGGTGTCCAGATGTTCCGCTTCGTAGTTTCTTGTATCTAGGTACTGGATGTGGAAGTCCAGGGTGTCCAGGTATTCCGCTTCGTAGTTTTCTGTATCTAGGTGTCGGATGTGGAAGTTCAGGGTGTTCAGGTGTTCCGCTCCGTAGTTTCTTGTATCTAGGTACTGGATGTGGAAGTCCGGGGTATCCAGGTATTCCACTTCGTAGTATTCTGTATCTACGTACTGGATGTGGAAGTCCAGGGTGTTCAGGTGTTCCGCTCTGTAGTTTCTTGTATCTAAGTACTGGATGTGGAAGTCCAGGGTATCTAGGTATTCCGCTTCGTAGTTTTCTGTATCTAGGTGTCGGATGTGGAAGTCCAGGGTGTCCAGGTATTCCGCTTCGTAGTTTTCTGTATCTAGGTGTCGGATGTGGAAGTCCAGGGTGTCCAGATGTTCCGCTCCGTAGTTTCTTGTATCTAGGTACTGGACGTGGAAGTCTAGGGTGTCTAGATGTTCCGCTCCGTAGTATCTTGTATCTAGGTACTGGATGTGGAAGTCCAGGGTGTCCAGGTATTCCGCTTCGTAGTTTTCTGTATCTAGGTGTCGGATGTGGAAGTCCAGGGTGTCCAGATGTTCCGCTTCGTAGTTTCTTGTATCTAGGTACTGGATGTGGAAGTCCAGGGTGTCCAGGTATTCCGCTTCGTAGTTTTCTGTATCTAGGTACTGTATGTGGAAGTCCAGGGTGTCCAGATGTTCCGCTCCATAGTCTCTTGTATCTAGGTACTGGATCTGGAAGTCTAGGGTGTCTAGATGTTCCGCTCCATAGTTTCTTGTATCTAGGTACTGGACGTGGAAGTCCAGGGTGTCCAGATGTTCCGCTCCATAGTCTCTTGTATCTAGGTACTGGATGTGGAAGTCTAGGGTGTCTAGATGTTCCGCGTCGTAGTTTTCTGTATCTAGGTGTCGGATGTAGAAGTCCAGGGTGTCCAGATGTTCCGCTTCGTAGTTTCATGTATCTAGGTACTGGATGTGGAAGTCCAGGGTGTCCAGGTACTCCGCTTCGTAGTTTTCTGTATCTAGGTGTCGGATGTGGAAGTCCAGGGTGTCCAGATGTTCCGCTCCGTAGTTTCTTGTATCTAGGTACTGGATGTGGAAGTCTAGGGTGTCTAGATGTTCCGCTCCGTAGTTTCTTGTATCTAGGTACTGGATGTGGAAGTCCAGGGTGTCCAGGTATTCCGCTTCGTAGTTTTCTGTATCTAGGTGTCGGATGTGGAAGTCCAGGGTGTCCAGATGTTCCGCTCCGTAGTTTCTTGTATCTAGGTATTGGATGTGGATGTCCAGGGTGTTCAGGTATTCCGCTTCGTAGTTTTCTGTAACTAGGTGTCGGATGTGGAAGTCCAGGGTGTCCAGATGTTCCGCTTCGTAGTTTCTTGTATCTAGGTACTGGATGTGGAAGTCCAGGGTGTCCAGGTATTCCGCTTCGTAGTTTTCTGTATCTAGGTGTCGGATGTGGAAGTTCAGGGTGTTCAGGTGTTCCGCTCCGTAGTTTCTTGTATCTAGGTACTGGATGTGGAAGTCCGGGGTATCCAGGTATTCCACTTCGTAGTATTCTGTATCTACGTACTGGATGTGGAAGTCCAGGGTGTTCAGGTGTTCCGCTCTGTAGTTTCTTGTATCTAAGTACTGGATGTGGAAGTCCAGGGTATCTAGGTATTCCGCTTCGTAGTTTTCTGTATCTAGGTGTCGGATGTGGAAGTCCAGGGTGTCCAGATGTTCCGCTCCATAGTTTCATGTATCTAGGTACTGGATGTGGAAGTCTAGGGTGTCTAGATGTTCCGCTCCATAGTTTCTTGTATCTAGGTACTGGACGTGGAAGTCCAGGGTGTCCAGATGTTCCGCTCCATAGTCTCTTGTATCTAGGTACTGGATGTGGAAGTCTAGGGTGTCTAGATGTTCCGCTTCGTAGTTTTCTGTATCTAGGTGTCGGATGTAGAAGTCCAGGGTGTCCAGATGTTCCGCTTCGTAGTTTCTTGTATCTAGGTACTGGATGTGGAAGTCCAGGGTGTCCAGGTATTCCGCTTCGTAGTTTTCTGTATCTAGGTGTCGGATGTGGAAGTCCAGGGTGTCCAAATGTTCCGCTCCATAGTTTCATGTATCTAGGTACTGGATGTGGAAGTCTAGGATGTCTAGATGTTCCGCTCCATAGTTTCTTGTATCTAGGTACTGTATGTGGAAGTCCAGGGTGTCCAGATGTTCCGCTCCATAGTCTCTTGTATCTAGGTACTGGATGTGGAAGTCTAGGGTGTCTAGATGTTCCGCTTCGTAGTTTTCTGTATCTAGGTGTCGGATGTAGAAGTCCAGGGTGTCCAGATGTTCCGCTTCGTAGTTTCTTGTATCTAGGTACTGGATGTGGAAGTCCAGGGTGTCCAGGTATTCCGCTTCGTAGTTTTCTGTATCTAGGTGTCGGATGTGGAAGTCCAGGGTGTCCAGATGTTCCGCTCCGTAGTTTCTTGTATCTAGGTACTGGACGTGGAAGTCTAGGGTGTCTAGATGTTCCGCTCCGTAGTTTCTTGTATCTAGGTACTGGATGTGGAAGTCCAGGGTGTCCAGGTATTCCGCTTCGTAGTTTTCTGTATCTAGGTGTCGGATGTGGAAGTCCAGGGTGTCCAGATGTTCCGCTTCGTAGTTTCTTGTATCTAGGTACTGGATGTGGAAGTCCAGGGTGTCCAGGTATTCCGCTTCGTAGTTTTCTGTATCTAGGTGTCGGATGTGGAAGTCCAGGGTGTCCAAATGTTCCGCTCCATAGTTTCATGTATCTAGGTACTGGATGTGGAAGTCTAGGGTGTCTAGATGTTCCGCTCCATAGTTTCTTGTATCTAGGTACTGTATGTGGAAGTCCAGGGTGTCCAGATGTTCCGCTCCATAGTCTCTTGTATCTAGGTACTGGATCTGGAAGTCTAGGGTGTCTAGATGTTCCGCTCCATAGTTTCTTGTATCTAGGTACTGGACGTGGAAGTCCAGGGTGTCCAGATGTTCCGCTCCATAGTCTCTTGTATCTAGGTACTGGATGTGGAAGTCTAGGGTGTCTAGATGTTCCGCTTCGTAGTTTTCTGTATCTAGGTGTCGGATGTAGAAGTCCAGGGTGTCCAGATGTTCCGCTTCGTAGTTTCTTGTATCTAGGTACTGGATGTGGAAGTCCAGGGTGTCCAGGTATTCCGCTTCGTAGTTTTCTGTATCTAGGTGTCGGATGTGGAAGTCCAGGGTGTCCAAATGTTCCGCTCCATAGTTTCATGTATCTAGGTACTGGATGTGGAAGTCTAGGATGTCTAGATGTTCCGCTCCATAGTTTCTTGTATCTAGGTACTGTATGTGGAAGTCCAGGGTGTCCAGATGTTCCGCTCCATAGTCTCTTGTATCTAGGTACTGGATGTGGAAGTCTAGGGTGTCTAGATGTTCCGCTTCGTAGTTTTCTGTATCTAGGTGTCGGATGTAGAAGTCCAGGGTGTTCAGGTATTCCGCTTCGTAGTTTTCTGTAACTAGGTGTCGGATGTGGAAGTCCAGGGTGTCCAGATGTTCCGCTTCGTAGTTTCTTGTATCTAGGTACTGGATGTGGAAGTCCAGGGTGTCCAGGTATTCCGCTTCGTAGTTTTCTGTATCTAGGTGTCGGATGTGGAAGTCCAGGGTGTCCAGATGTTCCGCTTAGTAGTTTCTTGTATCTAGGTACTGGATGTGGAAGTCCAGGGTGTCCAGGTATTCCGCTTCGTAGTTTTCTGTATCTAGGTGTCGGATGTGGAAGTCCAGGGTGTCCAAATGTTCCGCTCCATAGTTTCATGTATCTAGGTACTGGATGTGGAAGTCTAGGGTGTCTAGATGTTCCGCTCCATAGTTTCTTGTATCTAGGTACTGTATGTGGAAGTCCAGGGTGTCCAGATGTTCCGCTCCATAGTCTCTTGTATCTAGGTACTGGATGTGGAAGTCTAGGGTGTCTAGATGTTCCGCTTCGTAGTTTTCTGTATCTAGGTGTCGGATGTAGAAGTCCAGGGTGTCCAGATGTTCCGCTTCGTAGTTTCTTGTATCTAGGTACTGGATGTGGAAGTCCAGGGTGTCCAGGTATTCCGCTTCGTAGTTTTCTGTATCTAGGTGTCGGATGTGGAAGTCCAGGGTGTCCAGATGTTCCGCTTCGTAGTTTCTTGTATCTAGGTACTGGATGTGGAATTCCAGGGTGTCCAGGTATTCCGCTTCGTAGTTTTCTGTATCTAGGTGTCGGATGTGGAAGTCCAGGGTGTCCAGATGTTCCGCTTCGTAGTTTCTTGTATCTAGGTACTGGATGTGGAAGTCCAGGGTGTCCAGGTATTCCGCTTCGTAGTTTTCTGTATCTAGGTGTCGGATGTGGAAGTCCAGGGTGTCCAGATGTTCCGCTCCGTAGTTTCTTGTATCTAGGTACTGGATGTGGAAATCTAGGGTGTCTAGATGTTCCGCTCCGTAGTTTCTTGTATCTAGGTACTGGATGTGGAAGTCCAGGGTGTCCAGGTATTCCGCTTCGTAGTTTTCTGTATCTGGGTGTCGGATGTGGAAGTCTAGGGTGTCTAGATGTTCCGCTCCATAGTTTCTTGTATCTAGGTACTGGACGTGGAAGTCCAGGGTGTCCAGATGTTCCGCTCCATAGTCTCTTGTATCTAGGTACTGGATGTGGAAGTCTAGGGTGTCTAGATGTTCCGCTTCGTAGTTTTCTGTATCTAGGTGTCGGATGTAGAAGTCCAGGGTGTCCAGATGTTCCGCTTCGTAGTTTCTTGTATCTAGGTACTGGATGTGGAAGTCCAGGGTGTCCAGGTATTCCGCTTCGTAGTTTTCTGCATCTAGGTGTCGGATGTGGAAGTCCAGGGTGTCCAGATGTTCCGCTTCGTAGTTTCTTGTATCTAGGTACTGGATGTGGAAGTCCAGGGTGTCCAGGTATTCCGCTTCGTAGTTTTCTGTATCTAGGTGTCGGATGTGGAAGTCCAGGGTGTCCAGATGTTCCGCTCCATAGTTTCATGTATCTAGGTACTGGATGTGGAAGGCTAGGGTGTCTAGATGTTCCGCTCCATAGTTTCTTGTATCTAGGTACTGGACGTGGAAGTCCAGGGTGTCCAGATGTTCCGCTTCGTAGTTTCTTGTATCTAGGTACTGGATGTGGAAGTCCAGGGTGTCCAGGTATTCCGCTTCGTAGTTTTCTGCATCTAGGTGTCGGATGTGGAAGTCCAGGGTGTCCAGATGTTCCGCTTCGTAGTTTCTTGTATCTAGGTACTGGATGTGGAAGTCCAGGGTGTCCAGGTATTCCGCTTCGTAGTTTTCTGTATCTAGGTGTCGGATGTGGAAGTCCAGGGTGTCCAGATGTTCCGCTCCATAGTTTCATGTATCTAGGTACTGGATGTGGAAGGCTAGGGTGTCTAGATGTTCCGCTCCATAGTTTCTTGTATCTAGGTACTGGACGTGGAAGTCTAGGGTGTCTAGATGTTCCGCTTCGTAGTTTTCTGTATCTAGGTGTCGGATGTAGAAGTCCAGGGTGTCCAGATGTTCCGCTTCGTAGTTTCTTGTATCTAGGTACTGGATGTGGAAGTCCAGGGTGTCCAGGTATTCCGCTTCGTAGTTTTCTGTATCTAGGTGTCGGATGTGGAAGTCCAGGGTGTCCAGATGTTCCGCTTCGTAGTTTCTTGTATCTAGGTACTGGATGTGGAAGTCCAGGGTGTCCAGGTATTCCGCTTCGTAGTTTTCTGTATCTAGGTGTCGGATGTGGAAGTCCAGGGTGTCCAGATGTTTCGCTTCGTAGTTTCTTGTATCTAGGTACTGGATGTGGAAGTCCAGGGTGTCCAGGTATTCCGCTTCGTAGTTTTCTGTATCTAGTTGTCGGATGTGGAAGTCCAGGGTGTCCAGATGTTCCGCTCCATAGTTTCATGTATCTAGGTACTGGATGTGGAAGTCTAGGGTGTCTAGATGTTCCGCTCCATAGTTTCTTGTATCTAGGTACTGGACGTGGAAGTCCAGGGTGTCCAGATGTTCCGCTCCATAGTCTCTTGTATCTAGGTACTGGATGTGGAAGTCTAGGGTGTCTAGATGTTCCGCTTCGTAGTTTTCTGTATCTAGGTGTCGGATGTAGAAGTCCAGGGTGTCCAGATGTTCCGCTTCGTAGTTTCTTGTATCTAGGTACTGGATGTGGAAGTCCAGGGTGTCCAGGTATTCCGCTTCGTAGTTTTCTGTATCTAGGTGTCGGATGTGGAAGTCCAGGGTGTCCAGATGTTCCGCTTCGTAGTTTCTTGTATCTAAGTACTGGATGTGGAAGTCAAGGGTGTCCAGGTATTCCACTTCGTAGTTTTCTGTATCTAGGTGTCGGATGTGGAAGTCCAGGGTGTCCAGATGTTCCGCTCCATAGTTTCATGTATCTAGGTACTGGATGTGGAAGTCTAGGGTGTCTAGATGTTCCGCTCCATAGTTTCTTGTATCTAGGTACTGGATGTGGAAGTCCAGGGTGTCCAGATGTTCCGCTCTATAGTCTCTTGTATCTAGGTACTGGATGTGGAAGTCTAGGGTGTCTAGATGTTCCGCTCCATAGTTTGTTGTATCTAGGTACTGGATGTGGAAGTCCAGGGTGTCTAGGTATTCCGCTTCGTAGTTTTCTGTATCTAGGTGTCGGATGTGGAAGTCCAGGGTGTCCAGATGTTCCGCTCTGTAGTTTCTTGTATCTAGGTACTGGATGTGGAAGTCCAGGGTGTCCAGGTATTCCGCTTCGTAGTTTTCTGTATCTAGGTGTCGGATGTGGAAGTCCAGGGTGTCCAGATGTTCCGCTTCGTAGTTTCTTGTATCTAGGTACTGGATGTGGAAGTCCAGGGTGTCCAGGTATTCCGCTTCGTAGTTTTCTGTATCTAGGTGTCGGATGTGGAAGTCCAGGGTGTCCAGATGTTCCGCTCCGTAGTTTCTTGTATCTAGGTACTGGATGTGGAAGTCTAGGGTGTCTAGATGTTCCGCTCCGTAGTTTCTTGTATCTAGGTACTGGATGTGGAAGTCCAGGGTGTCCAGGTATTCCGCTTCGTAGTTTTCTGTATCTAGGTGTCGGATGTGGAAGTCCAGGGTGTCCAGATGTTCCGCTTCGTAGTTTCTTGTATCTAGGTACTGGATGTGGAAGTCCAGGGTGTCCAGGTATTCCGCTTCGTAGTTATCTGTATCTAGGTGTCGGATGTGGAAGTCCAGGGTGTCCAGATGTTCCGCTCCGTTGTTTCTTGTATCTAGGTATTGGATGTGGATGTCCAGGGTGTTCAGGTATTCCGCTTCGTAGTTTTCTGTATCTAGGTGTCGGATGTGGAAGTCCAGGGTGTCCAGATGTTCCGCTCCGTAGTTTCTTGTATTTAGGTACTGGATGTGGAAGTCCAGGGTGTCCCGGTATTCCGCTCCGTAGTTTCTTGTATCTAGGTACTGGATGTGGAAGTCCGGGGTATCCAGGTATTCCGCTTCGTAGTTTTCTGTATCTAGGTGTCGGATGTGGAAGTCCAGGGTGTCCAGATGTTCCGCTCCATAGTTTCATGTATCTAGGTACTGGATGTGGAAGGCTAGGGTGTCTAGATGTTCCGCTCCATAGTTTCTTGTATCTAGGTACTGGACGTGGAAGTCCAGGGTGTCCAGATGTTCCGCTTCGTAGTTTCTTGTATCTAGGTACTGGATGTGGAAGTCCAGGGTGTCCAGGTATTCCGCTTCGTAGTTTTCTGCATCTAGGTGTCGGATGTGGAAGTCCAGGGTGTCCAGATGTTCCGCTTCGTAGTTTCTTGTATCTAGGTACTGGATGTGGAAGTCCAGGGTGTCCAGGTATTCCGCTTCGTAGTTTTCTGTATCTAGGTGTCGGATGTGGAAGTCCAGGGTGCCCAGATGTTCCGCTCCATAGTTTCATGTATCTAGGTACTGGATGTGGAAGGCTAGGGTGTCTAGATGTTCCGCTCCATAGTTTCTTGTATCTAGGTACTGGACGTGGAAGTCTAGGGTGTCTAGATGTTCCGCTTCGTAGTTTTCTGTATCTAGGTGTCGGATGTAGAAGTCCAGGGTGTCCAGATGTTCCGCTTCGTAGTTTCTTGTATCTAGGTACTGGATGTGGAAGTCCAGGGTGTCCAGGTATTCCGCTTCGTAGTTTTCTGTATCTAGGTGTCGGATGTGGAAGTCCAGGGTGTCCAGATGTTCCGCTTCGTAGTTTCTTGTATCTAGGTACTGGATGTGGAAGTCCAGGGTGTCCAGGTATTCCGCTTCGTAGTTTTCTGTATCTAGGTGTCGGATGTGGAAGTCCAGGGTGTCCAGATGTTTCGCTTCGTAGTTTCTTGTATCTAGGTACTGGATGTGGAAGTCCAGGGTGTCCAGGTATTCCGCTTCGTAGTTTTCTGTATCTAGTTGTCGGATGTGGAAGTCCAGGGTGTCCAGATGTTCCGCTCCATAGTTTCATGTATCTAGGTACTGGATGTGGAAGTCTAGGGTGTCTAGATGTTCCGCTCCATAGTTTCTTGTATCTAGGTACTGGACGTGGAAGTCCAGGGTGTCCAGATGTTCCGCTCCATAGTCTCTTGTATCTAGGTACTGGATGTGGAAGTCTAGGGTGTCTAGATGTTCCGCTTCGTAGTTTTCTGTATCTAGGTGTCGGATGTAGAAGTCCAGGGTGTCCAGATGTTCCGCTTCGTAGTTTCTTGTATCTAGGTACTGGATGTGGAAGTCCAGGGTGTCCAGGTATTCCGCTTCGTAGTTTTCTGTATCTAGGTGTCGGATGTGGAAGTCCAGGGTGTCCAGATGTTCCGCTCTATAGTCTCTTGTATCTAGGTACTGGATGTGGAAGTCTAGGGTGTCTAGATGTTCCGCTCCATAGTTTCTTGTATCTAGGTACTGGATGTGGAAGTCCAGGGTGTCTAGGTATTCCGCTTCGTAGTTTTCTGTATCTAGGTGTCGGATGTGGAAGTCCAGGGTGTCCAGATGTTCCGCTCTGTAGTTTCTTGTATCTAGGTACTGGATGTGGAAGTCCAGGGTGTCCAGGTATTCCGCTTCGTAGTTTTCTGTATCTAGGTGTCGGATGTGGAAGTCCAGGGTGTCCAGATGTTCCGCTTCGTAGTTTCTTGTATCTAGGTACTGGATGTGGAAGTCCAGGGTGTCCAGGTATTCCGCTTCGTAGTTTTCTGTATCTAGGTGTCGGATGTGGAAGTCCAGGGTGCCCAGATGTTCCGCTCCATAGTTTCATGTATCTAGGTACTGGATGTGGAAGGCTAGGGTGTCTAGATGTTCCGCTCCATAGTTTCTTGTATCTAGGTACTGGACGTGGAAGTCTAGGGTGTCTAGATGTTCCGCTTCGTAGTTTTCTGTATCTAGGTGTCGGATGTAGAAGTCCAGGGTGTCCAGATGTTCCGCTTCGTAGTTTCTTGTATCTAGGTACTGGATGTGGAAGTCCAGGGTGTCCAGGTATTCCGCTTCGTAGTTTTCTGTATCTAGGTGTCGGATGTGGAAGTCCAGGGTGTCCAGATGTTCCGCTTCGTAGTTTCTTGTATCTAGGTACTGGATGTGGAAGTCCAGGGTGTCCAGGTATTCCGCTTCGTAGTTTTCTGTATCTAGGTGTCGGATGTGGAAGTCCAGGGTGTCCAGATGTTTCGCTTCGTAGTTTCTTGTATCTAGGTACTGGATGTGGAAGTCCAGGGTGTCCAGGTATTCCGCTTCGTAGTTTTCTGTATCTAGTTGTCGGATGTGGAAGTCCAGGGTGTCCAGATGTTCCGCTCCATAGTTTCATGTATCTAGGTACTGGATGTGGAAGTCTAGGGTGTCTAGATGTTCCGCTCCATAGTTTCTTGTATCTAGGTACTGGACGTGGAAGTCCAGGGTGTCCAGATGTTCCGCTCCATAGTCTCTTGTATCTAGGTACTGGATGTGGAAGTCTAGGGTGTCTAGATGTTCCGCTTCGTAGTTTTCTGTATCTAGGTGTCGGATGTAGAAGTCCAGGGTGTCCAGATGTTCCGCTTCGTAGTTTCTTGTATCTAGGTACTGGATGTGGAAGTCCAGGGTGTCCAGGTATTCCGCTTCGTAGTTTTCTGTATCTAGGTGTCGGATGTGGAAGTCCAGGGTGTCCAGATGTTCCGCTTCGTAGTTTCTTGTATCTAAGTACTGGATGTGGAAGTCCAGGGTGTCCAGGTATTCCACTTCGTAGTTTTCTGTATCTAGGTGTCGGATGTGGAAGTCCAGGGTGTCCAGATGTTCCGCTCCATAGTTTCATGTATCTAGGTACTGGATGTGGAAGTCTAGGGTGTCTAGATGTTCCGCTCCATAGTTTCTTGTATCTAGGTACTGGATGTGGAAGTCCAGGGTGTCCAGATGTTCCGCTCTATAGTCTCTTGTATCTAGGTACTGGATGTGGAAGTCTAGGGTGTCTAGATGTTCCGCTCCATAGTTTCTTGTATCTAGGTACTGGATGTGGAAGTCCAGGGTGTCTAGGTATTCCGCTTCGTAGTTTTCTGTATCTAGGTGTCGGATGTGGAAGTCCAGGGTGTCCAGATGTTCCGCTCTGTAGTTTCTTGTATCTAGGTACTGGATGTGGAAGTCCAGGGTGTCCAGGTATTCCGCTTCGTAGTTTTCTGTATCTAGGTGTCGGATGTGGAAGTCCAGGGTGTCCAGATGTTCCGCTTCGTAGTTTCTTGTATCTAGGTACTGGATGTGGAAGTCCAGGGTGTCCAGGTATTCCGCTTCGTAGTTTTCTGTATCTAGGTGTCGGATGTGGAAGTCCAGGGTGTCCAGATGTTCCGCTTCGTAGTTTCTTGTATCTAGGTACTGGATGTGGAAGTCCAGGGTGTCCAGGTATTCCGCTTCGTAGTTTTCTGTATCTAGGTGTCGGATGTGGAAGTCCAGGGTGTCCAGATGTTCCGCTCCGTAGTTTCTTGTATCTAGGTACTGGATGTGGAAGTCTAGGGTGTCTAGATGTTCCGCTCCGTAGTTTCTTGTATCTAGGTACTGGATGTGGAAGTCCAGGGTGTCCAGGTATTCCGCTTCGTAGTTTTCTGTATCTAGGTGTCGGATGTGGAAGTCCAGGGTGTCCAGATGTTCCGCTTCGTAGTTTCTTGTATCTAGGTACTGGATGTGGAAGTCCAGGGTGTCCAGGTATTCCGCTTCGTAGTTATCTGTATCTAGGTGTCGGATGTGGAAGTCCAGGGTGTCCAGATGTTCCGCTCCGTTGTTTCTTGTATCTAGGTATTGGATGTGGATGTCCAGGGTGTTCAGGTATTCCGCTTCGTAGTTTTCTGTATCTAGGTGTCGGATGTGGAAGTCCAGGGTGTCCAGATGTTCCGCTCCGTAGTTTCTTGTATTTAGGTACTGGATGTGGAAGTCCAGGGTGTCCCGGTATTCCGCTCCGTAGTTTCTTGTATCTAGGTACTGGATGTGGAAGTCCGGGGTATCCAGGTATTCCACTTCGTAGTATTCTGTATCTACGTACTGGATGTGGAAGTCCAGGGTGTTCAGGTGTTCCGCTCTGTAGTTTCTTGTATCTAAGTACTGGATGTGGAAGTCCAGGGTATCTAGGTATTCCGCTTCGTAGTTTTCTGTATCTAGGTGTCGGATGTGGAAGTCCAGGGTGTCCAGATGTTCCGCTCCATAGTTTCATGTATCTAGGTACTGGATGTGGAAGTCTAGGGTGTCTAGATGTTCCGCTCCATAGTTTCTTGTATCTAGGTACTGGACGTGGAAGTCCAGGGTGTCCAGATGTTCCGCTCCATAGTCTCTTGTATCTAGGTACTGGATGTGGAAGTCTAGGGTGTCTAGATGTTCCGCTTCGTAGTTTTCTGTATCTAGGTGTCGGATGTAGAAGTCCAGGGTGTCCAGATGTTCCGCTCCATAGTTTCTTGTATATAGGTACTGTATGTGGAAGTCCAGGGTGTCCAGATGTTCCGCTCCATAGTCTCTTGTATCTAGGTACTGGATGTGGAAGTCTAGGGTGTCTAGATGTTCCGCTTCGTAGTTTTCTGTATCTAGGTGTCGGATGTAGAAGTCCAGGGTGTCCAGATGTTCCGCTTCGTAGTTTCTTGTATCTAGGTACTGGATGTGGAAGTCCAGGGTGTCCAGGTATTCCGCTTCGTAGTTTTCTGTATCCAGGTGTCGGATGTGGAAGTCCAGGGTGTCCAGATGTTCCGCTTCGTAGTTTCTTGTATCTAGGTACTGGATGTGGAAGTCCAGGGTGTCCAGGTATTCCGCTTCGTAGTTTTCTGTATCTAGGTGTCGGATATGGAAGTCCAGGGTGTCCAGATGTTCCGCTTCGTAGTTTCTTGTATCTAGGTACTGGATGTGGAAGTCCAGGGTGTCCAGGTATTCCGCTTCGTAGTTTTCTGTATCTAGGTGTCGGATGTGGAAGTCCAGGGTGTCCAGATGTTCCGCTCCGTAGTTTCTTGTATCTAGGTACTGGATGTGGAAGTCTAGGGTGTCTAGATGTTCCGCTCCGTAGTTTCTTGTATCTAGGTACTGGATGTGGAAGTCCAGGGTGTCCAGGTATTCCGCTTCGTAGTTTTCTGTATCTAGGTGTCGGATGTGGAAGTCCAGGGTGTCCAGATGTTCCGCTCCGTAGTTTCTTGTATCTAGGTATTGGATGTGGATGTCCAGGGTGTTCAGGTATTCCGCTTCGTAGTTTTCTGTATCTAGGTGTCGGATGTGGAAGTCCAGGGTGTCCAGATGTTACGCTCCGTAGTTTCTTGTATTTAGGTACTGGATGTGGAAGTCCAGGGTGTCCCGGTATTCCGCTCCGTAGTTTCTTGTATCTAGGTACTGGATGTGGAAGTCCGGGGTATCCAGGTATTCCCCTTCGTAGTTTTCTGTATCTACGTACTGGATGTGGAATTCCAGGGTGTTCAGGTGTTCCGCACTGTAGTTTCTTGTATCTAAGTACTGGATGTGGAAGTCCAGGGTATCCAGGTATTCCGCTCCGTAGTTTCTTGTATCCAGGGACTGGATGTGGAAGTCCAGGGTATCCAGATATTCCGCTTCGTAGTTTTCTGTATCTAGGTGTCGGATGTGGAAGTCCAGGGTATCCAGGTATTTCGCTTCGTAGTTTTCTGTATCTAGATGTCGGATGTGGAAGTTCAGGGTGTTCAGGTGTTCCGCTCCGTAATTTTCTTGTATCTAGGTACTGGATGTGGAAGTCCGGGGTATCCAGGTATTCCACTTCGTAGTTTTCTGTATCTACGTACTGGATCTGGAAGTCCAGGGTGTTCAGGTGTTCCGCTCTGTAGTTTCTTGTATCTAAGTACTGGATGTGGAAGTCCAGGGTATCCAGGTATTCCGCTTCGTGGTTTTCTGTATCTAGGTGTCGGATGTGGAAGTCCAGGGTGTCCAGATGTTCCGCTTCGTAGTTTCTTGTATCTAGGTACTGGATGTGGAAGTCCAGGGTGTCCAGGTATTCCGCTTCGTAGTTTTCTGTATCTAGGTGTCGGATGTAGAAGTCCAGGGTGTCCAGATGTTCCGCTTCGTAGTTTCTTGTATCTAGGTACTGGATGTGGAAGTCCAGGGTGTCCAGGTATTCCGCTTCGTAGTTTTCTGTATCTAGGTGTCGGATGTGGAAGTCCAGGGTGTCCAGATGTTCCGCTTCGTAGTTTCTTGTATCTAAGTACTGGATGTGGAAGTCCAGGGTGTCCAGGTATTCCGCTTCGTGGTTTTCTGTATCTAGGTGTCGGATGTGGAAGTCCAGGGTGTCCAAATGTTCCGCTCCATAGTTTCATGTATCTAGGTACTGGATGTGGAAGTCTAGGGTGTCTAGATGTTCCGCTCCATAGTTTCTTGTATCTAGGTACTGTATGTGGAAGTCCAGGGTGTCCAGATGTTCCGCTCCATAGTCTCTTGTATCTAGGTACTGGATGTGGAAGTCTAGGGTGTCTAGATGTTCCGCTTCGTAGTTTTCTGTATCTAGGTGTCGGATGTAGAAGTCCAGGGTGTCCAGATGTTCCGCTTCGTAGTTTCTTGTATCTAGGTACTGGATGTGGAAGTCCAGGGTGTCCAGGTATTCCGCTTCGTAGTTTTCTGTATCTAGGTGTCGGATGTGGAAGTCCAGGGTGTCCAGATGTTCCGCTTCGTAGTTTCTTGTATCTAAGTACTGGATGTGGAAGTCCAGGGTGTCCAGGTATTCCACTTCGTAGTTTTCTGTATCTAGGTGTCGGATGTGGAAGTCCAGGGTGTCCAGATGTTCCGCTCCATAGTTTCATGTATCTAGGTACTGGATGTGGAAGTCTAGGGTGTCTAGATGTTCCGCTCCATAGTTTCTTGTATCTAGGTACTGGATGTGGAAGTCCAGGGTGTCCAGATGTTCCGCTCTATAGTCTCTTGTATCTAGGTACTGGATGTGGAAGTCTAGGGTGTCTAGATGTTCCGCTTCGTAGTTTTCTGTATCTAGGTGTCGGATGTAGAAGTCCAGGGTGTCCAGATGTTCCGCTTCGTAGTTTCTTGTATCTAGGTACTGGATGTGGAAGTCCATGGTGTCCAGGTATTCCGCTTCGTAGTTTTCTGTATCTAGGTGTCGGATGTGGAAGTCCAGGGTGTCCAGATGTTCCGCTCCGTAGTTTCTTGTATCTAGGTATTGGATGTGGATGTCCAGGGTGTTCAGGTATTCCGCTTCGTAGTTTTCTGTATCTAGGTGTCGGATGTGGAAGTCCAGGGTGTCCAGATGTTCCGCTCCGTAGTTTCTTGTATCTAGGTACTGGATGTGGAAGTCCAGGGTGTCCAGGTTTTCCGCTTCGTAGTTTTCTGTATCTAGGTGTCGGATGTGGAAGTCCAGGGTGTCCAGATGTTCCGCTCCGTAGTTTCTAGTATTTAGGTACCGGATGTGGAAGTCCAGGGTGTCCCGGTATTCCGCTCCGTAGTTTCTTGTATCTAAGTACTGGATGTGGAAGTCCAGGGTATCCAGGTATTCCACTTCGTAGTTTTCTGTATCTAGGTGTCGGATGTGGAAGTCCAGGGTGTCCAGATGTTCCGCTCCGTAGTTTCTTGTATCTAGGTATTGGATGTGGATGTCCAGGGTGTTCAGGTATTCCGCTTCGTAGTTTTCTGTATCTAGGTGTCGGATGTGGAAGTCCAGGGTGTCCAGATGTTCCGCTCCGTAGTTTCTTGTATCTAGGTACTGGATGTGGAAGTCCGGGGTATCCAGGTATTCCCCTTCGTAGTTTTCTGTATCTACGTACTGGATGTGGAATTCCAGGGTGTTCAGGTGTTCCGCACTGTAGTATCTTGTATCTAAGTACTGAATGTGGAAGTCCAGGGTATCCAGGTATTCCGCTCCGTAGTTTCTTGTATCCAGGGACTGGATGTGGAAGTCCAGGGTATCCAGATATTCCGCTTCGTAGTTTTCTGTATCTAGGTGTCGGATGTGGAAGTCCAGGGTATCCAGGTATTTCGCTTCGTAGTTTTCTGTATCTAGATGTCGGATGTGGAAGTTCAGGGTGTTCAGGTGTTCCGCTCCGTAGTTTCTTGTATCTAGGTACTGGATGTGGAAGTCCGGGGTATCCAGGTATTCCACTTCGTAGTTTTCTGTATCTACGTACTGGATGTGGAAGTCCAGGGTGTTCAGGTGTTCCGCTCTGTAGTTTCTTGTATCTAAGTACTGGATGTGGAAGTCCAGGGTATCCAGGTATTCCGCTTCGTGGTTTTCTGTATCTAGGTGTCGGATGTGGAAGTCCAGGGTGTCCAAATGTTCCGCTCCATAGTTTCATGTATCTAGGTACTGGATGTGGAAGTCTAGGGTGTCTAGATGTTCCGCTCCATAGTTTCTTGTATCTAGGTACTGTATGTGGAAGTCCAGGGTGTCCAGATGTTCCGCTCCATAGTCTCTTGTATCTAGGTACTGGATGTGGAAGTCTAGGGTGTCTAGATGTTCCGCTTCGTAGTTTTCTGTATCTAGGTGTCGGATGTAGAAGTCCAGTGTGTCCAGAGTTTCCGCTTCGTAGTTTCTTGTATCTAGGTACTGGATGTGGAAGTCCAGGGTGTCCAGGTGTTCCGCTTCGTAGTTTTCTGTATCTAGGTGTCGGATGTGGAAGTCCAGGGTGTCCAGATGTTCCGCTTCGTAGTTTCTTGTATCTAGGTACTGGATGTGGAAGTCCAGGGTGTCCAGGTATTCCGCTTCGTAGTTTTCTGTATCTAGGTGTCGGATGTGGAAGTCCAGGGTGTCCAGATGTTCCGCTTCGTAGTTTTCTGTATCTAGGTGTCGGATGTAGAAGTCCAGGGTGTCCAGATGTTCCGCTCCGTAGTTTCTTGTATCTAGGTACTGGATGTGGAAGTCCAGGGTGTCCAGGTTTTCCGCTTCGTAGTTTTCTGTATCTAGGTGTCGGATGTGGAAGTCCAGGGTGTCCAGATGTTCCGCTCCGTAGTTTCTAGTATTTAGGTACCGGATGTGGAAGTCCAGGGTTTCCCGGTATTCCGCTCCGTAGTTTCTTGTATCTAGGTACTGGATGTGGAAGTCCGGGGTATCCAGGTATTCCGCTTCGTAGTTTTCTGTATCTACGTACTGGATGTGGAAGTCCAGGGTGTTCAGGTGTTCCGCTCTGTAGTTTCTTGTATCTAAGTACTGGATGTGGAAGTCCAGGGTATCCAGGTATTCCGCTTCGTAGTTTTCTGTATCTAGGTGTCGGATGTGGAAGTCCAGGGTGTCCAGATGTTCCGCTTCGTAGTTTTCTGTATCTAGGTGTCGGATGTAGAAGTCCAGGGTGTCCAGATGTTCCGCTCCGTAGTTTCTTGTATCTAGGTACTGGATGTGGAAGTCCAGGGTGTCCAGGTTTTCCGCTTCGTAGTTTTCTGTATCTAGGTGTCGGATGTGGAAGTCCAGGGTGTCCAGATGTTCCGCTCCGTAGTTTCTAGTATTTAGGTACCGGATGTGGAAGTCCAGGGTTTCCCGGTATTCCGCTCCGTAGTTTCTTGTATCTAGGTACTGGATGTGGAAGTCCGGGGTATCCAGGTATTCCGCTTCGTAGTTTTCTGTATCTACGTACTGGATGTGGAAGTCCAGGGTGTTCAGGTGTTCCGCTCTGTAGTTTCTTGTATCTAAGTACTGGATGTGGAAGTCCAGGGTATCCAAGTATTCCGCTTCGTAGTTTTCTGTATCTAGGTGTCGGATGTGGAAGTCCAGGGTGTCCAGATGTTCCGCTCCGTAGTTTCTTGTATCTAGGTATTGGATGTGGATGTCCAGGGTGTTCAGGTATTCCGCTTCGTAGTTTTCTGTATCTAGGTGTCGGATGTGGAAGTCCAGGGTGTCCAGATGTTCCGCTCCGTAGTTTCTTGTATCTAGGTACTGGATGTGGAAGTCCGGGGTATCCAGGTATTCCCCTTCGTAGTTTTCTGTATCTACGTACTGGATGTGGAATTCCAGGGTGTTCAGGTGTTCCGCACTGTAGTATCTTGTATCTAAGTACTGGATGTGGAAGTCCAGGGTATCCAGGTATTCCGCTCCGTAGTTTCTTGTATCCAGGGACTGGATATGGAAGTCCAGGGTATCCAGGTATTCCACTTCGTAGTTTTCTGTATCTACGTACTGGATGTGGAAGTCCAGGGTGTTCAGGTGTTCCGCTCTGTAGTTTCTTGTATCTAAGTACTGGATGTGGAAGTCCAGGGTATCCAGGTATTCCGCTTCGTGGTTTTCTGTATCTAGGTGTCGGATGTGGAAGTCCAGGGTGTCCAAATGTTCCGCTCCATAGTTTCATGTATCTAGGTACTGGATGTGGAAGTCTAGGGTGTCTAGATGTTCCGCTCCATAGTTTCTTGTATCTAGGTACTGTATGTGGAAGTCCAGGGTGTTCAGATGTTCCGCTCCATAGTCTCTTGTATCTAGGTACTGGATGTGGAAGTCCAGGGTATCCAGATATTCCGCTTCGTAGTTTTCTGTATCTAGGTGTCGGATGTGGAAGTCCAGGGTATCCAGGTATTTCGCTTCGTAGTTTTCTGTATCTAGATGTCGGATGTGGAAGTTCAGGGTGTTCAGGTGTTCCGCTCCGTAGTTTCTTGTATCTAGGTACTGGATGTGGAAGTCCGGGGTATCCAGGTATTCCACTTCGTAGTTTTCTGTATCTACGTACTGGATGTGGAAGTCCAGGGTGTTCAGGTGTTCCGCTCTGTAGTTTCTTGTATCTAAGTACTGGATGTGGAAGTCCAGGGTATCCAGGTATTCCGCTTCGTGGTTTTCTGTATCTAGGTGTCGGATGTGGAAGTCCAGGGTGTCCAAATGTTCCGCTCCATAGTTTCATGTATCTAGGTACTGGATGTGGAAGTCTAGGGTGTCTAGATGTTCCGCTCCATAGTTTCTTGTATCTAGGTACTGTATGTGGAAGTCCAGGGTGTCCAGATGTTCCGCTCCATAGTCTCTTGTATCTAGGTACTGGATGTGGAAGTCTAGGGTGTCTAGATGTTCCGCTTCGTAGTTTTCTGTATCTAGGTGTCGGATGTAGAAGTCCAGGGTGTCCAGATGTTCCGCTTCGTAGTTTCTTGTATCTAGGTACTGGATGTGGAAGTCCAGGGTGTCCAGGTGTTCCGCTTCGTAGTTTTCTGTATCTAGGTGTCGGATGTGGAAGTCCAGGGTGTCCAGATGTTCCGCTTCGTAGTTTCTTGTATCTAGGTACTGGATGTGGAAGTCCAGGGTGTCCAGGTATTCCGCTTCGTAGTTTTCTGTATCTAGGTGTCGGATGTGGAAGTCCAGGGTGTCCAGATGTTCCGCTTCGTAGTTTTCTGTATCTAGGTGTCGGATGTAGAAGTCCAGGGTGTCCAGATGTTCCGCTTCGTAGTTTCTTGTATCTAGGTACTGGATGTGGAAGTCCAGGGTGTCCAGGTATTCCGCTTCGTAGTTTTCTGTATCTAGGTGTCGGATGTGGAAGTCCAGGGTGTCCAGATGTTCCGCTTCGTAGTTTCTTGTATCTAAGTACTGGATGTGGAAGTCCAGGGTGTCCAGGTATTCCGCCTCGTGGTTTTCTGTATGTAGGTGTCGGATGTGGAAGTCCAGGGTGTCCAAATGTTCCGCTCCATAGTTTCATGTATCTAGGTACTGGATGTGGAAGTCCAGGGTGTCCAGGTGTTCCGCTTCGTAGTTTTCTGTATCTAGGTGTCGGATGTGGAAGTCCAGGGTGTCCAGATGTTCCGCTTCGTAGTTTCTTGTATCTAGGTACTGGATGTGGAAGTCCAGGGTGTCCAGGTATTCCGCTTCGTAGTTTTCTGTATCTAGGTGTCGGATGTGGAAGTCCAGGGTGTCCAGATGTTCCGCTTCGTAGTTTTCTGTATCTAGGTGTCGGATGTAGAAGTCCAGGGTGTCCAGATGTTCCGCTTCGTAGTTTCTTGTATCTAGGTACTGGATGTGGAAGTCCAGGGTGTCCAGGTATTCCGCTTCGTAGTTTTCTGTATCTAGGTGTCGGATGTGGAAGTCCAGGGTGTCCAGATGTTCCGCTTCGTAGTTTCTTGTATCTAAGTACTGGATGTGGAAGTCCAGGGTGTCCAGGTATTCCGCCTCGTGGTTTTCTGTATGTAGGTGTCGGATGTGGAAGTCCAGGGTGTCCAAATGTTCCGCTCCATAGTTTCATGTATCTAGGTACTGGATGTGGAAGTCTAGGGTGTCTAGATGTTCCGCTCCATAGTTTCTTGTATCTAGGTACTGGATGTGGAAGTCCAGGGTGTCCAGGTATTCCGCTTCGTAGTTTTCTGTATCTAGGTGTCGGATGTGGAAGTCCAGGGTGTCCAGATGTTCCGCTTCGTAGTTTCTTGTATCTAAGTACTGGATGTGGAAGTCCACGGTGTCCAGGTATTCCGCTTCGTGGTTTTCTGTATCTAGGTGTCGGATGTGGAAGTCCAGGGTGTCCAGATGTTCCGCTCCATAGTCTCTTGTATCTAGGTACTGGATGTGGAAGTCTAGGGTGTCTAGATGTTCCGCTTCGTAGTTTTCTGTACCTAGGTGTCGGATGTAGAAGTCCAGGGTGTCCAGATGTTCCGCTTCGTAGTTTCTTGTATCAAGGTACTGGATGTGGAAGTCCAGGGTGTCCAGATGTTCCGCTTCGTAGTTTCTTGTATCTAGGTACTGGATGTGGAAGTCCAGGGTGTCCAGGTATTCCGCTTCGTAGTTTTCTGTATCTAGGTGTCGGATGTGGAAGTCCAGGGTGTCCAGATGTTCCGCTTCGTAGTTTCTTGTATCTAGGTACTGGATGTGGAAGTCCAGGGTGTCCAGGTATTCCGCTTCGTAGTTTTCTGTATCTAGGTGTCGGATGTGGAAGCCCAGGGTGTCCAGATGTTCCGCTTCGTAGTTTCTTGTATCTAGGTACTGGATGTGGAAGTCCAGGGTGTCCAGATGTTCCGCTCCGTAGTTTCTTGTATTTAGGTACTGGATGTGGAAGTCCAGGGTGTCCCGGTATTCCGCTCCGTAGTTTCTTGTATCTAAGTACTGGATGTGGAAGTCCAGGGTATCCAGGTATTCCGCTTCGTGGTTTTCTGTATCTAGGTGTCGGATGTGGAAGTCCAGGGTGTCCAAATGTTCCGCTCCATAGTTTCATGTATCTAGGTACTGGATGTGGAAGTCTAGGGTGTCTAGATGTTCCGCTCCATAGTTTCTTGTATCTAGGTACTGTATGTGGAAGTCCAGGGTGTTCAAATGTTCCGCTCCATAGTCTCTTGTATCTAGGTACTGGATGTGGAAGTCCAGGGTATCCAGATATTCCGCTTCGTAGTTTTCTGTATCTAGGTGTCGGATGTGGAAGTCCAGGGTATCCAGGTATTTCGCTTCGTAGTTTTCTGTATCTAGATGTCGGATGTGGAAGTTCAGGGTGTTCAGGTGTTCCGCTCCGTAGTTTCTTGTATCTAGGTACTGGATGTGGAAGTCCGGGGTATCCAGGTATTCCACTTCGTAGTTTTCTGTATCTACGTACTGGATGTGGAAGTCCAGGGTGTTCAGGTGTTCCGCTCTGTAGTTTCTTGTATCTAAGTACTGGATGTGGAAGTCCAGGGTATCCAGGTATTCCGCTTCGTGGTTTTCTGTATCTAGGTGTCGGATGTGGAAGTCCAGGGTGTCCAAATGTTCCGCTCCATAGTTTCATGTATCTAGGTACTGGATGTGGAAGTCTAGGGTGTCTAGATGTTCCGCTCCATAGTTTCTTGTATCTAGGTACTGTATGTGGAAGTCCACGGTGTCCAGATGTTCCGCTCCATAGTCTCTTGTATCTAGGTACTGGATGTGGAAGTCTAGGGTGTCTAGATGTTCCGCTTCGTAGTTTTCTGTATCTAGGTGTCGGATGTAGAAGTCCAGGGTGTCCAGATGTTCCGCTTCGTAGTTTCTTGTATCTAGGTACTGGATGTGGAAGTCCAGGGTGTCCAGGTGTTCCGCTTCGTAGTTTTCTGTATCTAGGTGTCGGATGTGGAAGTCCAGGGTGTCCAGATGTTCCGCTTCGTAGTTTCTTGTATCTAGGTACTGGATGTGGAAGTCCAGGGTGTCCAGGTATTCCGCTTCGTAGTTTTCTGTATCTAGGTGTCGGATGTGGAAGTCCAGGGTGTCCAGATGTTCCGCTTCGTAGTTTTCTGTATCTAGGTGTCGGATGTAGAAGTCCAGGGTGTCCAGATGTTCCGCTTCGTAGTTTCTTGTATCTAGGTACTGGATGTGGAAGTCCAGGGTGTCCAGGTATTCCGCTTCGTAGTTTTCTGTATCTAGGTGTCGGATGTGGAAGTCCAGGGTGTCCAGATGTTCCGCTTCGTAGTTTCTTGTATCTAAGTACTGGATGTGGAAGTCCAGGGTGTCCAGGTATTCCGCCTCGTGGTTTTCTGTATGTAGGTGTCGGATGTGGAAGTCCAGGGTGTCCAAATGTTCCGCTCCATAGTTTCATGTATCTAGGTACTGGATGTGGAAGTCTAGGGTGTCTAGATGTTCCGCTCCATAGTTTCTTGTATCTAGGTACTGGATGTGGAAGTCCAGGGTGTCCAGGTATTCCGCTTCGTAGTTTTCTGTATCTAGGTGTCGGATGTGGAAGTCCAGGGTGTCCAGATGTTCCGCTTCGTAGTTTCTTGTATCTAAGTACTGGATGTGGAAGTCCACGGTGTCCAGGTATTCCGCTTCGTGGTTTTCTGTATCTAGGTGTCGGATGTGGAAGTCCAGGGTGTCCAGATGTTCCGCTCCATAGTCTCTTGTATCTAGGTACTGGATGTGGAAGTCTAGGGTGTCTAGATGTTCCGCTTCGTAGTTTTCTGTACCTAGGTGTCGGATGTAGAAGTCCAGGGTGTCCAGATGTTCCGCTTCGTAGTTTCTTGTATCAAGGTACTGGATGTGGAAGTCCAGGGTGTCCAGATGTTCCGCTTCGTAGTTTCTTGTATCTAGGTACTGGATGTGGAAGTCCAGGGTGTCCAGGTATTCCGCTTCGTAGTTTTCTGTATCTAGGTGTCGGATGTGGAAGTCCAGGGTGTCCAGATGTTCCGCTTCGTAGTTTCTTGTATCTAGGTACTGGATGTGGAAGTCCAGGGTGTCCAGGTATTCCGCTTCGTAGTTTTCTGTATCTAGGTGTCGGATGTGGAAGTCCAGGGTGTCCAGATGTTCCGCTTCGTAGTTTCTTGTATCTAGGTACTGGATGTGGAAGTCCAGGGTGTCCAGATGTTCAGCTCCGTAGTTTCTTGTATTTAGGTACTGGATGTGGAAGTCCAGGGTGTCCCGGTATTCCGCTCCGTAGTTTCTTGTATCTAGGTACTGGATGTGGAAGTCCGGGGTATCCAGGTATTCCACTTCGTAGTATTCTGTATCTACGTACTGGATGTGGAAGTCCAGGGTGTTCAGGTGTTCCGCTCTGTAGTTTCTTGTATCTAAGTACTGGATGTGGAAGTCTAGGGTGTCTAGATGTTCCGCTTCGTAGTTTTCTGTATCTAGGTGTCGGATGTAGAAGTCCAGGGTGTCCAGATGTTCCGCTCCATAGTTTCTTGTATATAGGTACTGTATGTGGAAGTCCAGGGTGTTCAGATGTTCCGCTCCATAGTCTCTTGTATCTAGGTACTGGATGTGGAAGTCTAGGGTGTCTAGATGTTCCGCTTCGTAGTTTTCTGTATCTAGGTGTCGGATGTAGAAGTCCAGGGTGTCCAGATGTTCCGCTTCGTAGTTTCTTGTATCTAGGTACTGGATGTGGAAGTCCAGGGTGTCCAGGTATTCCGCTTCGTAGTTTTCTGTATCCAGGTGTCGGATGTGGAAGTCCAGGGTGTCCAGATGTTCCGCTTCGTAGTTTCTTGTATCTAGGTACTGGATGTGGAAGTCCAGGGTGTCCAGGTATTCCGCTTCGTAGTTTTCTGTATCTAGGTGTCGGATATGGAAGTCCAGGGTGTCCAGATGTTCCGCTTCGTAGTTTCTTGTATCTAGGTACTGGATGTGGAAGTCCAGGGTGTCCAGGTATTCCGCTTCGTAGTTTTCTGTATCTAGGTGTCGGATGTGGAAGTCCAGGGTGTCCAGATGTTCCGCTCCGTAGTTTCTTGTATCTAGGTATTGGATGTGGATGTCCAGGGTGTTCAGGTATTCCGCTTCGTAGTTTTCTGTATCTAGGTGTCGGATGTGGAAGTCCAGGGTGTCCAGATGTTACGCTCCGTAGTTTCTTGTATTTAGGTACTGGATGTGGAAGTCCAGGGTGTCCCGGTATTCCGCTCCGTAGTTTCTTGTATCTAGGTACTGGATGTGGAAGTCCGGGGTATCCAGGTATTCCCCTTCGTAGTTTTCTGTATCTACGTACTGGATGTGGAATTCCAGGGTGTTCAGGTGTTCCGCACTGTAGTTTCTTGTATCTAAGTACTGGATGTGGAAGTCCAGGGTATCCAGGTATTCCGCTCCGTAGTTTCTTGTATCCAGGGACTGGATGTGGAAGTCCAGGGTATCCAGATATTCCGCTTCGTAGTTTTCTGTATCTAGGTGTCGGATGTGGAAGTCCAGGGTATCCAGGTATTTCGCTTCGTAGTTTTCTGTATCTAGATGTCGGATGTGGAAGTTCAGGGTGTTCAGGTGTTCCGCTCCGTAATTTTCTTGTATCTAGGTACTGGATGTGGAAGTCCGGGGTATCCAGGTATTCCACTTCGTAGTTTTCTGTATCTACGTACTGGATCTGGAAGTCCAGGGTGTTCAGGTGTTCCGCTCTGTAGTTTCTTGTATCTAAGTACTGGATGTGGAAGTCCAGGGTATCCAGGTATTCCGCTTCGTGGTTTTCTGTATCTAGGTGTCGGATGTGGAAGTCCAGGGTGTCCAGATGTTCCGCTTCGTAGTTTCTTGTATCTAGGTACTGGATGTGGAAGTCCAGGGTGTCCAGGTATTCCGCTTCGTAGTTTTCTGTATCTAGGTGTCGGATGTGGAAGTCCAGGGTGTCCAGATGTTCCGCTCCATAGTTTCATGTATCTAGGTACTGGATGTGGAAGTCTAGGGTGTCTAGATGTTCCGCTCCATAGTTTCTTGTATCTAGGTACTGGACGTGGAAGTCCAGGGTGTCCAGATGTTCCGCTCCATAGTCTCTTGTATCTAGGTACTGGATGTGAAAGTCTAGGGTGTCTAGATGTTCCGCTTCGTAGTTTTCTGTATCTAGGTGTCGGATGTAGAAGTCCAGGGTGTCCAGATGTTCCGCTTCGTATTTTCTTGTATCTAGGTACTGGATGTGGAAGTCCAGGGTGTCCAGGTATTCCGCTTCGTAGTTTTCTGTATCTAGGTGTCGGATGTGGAAGTCCAGGGTGTCCAGATGTTCCGCTTCGTAGTTTCTTGTATCTAAGTACTGGATGTGGAAGTCCAGGGTGTCCAGGTATTCCGCTTCGTGGTTTTCTGTATCTAGGTGTCGGATGTGGAAGTCCAGGGTGTCCAAATGTTCCGCTCCATAGTTTCATGTATCTAGGTACTGGATGTGGAAGTCTAGGGTGTCTAGATGTTCCGCTCCATAGTTTCTTGTATCTAGGTACTGTATGTGGAAGTCCAGGGTGTCCAGATGTTCCGCTCCATAGTCTCTTGTATCTAGGTACTGGATGTGGAAGTCTAGGGTGTCTAGATGTTCCGCTTCGTAGTTTTCTGTATCTAGGTGTCGGATGTAGAAGTCCAGGGTGTCCAGATGTTCCGCTTCGTAGTTTCTTGTATCTAGGTACTGGATGTGGAAGTCCAGGGTGTCCAGGTATTCCGCTTCGTAGTTTTCTGTATCTAGGTGTCGGATGTGGAAGTCCAGGGTGTCCAGATGTTCCGCTTCGTAGTTTCTTGTATCTAAGTACTGGATGTGGAAGTCCAGGGTGTCCAGGTATTCCACTTCGTAGTTTTCTGTATCTAGGTGTCGGATGTGGAAGTCCAGGGTGTCCAGATGTTCCGCTCCATAGTTTCATGTATCTAGGTACTGGATGTGGAAGTCTAGGGTGTCTAGATGTTCCGCTCCATAGTTTCTTGTATCTAGGTACTGGATGTGGAAGTCCAGGGTGTCCAGATGTTCCGCTCTATAGTCTCTTGTATCTAGGTACTGGATGTGGAAGTCTAGGGTGTCTAGATGTTCCGCTTCGTAGTTTTCTGTATCTAGGTGTCGGATGTAGAAGTCCAGGGTGTCCAGATGTTCCGCTTCGTAGTTTCTTGTATCTAGGTACTGGATGTGGAAGTCCATGGTGTCCAGGTATTCCGCTTCGTAGTTTTCTGTATCTAGGTGTCGGATGTGGAAGTCCAGGGTGTCCAGATGTTCCGCTCCGTAGTTTCTTGTATCTAGGTATTGGATGTGGATGTCCAGGGTGTTCAGGTATTCCGCTTCGTAGTTTTCTGTATCTAGGTGTCGGATGTGGAAGTCCAGGGTGTCCAGATGTTCCGCTCCGTAGTTTCTTGTATCTAGGTACTGGATGTGGAAGTCCAGGGTGTCCAGGTTTTCCGCTTCGTAGTTTTCTGTATCTAGGTGTCGGATGTGGAAGTCCAGGGTGTCCAGATGTTCCGCTCCGTAGTTTCTAGTATTTAGGTACCGGATGTGGAAGTCCAGGGTGTCCCGGTATTCCGCTCCGTAGTTTCTTGTATCTAAGTACTGGATGTGGAAGTCCAGGGTATCCAGGTATTCCGCTTCGTAGTTTTCTGTATCTAGGTGTCGGATGTGGAAGTCCAGGGTGTCCAGATGTTCCGCTCCGTAGTTTCTTGTATCTAGGTATTGGATGTGGATGTCCAGGGTGTTCAGGTATTCCGCTTCGTAGTTTTCTGTATCTAGGTGTCGGATGTGGAAGTCCAGGGTGTCCAGATGTTCCGCTCCGTAGTTTCTTGTATCTAGGTACTGGATGTGGAAGTCCGGGGTATCCAGGTATTCCCCTTCGTAGTTTTCTGTATCTACGTACTGGATGTGGAATTCCAGGGTGTTCAGGTGTTCCGCACTGTAGTATCTTGTATCTAAGTACTGAATGTGGAAGTCCAGGGTATCCAGGTATTCCGCTCCGTAGTTTCTTGTATCCAGGGACTGGATGTGGAAGTCCAGGGTATCCAGATATTCCGCTTCGTAGTTTTCTGTATCTAGGTGTCGGATGTGGAAGTCCAGGGTATCCAGGTATTTCGCTTCGTAGTTTTCTGTATCTAGATGTCGGATGTGGAAGTTCAGGGTGTTCAGGTGTTCCGCTCCGTAGTTTCTTGTATCTAGGTACTGGATGTGGAAGTCTAGGGTGTCTAGATGTTCCGCTTCGTAGTTTTCTGTATCTAGGTGTCGGATGTAGAAGTCCAGGGTGTCCAGATGTTCCGCTTCGTAGTTTCTTGTATCTAGGTACTGGATGTGGAAGTCCATGGTGTCCAGGTATTCCGCTTCGTAGTTTTCTGTATCTAGGTGTCGGATGTGGAAGTCCAGGGTGTCCAGATGTTCCGCTCCGTAGTTTCTTGTATCTAGGTATTGGATGTGGATGTCCAGGGTGTTCAGGTATTCCGCTTCGTAGTTTTCTGTATCTAGGTGTCGGATGTGGAAGTCCAGGGTGTCCAGATGTTCCGCTCCGTAGTTTCTTGTATCTAGGTACTGGATGTGGAAGTCCAGGGTGTCCAGGTTTTCCGCTTCGTAGTTTTCTGTATCTAGGTGTCGGATGTGGAAGTCCAGGGTGTCCAGATGTTCCGCTCCGTAGTTTCTAGTATTTAGGTACCGGATGTGGAAGTCCAGGGTGTCCCGGTATTCCGCTCCGTAGTTTCTTGTATCTAAGTACTGGATGTGGAAGTCCAGGGTATCCAGGTATTCCGCTTCGTAGTTTTCTGTATCTAGGTGTCGGATGTGGAAGTCCAGGGTGTCCAGATGTTCCGCTCCGTAGTTTCTTGTATCTAGGTATTGGATGTGGATGTCCAGGGTGTTCAGGTATTCCGCTTCGTAGTTTTCTGTATCTAGGTGTCGGATGTGGAAGTCCAGGGTGTCCAGATGTTCCGCTCCGTAGTTTCTTGTATCTAGGTACTGGATGTGGAAGTCCGGGGTATCCAGGTATTCCCCTTCGTAGTTTTCTGTATCTACGTACTGGATGTGGAATTCCAGGGTGTTCAGGTGTTCCGCACTGTAGTATCTTGTATCTAAGTACTGAATGTGGAAGTCCAGGGTGTCCCGGTATTCCGCTCCGTAGTTTCTTGTATCTAGGTACTGGATGTGGAAGTCCGGGGTATCCAGGTATTCCACTTCGTAGTATTCTGTATCTACGTACTGGATGTGGAAGTCCAGGGTGTTCAGGTGTTCCGCTCTGTAGTTTCTTGTATCTAAGTACTGGATGTGGAAGTCCAGGGTATCTAGGTATTCCGCTTCGTAGTTTTCTGTATCTAGGTGTCGGATGTGGAAGTCCAGGGTGTCCAGATGTTCCGCTCCATAGTTTCATGTATCTAGGTACTGGATGTGGAAGTCTAGGGTGTCTAGATGTTCCGCTCCATAGTTTCTTGTATCTAGGTACTGGACGTGGAAGTCCAGGGTGTCCAGATGTTCCGCTCCATAGTCTCTTGTATCTAGGTACTGGATGTGGAAGTCTAGGGTGTCTAGATGTTCCGCTTCGTAGTTTTCTGTATCTAGGTGTCGGATGTAGAAGTCCAGGGTGTCCAGATGTTCCGCTTCGTAGTTTCTTGTATCTAGGTACTGGATGTGGAAGTCCGGGGTGTCCAGGTATTCCGCTTCGTAGTTTTCTGTATCCAGGTGTCGGATGTGGAAGTCCAGGGTGTCCAGATGTTCCGCTTCGTAGTTTCTTGTATCTAGGTACTGGATGTGGAAGTCCAGGGTGTCCAGGTATTCCGCTTCGTAGTTTTCTGTATCTAGGTGTCGGATATGGAAGTCCAGGGTGTCCAGATGTTCCGCTTCGTAGTTTCTTGTATCTAGGTACTGGATGTGGAAGTCCAGGGTGTCCAGGTATTCCGCTTCGTAGTTTTCTGTATCTAGGTGTCGGATATGGAAGTCCAGGGTGTCCAGATGTTCCGCTTCGTAGTTTCTTGTATCTAGGTACTGGATGTGGAAGTCCAGGGTGTCCAGGTATTCCGCTTCGTAGTTTTCTGTATCTAGGTGTCGGATGTGCAAGTCCAGGGTGTCCAGATGTTCCGCTCCGTAGTTTCTTGTATCTAGGTACTGGATGTGGAAGTCTAGGGTGTCTAGATGTTCCGCTCCGTAGTTTCTTGTATCTAGGTACTGGATGTGGAAGTCCAGGGTGTCCAGGTATTCCGCTTCGTAGTTTTCTGTATCTAGGTGTCGGATGTGGAAGTCCAGGGTGTCCAGATGTTCCGCTCCGTAGTTTCTTGTATCTAGGTATTGGATGTGGATGTCCAGGGTGTTCAGGTATTCCGCTTCGTAGTTTTCTGTATCTAGGTGTCGGATGTGGAAGTCCAGGGTGTCCAGATGTTACGCTCCGTAGTTTCTTGTATTTAGGTACTGGATGTGGAAGTCCAGGGTGTCCCGGTATTCCGCTCCGTAGTTTCTTGTATCTAGGTACTGGATGTGGAAGTCCGGGGTATCCAGGTATTCCCCTTCGTAGTTTTCTGTATCTACGTACTGGATGTGGAATTCCAGGGTGTTCAGGTGTTCCGCACTGTAGTTTCTTGTATGTAAGTACTGGATGTGGAAGTCCAGGGTATCCAGGTATTCCGCTCCGTAGTTTCTTGTATCCAGGGACTGGATGTGGAAGTCCAGGGTATCCAGATATTCCGCTTCGTAGTTTTCTGTATCTAGGTGTCGGATGTGGAAGTCCAGGGTATCCAGGTATTTCGCTTCGTAGTTTTCTGTATCTAGATGTCGGATGTGGAAGTTCAGGGTGTTCAGGTGTTCCGCTCCGTAATTTTCTTGTATCTAGGTACTGGATGTGGAAGTCCGGGGTATCCAGGTATTCCACTTCGTAGTTTTCTGTATCTACGTACTGGATCTGGAAGTCCAGGGTGTTCAGGTGTTCCGCTCTGTAGTTTCTTGTATCTAAGTACTGGATGTGGAAGTCCAGGGTATCCAGGTATTCCGCTTCGTGGTTTTCTGTATCTAGGTGTCGGATGTGGAAGTCCAGGGTGTCCAGATGTTCCGCTTCGTAGTTTCTTGTATCTAGGTACTGGATGTGGAAGTCCAGGGTGTCCAGGTATTCCGCTTCGTAGTTTTCTGTATCTAGGTGTCGGATGTGGAAGTCCAGGGTGTCCAGATGTTCCGCTCCATAGTTTCATGTATCTAGGTACTGGATGTGGAAGTCTAGGGTGTCTAGATGTTCCGCTCCATAGTTTCTTGTATCTAGGTACTGGACGTGGAAGTCCAGGGTGTCCAGATGTTCCGCTCCATAGTCTCTTGTATCTAGGTACTGGATGTGAAAGTCTAGGGTGTCTAGATGTTCCGCTTCGTAGTTTTCTGTATCTAGGTGTCGGATGTAGAAGTCCAGGGTGTCCAGATGTTCCGCTTCGTAGTTTCTTGTATCTAGGTACTGGATGTGGAAGTCCAGGGTGTCCAGGTATTCCGCTTCGTAGTTTTCTGTATCTAGGTGTCGGATGTGGAAGTCCAGGGTGTCCAGATGTTCCGCTTCGTAGTTTCTTGTATCTAAGTACTGGATGTGGAAGTCCAGGGTGTCCAGGTATTCCGCTTCGTGGTTTTCTGTATCTAGGTGTCGGATGTGGAAGTCCAGGGTGTCCAAATGTTCCGCTCCATAGTTTCATGTATCTAGGTACTGGATGTGGAAGTCTAGGGTGTCTAGATGTTCCGCTCCATAGTTTCTTGTATCTAGGTACTGTATGTGGAAGTCCAGGGTGTCCAGATGTTCCGCTCCATAGTCTCTTGTATCTAGGTACTGGATGTGGAAGTCTAGGGTGTCTAGATGTTCCGCTTCGTAGTTTTCTGTATCTAGGTGTCGGATGTAGAAGTCCAGGGTGTCCAGATGTTCCGCTTCGTAGTTTCTTGTATCTAGGTACTGGATGTGGAAGTCCAGGGTGTCCAGGTATTCCGCTTCGTAGTTTTCTGTATCTAGGTGTCGGATGTGGAAGTCCAGGGTGTCCAGATGTTCCGCTTCGTAGTTTCTTGTATCTAAGTACTGGATGTGGAAGTCCAGGGTGTCCAGGTATTCCACTTCGTAGTTTTCTGTATCTAGGTGTCGGATGTGGAAGTCCAGGGTGTCCAGATGTTCCGCTCCATAGTTTCATGTATCTAGGTACTGGATGTGGAAGTCTAGGGTGTCTAGATGTTCCGCTCCATAGTTTCTTGTATCTAGGTACTGGATGTGGAAGTCCGGGGTATCCAGGTATTCCACTTCGTAGTTTTCTGTATCTACGTACTGGATGTGGAAGTCCAGGGTGTTCAGGTGTTCCGCTCTGTAGTTTCTTGTATCTAAGTACTGGATGTGGAAGTCCAGGGTATCCAGGTATTCCGCTTCGTGGTTTTCTGTATCTAGGTGTCGGATGTGGAAGTCCAGGGTGTCCAAATGTTCCGCTCCATAGTTTCATGTATCTAGGTACTGGATGTGGAAGTCTAGGGTGTCTAGATGTTCCGCTCCATAGTTTCTTGTATCTAGGTACTGTATGTGGAAGTCCAGGGTGTCCAGATGTTCCGCTCCATAGTCTCTTGTATCTAGGTACTGGATGTGGAAGTCTAGGGTGTCTAGATGTTCCGCTTCGTAGTTTTCTGTATCTAGGTGTCGGATGTAGAAGTCCAGGGTGTCCAGATGTTCCGCTTCGTAGTTTCTTGTATCTAGGTACTGGATGTGGAAGTCCAGGGTGTCCAGGTGTTCCGCTTCGTAGTTTTCTGTATCTAGGTGTCGGATGTGGAAGTCCAGGGTGTCCAGATGTTCCGCTTCGTAGTTTCTTGTATCTAGGTACTGGATGTGGAAGTCCAGGGTGTCCAGGTATTCCGCTTCGTAGTTTTCTGTATCTAGGTGTCGGATGTGGAAGTCCAGGGTGTCCAGATGTTCCGCTTCGTAGTTTTCTGTATCTAGGTGTCGGATGTAGAAGTCCAGGGTGTCCAGATGTTCCGCTTCGTAGTTTCTTGTATCTAGGTACTGGATGTGGAAGTCCAGGGTGTCCAGGTATTCCGCTTCGTAGTTTTCTGTATCTAGGTGTCGGATGTGGAAGTCCAGGGTGTCCAGATGTTCCGCTTCGTAGTTTCTTGTATCTAAGTACTGGATGTGGAAGTCCAGGGTGTCCAGGTATTCCGCCTCGTGGTTTTCTGTATGTAGGTGTCGGATGTGGAAGTCCAGGGTGTCCAAATGTTCCGCTCCATAGTTTCATGTATCTAGGTACTGGATGTGGAAGTCTAGGGTGTCTAGATGTTCCGCTCCATAGTTTCTTGTATCTAGGTACTGGATGTGGAAGTCCAGGGTGTCCAGGTATTCCGCTTCGTAGTTTTCTGTATCTAGGTGTCGGATGTGGAAGTCCAGGGTGTCCAGATGTTCCGCTCCGTAGTTTCTTGTATCTAGGTGTCGGATGTGGAAGTCCAGGGTATCCAGGTATTTCGCTTCGTAGTTTTCTGTATCTAGATGTCGGATGTGGAAGTTCAGGGTGTTCAGGTGTTCCGCTCCGTAGTTTCTTGTATCTAGGTACTGGATGTGGAAGTCCGGGGTATCCAGGTATTCCACTTCGTAGTTTTCTGTATCTACGTACTGGATGTGGAAGTCCAGGGTGTTCAGGTGTTCCGCTCTGTAGTTTCTTGTATCTAAGTACTGGATGTGGAAGTCCAGGGTATCCAGGTATTCCGCTTCGTGGTTTTCTGTATCTAGGTGTCGGATGTGGAAGTCCAGGGTGTCCAAATGTTCCGCTCCATAGTTTCATGTATCTAGGTACTGGATGTGGAAGTCTAGGGTGTCTAGATGTTCCGCTCCATAGTTTCTTGTATCTAGGTACTGTATGTGGAAGTCCAGGGTGTCCAGATGTTCCGCTCCATAGTCTCTTGTATCTAGGTACTGGATGTGGAAGTCTAGGGTGTCTAGATGTTCCGCTTCGTAGTTTTCTGTATCTAGGTGTCGGATGTAGAAGTCCAGGGTGTCCAGATGTTCCGCTTCGTAGTTTCTTGTATCTAGGTACTGGATGTGGAAGTCCAGGGTGTCCAGGTGTTCCGCTTCGTAGTTTTCTGTATCTAGGTGTCGGATGTGGAAGTCCAGGGTGTCCAGATGTTCCGCTTCGTAGTTTCTTGTATCTAGGTACTGGATGTGGAAGTCCAGGGTGTCCAGGTATTCCGCTTCGTAGTTTTCTGTATCTAGGTGTCGGATGTGGAAGTCCAGGGTGTCCAGATGTTCCGCTTCGTAGTTTTCTGTATCTAGGTGTCGGATGTAGAAGTCCAGGGTGTCCAGATGTTCCGCTCCGTAGTTTCTTGTATCTAGGTACTGGATGTGGAAGTCCAGGGTATCCAGGTATTCCACTTCGTAGTTTTCTGTATCTACGTACTGGATGTGGAAGTCCAGGGTGTTCAGGTGTTCCGCTCTGTAGTTTCTTGTATCTAAGTACTGGATGTGGAAGTCCAGGGTATCCAGGTATTCCGCTTCGTGGTTTTCTGTATCTAGGTGTCGGATGTGGAAGTCCAGGGTGTCCAAATGTTCCGCTCCATAGTTTCATGTATCTAGGTACTGGATGTGGAAGTCTAGGGTGTCTAGATGTTCCGCTCCATAGTTTCTTGTATCTAGGTACTGTATGTGGAAGTCCAGGGTGTCCAGATGTTCCGCTCCATAGTCTCTTGTATCTAGGTACTGGATGTGGAAGTCTAGGGTGTCTAGATGTTCCGCTTCGTAGTTTTCTGTATCTAGGTGTCGGATGTAGAAGTCCAGGGTGTCCAGATGTTCCGCTTCGTAGTTTCTTGTATCTAGGTACTGGATGTGGAAGTCCAGGGTGTCCAGGTGTTCCGCTTCGTAGTTTTCTGTATCTAGGTGTCGGATGTGGAAGTCCAGGGTGTCCAGATGTTCCGCTTCGTAGTTTCTTGTATCTAGGTACTGGATGTGGAAGTCCAGGGTGTCCAGGTATTCCGCTTCGTAGTTTTCTGTATCTAGGTGTCGGATGTGGAAGTCCAGGGTGTCCAGATGTTCCGCTTCGTAGTTTTCTGTATCTAGGTGTCGGATGTAGAAGTCCAGGGTGTCCAGATGTTCCGCTCCGTAGTTTCTTGTATCTAGGTACTGGATGTGGAAGTCCAGGGTGTCCAGGTTTTCCGCTTCGTAGTTTTCTGTATCTAGGTGTCGGATGTGGAAGTCCAGGGTGTCCAGATGTTCCGCTCCGTAGTTTCTAGTATTTAGGTACCGGATGTGGAAGTCCAGGGTTTCCCGGTATTCCGCTCCGTAGTTTCTTGTATCTAGGTACTGGATGTGGAAGTCCGGGGTATCCAGGTATTCCGCTTCGTAGTTTTCTGTATCTACGTACTGGATGTGGAAGTCCAGGGTGTTCAGGTGTTCCGCTCTGTAGTTTCTTGTATCTAAGTACTGGATGTGGAAGTCCAGGGTGTCCAGGTATTCCGCTTCGTAGTTTTCTGTATCTAGGTGTCGGATGTGGAAGTCCAGGGTGTCCAGATGTTCCGCTTCGTAGTTTTCTGTATCTAGGTGTCGGATGTAGAAGTCCAGGGTGTCCAGATGTTCCGCTTCGTAGTTTCTTGTATCTAGGTACTGGATGTGGAAGTCCAGGGTGTCCAGGTATTCCGCTTCGTAGTTTTCTGTATCTAGGTGTCGGATGTGGAAGTCCAGGGTGTCCAGATGTTCCGCTTCGTAGTTTCTTGTATCTAAGTACTGGATGTGGAAGTCCAGGGTGTCCAGGTATTCCGCCTCGTGGTTTTCTGTATGTAGGTGTCGGATGTGGAAGTCCAGGGTGTCCAAATGTTCCGCTCCATAGTTTCATGTATCTAGGTACTGGATGTGGAAGTCTAGGGTGTCTAGATGTTCCGCTCCATAGTTTCTTGTATCTAGGTACTGGATGTGGAAGTCCAGGGTGTCCAGGTATTCCGCTTCGTAGTTTTCTGTATCTAGGTGTCGGATGTGGAAGTCCAGGGTGTCCAGATGTTCCGCTCCGTAGTTTCTTGTATCTAGGTGTCGGATGTGGAAGTCCAGGGTATCCAGGTATTTCGCTTCGTAGTTTTCTGTATCTAGATGTCGGATGTGGAAGTTCAGGGTGTTCAGGTGTTCCGCTCCGTAGTTTCTTGTATCTAGGTACTGGATGTGGAAGTCCGGGGTATCCAGGTATTCCACTTCGTAGTTTTCTGTATCTACGTACTGGATGTGGAAGTCCAGGGTGTTCAGGTGTTCCGCTCTGTAGTTTCTTGTATCTAAGTACTGGATGTGGAAGTCCAGGGTATCCAGGTATTCCGCTTCGTGGTTTTCTGTATCTAGGTGTCGGATGTGGAAGTCCAGGGTGTCCAAATGTTCCGCTCCATAGTTTCATGTATCTAGGTACTGGATGTGGAAGTCTAGGGTGTCTAGATGTTCCGCTCCATAGTTTCTTGTATCTAGGTACTGTATGTGGAAGTCCAGGGTGTCCAGATGTTCCGCTCCATAGTCTCTTGTATCTAGGTACTGGATGTGGAAGTCTAGGGTGTCTAGATGTTCCGCTTCGTAGTTTCTTGTATCTAGGTACTGGATGTGGAAGTCCAGGGTGTCCAGGTGTTCCGCTTCGTAGTTTTCTGTATCTAGGTGTCGGATGTGGAAGTCCAGGGTGTCCAGATGTTCCGCTTCGTAGTTTCTTGTATCTAGGTACTGGATGTGGAAGTCCAGGGTGTCCAGGTATTCCGCTTCGTAGTTTTCTGTATCTAGGTGTCGGATGTGGAAGTCCAGGGTGTCCAGATGTTCCGCTTCGTAGTTTTCTGTATCTAGGTGTCGGATGTAGAAGTCCAGGGTGTCCAGATGTTCCGCTTCGTAGTTTCTTGTATCTAGGTACTGGATGTGGAAGTCCAGGGTGTCCAGGTGTTCCGCTTCGTAGTTTTCTGTATCTAGGTGTCGGATGTGGAAGTCCAGGGTGTCCAGATGTTCCGCTTCGTAGTTTCTTGTATCTAGGTACTGGATGTGGAAGTCCAGGGTGTCCAGGTATTCCGCTTCGTAGTTTTCTGTATCTAGGTGTCGGATGTGGAAGTCCAGGGTGTCCAGATGTTCCGCTTCGTAGTTTTCTGTATCTAGGTGTCGGATGTAGAAGTCCAGGGTGTCCAGATGTTCCGCTCCGTAGTTTCTTGTATCTAGGTACTGGATGTGGAAGTCCAGGGTGTCCAGGTTTTCCGCTTCGTAGTTTTCTGTATCTAGGTGTCGGATGTGGAAGTCCAGGGTGTCCAGATGTTCCGCTCCGTAGTTTCTAGTATTTAGGTACCGGATGTGGAAGTCCAGGGTTTCCCGGTATTCCGCTCCGTAGTTTCTTGTATCTAGGTACTGGATGTGGAAGTCCGGGGTATCCAGGTATTCCACTTCGTAGTTTTCTGTATCTACGTACTGGATGTGGAAGTCCAGGGTGTTCAGGTGTTCCGCTCTGTAGTTTCTTGTATCTAAGTACTGGATGTGGAAGTCCAGGGTATCCAGGTATTCCGCTTCGTGGTTTTCTGTATCTAGGTGTCGGATGTGGAAGTCCAGGGTGTCCAAATGTTCCGCTCCATAGTTTCATGTATCTAGGTACTGGATGTGGAAGTCTAGGGTGTCTAGATGTTTCGCTCCATAGTTTCTTGTATCTAGGTACTGTATGTGGAAGTCCAGGGTGTCCAGATGTTCCGCTCCATAGTCTCTTGTATCTAGGTACTGGATGTGGAAGTCTAGGGTGTCTAGATGTTCCGCTTCGTAGTTTTCTGTATCTAGGTGTCGGATGTAGAAGTCCAGGGTGTCCAGATGTTCCGCTTCGTAGTTTCTTGTATCTAGGTACTGGATGTGGAAGTCCAGGGTGTCCAGGTGTTCCGCTTCGTAGTTTTCTGTATCTAGGTGTCGGATGTGGAAGTCCAGGGTGTCCAGATGTTCCGCTTCGTAGTTTCTTGTATCTAGGTACTGGATGTGGAAGTCCAGGGTGTCCAGGTATTCCGCTTCGTAGTTTTCTGTATCTAGGTGTCGGATGTGGAAGTCCAGGGTGTCCAGATGTTCCGCTTCGTAGTTTTCTGTATCTAGGTGTCGGATGTAGAAGTCCAGGGTGTCCAGATGTTCCGCTCCGTAGTTTCTTGTATCTAGGTACTGGATGTGGAAGTCTAGGGTGTCTAGATGTTCCGCTCCATAGTTTCTTGTATCTAGGTACTGTATGTGGAAGTCCAGGGTGTCCAGATGTTCCGCTCCATAGTCTCTTGTATCTAGGTACTGGATGTGGAAGTCTAGGGTGTCTAGATGTTCCGCTTCGTAGTTTTCTGTATCTAGGTGTCGGATGTAGAAGTCCAGGGTGTCCAGATGTTCCGCTTCGTAGTTTCTTGTATCTAGGTACTGGATGTGGAAGTCCAGGGTGTCCAGGTGTTCCGCTTCGTAGTTTTCTGTATCTAGGTGTCGGATGTGGAAGTCCAGGGTGTCCAGATGTTCCGCTTCGTAGTTTCTTGTATCTAGGTACTGGATGTGGAAGTCCAGGGTGTCCAGGTATTCCGCTTCGTAGTTTTCTGTATCTAGGTGTCGGATGTGGAAGTCCAGGGTGTCCAGATGTTCCGCTTCGTAGTTTTCTGTATCTAGGTGTCGGATGTAGAAGTCCAGGGTGTCCAGATGTTCCGCTCCGTAGTTTCTTGTATCTAGGTACTGGATGTGGAAGTCCAGGGTGTCCAGGTTTTCCGCTTCGTAGTTTTCTGTATCTAGGTGTCGGATGTGGAAGTCCAGGGTGTCCAGATGTTCCGCTCCGTAGTTTCTAGTATTTAGGTACCGGATGTGGAAGTCCAGGGTTTCCCGGTATTCCGCTCCGTAGTTTCTTGTATCTAGGTACTGGATGTGGAAGTCCGGGGTATCCAGGTATTCCGCTTCGTAGTTTTCTGTATCTACGTACTGGATGTGGAAGTCCAGGGTGTTCAGGTGTTCCGCTCTGTAGTTTCTTGTATCTAAGTACTGGATGTGGAAGTCCAGGGTGTCCAGATGTTCCGCTTCGTAGTTTTCTGTATCTAGGTGTCGGATGTAGAAGTCCAGGGTGTCCAGATGTTCCGCTCCGTAGTTTCTTGTATCTAGGTACTGGATGTGGAAGTCCAGGGTGTCCAGGTTTTCCGCTTCGTAGTTTTCTGTATCTAGGTGTCGGATGTGGAAGTCCAGGGTGTCCAGATGTTCCGCTCCGTAGTTTCTAGTATTTAGGTACCGGATGTGGAAGTCCAGGGTTTCCCGGTATTCCGCTCCGTAGTTTCTTGTATCTAGGTACTGGATGTGGAAGTCCGGGGTATCCAAGTATTCCGCTTCGTAGTTTTCTGTATCTACGTACTGGATGTGGAAGTCCAGGGTGTTCAGGTGTTCCGCTCCGTAGTTTCTTGTATCTAGGTATTGGATGTGGATGTCCAGGGTGTTCAGGTATTCCGCTTCGTAGTTTTCTGTACCTAGGTGTCGGATGTGGAAGTCCAGGGTGTCCAGATGTTCCGCTCCGTAGTTTCTTGTATCTAGGTACTGGATGTGGAAGTCCGGGGTATCCAGGTATTCCCCTTCGTAGTTTTCTGTATCTACGTACTGGATGTGGAATTCCAGGGTGTTCAGGTGTTCCGCACTGTAGTATCTTGTATCTAAGTACTGGATGTGGAAGTCCAGGGTATCCAGGTATTCCGCTCCGTAGTTTCTTGTATCCAGGGACTGGATATGGAAGTCCAGGGTATCCAGGTATTCCACTTCGTAGTTTTCTGTATCTACGTACTGGATGTGGAAGTCCAGGGTGTTCAGGTGTTCCGCTCTGTAGTTTCTTGTATCTAGGTACTGGATGTGGAAGTCCGGGGTATCCAGGTATTCCACTTCGTAGTTTTCTGTATCTACGTACTGGATGTGGAAGTCCAGGGTGTTCAGGTGTTCCGCTCTGTAGTTTCTTGTATCTAGGTACTGGATGTGGAAGTCCAGGGTGTCCAGGTATTCCGCTTCGTAGTTTTCTGTATCTAGGTGTCGGATGTGGAAGTCCAGGGTGTCCAGATGTTCCGCTTCGTAGTTTTCTGTATCTAGGTGTCGGATGTAGAAGTCCAGGGTGTCCAGATGTTCCGCTTCGTAGTTTCTTGTATCTAGGTACTGGATGTGGAAGTCCAGGGTGTCCAGGTATTCCGCTTCGTAGTTTTCTGTATCTAGGTGTCGGATGTGGAAGTCCAGGGTGTCCAGATGTTCCGCTTCGTAGTTTCTTGTATCTAAGTACTGGATGTGGAAGTCCAGGGTGTCCAGGTATTCCGCCTCGTGGTTTTCTTGTATCTAGGTACTGGATGTGGAAGTCCGGGGTATCCAGGTATTCCCCTTCGTAGTTTTCTGTATCTACGTACTGGATGTGGAATTCCAGGGTGTTCAGGTGTTCCGCACTGTAGTATCTTGTATCTAAGTACTGGATGTGGAAGTCCAGGGTATCCAGGTATTCCGCTCCGTAGTTTCTTGTATCCAGGGACTGGATATGGAAGTCCAGGGTATCCAGGTATTCCACTTCGTAGTTTTCTGTATCTACGTACTGGATGTGGAAGTCCAGGGTGTTCAGGTGTTCCGCTCTGTAGTTTCTTGTATCTAGGTACTGGATGTGGAAGTCCGGGGTATCCAGGTATTCCACTTCGTAGTTTTCTGTATCTACGTACTGGATGTGGAAGTCCAGGGTGTTCAGGTGTTCCGCTCTGTAGTTTCTTGTATCTAGGTACTGGATGTGGAAGTCCAGGGTGTCCAGGTATTCCGCTTCGTAGTTTTCTGTATCTAGGTGTCGGATGTGGAAGTCCAGGGTGTCCAGATGTTCCGCTTCGTAGTTTTCTGTATCTAGGTGTCGGATGTAGAAGTCCAGGGTGTCCAGATGTTCCGCTTCGTAGTTTCTTGTATCTAGGTACTGGATGTGGAAGTCCAGGGTGTCCAGGTATTCCGCTTCGTAGTTTTCTGTATCTAGGTGTCGGATGTGGAAGTCCAGGGTGTCCAGATGTTCCGCTTCGTAGTTTCTTGTATCTAAGTACTGGATGTGGAAGTCCAGGGTGTCCAGGTATTCCGCCTCGTGGTTTTCTGTATGTAGGTGTCGGATGTGGAAGTCCAGGGTGTCCAAATGTTCCGCTCCATAGTTTCATGTATCTAGGTACTGGATGTGGAAGTCTAGGGTGTCTAGATGTTCCGCTCCATAGTTTCTTGTATCTAGGTACTGGATGTGGAAGTCCAGGGTGTCCAGGTATTCCGCTTCGTAGTTTTCTGTATCTAGGTGTCGGATGTGGAAGTCCAGGGTGTCCAGATGTTCCGCTTCGTAGTTTCTTGTATCTAAGTACTGGATGTGGAAGTCCACGGTGTCCAGGTATTCCGCTTCGTGGGACCCGTCCATAATAACTCGGTTTTTAATAACTCCTGTCAAAACAACTCGATCACAACAACTCTGACTAAAACAACTCGGTACAAAAATAACTCCGATGAAAACAACTCGGGTCGAAATAACTCGGTATAAAAATAACTCCGGTCATTTGTTGGGATAGTCAGATGTTGCGGAACGGGGTCTTGGGGCGAAGCGCCGAGGGGGGTTAGGTTAGGTTAGGTTAGGTTAGTTATTAGTTAGTTAGTTATTAGTTAGTCAGTTATTAGTTAGTCAGTTGTTAGTTAGTCAGTTATTAGTTAGTCAGTTATTTTTGTACCGAGTTGTTTTGGCCGGAGTTGTTTTGTCCGGAGGTATTTTTGCTTGCTATTTGGCTGGAGTTATTTTTGTACCGAGTTGTTTTGGCCGGAGTTGTTTTGTTCGGAGGTGTTGTTGTTTGAGTCGTTTTGGCCGAGTTATTTTGCCCTAATGCCCCGCTTCGTGGTTTTCTGTATCTAGGTGTCGGATGTGGAAGTCCAGGGTGTCCAGATGTTCCGCTCCATAGTCTCTTGTATCTAGGTACTGGATGTGGAAGTCTAGGGTGTCTAGATGTTCCGCTTCGTAGTTTTCTGTACCTAGGTGTCGGATGTAGAAGTCCAGGGTGTCCAGATGTTCCGCTTCGTAGTTTCTTGTATCAAGGTACTGGATGTGGAAGTCCAGGGTGTCCAGATGTTCCGCTTCGTAGTTTCTTGTATCTAGGTACTGGATGTGGAAGTCCAGGGTGTCCAGGTATTCCGCTTCGTAGTTTTCTGTATCTAGGTGTCGGATGTGGAAGTCCAGGGTGTCCAGATGTTCCGCTTCGTAGTTTCTTGTATCTAGGTACTGGATGTGGAAGTCCAGGGTGTCCAGGTATTCCGCTTCGTAGTTTTCTGTATCTAGGTGTCGGATGTGGAAGTCCAGGGTGTCCAGATGTTCCGCTTCGTAGTTTCTTGTATCTAGGTACTGGATGTGGAAGTCCAGGGTGTCCAGGTATTCCGCTTCGTAGTTTTCTGTATCTAGGTGTCGGATGTGGAAGTCCAGGGTGTCCAGATGTTCCGCTTCGTAGTTTCTTGTATCTAGGTACTGGATGTGGAAGTCCAGGGTGTCCAGGTATTCCGCTTCGTAGTTTTCTGTATCTAGGTGTCGGATGTGGAAGTCCAGGGTGTCCAAATGTTCCGCTCCATAGTTTCATGTATCTAGGTACTGGATGTGGAAGTCTAGGGTGTCTAGATGTTCCGCTCCATAGTTTCTTGTATCTAGGTACTGTATGTGGAAGTCCAGGGTGTCCAGATGTTCCGCTCCATAGTCTCTTGTATCTAGGTACTGGATGTGGAAGTCTAGGGTGTCTAGATGTTCCGCTTCGTAGTTTTCTGTATCTAGGTGTCGGATGTAGAAGTCCAGGGTGTCCAGATGTTCCGCTTCGTAGTTTCTTGTATCTAGGTACTGGATGTGGAAGTCCAGGGTGTCCAGGTGTTCCGCTTCGTAGTTTTCTGTATCTAGGTGTCGGATGTGGAAGTCCAGGGTGTCCAGATGTTCCGCTTCGTAGTTTCTTGTATCTAGGTACTGGATGTGGAAGTCCAGGGTGTCCAGGTATTCCGCTTCGTAGTTTTCTGTATCTAGGTGTCGGATGTGGAAGTCCAGGGTGTCCAGATGTTCCGCTTCGTAGTTTTCTGTATCTAGGTGTCGGATGTAGAAGTCCAGGGTGTCCAGATGTTCCGCTTCGTAGTTTCTTGTATCTAGGTACTGGATGTGGAAGTCCAGGGTGTCCAGGTATTCCGCTTCGTAGTTTTCTGTATCTAGGTGTCGGATGTGGAAGTCCAGGGTGTCCAGATGTTCCGCTTCGTAGTTTCTTGTATCTAAGTACTGGATGTGGAAGTCCAGGGTGTCCAGGTATTCCGCCTCGTGGTTTTCTGTATGTAGGTGTCGGATGTGGAAGTCCAGGGTGTCCAAATGTTCCGCTCCATAGTTTCATGTATCTAGGTACTGGATGTGGAAGTCTAGGGTGTCTAGATGTTCCGCTCCATAGTTTCTTGTATCTAGGTACTGGATGTGGAAGTCCAGGGTGTCCAGGTATTCCGCTTCGTAGTTTTCTGTATCTAGGTGTCGGATGTGGAAGTCCAGGGTGTCCAGATGTTCCGCTTCGTAGTTTCTTGTATCTAAGTACTGGATGTGGAAGTCCACGGTGTCCAGGTATTCCGCTTCGTGGTTTTCTGTATCTAGGTGTCGGATGTGGAAGTCCAGGGTGTCCAGATGTTCCGCTCCATAGTCTCTTGTATCTAGGTACTGGATGTGGAAGTCTAGGGTGTCTAGATGTTCCGCTTCGTAGTTTTCTGTACCTAGGTGTCGGATGTAGAAGTCCAGGGTGTCCAGATGTTCCGCTTCGTAGTTTCTTGTATCAAGGTACTGGATGTGGAAGTCCAGGGTGTCCAGATGTTCCGCTTCGTAGTTTCTTGTATCTAGGTACTGGATGTGGAAGTCCAGGGTGTCCAGGTATTCCGCTTCGTAGTTTTCTGTATCTAGGTGTCGGATGTGGAAGTCCAGGGTGTCCAGATGTTCCGCTTCGTAGTTTCTTGTATCTAGGTACTGGATGTGGAAGTCCAGGGTGTCCAGGTATTCCGCTTCGTAGTTTTCTGTATCTAGGTGTCGGATGTGGAAGTCCAGGGTGTCCAGATGTTCCGCTTCGTAGTTTCTTGTATCTAGGTACTGGATGTGGAAGTCCAGGGTGTCCAGGTATTCCGCTTCGTAGTTTTCTGTATCTAGGTGTCGGATGTGGAAGTCCAGGGTGTCCAGATGTTCCGCTTCGTAGTTTCTTGTATCTAGGTACTGGATGTGGAAGTCCAGGGTGTCCAGGTATTCCGCTTCGTAGTTTTCTGTATCTAGGTGTCGGATGTGGAAGTCCAGGGTGTCCAGATGTTCCGCTCCATAGTTTCATGTATCTAGGTACTGGATGTGGAAGTCTAGGGTGTCTAGATGTTCCGCTCCATAGTTTCTTGTATCTAGGTACTGGATGTGGAAGTCCAGGGTGTCCAGATGTTCCGCTCTATAGTCTCTTGTATCTAGGTACTGGATGTGGAAGTCTAGGGTGTCTAGATGTTCCGCTCCATAGTTTCTTGTATCTAGGTACTGGATGTGGAAGTCCAGGGTGTCTAGGTATTCCGCTTCGTAGTTTTCTGTATCTAGGTGTCGGATGTGGAAGTCCAGGGTGTCCAGATGTTCCGCTCCGTAGTTTCTTGTATCTAGGTACTGGATGTGGAAGTCTAGGGTGTCTAGATGTTCCGCTCCGTAGTTTCTTGTATCTAGGTACTGGATGTGGAAGTCCAGGGTGTCCAGGTATTCCGCTTCGTAGTTTTCTGTATCTAGGTGTCGGATGTGGAAGTCCAGGGTGTCCAGATGTTCCGCTTCGTAGTTTCTTGTATCTAGGTCCTGGATGTGGAAGTCCAGGGTGTCCAGGTATTCCGCTTCGTAGTTATCTGTATCTAGGTGTCGGATGTGGAAGACCAGGGTGTCCAGATGTTCCGCTCCGTAGTTTCTTGTATCTAGGTATTGGATGTGGATGTCCAGGGTGTTCAGGTATTCCGCTTCGTAGTTTTCTGTATCTAGGTGTCGGATGTGGAAGTCCAGGGTGTCCAGATGTTCCGCTCCGTAGTTTCTTGTATTTAGGTACTGGATGTGGAAGTCCAGGGTGTCCCGGTATTCCGCTCCGTAGTTTCTTGTATCTAGGTACTGGATGTGGAAGTCCGGGGTATCCAGGTATTCCACTTCGTAGTATTCTGTATCTACTTACTGGATGTGGAAGTCCAGGGTGTTCAGGTGTTCCGCTCTGTAGTTTCTTGTATCTAAGTACTGGATGTGGAAGTCCAGGGTATCTAGGTATTCCGCTTCGTAGTTTTCTGTATCTAGGTGTCGGATGTGGAAGTCCAGGGTGTCCAGATGTTCCGCTCCATAGTTTCATGTATCTAGGTACTGGATGTGGAAGTCTAGGGTGTCTAGATGTTCCGCTCCATAGTTTCTTGTATCTAGGTACTGGACGTGGAAGTCCAGGGTGTCCAGATGTTCCGCTCCATAGTCTCTTGTATCTAGGTACTGGATGTGGAAGTCTAGGGTGTCTAGATGTTCCGCTTCGTAGTTTTCTGTATCTAGGTGTCGGATGTAGAAGTCCAGGGTGTCCAGATGTTCCGCTCCATAGTTTCTTGTATCTAGGTACTGTATGTGGAAGTCCAGGGTGTCCAGATGTTCCGCTCCATAGTCTCTTGTATCTAGGTACTGGATGTGGAAGTCTAGGGTGTCTAGATGTTCCGCTTCGTAGTTTTCTGTATCTAGGTGTCGGATGTAGAAGTCCAGGGTGTCCAGATGTTCCGCTTCGTAGTTTCTTGTATCTAGGTACTGGATGTGGAAGTCCAGGGTGTCCAGGTATTCCGCTTCGTAGTTTTCTGTATCTAGGTGTCGGATGTGGAAGTCCAGGGTGTCCAGATGTTCCGCTTCGTAGTTTCTTGTATCTAGGTACTGGATGTGGAAGTCCAGGGTGTCCAGGTATTCCGCTTCGTAGCTTTCTGTATCTAGGTGTCGGATGTGGAAGTCCAGGGTGTCCAGATGTTCCGCTTCGTAGTTTCTTGTATCTAGGTACTGGATGTGGAAGTCCAGGGTGTCCAGGTATTCCGCTTCGTAGTTTTCTGTATCTAGGTGTCGGATGTGGAAGTCCAGGGTGTCCAGATGTTCCGCTCCGTAGTTTCTTGTATCTAGGTACTGGATGTGGAAGTCTAGGGTGTCTAGATGTTCCGCTCCGTAGTTTCTTGTATCTAGGTACTGGATGTGGAAGTCCAGGGTGTCCAGGTATTCCGCTTCGTAGTTTTCTGTATCTAGGTGTCGGATGTGGAAGTCCAGGGTGTCCAGATGTTCCGCTTCGTAGTTTCTTGTATCTAGGTACTGGATGTGGAAGTCCAGGGTGTCCAGGTATTCCGCTTCGTAGTTTTCTGTATCTAGGTGTCGGATGTGGAAGTCCAGGGTGTCCAGATGTTCCGCTCCGTAGTTTCTTGTATCTAGGTACTGGATGTGGAAGTCTAGGGTGTCTAGATGTTCCGCTCCGTAGTTTCTTGTATCTAGGTACTGGATGTGGAAGTCCAGGGTGTCCAGGTATTCCGCTTCGTAGTTTTCTGTATCTAGGTGTCGGATGTGGAAGTCCAGGGTGTCCAGATGTTCCGCTCCGTAGTTTCTTGTATCTAGGTATTGGATGTGGATGTCCAGGGTGTTCAGGTATTCCGCTTCGTAGTTTTCTGTATCTAGGTGTCGGATGTGGAAGTCCAGGGTGTCCAGATGTTACGCTCCGTAGTTTCTTGTATTTAGGTACTGGATGTGGAAGTCCAGGGTGTCCCGGTATTCCGCTCCGTAGTTTCTTGTATCTAGGTACTGGATGTGGAAGTCCGGGGTATCCAGGTATTCCCCTTCGTAGTTTTCTGTATCTACGTACTGGATGTGGAATTCCAGGGTGTTCAGGTGTTCCGCACTGTAGTTTCTTGTATCTAAGTACTGGATGTGGAAGTCCAGGGTATCCAGGTATTCCGCTCCGTAGTTTCTTGTATCCAGGGACTGGATGTGGAAGTCCAGGGTATCCAGATATTCCGCTTCGTAGTTTTCTGTATCTAGGTGTCGGATGTGGAAGTCCAGGGTATCCAGGTATTTCGCTTCGTAGTTTTCTGTATCTAGATGTCGGATGTGGAAGTTCAGGGTGTTCAGGTGTTCCGCTCCGTAATTTTCTTGTATCTAGGTACTGGATGTGGAAGTCCGGGGTATCCAGGTATTCCACTTCGTAGTTTTCTGTATCTACGTACTGGATCTGGAAGTCCAGGGTGTTCAGGTGTTCCGCTCTGTAGTTTCTTGTATCTAAGTACTGGATGTGGAAGTCCAGGGTATCCAGGTATTCCGCTTCGTGGTTTTCTGTATCTAGGTGTCGGATGTGGAAGTCCAGGGTGTCCAAATGTTCCGCTCCATAGTTTCATGTATCTAGGTACTGGATGTGGAAGTCTAGGGTGTCTAGATGTTCCGCTCCATACTTTCTTGTATCTAGGTACTGTATGTGGAAGTCCAGGGTGTCCAGATGTTCCGCTCCATAGTCTCTTGTATCTAAGTACTGGATGTGGAAGTCTAGGGTGTCTAGATGTTCCGCTTCGTAGTTTTCTGTATCTAGGTGTCGGATGTAGAAGTCCAGGGTGTCCAGATGTTCCGCTTCGTAGTTTCTTGTATCTAGGTACTGGATGTGGAAGTCCAGGGTGTCCAGGTATTCCGCTTCGTAGTTTTCTGTATCTAGGTGTCGGATGTGGAAGACCAGGGTGTCCAGATGTTCCGCTTCGTAGTTTCTTGTATCTAGGTACTGGATGTGGAAGTCCAGGGTGTCCAGGTATTCCGCTTCGTAGTTTTCTGTATCTAGGTGTCGGATGTGGAAGTCCAGGGTGTCCAGATGTTCCGCTCCATAGTTTCATGTATCTAGGTACTGGATGTGGAAGTCTAGGGTGTCTAGATGTTCCGCTCCATAGTTTCTTGTATCTAGGTACTGGACGTGGAAGTCCAGGGTGTCCAGATGTTCCGCTCCATAGTCTCTTGTATCTAGGTACTGGATGTGGAAGTCTAGGGTGTCTAGATGTTCCGCTTCGTAGTTTTCTGTATCTAGGTGTCGGATGTAGAAGTCCAGGGTGTCCAGATGTTCCGCTTCGTAGTTTCTTGTATCTAGGTACTGGATGTGGAAGTCCAGGGTGTCCAGGTATTCCGCTTCGTAGTTTTCTGTATCTAGGTGTCGGATGTGGAAGTCCAGGGTGTCCAGATGTTCCGCTTCGTAGTTTCTTGTATCTAAGTACTGGATGTGGAAGTCCGGGGTATCCAGGTATTCCCCTTCGTAGTTTTCTGTATCTACGTACTGGATGTGGAATTCCAGGGTGTTCAGGTGTTCCGCACTGTAGTTTCTTGTATTTAGGTACTGGATGTGGAAGTCCAGGGTGTCCCGGTATTCCGCTCCGTAGTTTCTTGTATCTAGGTACTGGATGTGGAAGTCCGGGGTATCCAGGTATTCCCCTTCGTAGTTTTCTGTATCTACGTACTGGATGTGGAATTCCAGGGTGTTCAGGTGTTCCGCACTGTAGTTTCTTGTATCTAAGTACTGGATGTGGAAGTCCAGGGTATCCAGGTATTCCGCTCCGTAGTTTCTTGTATCCAGGGACTGGATGTGGAAGTCCAGGGTATCCAGATATTCCGCTTCGTAGTTTTCTGTATCTAGGTGTCGGATGTGGAAGTCCAGGGTATCCAGGTATTTCGCTTCGTAGTTTTCTGTATCTAGATGTCGGATGTGGAAGTTCAGGGTGTTCAGGTGTTCCGCTCCGTAATTTTCTTGTATCTAGGTACTGGATGTGGAAGTCCGGGGTATCCAGGTATTCCACTTCGTAGTTTTCTGTATCTACGTACTGGATCTGGAAGTTCAGGGTGTTCAGGTGTTCCGCTCCGTAATTTTCTTGTATCTAGGTACTGGATGTGGAAGTCCAGGGTATCCAGGTATTCCGCTTCGTAGTTTTCTGTATCTAGGTGTCGGATGTGGAAGTCTAGGGTGTCTAGATGTTCCGCTCCATACTTTCTTGTATCTAGGTACTGTATCTGGAAGTCCAGGGTGTCCAGATGTTCCGCTCCATAGTCTCTTGTATCTAAGTACTGGATGTGGAAGTCTAGGGTGTCTAGATGTTCCGCTTCGTAGTTTTCTGTATCTAGGTGTCGGATGTAGAAGTCCAGGGTGTCCAGATGTTCCGCTTCGTAGTTTCTTGTATCTAGGTACTGGATGTGGAAGTCCAGGGTGTCCAGGTATTCCGCTTCGTAGTTTTCTGTATCTAGGTGTCGGATGTGGAAGACCAGGGTGTCCAGATGTTCCGCTTCGTAGTTTCTTGTATCTAGGTACTGGATGTGGAAGTCCAGGGTGTCCAGGTATTCCGCTTCGTAGTTTTCTGTATCTAGGTGTCGGATGTGGAAGTCCAGGGTGTCCAGATGTTCCGCTCCATAGTTTCATGTATCTAGGTACTGGATGTGGAAGTCTAGGTTGTCTAGATGTTCCGCTCCATAGTTTCTTGTATCTAGGTACTGGACGTGGAAGTCCAGGGTGTCCAGATGTTCCGCTCCATAGTCTCTTGTATCTAGGTACTGGATGTGGAAGTCTAGGGTGTCTAGATGTTCCGCTTCGTAGTTTTCTGTATCTAGGTGTCGGATGTAGAAGTCCAGGGTGTCCAGATGTTCCGCTTCGTAGTTTCTTGTATCTAGGTACTGGATGTGGAAGTCCAGGGTGTCCAGGTATTCCGCTTCGTAGTTTTCTGTATCTAGGTGTCGGATGTGGAAGTCCAGGGTGTCCAGATGTTCCGCTTCGTAGTTTCTTGTATCTAGGTACTGGATGTGGAAGTCCAGGGTGTCCAGGTATTCCGCTTCGTAGTTTTCTGTATCTAGGTGTCGGATGTGGAAGTCCAGGGTGTCCAGATGTTCCGCTCCGTAGTTTCTTGTATCTAGGTACTGGATGTGGAAGTCTAGGGTGTCTAGATGTTCCGCTCCGTAGTTTCTTGTATCTAGGTACTGGATGTGGAAGTCCAGGGTGTCCAGGTATTCCGCTTCGTAGTTTTCTGTATCTAGGTGTCGGATGTGGAAGTCCAGGGTGTCCAGATGTTACGCTCCGTAGTTTCTTGTATTTAGGTACTGGATGTGGAAGTCCAGGGTGTCCCGGTATTCCGCTCCGTAGTTTCTTGTATCTAGGTACTGGATGTGGAAGTCCGGGGTATCCAGGTATTCCCCTTCGTAGTTTTCTGTATCTACGTACTGGATGTGGAATTCCAGGGTGTTCAGGTGTTCCGCACTGTAGTTTCTTGTATCTAAGTACTGGATGTGGAAGTCCAGGGTATCCAGGTATTCCGCTCCGTAGTTTCTTGTATCCAGGGACTGGATGTGGAAGTCCAGGGTATCCAGATATTCCGCTTCGTAGTTTTCTGTATCTAGGTGTCGGATGTGGAAGTCCAGGGTATCCAGGTATTTCGCTTCGTAGTTTTCTGTATCTAGATGTCGGATGTGGAAGTTCAGGGTGTTCAGGTGTTCCGCTCCGTAATTTTCTTGTATCTAGGTACTGGATGTGGAAGTCCGGGGTATCCAGGTATTCCACTTCGTAGTTTTCTGTATCTACGTACTGGATCTGGAAGTCCAGGGTGTTCAGGTGTTCCGCTCTGTAGTTTCTTGTATCTAAGTACTGGATGTGGAAGTCCAGGGTATCCAGGTATTCCGCTTCGTGGTTTTCTGTATCTAGGTGTCGGATGTGGAAGTCCAGGGTGTCCAAATGTTCCGCTCCATAGTTTCATGTATCTAGGTACTGGATGTGGAAGTCTAGGGTGTCTAGATGTTCCGCTCCATACTTTCTTGTATCTAGGTACTGTATGTGGAAGTCCAGGGTGTCCAGATGTTCCGCTCCATAGCCTCTTGTATCTAAGTACTGGATGTGGAAGTCTAGGGTGTCTAGATGTTCCGCTTCGTAGTTTTCTGTATCTAGGTGTCGGATGTAGAAGTCCAGGGTGTCCAGATGTTCCGCTTCGTAGTTTCTTGTATCTAGGTACTGGATGTGGAAGTCCAGGGTGTCCAGGTATTCCGCTTCGTAGTTTTCTGTATCTAGGTGTCGGATGTGGAAGACCAGGGTGTCCAGATGTTCCGCTTCGTAGTTTCTTGTATCTAGGTACTGGATGTGGAAGTCCAGGGTGTCCAGGTATTCCGCTTCGTAGTTTTCTGTATCTAGGTGTCGGATGTGGAAGTCCAGGGTGTCCAGATGTTCCGCTCCATAGTTTCATGTATCTAGGTACTGGATGTGGAAGTCTAGGGTGTCTAGATGTTCCGCTCCATAGTTTCTTGTATCTAGGTACTGGACGTGGAAGTCCAGGGTGTCCAGATGTTCCGCTCCATAGTCTCTTGTATCTAGGTACTGGATGTGGAAGTCTAGGGTGTCTAGATGTTCCGCTTCGTAGTTTTCTGTATCTAGGTGTCGGATGTAGAAGTCCAGGGTGTCCAGATGTTCCGCTTCGTAGTTTCTTGTATCTAGGTACTGGATGTGGAAGTCCAGGGTGTCCAGGTATTCCGCTTCGTAGTTTTCTGTATCTAGGTGTCGGATGTGGAAGTCCAGGGTGTCCAGATGTTCCGCTTCGTAGTTTCTTGTATCTAAGTACTGGATGTGGAAGTCCGGGGTATCCAGGTATTCCCCTTCGTAGTTTTCTGTATCTACGTACTGGATGTGGAATTCCAGGGTGTTCAGGTGTTCCGCACTGTAGTTTCTTGTATTTAGGTACTGGATGTGGAAGTCCAGGGTGTCCCGGTATTCCGCTCCGTAGTTTCTTGTATCTAGGTACTGGATGTGGAAGTCCGGGGTATCCAGGTATTCCCCTTCGTAGTTTTCTGTATCTACGTACTGGATGTGGAATTCCAGGGTGTTCAGGTGTTCCGCACTGTAGTTTCTTGTATCTAAGTACTGGATGTGGAAGTCCAGGGTATCCAGGTATTCCGCTCCGTAGTTTCTTGTATCCAGGGACTGGATGTGGAAGTCCAGGGTATCCAGATATTCCGCTTCGTAGTTTTCTGTATCTAGGTGTCGGATGTGGAAGTCCAGGGTATCCAGGTATTTCGCTTCGTAGTTTTCTGTATCTAGATGTCGGATGTGGAAGTTCAGGGTGTTCAGGTGTTCCGCTCCGTAATTTTCTTGTATCTAGGTACTGGATGTGGAAGTCCGGGGTATCCAGGTATTCCACTTCGTAGTTTTCTGTATCTACGTACTGGATCTGGAAGTTCAGGGTGTTCAGGTGTTCCGCTCCGTAATTTTCTTGTATCTAGGTACTGGATGTGGAAGTCCAGGGTATCCAGGTATTCCGCTTCGTAGTTTTCTGTATCTAGGTGTCGGATGTGGAAGTCTAGGGTGTCTAGATGTTCCGCTCCATACTTTCTTGTATCTAGGTACTGTATCTGGAAGTCCAGGGTGTCCAGATGTTCCGCTCCATAGTCTCTTGTATCTAAGTACTGGATGTGGAAGTCTAGGGTGTCTAGATGTTCCGCTTCGTAGTTTTCTGTATCTAGGTGTCGGATGTAGAAGTCCAGGGTGTCCAGATGTTCCGCTTCGTAGTTTCTTGTATCTAGGTACTGGATGTGGAAGTCCAGGGTGTCCAGGTATTCCGCTTCGTAGTTTTCTGTATCTAGGTGTCGGATGTGGAAGACCAGGGTGTCCAGATGTTCCGCTTCGTAGTTTCTTGTATCTAGGTACTGGATGTGGAAGTCCAGGGTGTCCAGGTATTCCGCTTCGTAGTTTTCTGTATCTAGGTGTCGGATGTGGAAGTCCAGGGTGTCCAGATGTTCCGCTCCATAGTTTCATGTATCTAGGTACTGGATGTGGAAGTCTAGGTTGTCTAGATGTTCCGCTCCATAGTTTCTTGTATCTAGGTACTGGACGTGGAAGTCCAGGGTGTCCAGATGTTCCGCTCCATAGTCTCTTGTATCTAGGTACTGGATGTGGAAGTCTAGGGTGTCTAGATGTTCCGCTTCGTAGTTTTCTGTATCTAGGTGTCGGATGTAGAAGTCCAGGGTGTCCAGATGTTCCGCTTCGTAGTTTCTTGTATCTAGGTACTGGATGTGGAAGTCCAGGGTGTCCAGGTATTCCGCTTCGTAGTTTTCTGTATCTAGGTGTCGGATGTGGAAGTCCAGGGTGTCCAGATGTTCCGCTTCGTAGTTTCTTGTATCTAAGTACTGGATGTGGAAGTCCAGGGTGTCCAGGTATTCCGCTTCGTGGTTTTCTGTATCTATGTGTCGGATGTGGAAGTCCAGGGTGTCCAAATGTTCCGCTCCATAGTTTCATGTATCTAGGTACTGGATGTGGAAGTCTAGGGTGTCTAGATGTTCCGCTCCATAGTTTCTTGTATCTAGGTACTGTATGTGGAAGTCCAGGGTGTCCAGATGTTCCGCTCCATAGTCTCTTGTATCTAGGTACTGGATGTGGAAGTCTAGGGTGTCTAGATGTTCCGCTTCGTAGTTTTCTGTACCTAGGTGTCGGATGTAGAAGTCCAGGGTGTCCAGATGTTCCGCTTCGTAGTTTCTTGTATCAAGGTACTGGATGTGGAAGTCCAGGGTGTCCAGGTATTCCGCTTCGTAGTTTTCTGTATCTAGGTGTCGGATGTGGAAGTCCAGGGTGTCCAGATGTTCCGCTCCATAGTTTCATGTATCTAGGTACTGGATGTGGAAGTCCAGGGTGTCCAGATGTTCCGCTCCGTAGTTTCTTGTATCTAGGTACTGGATGTGGAAGTCCAGGGTGTCCAGGTTTTCCGCTTCGTAGTTTTCTGTATCTAGGTGTCGGATGTGGAAGTCCAGGGTGTCCAGATGTTCCGCTCCGTAGTTTCTAGTATTTAGGTACCGGATGTGGAAGTCCAGGGTGTCCCGGTATTCCGCTCCGTAGTTTCTTGTATCTAGGTACTGGATGTGGAAGTCCGGGGTATCCAGGTATTCCGCTTCGTAGTTTTCTGTATCTACGTACTGGATGTGGAAGTCCAGGGTGTTCAGGTGTTCCGCTCTGTAGTTTCTTGTATCTAAGTACTGGATGTGGAAGTCCAGGGTATCCAGGTATTCCGCTTCGTAGTTTTCTGTATCTAGGTGTCGGATGTGGAATTCCAGGGTGTCCAGATGTTCCGCTCCGTAGTTTCTTGTATCTAGGTATTGGATGTGGATGTCCAGGGTGTTCAGGTATTCCGCTTCGTAGTTTTCTGTATCTAGGTGTCGGATGTGGAAGTCCAGGGTGTCCAGATGTTCCGCTCCGTAGTTTCTTGTATCTAGGTACTGGATGTGGAAGTCCGGGGTATCCAGGTATTCCCCTTCGTAGTTTTCTGTATCTACGTACTGGATGTGGAATTCCAGGGTGTTCAGGTGTTCCGCACTGTAGTATCTTGTATCTAAGTACTGGATGTGGAAGTCCAGGGTATCCAGGTATTCCGCTCCGTAGTTTCTTGTATCCAGGGACTGGATGTGGAAGTCCAGGGTATCCAGATATTCCGCTTCGTAGTTTTCTGTATCTAGGTGTCGGATGTGGAAGTCCAGGGTATCCAGGTATTTCGCTTCGTAGTTTTCTGTATCTAGATGTCGGATGTGGAAGTTCAGGGTGTTCAGGTGTTCCGCTCCGTAGTTTCTTGTATCTAGGTACTGGATGTGGAAGTCCGGGGTATCCAGGTATTCCACTTCGTAGTTTTCTGTATCTACGTACTGGATGTGGAAGTCCAGGGTGTTCAGGTGTTCCGCTCTGTAGTTTCTTGTATCTAAGTACTGGATGTGGAAGTCCAGGGTATCCAGGTATTCCGCTTCGTGGTTTTCTGTATCTAGGTGTCGGATGTGGAAGTCCAGGGTGTCCAAATGTTCCGCTCCATAGTTTCATGTATCTAGGTACTGGATGTGGAAGTCTAGGGTGTCTAGATGTTCCGCTCCATAGTTTCTTGTATCTAGGTACTGTATGTGGAAGTCCAGGGTGTCCAGATGTTCCGCTCCATAGTCTCTTGTATCTAGGTACTGGATGTGGAAGTCTAGGGTGTCTAGATGTTCCGCTTCGTAGTTTTCTGTATCTAGGTATCGGATGTAGAAGTCCAGGGTGTCCAGATGTTCCGCTTCGTAGTTTCTTGTATCTAGGTACTGGATGTGGAAGTCCAGGGTGTCCAGGTATTCCGCTTCGTAGTTTTCTGTATCTAGGTGTCGGATGTGGAAGTCCAGGGTGTCCAGATGTTCCGCTTCGTAGTTTTCTGTATCTAGGTGTCGGATGTAGAAGTCCAGGTTGTCCAGATGTTCCGCTTCGTAGTTTCTTGTATCTAGGTACTGGATGTGGAAGTCCAGGGTGTCCAGGTATTCCGCTTCGTAGTTTTCTGTATCTAGGTGTCGGATGTGGAAGTCCAGGGTGTCCAGATGTTCCGCTTCGTAGTTTCTTGTATCTAAGTACTGGATGTGGAAGTCCAGGGTGTCCAGGTATTCCGCTTCGTGGTTTTCTGTATCTAGGTGTCGGATGTGGAAGTCCAGGGTGTCCAAATGTTCCGCTCCATAGTTTCATGTATCTAGGTACTGGATGTGGAAGTCTAGGGTGTCTAGATGTTCCGCTCCATAGTTTCTTGTATCTAGGTACTGGATGTGGAAGTCCAGGGTGTCCAGGTATTCCGCTTCGTGGTTTTCTGTATCTAGGTGTCGGATGTGGAAGTCCAGGGTGTCCAGATGTTCCGCTCCATAGTCTCTTGTATCTAGGTACTGGATGTGGAAGTCTAGGGTGTCTAGATGTTCCGCGTCGTAGTTTTCTGTACCTAGGTGTCGGATGTAGAAGTCCAGGGTGTCCAGATGTTCCGCTTCGTAGTTTCTTGTATCAAGGTACTGGATGTGGAAGTCCAGGGTGTCCAGATGTTCCGCTTCGTAGTTTCTTGTATCTAGGTACTGGATGTGGAAGTCCAGGGTGTCCAGGTATTCCGCTTCGTAGTTTTCTGTATCTAGGTGTCGGATGTGGAAGTCCAGGGTGTCCAGATGTTCCGCTTCGTAGTTTCTTGTATCTAGGTACTGGATGTGGAAGTCCAGGGTGTCCAGATGTTCCGCTTCGTAGTTTCTTGTATCTAGGTACTGGATGTGGAAGTCCAGGGTGTCCAGGTATTCCGCTTCGTAGTTTTCTGTATCTAGGTGTCGGATGTGGAAGTCCAGGGTGTCCAGATGTTCCGCTTCGTAGTTTTCTGTATCTAGGTGTCGGATGTAGAAGTCCAGGGTGTCCAGATGTTCCGCTTCGTAGTTTCTTGTATCTAGGTACTGGATGTGGAAGTCCAGGGTGTCCAGGTATTCCGCTTCGTAGTTTTCTGTATCTAGGTGTCGGATGTGGAAGTCCAGGGTGTCCAGATGTTCCGCTTCGTAGTTTCTTGTATCTAAGTACTGGATGTGGAAGTCCAGGGTGTCCAGGTATTCCGCTTCGTGGTTTTCTGTATCTAGGTGTCGGATGTGGAAGTCCAGGGTGTCCAAATGTTCCGCTCCATAGTTTCATGTATCTAGGTACTGGATGTGGAAGTCTAGGGTGTCTAGATGTTCCGCTCCATAGTTTCTTGTATCTAAGTACTGGATGTGGAAGTCCAGGGTGTCCAGGTATTCCGCTTCGTGGTTTTCTGTATCTAGGTGTCGGATGTGGAAGTCCAGGGTGTCCAGATGTTCCGCTCCATAGTCTCTTGTATCTAGGTACTGGATGTGGAAGTCTAGGGTGTCTAGATGTTCCGCTTCGTAGTTTTCTGTACCTAGGTGTCGGATGTAGAAGTCCAGGGTGTCCAGATGTTCCGCTTCGTAGTTTCTTGTATCAAGGTACTGGATGTGGAAGTCCAGGGTGTCCAGGTATTCCGCTTCGTAGTTTTCTGTATCTAGGTGTCGGATGTGGAAGTCCAGGGTGTCCAGATGTTCCGCTTCGTAGTTTCTTGTATCTAGGTACTGGATGTGGAAGTCCAGGGTGTCCAGATGTTCCGCTCCATAGTCTCTTGTATCTAGGTACTGGATGTGGAAGTCTAGGGTGTCTAGATGTTCCGCTTCGTAGTTTTCTGTATCTAGGTATCGGATGTAGAAGTCCAGGGTGTCCAGATGTTCCGCTTCGTAGTTTCTTGTATCTAGGTACTGGATGTGGAAGTCCAGGGTGTCCAGGTGTTCCGCTTCGTAGTTTTCTGTATCTAGGTGTCGGATGTGGAAGTCCAGGGTGTCCAGATGTTCCGCTTCGTAGTTTCTTGTATCTAGGTACTGGATGTGGAAGTCCAGGGTGTCCAGGTATTCCGCTTCGTAGTTTTCTGTATCTAGGTGTCGGATGTGGAAGTCCAGGGTGTCCAGATGTTCCGCTTCGTAGTTTTCTGTATCTAGGTGTCGGATGTAGAAGTCCAGGGTGTCCAGATGTTCCGCTTCGTAGTTTCTTGTATCTAGGTACTGGATGTGGAAGTCCAGGGTGTCCAGGTATTCCGCTTCGTAGTTTTCTGTATCTAGGTGTCGGATGTGGAAGTCCAGGGTGTCCAGATGTTCCGCTTCGTAGTTTCTTGTATCTAAGTACTGGATGTGGAAGTCCAGGGTGTCCAGGTATTCCGCTTCGTGGTTTTCTGTATCTAGGTGTCGGATGTGGAAGTCCAGGGTGTCCAAATGTTCCGCTCCATAGTTTCATGTATCTAGGTACTGGATGTGGAAGTCTAGGGTGTCTAGATGTTCCGCTCCATAGTTTCTTGTATCTAGGTACTGGATGTGGAAGTCCAGGGTGTCCAGGTATTCCGCTTCGTGGTATTCTGTATCTAGGTGTCGGATGTGGAAGTCCAGGGTGTCCAGATGTTCCGCTCCATAGTCTCTTGTATCTAGGTACTGGATGTGGAAGTCTAGGGTGTCTAGATGTTCCGCGTCGTAGTTTTCTGTACCTAGGTGTCGGATGTAGAAGTCCAGGGTGTCCAGATGTTCCGCTTCGTAGTTTCTTGTATCAAGGTACTGGATGTGGAAGTCCAGGGTGTCCAGATGTTCCGCTTCGTAGTTTCTTGTATCTAGGTACTGGATGTGGAAGTCCAGGGTGTCCAGGTATTCCGCTTCGTAGTTTTCTGTATCTAGGTGTCGGATGTGGAAGTCCAGGGTGTCCAGATGTTCCGCTTCGTAGTTTCTTGTATCTAGGTACTGGATGTGGAAGTCCAGGGTGTCCAGATGTTCCGCTTCGTAGTTTCTTGTATCTAGGTACTGGATGTGGAAGTCCAGGGTGTCCAGGTATTCCGCTTCGTAGTTTTCTGTATCTAGGTGTCGGATGTGGAAGTCCAGGGTGTCCAGATGTTCCGCTTCGTAGTTTTCTGTATCTAGGTGTCGGATGTAGAAGTCCAGGGTGTCCAGATGTTCCGCTTCGTAGTTTCTTGTATCTAGGTACTGGATGTGGAAGTCCAGGGTGTCCAGGTATTCCGCTTCGTAGTTTTCTGTATCTAGGTGTCGGATGTGGAAGTCCAGGGTGTCCAGATGTTCCGCTTCGTAGTTTCTTGTATCTAGGTACTGGATGTGGAAGTCCAGGGTGTCCAGGTATTCCGCTTCGTAGTTTTCTGTATCTAGGTGTCGGATGTGGAAGTCCAGGGTGTCCAGATGTTCCGCTTCGTAGTTTCTTGTATCTAAGTACTGGATGTGGAAGTCCAGGGTGTCCAGGTATTCCGCTTCGTGGTTTTCTGTATCTAGGTGTCGGATGTGGAAGTCCAGGGTGTCCAAATGTTCCGCTCCATAGTTTCATGTATCTAGGTACTGGATGTGGAAGTCTAGGGTGTCTAGATGTTCCGCTCCATAGTTTCTTGTATCTAAGTACTGGATGTGGAAGTCCAGGGTGTCCAGGTATTCCGCTTCGTGGTTTTCTGTATCTAGGTGTCGGATGTGGAAGTCCAGGGTGTCCAGATGATCCGCTCCATAGTCTCTTGTATCTAGGTACTGGATGTGGAAGTCTAGGGTGTCTAGATGTTCCGCTTCGTAGTTTTCTGTACCTAGGTGTCGGATGTAGAAGTCCAGGGTGTCCAGATGTTCCGCTTCGTAGTTTCTTGTATCAAGGTACTGGATGTGGAAGTCCAGGGTGTCCAGGTATTCCGCTTCGTAGTTTTCTGTATCTAGGTGTCGGATGTGGAAGTCCAGGGTGTCCAGATGTTCCGCTTCGTAGTTTCTTGTATCTAGGTACTGGATGTGGAAGTCCAGGGTGTCCAGATGTTCCGCTTCGTAGTTTCTTGTATCTAGGTACTGGATGTGGAAGTCCAGGGTGTCCAGGTATTCCGCTTCGTAGTTTTCTGTATCTAGGTGTCGGATGTGGAAGTCCAGGGTGTCCAGATGTTCCGCTTCGTAGTTTTCTGTATCTAGGTGTCGGATGTAGAAGTCCAGGGTGTCCAGATGTTCCGCTTCGTAGTTTCTTGTATCTAGGTACTGGATGTGGAAGTCCAGGGTGTCCAGGTATTCCGCTTCGTAGTTTTCTGTATCTAGGTGTCGGATGTGGAAGTCCAGGGTGTCCAGATGTTCCGCTTCGTAGTTTCTTGTATCTAAGTACTGGATGTGGAAGTCCAGGGTGTCCAGGTATTCCGCTTCGTGGTTTTCTGTATCTATGTGTCGGATGTGGAAGTCCAGGGTGTCCAAATGTTCCGCTCCATAGTTTCATGTATCTAGGTACTGGATGTGGAAGTCTAGGGTGTCTAGATGTTCCGCTCCATAGTTTCTTGTATCTAGGTACTGTATGTGGAAGTCCAGGGTGTCCAGATGTTCCGCTCCATAGTCTCTTGTATCTAGGTACTGGATGTGGAAGTCTAGGGTGTCTAGATGTTCCGCTTCGTAGTTTTCTGTACCTAGGTGTCGGATGTAGAAGTCCAGGGTGTCCAGATGTTCCGCTTCGTAGTTTCTTGTATCAAGGTACTGGATGTGGAAGTCCAGGGTGTCCAGGTATTCCGCTTCGTAGTTTTCTGTATCTAGGTGTCGGATGTGGAAGTCCAGGGTGTCCAGATGTTCCGCTCCATAGTTTCATGTATCTAGGTACTGGATGTGGAAGTCTAGGGTGTCCAGATGTTCCGCTCCATAGTCTCTTGTATCTAGGTACTGGATGTGGAAGTCTAGGGTGTCTAGATGTTCCGCTTCGTAGTTTTCTGTATCTAGGTGTCGGATGTAGAAGTCCAGGGTGTCCAGATGTTCCGCTTCGTAGTTTCTTGTATCTAGGTACTGGATGTGGAAGTCCAGGGTGTCCAGGTATTCCGCTTCGTAGTTTTCTGTATCTAGGTGTCGGATGTGGAAGTCCAGGGTGTCCAGATGTTCCGCTTCGTAGTTTCTTGTATCTAAGTACTGGATGTGGAAGTCCAGGGTGTCCAGGTATTCCACTTCGTAGTTTTCTGTATCTAGGTGTCGGATGTGGAAGTCCAGGGTGTCCAGATGTTCCGCTCCATAGTTTCATGTATCTAGGTACTGGATGTGGAAGTCTAGGGTGTCTAGATGTTCCGCTCCATAGTTTCTTGTATCTAGGTACTGGATGTGGAAGTCCAGGGTGTCCAGATGTTCCGCTCTATAGTCTCTTGTATCTAGGTACTGGATGTGGAAGTCTAGGGTGTCTAGATGTTCCGCTTCGTAGTTTTCTGTATCTAGGTGTCGGATGTAGAAGTCCAGGGTATCCAGATGTTCCGCTTCGTAGTTTCTTGTATCTAGGTACTGGATGTGGAAGTCCATGGTGTCCAGGTATTCCGCTTCGTAGTTTTCTGTATCTAGGTGTCGGATGTGGAAGTCCAGGGTGTCCAGATGTTCCGCTCCGTAGTTTCTTGTATCTAGGTATTGGATGTGGATGTCCAGGGTGTTCAGGTATTCCGCTTCGTAGTTTTCTGTATCTAGGTGTCGGATGTGGAAGTCCAGGGTGTCCAGATGTTCCGCTCCGTAGTTTCTTGTATCTAGGTACTGGATGTGGAAGTCCAGGGTGTCCAGGTTTTCCGCTTCGTAGTTTTCTGTATCTAGGTGTCGGATGTGGAAGTCCAGGGTGTCCAGATGTTCCGCTCCGTAGTTTCTAGTATTTAGGTACCGGATGTGGAAGTCCAGGGTGTCCCGGTATTCCGCTCCGTAGTTTCTTGTATCTAGGTACTGGATGTGGAAGTCCGGGGTATCCAGGTATTCCGCTTCGTAGTTTTCTGTATCTACGTACTGGATGTGGAAGTCCAGGGTGTTCAGGTGTTCCGCTCTGTAGTTTCTTGTATCTAAGTACTGGATGTGGAAGTCCAGGGTATCCAGGTATTCCGCTTCGTAGTTTTCTGTATCTAGGTGTCGGATGTGGAAGTCCAGGGTGTCCAGATGTTCCGCTCCGTAGTTTCTTGTATCTAGGTATTGGATGTGGATGTCCAGGGTGTTCAGGTATTCCGCTTCGTAGTTTTCTGTATCTAGGTGTCGGATGTGGAAGTCCAGGGTGTCCAGATGTTCCGCTCCGTAGTTTCTTGTATCTAGGTACTGGATGTGGAAGTCCGGGGTATCCAGGTATTCCCCTTCGTAGTTTTCTGTATCTACGTACTGGATGTGGAATTCCAGGGTGTTCAGGTGTTCCGCACTGTAGTATCTTGTATCTAAGTACTGGATGTGGAAGTCCAGGGTATCCAGGTATTCCGCTCCGTAGTTTCTTGTATCCAGGGACTGGATGTGGAAGTCCAGGGTATCCAGATATTCCGCTTCGTAGTTTTCTGTATCTAGGTGTCGGATGTGGAAGTCCAGGGTATCCAGGTATTTCGCTTCGTAGTTTTCTGTATCTAGATGTCGGATGTGGAAGTTCAGGGTGTTCAGGTGTTCCGCTCCGTAGTTTCTTGTATCTAGGTACTGGATGTGGAAGTCCGGGGTATCCAGGTATTCCACTTCGTAGTTTTCTGTATCTACGTACTGGATGTGGAAGTCCAGGGTGTTCAGGTGTTCCGCTCTGTAGTTTCTTGTATCTAAGTACTGGATGTGGAAGTCCAGGGTATCCAGGTATTCCGCTTCGTGGTTTTCTGTATCTAGGTGTCGGATGTGGAAGTCCAGGGTGTCCAAATGTTCCGCTCCATAGTTTCATGTATCTAGGTACTGGATGTGGAAGTCTAGGGTGTCTAGATGTTCCGCTCCATAGTTTCTTGTATCTAGGTACTGTATGTGGAAGTCCAGGGTGTCCAGATGTTCCGCTCCATAGTCTCTTGTATCTAGGTACTGGATGTGGAAGTCTAGGGTGTCTAGATGTTCCGCTTCGTAGTTTTCTGTATCTAGGTATCGGATGTAGAAGTCCAGGGTGTCCAGATGTTCCGCTTCGTAGTTTCTTGTATCTAGGTACTGGATGTGGAAGTCCAGGGTGTCCAGGTATTCCGCTTCGTAGTTTTCTGTATCTAGGTGTCGGATGTGGAAGTCCAGGGTGTCCAGATGTTCCGCTTCGTAGTTTTCTGTATCTAGGTGTCGGATGTAGAAGTCCAGGTTGTCCAGATGTTCCGCTTCGTAGTTTCTTGTATCTAGGTACTGGATGTGGAAGTCCAGGGTGTCCAGGTATTCCGCTTCGTAGTTTTCTGTATCTAGGTGTCGGATGTGGAAGTCCAGGGTGTCCAGATGTTCCGCTTCGTAGTTTCTTGTATCTAAGTACTGGATGTGGAAGTCCAGGGTGTCCAGGTATTCCGCTTCGTGGTTTTCTGTATCTAGGTGTCGGATGTGGAAGTCCAGGGTGTCCAAATGTTCCGCTCCATAGTTTCATGTATCTAGGTACTGGATGTGGAAGTCTAGGGTGTCTAGATGTTCCGCTCCATAGTTTCTTGTATCTAGGTACTGGATGTGGAAGTCCAGGGTGTCCAGGTATTCCGCTTCGTGGTTTTCTGTATCTAGGTGTCGGATGTGGAAGTCCAGGGTGTCCAGATGTTCCGCTCCATAGTCTCTTGTATCTAGGTACTGGATGTGGAAGTCTAGGGTGTCTAGATGTTCCGCGTCGTAGTTTTCTGTACCTAGGTGTCGGATGTAGAAGTCCAGGGTGTCCAGATGTTCCGCTTCGTAGTTTCTTGTATCAAGGTACTGGATGTGGAAGTCCAGGGTGTCCAGATGTTCCGCTTCGTAGTTTCTTGTATCTAGGTACTGGATGTGGAAGTCCAGGGTGTCCAGGTATTCCGCTTCGTAGTTTTCTGTATCTAGGTGTCGGATGTGGAAGTCCAGGGTGTCCAGATGTTCCGCTTCGTAGTTTCTTGTATCTAGGTACTGGATGTGGAAGTCCAGGGTGTCCAGATGTTCCGCTTCGTAGTTTCTTGTATCTAGGTACTGGATGTGGAAGTCCAGGGTGTCCAGGTATTCCGCTTCGTAGTTTTCTGTATCTAGGTGTCGGATGTGGAAGTCCAGGGTGTCCAGATGTTCCGCTTCGTAGTTTTCTGTATCTAGGTGTCGGATGTAGAAGTCCAGGGTGTCCAGATGTTCCGCTTCGTAGTTTCTTGTATCTAGGTACTGGATGTGGAAGTCCAGGGTGTCCAGGTATTCCGCTTCGTAGTTTTCTGTATCTAGGTGTCGGATGTGGAAGTCCAGGGTGTCCAGATGTTCCGCTTCGTAGTTTCTTGTATCTAAGTACTGGATGTGGAAGTCCAGGGTGTCCAGGTATTCCGCTTCGTGGTTTTCTGTATCTAGGTGTCGGATGTGGAAGTCCAGGGTGTCCAAATGTTCCGCTCCATAGTTTCATGTATCTAGGTACTGGATGTGGAAGTCTAGGGTGTCTAGATGTTCCGCTCCATAGTTTCTTGTATCTAAGTACTGGATGTGGAAGTCCAGGGTGTCCAGGTATTCCGCTTCGTGGTTTTCTGTATCTAGGTGTCGGATGTGGAAGTCCAGGGTGTCCAGATGTTCCGCTCCATAGTCTCTTGTATCTAGGTACTGGATGTGGAAGTCTAGGGTGTCTAGATGTTCCGCTTCGTAGTTTTCTGTACCTAGGTGTCGGATGTAGAAGTCCAGGGTGTCCAGATGTTCCGCTTCGTAGTTTCTTGTATCAAGGTACTGGATGTGGAAGTCCAGGGTGTCCAGGTATTCCGCTTCGTAGTTTTCTGTATCTAGGTGTCGGATGTGGAAGTCCAGGGTGTCCAGATGTTCCGCTTCGTAGTTTCTTGTATCTAGGTACTGGATGTGGAAGTCCAGGGTGTCCAGATGTTCCGCTCCATAGTCTCTTGTATCTAGGTACTGGATGTGGAAGTCTAGGGTGTCTAGATGTTCCGCTTCGTAGTTTTCTGTATCTAGGTATCGGATGTAGAAGTCCAGGGTGTCCAGATGTTCCGCTTCGTAGTTTCTTGTATCTAGGTACTGGATGTGGAAGTCCAGGGTGTCCAGGTATTCCGCTTCGTAGTTTTCTGTATCTAGGTGTCGGATGTGGAAGTCCAGGGTGTCCAGATGTTCCGCTTCGTAGTTTTCTGTATCTAGGTGTCGGATGTAGAAGTCCAGGGTGTCCAGATGTTCCGCTTCGTAGTTTCTTGTATCTAGGTACTGGATGTGGAAGTCCAGGGTGTCCAGGTATTCCGCTTCGTAGTTTTCTGTATCTAGGTGTCGGATGTGGAAGTCCAGGGTGTCCAGATGTTCCGCTTCGTAGTTTCTTGTATCTAAGTACTGGATGTGGAAGTCCAGGGTGTCCAGGTATTCCGCTTCGTGGTTTTCTGTATCTAGGTGTCGGATGTGGAAGTCCAGGGTGTCCAAATGTTCCGCTCCATAGTTTCATGTATCTAGGTACTGGATGTGGAAGTCTAGGGTGTCTAGATGTTCCGCTCCATAGTTTCTTGTATCTAGGTACTGGATGTGGAAGTCCAGGGTGTCCAGGTATTCCGCTTCGTGGTTTTCTGTATCTAGGTGTCGGATGTGGAAGTCCAGGGTGTCCAGATGTTCCGCTCCATAGTCTCTTGTATCTAGGTACTGGATGTGGAAGTCTAGGGTGTCTAGATGTTCCGCGTCGTAGTTTTCTGTACCTAGGTGTCGGATGTAGAAGTCCAGGGTGTCCAGATGTTCCGCTTCGTAGTTTCTTGTATCAAGGTACTGGATGTGGAAGTCCAGGGTGTCCAGATGTTCCGCTTCGTAGTTTCTTGTATCTAGGTACTGGATGTGGAAGTCCAGGGTGTCCAGGTATTCCGCTTCGTAGTTTTCTGTATCTAGGTGTCGGATGTGGAAGTCCAGGGTGTCCAGATGTTCCGCTTCGTAGTTTCTTGTATCTAGGTACTGGATGTGGAAGTCCAGGGTGTCCAGATGTTCCGCTTCGTAGTTTCTTGTATCTAGGTACTGGATGTGGAAGTCCAGGGTGTCCAGGTATTCCGCTTCGTAGTTTTCTGTATCTAGGTGTCGGATGTGGAAGTCCAGGGTGTCCAGATGTTCCGCTTCGTAGTTTTCTGTATCTAGGTGTCGGATGTAGAAGTCCAGGGTGTCCAGATGTTCCGCTTCGTAGTTTCTTGTATCTAGGTACTGGATGTGGAAGTCCAGGGTGTCCAGGTATTCCGCTTCGTAGTTTTCTGTATCTAGGTGTCGGATGTGGAAGTCCAGGGTGTCCAGATGTTCCGCTTCGTAGTTTCTTGTATCTAAGTACTGGATGTGGAAGTCCAGGGTGTCCAGGTATTCCGCTTCGTGGTTTTCTGTATCTAGGTGTCGGATGTGGAAGTCCAGGGTGTCCAAATGTTCCGCTCCATAGTTTCATGTATCTAGGTACTGGATGTGGAAGTCTAGGGTGTCTAGATGTTCCGCTCCATAGTTTCTTGTATCTAAGTACTGGATGTGGAAGTCCAGGGTGTCCAGGTATTCCGCTTCGTGGTTTTCTGTATCTAGGTGTCGGATGTGGAAGTCCAGGGTGTCCAGATGTTCCGCTCCATAGTCTCTTGTATCTAGGTACTGGATGTGGAAGTCTAGGGTGTCTAGATGTTCCGCTTCGTAGTTTTCTGTACCTAGGTGTCGGATGTAGAAGTCCAGGGTGTCCAGATGTTCCGCTTCGTAGTTTCTTGTATCAAGGTACTGGATGTGGAAGTCCAGGGTGTCCAGGTATTCCGCTTCGTAGTTTTCTGTATCTAGGTGTCGGATGTGGAAGTCCAGGGTGTCCAGATGTTCCGCTTCGTAGTTTCTTGTATCTAGGTACTGGATGTGGAAGTCCTGGGTGTCCAGATGTTCCGCTTCGTAGTTTCTTGTATCTAGGTACTGGATGTGGAAGTCCAGGGTGTCCAGGTATTCCGCTTCGTAGTTTTCTGTATCTAGGTGTCGGATGTGGAAGTCCAGGGTGTCCAGATGTTCCGCTTCGTAGTTTTCTGTATCTAGGTGTCGGATGTAGAAGTCCAGGGTGTCCAGATGTTCCGCTTCGTAGTTTCTTGTATCTAGGTACTGGATGTGGAAGTCCAGGGTGTCCAGGTATTCCGCTTCGTAGTTTTCTGTATCTAGGTGTCGGATGTGGAAGTCCAGGGTGTCCAGATGTTCCGCTTCGTAGTTTCTTGTATCTAAGTACTGGATGTGGAAGTCCAGGGTGTCCAGGTATTCCGCTTCGTGGTTTTCTGTATCTAGGTGTCGGATGTGGAAGTCCAGGGTGTCCAAATGTTCCGCTCCATAGTTTCATGTATCTAGGTACTGGATGTGGAAGTCTAGGGTGTCTAGATGTTCCGCTCCATAGTTTCTTGTATCTAGGTACTGGATGTGGAAGTCCAGGGTGTCCAGGTATTCCGCTTCGTGGTTTTCTGTATCTAGGTGTCGGATGTGGAAGTCCAGGGTGTCCAGATGTTCCGCTCCATAGTCTCTTGTATCTAGGTACTGGATGTGGAAGTCTAGGGTGTCTAGATGTTCCGCTTCGTAGTTTTCTGTACCTAGGTGTCGGATGTAGAAGTCCAGGGTGTCCAGATGTTCCGCTTCGTAGTTTCTTGTATCAAGGTACTGGATGTGGAAGTCCAGGGTGTCCAGATGTTCCGCTTCGTAGTTTCTTGTATCTAGGTACTGGATGTGGAAGTCCAGGGTGTCCAGGTATTCCGCTTCGTAGTTTTCTGTATCTAGGTGTCGGATGTGGAAGTCCAGGGTGTCCAGATGTTCCGCTTCGTAGTTTCTTGTATCTAGGTACTGGATGTGGAAGTCCAGGGTGTCCAGATGTTCCGCTTCGTAGTTTCTTGTATCTAGGTACTGGATGTGGAAGTCCAGGGTGTCCAGGTATTCCGCTTCGTAGTTTTCTGTATCTAGGTGTCGGATGTGGAAGTCCAGGGTGTCCAGATGTTCCGCTTCGTAGTTTTCTGTATCTAGGTGTCGGATGTAGAAGTCCAGGGTGTCCAGATGTTCCGCTTCGTAGTTTCTTGTATCTAGGTACTGGATGTGGAAGTCCAGGGTGTCCAGGTATTCCGCTTCGTAGTTTTCTGTATCTAGGTGTCGGATGTGGAAGTCCAGGGTGTCCAGATGTTCCGCTTCGTAGTTTCTTGTATCTAAGTACTGGATGTGGAAGTCCAGGGTGTCCAGGTATTCCGCTTCGTGGTTTTCTGTATCTAGGTGTCGGATGTGGAAGTCCAGGGTGTCCAAATGTTCCGCTCCATAGTTTCATGTATCTAGGTACTGGATGTGGAAGTCTAGGGTGTCTAGATGTTCCGCTCCATAGTTTCTTGTATCTAAGTACTGGATGTGGAAGTCCAGGGTGTCCAGGTATTCCGCTTCGTGGTTTTCTGTATCTAGGTGTCGGATGTGGAAGTCCAGGGTGTCCAGATGTTCCGCTCCATAGTCTCTTGTATCTAGGTACTGGATGTGGAAGTCTAGGGTGTCTAGATGTTCCGCTTCGTAGTTTTCTGTACCTAGGTGTCGGATGTAGAAGTCCAGGGTGTCCAGATGTTCCGCTTCGTAGTTTCTTGTATCAAGGTACTGGATGTGGAAGTCCAGGGTGTCCAGATGTTCCGCTTCGTAGTTTCTTGTATCTAGGTACTGGATGTGGAAGTCCAGGGTGTCCAGGTATTCCGCTTCGTAGTTTTCTGTATCTAGGTGTCGGATGTGGAAGTCCAGGGTGTCCAGATGTTCCGCTTCGTAGTTTCTTGTATCTAGGTACTGGATGTGGAAGTCCAGGGTGTCCAGATGTTCCGCTTCGTAGTTTCTTGTATCTAGGTACTGGATGTGGAAGTCCAGGGTGTCCAGGTATTCCGCTTCGTAGTTTTCTGTATCTAGGTGTCGGATGTGGAAGTCCAGGGTGTCCAGATGTTCCGCTTCGTAGTTTTCTGTATCTAGGTGTCGGATGTAGAAGTCCAGGGTGTCCAGATGTTCCGCTTCGTAGTTTCTTGTATCTAGGTACTGGATGTGGAAGTCCAGGGTGTCCAGGTATTCCGCTTCGTAGTTTTCTGTATCTAGGTGTCGGATGTGGAAGTCCAGGGTGTCCAGATGTTCCGCTTCGTAGTTTCTTGTATCTAAGTACTGGATGTGGAAGTCCAGGGTGTCCAGGTATTCCGCTTCGTGGTTTTCTGTATCTAGGTGTCGGATGTGGAAGTCCAGGGTGTCCAAATGTTCCGCTCCATAGTTTCATGTATCTAGGTACTGGATGTGGAAGTCTAGGGTGTCTAGATGTTCCGCTCCATAGTTTCTTGTATCTAAGTACTGGATGTGGAAGTCCAGGGTGTCCAGGTATTCCGCTTCGTGGTTTTCTGTATCTAGGTGTCGGATGTGGAAGTCCAGGGTGTCCAGATGTTCCGCTCCATAGTCTCTTGTATCTAGGTACTGGATGTGGAAGTCTAGGGTGTCTAGATGTTCCGCTTCGTAGTTTTCTGTACCTAGGTGTCGGATGTAGAAGTCCAGGGTGTCCAGATGTTCCGCTTCGTAGTTTCTTGTATCAAGGTACTGGATGTGGAAGTCCAGGGTGTCCAGATGTTCCGCTTCGTAGTTTCTTGTATCTAGGTACTGGATGTGGAAGTCCAGGGTGTCCAGGTATTCCGCTTCGTAGTTTTCTGTATCTAGGTGTCGGATGTGGAAGTCCAGGGTGTCCAGATGTTCCGCTTCGTAGTTTCTTGTATCTAGGTACTGGATGTGGAAGTCCAGGGTGTCCAGGTATTCCGCTTCGTAGTTTTCTGTATCTAGGTGTCGGATGTGGAAGTCCAGGGTGTCCAGATGTTCCGCTTCGTAGTTTCTTGTATCTAGGTACTGGATGTGGAAGTCCAGGGTGTCCAGGTATTCCGCTTCGTAGTTTTCTGTATCTAGGTGTCGGATGTGGAAGTCCAGGGTGTCCAGATGTTCCGCTTCGTAGTTTCTTGTATCTAGGTACTGGATGTGGAAGTCCAGGGTGTCCAGGTATTCCGCTTCGTAGTTTTCTGTATCTAGGTGTCGGATGTGGAAGTCCAGGGTGTCCAGATGTTCCGCTCCATAGTTTCATGTATCTAGGTACTGGATGTGGAAGTCTAGGGTGTCTAGATGTTCCGCTCCATAGTTTCTTGTATCTAGGTACTGGACGTGGAAGTCCAGGGTGTCCAGATGTTCCGCTCCATAGTCTCTTGTATCTAGGTACTGGATGTGGAAGTCTAGGGTGTCTAGATGTTCCGCTTCGTAGTTTTCTGTATCTAGGTGTCGGATGTAGAAGTCCAGGGTGTCCAGATGTTCCGCTTCGTAGTTTCTTGTATCTAGGTACTGGATGTGGAAGTCCAGGGTGTCCAGGTATTCCGCTTCGTAGTTTTCTGTATCTAGGTGTCGGATGTGGAAGTCCAGGGTGTCCAGATGTTCCGCTTCGTAGTTTCTTGTATCTAGGTACTGGATGTGGAAGTCCAGGGTGTCCAGGTGTTCCGCTTCGTAGTTTTCTGTATCTAGGTGTCGGATGTGGAAGTCCAGGGTGTCCAGATGTTCCGCTTCGTAGTTTCTTGTATCTAGGTACTAGATGTGGAAGTCCAGGGTGTCCAGGTATTCCGCTTCGTAGTTTTCTGTATCTAGGTGTCGGATGTGGAAGTCCAGGGTGTCCAGATGTTCCGCTCCATAGTTTCATGTATCTAGGTATTGGATGTGGAAGTCTAGGGTGTCTAGATGTTCCGCTCCATAGTTTCTTGTATCTAGGTACTGGACGTGGAAGTCCAGGGTGTCCAGATGTTCCGCTCCATAGTCTCTTGTATCTAGGTACTGGATGTGGAAGTCTAGGCTGTCTAGATGTTCCGCTTCGTAGTTTTCTGTATCTAGGTGTCGGATGTAGAAGTCCAGGGTGTCCAGATGTTCCGCTTCGTAGTTTCTTGTATCTAGGTACTGGATGTGGAAGTCCAGGGTGTCCAGGTATTCCGATTCGTAGTTTTCTGTATCTAGGTGTCGGATGTGGAAGTCCAGGGTGTCCAGATGTTCCGCTTCGTAGTTTCTTGTATCTAAGTACTGGATGTGGAAGTCCAGGGTGTCCAGGTATTCCGCTTCGTGGTTTTCTGTATCTAGGTGTCGGATGTGGAAGTCCAGGGTGTCCAAATGTTCCGCTCCATAGTTTCATGTATCTAGGTACTGGATGTGGAAGTCTAGGGTGTCTAGATGTTCCGCTCCATAGTTTCTTGTATCTAGGTACTGGATGTGGAAGTCCAGGGTGTCCAGGTATTCCGCTTCGTAGTTTTCTGTATCTAGGTGTCGGATGTGGAAGTCCAGGGTGTCCAGATGTTCCGCTTCGTAGTTTCTTGTATCTAAGTACTGGATGTGGAAGTCCAGGGTGTCCAGGTATTCCGCTTCGTGGTTTTCTGTATCTAGGTGTCGGATGTGGAAGTCCAGGGTGTCCAGATGTTCCGCTCCATAGTCTCTTGTATCTAGGTACTGGATGTGGAAGTCTAGGGTGTCTAGATGTTCCGCTTCGTAGTTTTCTGTACCTAGGTGTCGGATGTAGAAGTCCAGGGTGTCCAGATGTTCCGCTTCGTAGTTTCTTGTATCAAGGTACTGGATGTGGAAGTCCAGGGTGTCCAGATGTTCCGCTTCGTAGTTTCTTGTATCTAGGTACTGGATGTGGAAGTCCAGGGTGTCCAGGTATTCCGCTTCGTAGTTTTCTGTATCTAGGTGTCGGATGTGGAAGTCCAGGGTGTCCAGATGTTCCGCTCCGTAGTTTCTTGTATCTAGGTATTGGATGTGGATGTCCAGGGTGTTCAGGTATTCCGCTTCGTAGTTTTCTGTATCTAGGTGTCGGATGTGGAAGTCCAGGGTGTCCAGATGTTCCGCTCCGTAGTTTCTTGTATCTAGGTACTGGATGTGGAAGTCCAGGGTGTCCAGGTTTTCCGCTTCGTAGTTTTCTGTATCTAGGTGTCGGATGTGGAAGTCCAGGGTGTCCAGATGTTCCGCTCCGTAGTTTCTAGTATTTAGGTACCGGATGTGGAAGTCCAGGGTGTCCCGGTATTCCGCTCCGTAGTTTCTTGTATCTAGGTACTGGATGTGGAAGTCCGGGGTATCCAGGTATTCCGCTTCATAGTTTTCTGTATCTACGTACTGGATGTGGAAGTCCAGGGTGTTCAGGTGTTCCGCTCTGTAGTTTCTTGTATCTAAGTACTGGATGTGGAAGTCCAGGGTATCCAGGTATTCCGCTTCGTAGTTTTCTGTATCTAGGTGTCGGATGTGGAAGTCCAGGGTGTCCAGATGTTCCGCTCCGTAGTTTCTTGTATCTAGGTATTGGATGTGGATGTCCAGGGTGTTCAGTCATTCCGCTTCGTAGTTTTCTGTATCTAGGTGTCGGATGTGGAAGTCCAGGGTGTCCAGATGTTCCGCTCCGTAGTTTCTTGTATCTAGGTACTGGATGTGGAAGTCCGGGGTATCCAGGTATTCCCCTTCGTAGTTTTCTGTATCTACGTACTGGATGTGGAATTCCAGGGTGTTCAGGTGTTCCGCACTGTAGTATCTTGTATCTAAGTACTGGATGTGGAAGTCCAGGGTATCCAGGTATTCCGCTCCGTAGTTTCTTGTATCCAGGGACTGGATGTGGAAGTCCAGGGTATCCAGATATTCCGCTTCGTAGTTTTCTGTATCTAGGTGTCGGATGTGGAAGTCCAGGGTATCCAGGTATTTCGCTTCGTAGTTTTCTGTATCTAGATGTCGGATGTGGAAGTTCAGGGTGTTCAGGTGTTCCGCTCCGTAGTTTCTTGTATCTAGGTACTGGATGTGGAAGTCCGGGGTATCCAGGTATTCCACTTCGTAGTTTTCTGTATCTACGTACTGGATGTGGAAGTCCAGGGTGTTCAGGTGTTCCGCTCTGTAGTTTCTTGTATCTAAGTACTGGATGTGGAAGTCCAGGGTATCCAGGTATTCCGCTTCGTGGTTTTCTGTATCTAGGTGTCGGATGTGGAAGTCCAGGGTGTCCAAATGTTCCGCTCCATAGTTTCATGTATCTAGGTACTGGATGTGGAAGTCTAGGGTGTCTAGATGTTCCGCTCCATAGTTTCGTGTATCTAGGTACTGTATGTGGAAGTCCAGGGTGTCCAGATGTTCCGCTCCATAGTCTCTTGTATCTAGGTACTGGATGTGGAAGTCTAGGGTGTCTAGATGTTCCGCTTCGTAGTTTTCTGTATCTAGGTGTCGGATGTAGAAGTCCAGGGTGTCCAGATGTTCCGCTTCGTAGTTTCTTGTATCTAGGTACTGGATGTGGAAGTCCAGGGTGTCCAGGTGTTCCGCTTCGTAGTTTTCTGTATCTAGGTGTCGGATGTGGAAGTCCAGGGTGTCCAGATGTTCCGCTTCGTAGTTTCTTGTATCTAGGTACTGGATGTGGAAGTCCAGGGTGTCCAGGTATTCCGCTTCGTAGTTTTCTGTATCTAGGTGTCGGATGTGGAAGTCCAGGGTGTCCAGATGTTCCGCTTCGTAGTTTCTTGTATCTAGGTACTGGATGTGGAAGTCCAGGGTGTCCAGGTGTTCCGCTTCGTAGTTTTCTGTATCTAGGTGTCGGATGTGGAAGTCCAGGGTGTCCAGATGTTCCGCTTCGTAGTTTCTTGTATCTAGGTACTAGATGTGGAAGTCCAGGGTGTCCAGGTATTCCGCTTCGTAGTTTTCTGTATCTAGGTGTCGGATGTGGAAGTCCAGGGTGTCCAGATGTTCCGCTCCATAGTTTCATGTATCTAGGTATTGGATGTGGAAGTCTAGGGTGTCTAGATGTTCCGCTCCATAGTTTCTTGTATCTAGGTACTGGACGTGGAAGTCCAGGGTGTCCAGATGTTCCGCTCCATAGTCTCTTGTATCTAGGTACTGGATGTGGAAGTCTAGGGTGTCTAGATGTTCCGCTTCGTAGTTTTCTGTATCTAGGTGTCGGATGTAGAAGTCCAGGGTGTCCAGATGTTCCGCTTGGTAGTTTCTTGTATCTAGGTACTGGATGTGGAAGTCCAGGGTGTCCAGGTATTCCGCTTCGTAGTTTTCTGTATCTAGGTGTCGGATGTGGAAGTCCAGGGTGTCCAGATGTTCCGCTTCGTAGTTTCTTGTATCTAAGTACTGGATGTGGAAGTCCAGGGTGTCCAGGTATTCCGCTTCGTGGTTTTCTGTATCTAGGTGTCGGATGTGGAAGTCCAGGGTGTCCAAATGTTCCGCTCCATAGTTTCATGTATCTAGGTACTGGATGTGGAAGTCTAGGGTGTCTAGATGTTCCGCTCCATAGTTTCTTGTATCTAGGTACTGGATGTGGAAGTCCAGGGTGTCCAGGTATTCCGCTTCGTAGTTTTCTGTATCTAGGTGTCGGATGTGGAAGTCCAGGGTGTCCAGATGTTCCGCTTCGTAGTTTCTTGTATCTAAGTACTGGATGTGGAAGTCCAGGGTGTCCAGGTATTCCGCTTCGTGGTTTTCCGTATCTAGGTGTCGGATGTGGAAGTCCAGGGTGTCCAGATGTTCCGCTCCATAGTCTCTTGTATCTAGGTACTGGATGTGGAAGTCTAGGGTGTCTAGATGTTCCGCTTCGTAGTTTTCTGTATCTAGGTGTCGGATGTAGAAGTCCAGGGTGTCCAGATGTTCCGCTTGGTAGTTTCTTGTATCTAGGTACTGGATGTGGAAGTCCAGGGTGTCCAGGTATTCCGCTTCGTAGTTTTCTGTATCTAGGTGTCGGATGTGGAAGTCCAGGGTGTCCAGATGTTCCGCTCCGTAGTTTCTTGTATCTAGGTACTGGATGTGGAAGTCCAGGGTGTCCAGGTATTCCGCTTCGTAGTTTTCTGTATCTAGGTGTCGGATGTGGAAGTCCAGGGTGTCCAGATGTTCCGCTTCGTAGTTTCTTGTATCTAAGTACTGGATGTGGAAGTCCAGGGTGTCCAGGTATTCCGCTTCGTGGTTTTCTGTATCTAGGTGTCGGATGTGGAAGTCCAGGGTGTCCAAATGTTCCGCTCCATAGTTTCATGTATCTAGGTACTGGATGTGGAAGTCTAGGGTGTCTAGATGTTCCGCTCCATAGTTTCTTGTATCTAGGTACTGGATGTGGAAGTCCAGGGTGTCCAGGTATTCCGCTTCGTAGTTTTCTGTATCTAGGTGTCGGATGTGGAAGTCCAGGGTGTCCAGATGTTCCGCTTCGTAGTTTCTTGTATCTAAGTACTGGATGTGGAAGTCCAGGGTGTCCAGGTATTCCGCTTCGTGGTTTTCCGTATCTAGGTGTCGGATGTGGAAGTCCAGGGTGTCCAGATGTTCCGCTCCATAGTCTCTTGTATCTAGGTACTGGATGTGGAAGTCTAGGGTGTCTAGATGTTCCGCTTCGTAGTTTTCTGTACCTAGGTGTCGGATGTAGAAGTCCAGGGTGTCCAGATGTTCCGCTTCGTAGTTTCTTGTATCAAGGTACTGGATGTGGAAGTCCAGGGTGTCCAGATGTTCCGCTTCGTAGTTTCTTGTATCTAGGTACTGGATGTGGAAGTCCAGGGTGTCCAGGTATTCCGCTTCGTAGTTTTCTGTATCTAGGTGTCGGATGTGGAAGTCCAGGGTGTCCAGATGTTCCGCTTCGTAGTTTCTTGTATCTAGGTACTGGATGTGGAAGTCCAGGGTGTCCAGGTATTCCGCTTCGTAGTTTTCTGTATCTAGGTGTCGGATGTGGAAGTCCAGGGTGTCCAGATGTTCCGCTTCGTAGTTTCTTGTATCTAGGTACTGGATGTGGAAGTCCAGGGTGTCCAGGTATTCCGCTTCGTAGTTTTCTGTATCTAGGTGTCGGATGTGGAAATCCAGGGTGTCCAGATGTTCCGCTTCGTAGTTTCTTGTATCAAGGTACTGGATGTGGAAGTCCAGGGTGTCCAGATGTTCCGCTTCGTAGTTTCTTGTATCTAGGTACTGGATGTGGAAGTCCAGGGTGTCCAGGTATTCCGCTTCGTAGTTTTCTGTATCTAGGTGTCGGATGTGGAAGTCCAGGGTGTCCAGATGTTCCGCTTCGTAGTTTCTTGTATCTAGGTACTGGATGTGGAAGTCCAGGGTGTCCAGGTATTCCGCTTCGTAGTTTTCTGTATCTAGGTGTCGGATGTGGAAGTCCAGGGTGTCCAGATGTTCCGCTTCGTAGTTTCTTGTATCTAGGTACTGGATGTGGAAGTCCAGGGTGTCCAGGTATTCCGCTTCGTAGTTTTCTGTATCTAGGTGTCGGATGTGGAAGTCCAGGGTGTCCAGATGTTCCGCTTCGTAGTTTCTTGTATCTAGGTACTGGATGTGGAAGTCCAGGGTGTCCAGGTATTCCGCTTCGTAGTTTTCTGTATCTAGGTGTCGGATGTGGAAGTCCAGGGTGTCCAGATGTTCCGCTCCATAGTTTCATGTATCTAGGTACTGGATGTGGAAGTCTAGGGTGTCTAGATGTTCCGCTCCATAGTTTCTTGTATCTAGGTACTGGACGTGGAAGTCCAGGGTGTCCAGATGTTCCGCTCCATAGTCTCTTGTATCTAGGTACTGGATGTGGAAGTCTAGGGTGTCTAGATGTTCCGCTTCGTAGTTTTCTGTATCTAGGTGTCGGATGTAGAAGTCCAGGGTGTCCAGATGTTCCGCTTCGTAGTTTCTTGTATCTAGGTACTGGATGTGGAAGTCCAGGGTGTCCAGGTATTCCGCTTCGTAGTTTTCTGTATCTAGGTGTCGGATGTGGAAGTCCAGGGTGTCCAGATGTTCCGCTTCGTAGTTTCTTGTATCTAGGTACTGGATGTGGAAGTCCAGGGTGTCCAGGTGTTCCGCTTCGTAGTTTTCTGTATCTAGGTGTCGGATGTGGAAGTCCAGGGTGTCCAGATGTTCCGCTTCGTAGTTTCTTGTATCTAGGTACTAGATGTGGAAGTCCAGGGTGTCCAGGTATTCCGCTTCGTAGTTTTCTGTATCTAGGTGTCGGATGTGGAAGTCCAGGGTGTCCAGATGTTCCGCTCCATAGTTTCATGTATCTAGGTATTGGATGTGGAAGTCTAGGGTGTCTAGATGTTCCGCTCCATAGTTTCTTGTATCTAGGTACTGGACGTGGAAGTCCAGGGTGTCCAGATGTTCCGCTCCATAGTCTCTTGTATCTAGGTACTGGATGTGGAAGTCTAGGCTGTCTAGATGTTCCGCTTCGTAGTTTTCTGTATCTAGGTGTCGGATGTAGAAGTCCAGGGTGTCCAGATGTTCCGCTTCGTAGTTTCTTGTATCTAGGTACTGGATGTGGAAGTCCAGGGTGTCCAGGTATTCCGATTCGTAGTTTTCTGTATCTAGGTGTCGGATGTGGAAGTCCAGGGTGTCCAGATGTTCCGCTTCGTAGTTTCTTGTATCTAAGTACTGGATGTGGAAGTCCAGGGTGTCCAGGTATTCCGCTTCGTGGTTTTCTGTATCTAGGTGTCGGATGTGGAAGTCCAGGGTGTCCAAATGTTCCGCTCCATAGTTTCATGTATCTAGGTACTGGATGTGGAAGTCTAGGGTGTCTAGATGTTCCGCTCCATAGTTTCTTGTATCTAGGTACTGGATGTGGAAGTCCAGGGTGTCCAGGTATTCCGCTTCGTAGTTTTCTGTATCTAGGTGTCGGATGTGGAAGTCCAGGGTGTCCAGATGTTCCGCTTCGTAGTTTCTTGTATCTAAGTACTGGATGTGGAAGTCCAGGGTGTCCAGGTATTCCGCTTCGTGGTTTTCTGTATCTAGGTGTCGGATGTGGAAGTCCAGGGTGTCCAGATGTTCCGCTCCATAGTCTCTTGTATCTAGGTACTGGATGTGGAAGTCTAGGGTGTCTAGATGTTCCGCTTCGTAGTTTTCTGTACCTAGGTGTCGGATGTAGAAGTCCAGGGTGTCCAGATGTTCCGCTTCGTAGTTTCTTGTATCAAGGTACTGGATGTGGAAGTCCAGGGTGTCCAGATGTTCCGCTTCGTAGTTTCTTGTATCTAGGTACTGGATGTGGAAGTCCAGGGTGTCCAGGTATTCCGCTTCGTAGTTTTCTGTATCTAGGTGTCGGATGTGGAAGTCCAGGGTGTCCAGATGTTCCGCTCCGTAGTTTCTTGTATCTAGGTACTGGATGTGGAAGTCCAGGGTGTCCAGGTTTTCCGCTTCGTAGTTTTCTGTATCTAGGTGTCGGATGTGGAAGTCCAGGGTGTCCAGATGTTCCGCTCCGTAGTTTCTAGTATTTAGGTACCGGATGTGGAAGTCCAGGGTGTCCCGGTATTCCGCTCCGTAGTTTCTTGTATCTAGGTACTGGATGTGGAAGTCCGGGGTATCCAGGTATTCCGCTTCGTAGTTTTCTGTATCTACGTACTGGATGTGGAAGTCCAGGGTGTTCAGGTGTTCCGCTCTGTAGTTTCTTGTATCTAAGTACTGGATGTGGAAGTCCAGGGTATCCAGGTATTCCGCTTCGTAGTTTTCTGTATCTAGGTGTCGGATGTGGAAGTCCAGGGTGTCCAGATGTTCCGCTCCGTAGTTTCTTGTATCTAGGTATTGGATGTGGATGTCCAGGGTGTTCAGTCATTCCGCTTCGTAGTTTTCTGTATCTAGGTGTCGGATGTGGAAGTCCAGGGTGTCCAGATGTTCCGCTCCGTAGTTTCTTGTATCTAGGTACTGGATGTGGAAGTCCGGGGTATCCAGGTATTCCCCTTCGTAGTTTTCTGTATCTACGTACTGGATGTGGAATTCCAGGGTGTTCAGGTGTTCCGCACTGTAGTATCTTGTATCTAAGTACTGGATGTGGAAGTCCAGGGTATCCAGGTATTCCGCTCCGTAGTTTCTTGTATCCAGGGACTGGATGTGGAAGTCCAGGGTATCCAGATATTCCGCTTCGTAGTTTTCTGTATCTAGGTGTCGGATGTGGAAGTCCAGGGTATCCAGGTATTTCGCTTCGTAGTTTTCTGTATCTAGATGTCGGATGTGGAAGTTCAGGGTGTTCAGGTGTTCCGCTCCGTAGTTTCTTGTATCTAGGTACTGGATGTGGAAGTCCGGGGTATCCAGGTATTCCACTTCGTAGTTTTCTGTATCTACGTACTGGATGTGGAAGTCCAGGGTGTTCAGGTGTTCCGCTCTGTAGTTTCTTGTATCTAAGTACTGGATGTGGAAGTCCAGGGTATCCAGGTATTCCGCTTCGTGGTTTTCTGTATCTAGGTGTCGGATGTGGAAGTCCAGGGTGTCCAAATGTTCCGCTCCATAGTTTCATGTATCTAGGTACTGGATGTGGAAGTCTAGGGTGTCTAGATGTTCCGCTCCATAGTTTCGTGTATCTAGGTACTGTATGTGGAAGTCCAGGGTGTCCAGATGTTCCGCTCCATAGTCTCTTGTATCTAGGTACTGGATGTGGAAGTCTAGGGTGTCTAGATGTTCCGCTTCGTAGTTTTCTGTATCTAGGTGTCGGATGTAGAAGTCCAGGGTGTCCAGATGTTCCGCTTCGTAGTTTCTTGTATCTAGGTACTGGATGTGGAAGTCCAGGGTGTCCAGGTGTTCCGCTTCGTAGTTTTCTGTATCTAGGTGTCGGATGTGGAAGTCCAGGGTGTCCAGATGTTCCGCTTCGTAGTTTCTTGTATCTAGGTACTGGATGTGGAAGTCCAGGGTGTCCAGGTATTCCGCTTCGTAGTTTTCTGTATCTAGGTGTCGGATGTGGAAGTCCAGGGTGTCCAGATGTTCCGCTTCGTAGTTTCTTGTATCTAGGTACTGGATGTGGAAGTCCAGGGTGTCCAGGTGTTCCGCTTCGTAGTTTTCTGTATCTAGGTGTCGGATGTGGAAGTCCAGGGTGTCCAGATGTTCCGCTTCGTAGTTTCTTGTATCTAGGTACTAGATGTGGAAGTCCAGGGTGTCCAGGTATTCCGCTTCGTAGTTTTCTGTATCTAGGTGTCGGATGTGGAAGTCCAGGGTGTCCAGATGTTCCGCTCCATAGTTTCATGTATCTAGGTATTGGATGTGGAAGTCTAGGGTGTCTAGATGTTCCGCTCCATAGTTTCTTGTATCTAGGTACTGGACGTGGAAGTCCAGGGTGTCCAGATGTTCCGCTCCATAGTCTCTTGTATCTAGGTACTGGATGTGGAAGTCTAGGGTGTCTAGATGTTCCGCTTCGTAGTTTTCTGTATCTAGGTGTCGGATGTAGAAGTCCAGGGTGTCCAGATGTTCCGCTTGGTAGTTTCTTGTATCTAGGTACTGGATGTGGAAGTCCAGGGTGTCCAGGTATTCCGCTTCGTAGTTTTCTGTATCTAGGTGTCGGATGTGGAAGTCCAGGGTGTCCAGATGTTCCGCTTCGTAGTTTCTTGTATCTAAGTACTGGATGTGGAAGTCCAGGGTGTCCAGGTATTCCGCTTCGTGGTTTTCTGTATCTAGGTGTCGGATGTGGAAGTCCAGGGTGTCCAAATGTTCCGCTCCATAGTTTCATGTATCTAGGTACTGGATGTGGAAGTCTAGGGTGTCTAGATGTTCCGCTCCATAGTTTCTTGTATCTAGGTACTGGATGTGGAAGTCCAGGGTGTCCAGGTATTCCGCTTCGTAGTTTTCTGTATCTAGGTGTCGGATGTGGAAGTCCAGGGTGTCCAGATGTTCCGCTTCGTAGTTTCTTGTATCTAAGTACTGGATGTGGAAGTCCAGGGTGTCCAGGTATTCCGCTTCGTGGTTTTCCGTATCTAGGTGTCGGATGTGGAAGTCCAGGGTGTCCAGATGTTCCGCTCCATAGTCTCTTGTATCTAGGTACTGGATGTGGAAGTCTAGGGTGTCTAGATGTTCCGCTTCGTAGTTTTCTGTATCTAGGTGTCGGATGTAGAAGTCCAGGGTGTCCAGATGTTCCGCTTGGTAGTTTCTTGTATCTAGGTACTGGATGTGGAAGTCCAGGGTGTCCAGGTATTCCGCTTCGTAGTTTTCTGTATCTAGGTGTCGGATGTGGAAGTCCAGGGTGTCCAGATGTTCCGCTCCGTAGTTTCTTGTATCTAGGTACTGGATGTGGAAGTCCAGGGTGTCCAGGTATTCCGCTTCGTAGTTTTCTGTATCTAGGTGTCGGATGTGGAAGTCCAGGGTGTCCAGATGTTCCGCTTCGTAGTTTCTTGTATCTAAGTACTGGATGTGGAAGTCCAGGGTGTCCAGGTATTCCGCTTCGTGGTTTTCTGTATCTAGGTGTCGGATGTGGAAGTCCAGGGTGTCCAAATGTTCCGCTCCATAGTTTCATGTATCTAGGTACTGGATGTGGAAGTCTAGGGTGTCTAGATGTTCCGCTCCATAGTTTCTTGTATCTAGGTACTGGATGTGGAAGTCCAGGGTGTCCAGGTATTCCGCTTCGTAGTTTTCTGTATCTAGGTGTCGGATGTGGAAGTCCAGGGTGTCCAGATGTTCCGCTTCGTAGTTTCTTGTATCTAAGTACTGGATGTGGAAGTCCAGGGTGTCCAGGTATTCCGCTTCGTGGTTTTCCGTATCTAGGTGTCGGATGTGGAAGTCCAGGGTGTCCAGATGTTCCGCTCCATAGTCTCTTGTATCTAGGTACTGGATGTGGAAGTCTAGGGTGTCTAGATGTTCCGCTTCGTAGTTTTCTGTACCTAGGTGTCGGATGTAGAAGTCCAGGGTGTCCAGATGTTCCGCTTCGTAGTTTCTTGTATCAAGGTACTGGATGTGGAAGTCCAGGGTGTCCAGATGTTCCGCTTCGTAGTTTCTTGTATCTAGGTACTGGATGTGGAAGTCCAGGGTGTCCAGGTATTCCGCTTCGTAGTTTTCTGTATCTAGGTGTCGGATGTGGAAGTCCAGGGTGTCCAGATGTTCCGCTTCGTAGTTTCTTGTATCTAGGTACTGGATGTGGAAGTCCAGGGTGTCCAGGTATTCCGCTTCGTAGTTTTCTGTATCTAGGTGTCGGATGTGGAAGTCCAGGGTGTCCAGATGTTCCGCTTCGTAGTTTCTTGTATCTAGGTACTGGATGTGGAAGTCCAGGGTGTCCAGGTATTCCGCTTCGTAGTTTTCTGTATCTAGGTGTCGGATGTGGAAGTCCAGGGTGTCCAGATGTTCCGCTTCGTAGTTTCTTGTATCTAGGTACTGGATGTGGAAGTCCAGGGTGTCCAGGTATTCCGCTTCGTATTTTTCTGTATCTAGGTGTCGGATGTGGAAGTCCAGGGTGTCCAGATGTTCCGCTCCATAGTTTCATGTATCTAGGTACTGGATGTGGAAGTCTAGGGTGTCTAGATGTTCCGCTCCATAGTTTCTTGTATCTAGGTACTGGACGTGGAAGTCCAGGGTGTCCAGATGTTCCGCTCCATAGTCTCTTGTATCTAGGTACTGGATGTGGAAGTCTAGGGTGTCTAGATGTTCCGCTTCGTAGTTTTCTGTATCTAGGTGTCGGATGTAGAAGTCCAGGGTGTCCAGATGTTCCGCTTCGTAGTTTCTTGTATCTAGGTACTGGATGTGGAAGTCCAGGGTGTCCAGGTATTCCGCTTCGTAGTTTTCTGTATCTAGGTGTCGGATGTGGAAGTCCAGGGTGTCCAGATGTTCTGCTTCGTAGTTTCTTGTATCTAGGTACTGGATGTGGAAGTCCAGGGTGTCCAGGTGTTCCGCTTCGTAGTTTTCTGTATCTAGGTGTCGGATGTGGAAGTCCAGGGTGTCCAGATGTTCCGCTTCGTAGTTTCTTGTATCTAGGTACTAGATGTGGAAGTCCAGGGTGTCCAGGTATTCCGCTTCGTAGTTTTCTGTAACTAGGTGTCGGATGTGGAAGTCCAGGGTGTCCAGATGTTCCGCTCCATAGTTTCATGTATCTAGGTATTGGATGTGGAAGTCTAGGGTGTCTAGATGTTCCGCTCCATAGTTTCTTGTATCTAGGTACTGGACGTGGAAGTCCAGGGTGTCCAGATGTTCCGCTCCATAGTCTCTTGTATCTAGGTACTGGATGTGGAAGTCTAGGGTGTCTAGATGTTCCGCTTCGTAGTTTTCTGTATCTAGGTGTCGGATGTAGAAGTCCAGGGTGTCCAGATGTTCCGCTTCGTAGTTTCTTGTATCTAGGTACTGGATGTGGAAGTCCAGGGTGTCCAGGTATTCCGCTCCGTAGTTTCTTGTATCTAAGTACTGGATGTGGAAGTCCAGGGTGTCCAGGTATTCCGCTTCGTGGTTTTCTGTATCTAGGTGTCGGATGTGGAAGTCCAGGGTGTCCAAATGTTCCGCTCCATAGTTTCATGTATCTAGGTACTGGATGTGGAAGTCTAGGGTGTCTAGATGTTCCGCTCCATAGTTTCTTGTATCTAGGTACTGGATGTGGAAGTCCAGGGTGTCCAGGTATTCCGCTTCGTAGTTTTCTGTATCTAGGTGTCGGATGTGGAAGTCCAGGGTGTCCAGATGTTCCGCTTCGTAGTTTCTTGTATCTAAGTACTGGATGTGGAAGTCCAGGGTGTCCAGGTATTCCGCTTCGTGGTTTTCTGTATCTAGGTGTCGGATGTGGAAGTCCAGGGTGTCCAGATGTTCCGCTCCATAGTCTCTTGTATCTAGGTACTGGATGTGGAAGTCTAGGGTGTCTAGATGTTCCGCTTCGTAGTTTTCTGTACCTAGGTGTCGGATGTAGAAGTCCAGGGTGTCCAGATGTTCCGCTTCGTAGTTTCTTGTATCAAGGTACTAGATGTGGAAGTCCAGGGTGTCCAGATGTTCCGCTTCGTAGTTTCTTGTATCTAGGTACTGGATGTGGAAGTCCAGGGTGTCCAGGTATTCCGCTTCGTAGTTTTCTGTATCTAGGTGTCGGATGTGGAAGTCCAGGGTGTCCAGATGTTCCGCTTCGTAGTTTCTTGTATCTAGGTACTGGATGTGGAAGTCCAGGGTGTCCAGGTATTCCGCTTCGTAGTTTTCTGTATCTAGGTGTCGGATGTGGAAATCCAGGGTGTCCAGATGTTCCGCTTCGTAGTTTCTTGTATCTAGGTACTGGATGTGGAAGTCCAGGGTGTCCAGGTATTCCGCTTCGTAGTTTTCTGTATCTAGGTGTCGGATGTGGAAGTCCAGGGTGTCCAGATGTTCCGCTTCGTAGTTTCTTGTATCTAGGTACTGGATGTGGAAGTCCAGGGTGTCCAGGTATTCCGCTTCGTAGTTTTCTGTATCTAGGTGTCGGATGTGGAAGTCCAGGGTGTCCAGATGTTCCGCTCCATAGTTTCATGTATCTTGGTACTGGATGTGGAAGTCTAGGGTGTCTAGATGTTCCGCTCCATAGTTTCTTGTATCTAGGTACTGGACGTGGAAGTCCAGGGTGTCCAGATGTTCCGCTCCATAGTCTCTTGTATCTAGGTACTAGATGTGGAAGTCTAGGGTGTCCAGATGTTCCGCTCCATAGTCTCTTGTATCTAGGTACTAGATGTGGAAGTCTAGGGTGTCTAGATGTTCCGCTTCGTAGTTTTCTGTATCTAGGTGTCGGATGTAGAAGTCCAGGGTGTCCAGATGTTCCGCTTCGTCGTTTCTTGTATCTAGGTACTGGATGTGGAAGTCCAGGGTGTCCAGGTATTCCGCTTCGTAGTTTTCTGTATCTAGGTGTCGGATGTGGAAGTCCAGGGTGTCCAGATGTTCCGCTTCGTAGTTTCTTGTATCTAAGTACTGGATGTGGAAGTCCAGGGTGTCTAGGTATTCCACTTCGTAGTTTTCTGTATCTAGGTGTCGGATGTGGAAGTCCAGGGTGTCCAGATGTTCCGCTCCATAGTTTCATGTATCTAGGTACTGGATGTGGAAGTCTAGGGTGTCTAGATGTTCCGCTCCATAGTTTCTTGTATCTAGGTACTGGATGTGGAAGTCCAGGGTGTCCAGATGTTCCGCTTCGTAGTTTTCTGTATCTAGGTGTCGGATGTAGAAGTCCAGGGTGTCCAGATGTTCCGCTTCGTAGTTTCTTGTATCTAGGTACTGGATGTGGAAGTCCAGGGTGTCCAGGTACTCCGCTTTGTAGTTTTCTGTATCTAGGTGTCGGATGTGGAAGTCCACGGTGTCCAGATGTTCCGCTTCGTAGTTTCTTGTATCTAGGTACTGGATGTGGAAGTCCAGGGTGTCCAGGTATTCCGCTTCGTAGTTTTCTGTATCTAGGTGTCGGATGTGGAAGTCCAGGTTGTCCAAATGTTCCGCTCCATAATTTCATGTATCTAGGTACTGGATGTGGAAGTCTAGGATGTCTAGATGTTCCGCTCCATAGTTTCTTGTATCTAGGTACTGTATGTGGAAGTCCAGGGTGTCCAGATGTTCCGCTCCATAGTCTCTTGTATCTAGGTACTGGATGTGGAAGTCTAGGGTGTCTAGATGTTCCGCTTCGTAGTTTTCTGTATCTAGGTGTCGGATGTAGAAGTCCAGGGTGTCCAGATGTTCCGCTTCGTAGTTTCTTGTATCTAGGTACTGGATGTGGAAGTCCAGGGTGTCAAGGTATTCCGCTTCGTAGTTTTCTGTATCTAGGTGTCGGATGTGGAAGTCCAGGGTGTCCAGATGTTCCGCTCCGTAGTTTCTTGTATCTAGGTACTGGATGTGGAAGTCTAGGGTGTCTAGATGTTCCGCTCCGTAGTTTCTTGTATCTAGGTACTGGATGTGGATGTCCAGGGTGTTCAGGTATTCCGCTTCGTAGTTTTCTGTATCTAGGTGTCGGATGTGGAAGTCCAGGGTGTCCAGATGTTCCGCTCCGTAGTTTCTTGTATCTAGGTACTGGATGTGGAAGTCCAGGGTGTCCAGGTATTCCGCTTCGTATTTTTCTGTATCTAGGTGTCGGATGTGGAAGTCCAGGGTGTCCAGATGTTCCGCTCCATAGTTTCATGTATCTAGGTACTGGATGTGGAAGTCTAGGGTGTCTAGATGTTCCGCTCCATAGTTTCTTGTATCTAGGTACTGGACGTGGAAGTCCAGGGTGTCCAGATGTTCCGCTCCATAGTCTCTTGTATCTAGGTACTGGATGTGGAAGTCTAGGGTGTCTAGATGTTCCGCTTCGTAGTTTTCTGTATCTAGGTGTCGGATGTAGAAGTCCAGGGTGTCCAGATGTTCCGCTTCGTAGTTTCTTGTATCTAGGTACTGGATGTGGAAGTCCAGGGTGTCCAGGTATTCCGCTTCGTAGTTTTCAGTATCTAGGTGTCGGATGTGGAAGTCCAGGGTGTCCAGATGTTCTGCTTCGTAGTTTCTTGTATCTAGGTACTGGATGTGGAAGTCCAGGGTGTCCAGGTGTTCCGCTTCGTAGTTTTCTGTATCTAGGTGTCGGATGTGGAAGTCCAGGGTGTCCAGATGTTCCGCTTCGTAGTTTCTTGTATCTAGGTACTAGATGTGGAAGTCCAGGGTGTCCAGGTATTCCGCTTCGTAGTTTTCTGTAACTAGGTGTCGGATGTGGAAGTCCAGGGTGTCCAGATGTTCCGCTCCATAGTTTCATGTATCTAGGTATTGGATGTGGAAGTCTAGGGTGTCTAGATGTTCCGCTCCATAGTTTCTTGTATCTAGGTACTGGACGTGGAAGTCCAGGGTGTCCAGATGTTCCGCTCCATAGTCTCTTGTATCTAGGTACTGGATGTGGAAGTCTAGGGTGTCTAGATGTTCCGCTTCGTAGTTTTCTGTATCTAGGTGTCGGATGTAGAAGTCCAGGGTGTCCAGATGTTCCGCTTCGTAGTTTCTTGTATCTAGGTACTGGATGTGGAAGTCCAGGGTGTCCAGGTATTCCGCTCCGTAGTTTCTTGTATCTAAGTACTGGATGTGGAAGTCCAGGGTGTCCAGGTATTCCGCTTCGTGGTTTTCTGTATCTAGGTGTCGGATGTGGAAGTCCAGGGTGTCCAAATGTTCCGCTCCATAGTTTCATGTATCTAGGTACTGGATGTGGAAGTCTAGGGTGTCTAGATGTTCCGCTCCATAGTTTCTTGTATCTAGGTACTGGATGTGGAAGTCCAGGGTGTCCAGGTATTCCGCTTCGTAGTTTTCTGTATCTAGGTGTCGGATGTGGAAGTCCAGGGTGTCCAGATGTTCCGCTTCGTAGTTTCTTGTATCTAAGTACTGGATGTGGAAGTCCAGGGTGTCCAGGTATTCCGCTTCGTGGTTATCTGTATCTAGGTGTCGGATGTGGAAGTCCAGGGTGTCCAGATGTTCCGCTCCATAGTCTCTTGTATCTAGGTACTGGATGTGGAAGTCTAGGGTGTCTAGATGTTCCGCTTCGTAGTTTTCTGTACCTAGGTGTCGGATGTAGAAGTCCAGGGTGTCCAGATGTTCCGCTTCGTAGTTTCTTGTATCAAGGTACTAGATGTGGAAGTCCAGGGTGTCCAGATGTTCCGCTTCGTAGTTTCTTGTATCTAGGTACTGGATGTGGAAGTCCAGGGTGTCCAGGTATTCCGCTTCGTAGTTTTCTGTATCTAGGTGTCGGATGTGGAAGTCCAGGGTGTCCAGATGTTCCGCTTCGTAGTTTCTTGTATCTAGGTACTGGATGTGGAAGTCCAGGGTGTCCAGGTATTCCGCTTCGTAGTTTTCTGTATCTAGGTGTCGGATGTGGAAATCCAGGGTGTCCAGATGTTCCGCTTCGTAGTTTCTTGTATCTAGGTACTGGATGTGGAAGTCCAGGGTGTCCAGGTATTCCGCTTCGTAGTTTTCTGTATCTAGGTGTCGGATGTGGAAGTCCAGGGTGTCCAGATGTTCCGCTTCGTAGTTTCTTGTATCTAGGTACTGGATGTGGAAGTCCAGGGTGTCCAGGTATTCCGCTTCGTAGTTTTCTGTATCTAGGTGTCGGATGTGGAAGTCCAGGGTGTCCAGATGTTCCGCTCCATAGTTTCATGTATCTTGGTACTGGATGTGGAAGTCTAGGGTGTCTAGATGTTCCGCTCCATAGTTTCTTGTATCTAGGTACTGGACGTGGAAGTCCAGGGTGTCCAGATGTTCCGCTCCATAGTCTCTTGTATCTAGGTACTGGATGTGGAAGTCTAGGGTGTCTAGATGTTCCGCTTCGTAGTTTTCTGTATCTAGGTGTCGGATGTAGAAGTCCAGGGTGTCCAGATGTTCCGCTTCGTAGTTTCTTGTATCTAGGTACTGGATGTGGAAGTCCAGGGTGTCCAGGTATTCCGCTTCGTAGTTTTCTGTATCTAGGTGTCGGATGTGGAAGTCCAGGGTGTCCAGATGTTCCGCTTCGTAGTTTCTTGTATCTAAGTACTGGATGTGGAAGTCCAGGGTGTCTAGGTATTCCACTTCGTAGTTTTCTGTATCTAGGTGTCGGATGTGGAAGTCCAGGGTGTCCAGATGTTCCGCTCCATAGTTTCATGTATCTAGGTACTGGATGTGGAAGTCTAGGGTGTCTAGATGTTCCGCTCCATAGTTTCTTGTATCTAGGTACTGGATGTGGAAGTCCAGGGTGTCCAGATGTTCCGCTTCGTAGTTTTCTGTATCTAGGTGTCGGATGTAGAAGTCCAGGGTGTCCAGATGTTCCGCTTCGTAGTTTCTTGTATCTAGGTACTGGATGTGGAAGTCCAGGGTGTCCAGGTACTCCGCTTTGTAGTTTTCTGTATCTAGGTGTCGGATGTGGAAGTCCACGGTGTCCAGATGTTCCGCTTCGTAGTTTCTTGTATCTAGGTACTGGATGTGGAAGTCCAGGGTGTCCAGGTATTCCGCTTCGTAGTTTTCTGTATCTAGGTGTCGGATGTGGAAGTCCAGGTTGTCCAAATGTTCCGCTCCATAATTTCATGTATCTAGGTACTGGATGTGGAAGTCTAGGATGTCTAGATGTTCCGCTCCATAGTTTCTTGTATCTAGGTACTGTATGTGGAAGTCCAGGGTGTCCAGATGTTCCGCTCCATAGTCTCTTGTATCTAGGTACTGGATGTGGAAGTCTAGGGTGTCTAGATGTTCCGCTTCGTAGTTTTCTGTATCTAGGTGTCGGATGTAGAAGTCCAGGGTGTCCAGATGTTCCGCTTCGTAGTTTCTTGTATCTAGGTACTGGATGTGGAAGTCCAGGGTGTCAAGGTATTCCGCTTCGTAGTTTTCTGTATCTAGGTGTCGGATGTGGAAGTCCAGGGTGTCCAGATGTTCCGCTCCGTAGTTTCTTGTATCTAGGTACTGGATGTGGAAGTCTAGGGTGTCTAGATGTTCCGCTCCGTAGTTTCTTGTATCTAGGTACTGGATGTGGATGTCCAGGGTGTTCAGGTATTCCGCTTCGTAGTTTTCTGTATCTAGGTGTCGGATGTGGAAGTCCAGGGTGTCCAGATGTTCCGCTCCGTAGTTTCTTGTATCTAGGTATTGGATGTGGATGTCCAGGGTGTTCAGGTATTCCGCTTCGTAGTTTTCTGTATCTAGGTGTCGGATGTGGAAGTCCAGGGTGTCCAGATGTTCCGCTTCGTAGTTTCTTGTATCTAGGTACTGGATGTGGAAGTCCAGGGTGTCCAGGTATTCCGCTTCGTAGTTTTCTGTATCTAGGTGTCGGATGTGGAAGTCCAGGGTGTCCAGATGTTCCGCTTCGTAGTTTCTTGTATCTAGGTACTGGATGTGGAAGTCCAGGGTGTCCAGGTATTCCGCTTCGTAGTTTTCTGTATCTAGGTGTCGGATGTGGAAGTCCAGGGTGTCCAAATGTTCCGCTCCATAGTTTCATGTATCTAGGTACTGGATGTGGAAGTCTAGGGTGTCTAGATGTTCCGCTCCATAGTTTCTTGTATCTAGGTACTGTATGTGGAAGTCCAGGGTGTCCAGATGTTCCGCTCCATAGTCTCTTGTATCTAGGTACTGGATGTGGAAGTCCAGGGTGTCCAGGTATTCCGCTTCGTAGTTTTCTGTATCTAGGTGTCGGATGTGGAAGTCCAGGGTGTCCAGATGTTCCGCTTCGTAGTTTCTTGTATCTAAGTACTGGATGTGGAAGTCCAGGGTGTCTAGGTATTCCACTTCGTAGTTTTCTGTATCTAGGTGTCGGATGTGGAAGTCCAGGGTGTCCAGATGTTCCGCTCCATAGTTTCATGTATCTAGGTACTGGATGTGGAAGTCTAGGGTGTCTAGATGTTCCGCTCCATAGTTTCTTGTATCTAGGTACTGGATGTGGAAGTCCAGGGTGTCCAGATGTTCCGCTTCGTAGTTTTCTGTATCTAGGTGTCGGATGTAGAAGTCCAGGGTGTCCAGATGTTCCGCTTCGTAGTTTCTTGTATCTAGGTACTGGATGTGGAAGTCCAGGGTGTCCAGGTACTCCGCTTTGTAGTTTTCTGTATCTAGGTGTCGGATGTGGAAGTCCAGGGTGTCCAGATGTTCCGCTTCGTAGTTTCTTGTATCTAGGTACTGGATGTGGAAGTCCAGGGTGTCCAGGTATTCCGCTTCGTAGTTTTCTGTATCTAGGTGTCGGATGTGGAAGTCCAGGTTGTCCAAATGTTCCGCTCCATAGTTTCATGTATCTAGGTACTGGATGTGGAAGTCTAGGATGTCTAGATGTTCCGCTCCATAGTTTCTTGTATCTAGGTACTGTATGTGGAAGTCCAGGGTGTCCAGATGTTCCGCTCCATAGTCTCTTGTATCTAGGTACTGGATGTGGAAGTCTAGGGTGTCTAGATGTTCCGCTTCGTAGTTTTCTGTATCTAGGTGTCGGATGTAGAAGTCCAGGGTGTCCAGATGTTCCGCTTCGTAGTTTCTTGTATCTAGGTACTGGATGTGGAAGTCCAGGGTGTCCAGGTATTCCGCTTCGTATTTTTCTGTATCTAGGTGTCGGATGTGGAAGTCCAGGGTGTCCAGATGTTCCGCTCCATAGTTTCATGTATCTAGGTACTGGATGTGGAAGTCTAGGGTGTCTAGATGTTCCGCTCCATAGTTTCTTGTATCTAGGTACTGGACGTGGAAGTCCAGGGTGTCCAGATGTTCCGCTCCATAGTCTCTTGTATCTAGGTACTGGATGTGGAAGTCTAGGGTGTCTAGATGTTCCGCTTCGTAGTTTTCTGTATCTAGGTGTCGGATGTAGAAGTCCAGGGTGTCCAGATGTTCCGCTTCGTAGTTTCTTGTATCTAGGTACTGGATGTGGAAGTCCAGGGTGTCCAGGTATTCCGCTTCGTAGTTTTCTGTATCTAGGTGTCGGATGTGGAAGTCCAGGGTGTCCAGATGTTCTGCTTCGTAGTTTCTTGTATCTAGGTACTGGATGTGGAAGTCCAGGGTGTCCAGGTGTTCCGCTTCGTAGTTTTCTGTATCTAGGTGTCGGATGTGGAAGTCCAGGGTGTCCAGATGTTCCGCTTCGTAGTTTCTTGTATCTAGGTACTAGATGTGGAAGTCCAGGGTGTCCAGGTATTCCGCTTCGTAGTTTTCTGTAACTAGGTGTCGGATGTGGAAGTCCAGGGTGTCCAGATGTTCCGCTCCATAGTTTCATGTATCTAGGTATTGGATGTGGAAGTCTAGGGTGTCTAGATGTTCCGCTCCATAGTTTCTTGTATCTAGGTACTGGACGTGGAAGTCCAGGGTGTCCAGATGTTCCGCTCCATAGTCTCTTGTATCTAGGTACTGGATGTGGAAGTCTAGGGTGTCTAGATGTTCCGCTTCGTAGTTTTCTGTATCTAGGTGTCGGATGTAGAAGTCCAGGGTGTCCAGATGTTCCGCTTCGTAGTTTCTTGTATCTAGGTACTGGATGTGGAAGTCCAGGGTGTCCAGGTATTCCGCTCCGTAGTTTCTTGTATCTAAGTACTGGATGTGGAAGTCCAGGGTGTCCAGGTATTCCGCTTCGTGGTTTTCTGTATCTAGGTGTCGGATGTGGAAGTCCAGGGTGTCCAAATGTTCCGCTCCATAGTTTCATGTATCTAGGTACTGGATGTGGAAGTCTAGGGTGTCTAGATGTTCCGCTCCATAGTTTCTTGTATCTAGGTACTGGATGTGGAAGTCCAGGGTGTCCAGGTATTCCGCTTCGTAGTTTTCTGTATCTAGGTGTCGGATGTGGAAGTCCAGGGTGTCCAGATGTTCCGCTTCGTAGTTTCTTGTATCTAAGTACTGGATGTGGAAGTCCAGGGTGTCCAGGTATTCCGCTTCGTGGTTTTCTGTATCTAGGTGTCGGATGTGGAAGTCCAGGGTGTCCAGATGTTCCGCTCCATAGTCTCTTGTATCTAGGTACTGGATGTGGAAGTCTAGGGTGTCTAGATGTTCCGCTTCGTAGTTTTCTGTACCTAGGTGTCGGATGTAGAAGTCCAGGGTGTCCAGATGTTCCGCTTCGTAGTTTCTTGTATCAAGGTACTAGATGTGGAAGTCCAGGGTGTCCAGATGTTCCGCTTCGTAGTTTCTTGTATCTAGGTACTGGATGTGGAAGTCCAGGGTGTCCAGGTATTCCGCTTCGTAGTTTTCTGTATCTAGGTGTCGGATGTGGAAGTCCAGGGTGTCCAGATGTTCCGCTTCGTAGTTTCTTGTATCTAGGTACTGGATGTGGAAGTCCAGGGTGTCCAGGTATTCCGCTTCGTAGTTTTCTGTATCTAGGTGTCGGATGTGGAAATCCAGGGTGTCCAGATGTTCCGCTTCGTAGTTTCTTGTATCTAGGTACTGGATGTGGAAGTCCAGGGTGTCCAGGTATTCCGCTTCGTAGTTTTCTGTATCTAGGTGTCGGATGTGGAAGTCCAGGGTGTCCAGATGTTCCGCTTCGTAGTTTCTTGTATCTAGGTACTGGATGTGGAAGTCCAGGGTGTCCAGGTATTCCGCTTCGTAGTTTTCTGTATCTAGGTGTCGGATGTGGAAGTCCAGGGTGTCCAGATGTTCCGCTCCATAGTTTCATGTATCTTGGTACTGGATGTGGAAGTCTAGGGTGTCTAGATGTTCCGCTCCATAGTTTCTTGTATCTAGGTACTGGACGTGGAAGTCCAGGGTGTCCAGATGTTCCGCTCCATAGTCTCTTGTATCTAGGTACTGGATGTGGAAGTCTAGGGTGTCTAGATGTTCCGCTTCGTAGTTTTCTGTATCTAGGTGTCGGATGTAGAAGTCCAGGGTGTCCAGATGTTCCGCTTCGTAGTTTCTTGTATCTAGGTACTGGATGTGGAAGTCCAGGGTGTCCAGGTATTCCGCTTCGTAGTTTTCTGTATCTAGGTGTCGGATGTGGAAGTCCAGGGTGTCCAGATGTTCCGCTTCGTAGTTTCTTGTATCTAAGTACTGGATGTGGAAGTCCAGGGTGTCTAGGTATTCCACTTCGTAGTTTTCTGTATCTAGGTGTCGGATGTGGAAGTCCAGGGTGTCCAGATGTTCCGCTCCATAGTTTCATGTATCTAGGTACTGGATGTGGAAGTCTAGGGTGTCTAGATGTTCCGCTCCATAGTTTCTTGTATCTAGGTACTGGATGTGGAAGTCCAGGGTGTCCAGATGTTCCGCTTCGTAGTTTTCTGTATCTAGGTGTCGGATGTAGAAGTCCAGGGTGTCCAGATGTTCCGCTTCGTAGTTTCTTGTATCTAGGTACTGGATGTGGAAGTCCAGGGTGTCCAGGTACTCCGCTTTGTAGTTTTCTGTATCTAGGTGTCGGATGTGGAAGTCCACGGTGTCCAGATGTTCCGCTTCGTAGTTTCTTGTATCTAGGTACTGGATGTGGAAGTCCAGGGTGTCCAGGTATTCCGCTTCGTAGTTTTCTGTATCTAGGTGTCGGATGTGGAAGTCCAGGTTGTCCAAATGTTCCGCTCCATAATTTCATGTATCTAGGTACTGGATGTGGAAGTCTAGGATGTCTAGATGTTCCGCTCCATAGTTTCTTGTATCTAGGTACTGTATGTGGAAGTCCAGGGTGTCCAGATGTTCCGCTCCATAGTCTCTTGTATCTAGGTACTGGATGTGGAAGTCTAGGGTGTCTAGATGTTCCGCTTCGTAGTTTTCTGTATCTAGGTGTCGGATGTAGAAGTCCAGGGTGTCCAGATGTTCCGCTTCGTAGTTTCTTGTATCTAGGTACTGGATGTGGAAGTCCAGGGTGTCAAGGTATTCCGCTTCGTAGTTTTCTGTATCTAGGTGTCGGATGTGGAAGTCCAGGGTGTCCAGATGTTCCGCTCCGTAGTTTCTTGTATCTAGGTACTGGATGTGGAAGTCTAGGGTGTCTAGATGTTCCGCTCCGTAGTTTCTTGTATCTAGGTACTGGATGTGGATGTCCAGGGTGTTCAGGTATTCCGCTTCGTAGTTTTCTGTATCTAGGTGTCGGATGTGGAAGTCCAGGGTGTCCAGATGTTCCGCTCCGTAGTTTCTTGTATCTAGGTATTGGATGTGGATGTCCAGGGTGTTCAGGTATTCCGCTTCGTAGTTTTCTGTATCTAGGTGTCGGATGTGGAAGTCCAGGGTGTCCAGATGTTCCGCTTCGTAGTTTCTTGTATCTAGGTACTGGATGTGGAAGTCCAGGGTGTCCAGGTATTCCGCTTCGTAGTTTTCTGTATCTAGGTGTCGGATGTGGAAGTCCAGGGTGTCCAGATGTTCCGCTTCGTAGTTTCTTGTATCTAGGTACTGGATGTGGAAGTCCAGGGTGTCCAGGTATTCCGCTTCGTAGTTTTCTGTATCTAGGTGTCGGATGTGGAAGTCCAGGGTGTCCAAATGTTCCGCTCCATAGTTTCATGTATCTAGGTACTGGATGTGGAAGTCTAGGGTGTCTAGATGTTCCGCTCCATAGTTTCTTGTATCTAGGTACTGTATGTGGAAGTCCAGGGTGTCCAGATGTTCCGCTCCATAGTCTCTTGTATCTAGGGACTGGATGTGGAAGTCCAGGGTGTCCAGGTATTCCGCTTCGTAGTTTTCTGTATCTAGGTGTCGGATGTGGAAGTCCAGGGTGTCCAGATGTTCCGCTTCGTAGTTTCTTGTATCTAAGTACTGGATGTGGAAGTCCAGGGTGTCTAGGTATTCCACTTCGTAGTTTTCTGTATCTAGGTGTCGGATGTGGAAGTCCAGGGTGTCCAGATGTTCCGCTCCATAGTTTCATGTATCTAGGTACTGGATGTGGAAGTCTAGGGTGTCTAGATGTTCCGCTCCATAGTTTCTTGTATCTAGGTACTGGATGTGGAAGTCCAGGGTGTCCAGATGCTCCGCTTCGTAGTTTTCTGTATCTAGGTGTCGGATGTAGAAGTCCAGGGTGTCCAGATGTTCCGCTTCGTAGTTTCTTGTATCTAGGTACTGGATGTGGAAGTCCAGGGTGTCCAGGTACTCCGCTTTGTAGTTTTCTGTATCTAGGTGTCGGATGTGGAAGTCCAGGGTGTCCAGATGTTCCGCTTCGTAGTTTCTTGTATCTAGGTACTGGATGTGGAAGTCCAGGGTGTCCAGGTATTCCGCTTCGTAGTTTTCTGTATCTAGGTGTCGGATGTGGAAGTCCAGGTTGTCCAAATGTTCCGCTCCATAGTTTCATGTATCTAGGTACTGGATGTGGAAGTCTAGGATGTCTAGATGTTCCGCTCCATAGTTTCTTGTATCTAGGTACTGTATGTGGAAGTCCAGGGTGTCCAGATGTTCCGCTCCATAGTCTCTTGTATCTAGGTACTGGATGTGGAAGTCTAGGGTGTCTAGATGTTCCGCTTCGTAGTTTTCTGTATCTAGGTGTCGGATGTAGAAGTCCAGGGTGTCCAGATGTTCCGCTTCGTAGTTTCTTGTATCTAGGTACTGGATGTGGAAGTCCAGGGTGTCAAGGTATTCCGCTTCGTAGTTTTCTGTATCTAGGTGTCGGATGTGGAAGTCCAGGGTGTCCAGATGTTCCGCTCCGTAGTTTCTTGTATCTAGGTACTGGATGTGGAAGTCTAGGGTGTCTAGATGTTCCGCTCCGTAGTTTCTTGTATCTAGGTACTGGATGTGGATGTCCAGGGTGTTCAGGTATTCCGCTTCGTAGTTTTCTGTATCTAGGTGTCGGATGTGGAAGTCCAGGGTGTCCAGATGTTCCGCTCCGTAGTTTCTTGTATCTAGGTATTGGATGTGGATGTCCAGGGTGTTCAGGTATTCCGCTTCGTAGTTTTCTGTATCTAGGTGTCGGATGTGGAAGTCCAGGGTGTCCAGATGTTCCGCTTCGTAGTTTCTTGTATCTAGGTACTGGATGTGGAAGTCCAGGGTGTCCAGGTATTCCGCTTCGTAGTTTTCTGTATCTAGGTGTCGGATGTGGAAGTCCAGGGTGTCCAGATGTTCCGCTTCGTAGTTTCTTGTATCTAGGTACTGGATGTGGAAGTCCAGGGTGTCCAGGTATTCCGCTTCGTAGTTTTCTGTATCTAGGTGTCGGATGTGGAAGTCCAGGGTGTCCAAATGTTCCGCTCCATAGTTTCATGTATCTAGGTACTGGATGTGGAAGTCTAGGGTGTCTAGATGTTCCGCTCCATAGTTTCTTGTATCTAGGTACTGTATGTGGAAGTCCAGGGTGTCCAGATGTTCCGCTCCATAGTCTCTTGTATCTAGGTACTGGATGTGGAAGTCCAGGGTGTCCAGGTATTCCGCTTCGTAGTTTTCTGTATCTAGGTGTCGGATGTGGAAGTCCAGGGTGTCCAGATGTTCCGCTTCATAGTTTCTTGTATCTAAGTACTGGATGTGGAAGTCCAGGGTGTCCAGGTATTCCGCTTCGTGGTTTTCTGTATCTAGGTGTCGGATGTGGAAGTCCAGGGTGTCCAAATGTTCCGCTCCATAGTTTCATGTATCTAGGTACTGGATGTGGAAGTCTAGGGTGTCTAGATGTTCCGCTCCATAGTTTCTTGTATCTAGGTACTGGATGTGGAAGTCCAGGGTGTCCAGGTATTCCGCTTCGTAGTTTTCTGTATCTAGGTGTCGGATGTGGAAGTCCAGGGTGTCCAGATGTTCCGCTTCGTAGTTTCTTGTATCTAAGTACTGGATGTGGAAGTCCAGGGTGTCCAGGTATTCCGCTTCGTGGTTTTCTGTATCTAGGTGTCGGATGTGGAAGTCCAGGGTGTCCAGATGTTCCGCTCCATAGTCTCTTGTATCTAGGTACTCGATGTGGAAGTCTAGGGTGTCTAGATGTTCCGCTTCGTAGTTTTCTGTACCTAGGTGTCGGATGTAGAAGTCCAGGGTGTCCAGATGTTCCGCTTCGTAGTTTCTTGTATCAAGGTACTGGATGTGGAAGTCCAGGGTGTCCAGATGTTCCGCTTCGTAGTTTCTTGTATCTAGGTACTGGATGTGGAAGTCCAGGGTGTCCAGGTATTCCGCTTCGTAGTTTTCTGTATCTAGGTGTCGGATGTGGAAGTCCAGGGTGTCCAGATGTTCCGCTTCGTAGTTTCTTGTATCTAGGTACTGGATGTGGAAGTCCAGGGTGTCCAGGTATTCCGCTTCGTAGTTTTCTGTATCTAGGTGTCGGATGTGGAAGTCCAGGGTGTCCAGATGTTCCGCTTCGTAGTTTCTTGTATCTAGGTACTGGATGTGGAAGTCCAGGGTGTCCAGGTATTCCGCTTCGTAGTTTTCTGTATCTAGGTGTCGGATGTGGAAGTCCAGGGTGTCCAGATGTTCCGCTTCGTAGTTTCTTGTATCTAGGTACTGGATGTGGAAGTCCAGGGTGTCCAGGTATTCCACTTCGTAGTTTTCTGTATCTAGGTGTCGGATGTGGAAGTCCAGGGTGTCCAGATGTTCCGCTCCATAGTTTCATGTATCTTGGTACTGGATGTGGAAGTCTAGGGTGTCTAGATGTTCCGCTCCATAGTTTCTTGTATCTAGGTACTGGACGTGGAAGTCCAGGGTGTCCAGATGTTCCGCTCCATAGTCTCTTGTATCTAGGTACTGGATGTGGAAGTCTAGGGTGTCTAGATGTTCCGCTTCGTAGTTTTCTGTATCTAGGTGTCGGATGTAGAAGTCCAGGGTGTCCAGATGTTCCGCTTCGTAGTTTCTTGTATCTAGGTACTGGATGTGGAAGTCCAGGGTGTCCAGGTATTCCGCTTCGTAGTTTTCTGTATCTAGGTGTCGGATGTGGAAGTCCAGGGTGTCCAGATGTTCCGCTTCGTAGTTTCTTGTATCTAAGTACTGGATGTGGAAGTCCAGGGTGTCTAGGTATTCCACTTCGTAGTTTTCTGTATCTAGGTGTCGGATGTGGAAGTCCAGGGTGTCCAGATGTTCCGCTCCATAGTTTCATGTATCTAGGTACTGGATGTGGAAGTCTAGGGTGTCTAGATGTTCCGCTCCATAGTTTCTTGTATCTAGGTACTGGATGTGGAAGTCCAGGGTGTCCAGATGTTCCGCTTCGTAGTTTTCTGTATCTAGGTGTCGGATGTAGAAGTCCAGGGTGTCCAGATGTTCCGCTTCGTAGTTTCTTGTATCTAGGTACTGGATGTGGAAGTCCAGGGTGTCCAGGTACTCCGCTTTGTAGTTTTCTGTATCTAGGTGTCGGATGTGGAAGTCCAGGGTGTCCAGATGTTCCGCTTCGTAGTTTCTTGTATCTAGGTACTGGATGTGGAAGTCCAGGGTGTCCAGGTATTCCGCTTCGTAGTTTTCTGTATCTAGGTGTCGGATGTGGAAGTCCAGGTTGTCCAAATGTTCCGCTCCATAGTTTCATGTATCTAGGTACTGGATGTGGAAGTCTAGGATGTCTAGATGTTCCGCTCCATAGTTTCTTGTATCTAGGTACTGTATGTGGAAGTCCAGGGTGTCCAGATGTTCCGCTCCATAGTCTCTTGTATCTAGGTACTGGATGTGGAAGTCTAGGGTGTCTAGATGTTCCGCTTCGTAGTTTTCTGTATCTAGGTGTCGGATGTAGAAGTCCAGGGTGTCCAGATGTTCCGCTTCGTAGTTTCTTGTATCTAGGTACTGGATGTGGAAGTCCAGGGTGTCAAGGTATTCCGCTTCGTAGTTTTCTGTATCTAGGTGTCGGATGTGGAAGTCCAGGGTGTCCAGATGTTCCGCTCCGTAGTTTCTTGTATCTAGGTACTGGATGTGGAAGTCTAGGGTGTCTAGATGTTCCGCTCCGTAGTTTCTTGTATCTAGGTACTGGATGTGGATGTCCAGGGTGTTCAGGTATTCCGCTTCGTAGTTTTCTGTATCTAGGTGTCGGATGTGGAAGTCCAGGGTGTCCAGATGTTCCGCTTCGTAGTTTCTTGTATCTAGGTACTGGATGTGGAAGTCCAGGGTGTCCAGGTATTCCGCTTCGTAGTTTTCTGTATCTAGGTGTCGGATGTGGAAGTCCAGGGTGTCCAGATGTTCCGCTTCGTAGTTTCTTGTATCTAGGTACTGGATGTGGAAGTCCAGGGTGTCCAGGTATTCCGCTTCGTAGTTTTCTGTATCTAGGTGTCGGATGTGGAAGTCCAGGGTGTCCAAATGTTCCGCTCCATAGTTTCATGTATCTAGGTACTGGATGTGGAAGTCTAGGGTGTCTAGATGTTCCGCTCCATAGTTTCTTGTATCTAGGTACTGTATGTGGAAGTCCAGGGTGTCCAGATGTTCCGCTCCATAGTCTCTTGTATCTAGGTACTGGATGTGGAAGTCCAGGGTGTCCAGGTATTCCGCTTCGTAGTTTTCTGTATCTAGGTGTCGGATGTGGAAGTCCAGGGTGTCCAGATGTTCCGCTTCGTAGTTTCTTGTATCTAGGTACTGGATGTGGAAGTCCAGGGTGTCCAGGTATTCCGCTTCGTAGTTTTCTGTATCTAGGTGTCGGATGTGGAAGTCCAGGGTGTCCAGATGTTCCGCTTCGTAGTTTCTTGTATCTAGGTACTGGATGTGGAAGTCCAGGGTGTCCAGGTATTCCGCTTCGTAGTTTTCTGTATCTAGGTGTCGGATGTGGAAGTCCAGGGTGTCCAGATGTTCCGCTCCGTAGTTTCTTGTATCTAGGTACTGGATGTGGAAATCTAGGGTGTCTAGATGTTCCGCTCCGTAGTTTCTTGTATCTAGGTACTGGATGTGGAAGTCCAGGGTGTCCAGGTATTCCGCTTCGTAGTTTTCTGTATCTAGGTGTCGGATGTGGAAGTCTAGGGTGTCTAGATGTTCGGCTTCGTAGTTTCTTGTATCTAGGTACTGGATGTGGAAGTCCAGGGTGTCCAGGTATTCCGCTTCGTAGTTTTCTGTATCTAGGTGTCGGATGTGGAAGTCCAGGGTGTCCAGATGTTCCGCTCCGTAGTTTCTTGTATCTAGGTACTGGATGTGGAAATCTAGGGTGTCTAGATGTTCCGCTCCGTAGTTTCTTGTATCTAGGTACTGGATGTGGAAGTCCAGGGTGTCCAGGTATTCCGCTTCGTAGTTTTCTGTATCTAGGTGTCGGATGTGGAAGTCTAGGGTGTCTAGATGTTCGGCTTCGTAGTTTCTTGTATCTAGGTACTGGATGTGGAAGTCCAGGGTGTCCAGGTACTCCGCTTTGTAGTTTTCTGTATCTAGGTGTCGGATGTGGAAGTCCAGGGTGTCCAGATGTTCCGCTTCGTAGTTTCTTGTATCTAGGTACTGGATGTGGAAGTCCAGGGTGTCCAGGTATTCCGCTTCGTAGTTTTCTGTATCTAGGTGTCGGATGTGGAAGTCCAGGTTGTCCAAATGTTCCGCTCCATAGTTTCATGTATCTAGGTACTGGATGTGGAAGTCTAGGATGTCTAGATGTTCCGCTCCATAGTTTCTTGTATCTAGGTACTGTATGTGGAAGTCCAGGGTGTCCAGATGTTCCGCTCCATAGTCTCTTGTATCTAGGTACTGGATGTGGAAGTCTAGGCTGTCTAGATGTTCCGCTTCGTAGTTTCTTGTATCTAGGTACTGGATGTGGAAGTCCAGGGTGTCAAGGTATTCCGCTTCGTAGTTTTCTGTATCTAGGTGTCGGATGTGGAAGTCCAGGGTGTCCAGATGTTCCGCTCCGTAGTTTCTTGTATCTAGGTACTGGATGTGGAAGTCTAGGGTGTCTAGATGTTCCGCTCCGTAGTTTCTTGTATCTAGGTACTGGATGTGGATGTCCAGGGTGTTCAGGTATTCCGCTTCGTAGTTTTCTGTATCTAGGTGTCGGATGTGGAAGTCCAGGGTGTCCAGATGTTCCGCTCCGTAGTTTCTTGTATCTAGGTATTGGATGTGGATGTCCAGGGTGTTCAGGTATTCCGCTTCGTAGTTTTCTGTATCTAGGTGTCGGATGTGGAAGTCCAGGGTGTCCAGATGTTCCGCTTCGTAGTTTCTTGTATCTAGGTACTGGATGTGGAAGTCCAGGGTGTCCAGGTATTCCGCTTCGTAGTTTTCTGTATCTAGGTGTCGGATGTGGAAGTCCAGGGTGTCCAGATGTTCCGCTTCGTAGTTTCTTGTATCTAGGTACTGGATGTGGAAGTCCAGGGTGTCCAGGTATTCCGCTTCGTAGTTTTCTGTATCTAGGTGTCGGATGTGGAAGTCCAGGGTGTCCAAATGTTCCGCTCCATAGTTTCATGTATCTAGGTACTGGATGTGGAAGTCTAGGGTGTCTAGATGTTCCGCTCCATAGTTTCTTGTATCTAGGTACTGTATGTGGAAGTCCAGGGTGTCCAGATGTTCCGCTCCATAGTCTCTTGTATCTAGGTACTGGATGTGGAAGTCCAGGGTGTCCAGGTATTCCGCTTCGTAGTTTTCTGTATCTAGGTGTCGGATGTGGAAGTCCAGGGTGTCCAGATGTTCCGCTTCGTAGTTTCTTGTATCTAGGTACTGGATGTGGAAGTCCAGGGTGTCCAGGTATTCCGCTTCGTAGTTTTCTGTATCTAGGTGTCGGATGTGGAAGTCCAGGGTGTCCAGATGTTCCGCTTCGTAGTTTCTTGTATCTAGGTACTGGATGTGGAAGTCCAGGGTGTCCAGGTATTCCGCTTCGTAGTTTTCTGTATCTAGGTGTCGGATGTGGAAGTCCAGGGTGTCCAGATGTTCCGCTCCGTAGTTTCTTGTATCTAGGTACTGGATGTGGAAATCTAGGGTGTCTAGATGTTCCGCTCCGTAGTTTCTTGTATCTAGGTACTGGATGTGGAAGTCCAGGGTGTCCAGGTATTCCGCTTCGTAGTTTTCTGTATCTAGGTGTCGGATGTGGAAGTCTAGGGTGTCTAGATGTTCCGCTCCATAGTTTCTTGTATCTAGGTACTGGACGTGGAAGTCCAGGGTGTCCAGATGTTCCGCTCCATAGTCTCTTGTATCTAGGTACTGGATGTGGAAGTCTAGGGTGTCTAGATGTTCCGCTTCGTAGTTTTCTGTATCTAGGTGTCGGATGTAGAAGTCCAGGGTGTCCAGATGTTCCGCTTCGTAGTTTCTTGTATCTAGGTACTGGATGTGGAAGTCCAGGGTGTCCAGGTATTCCGCTTCGTAGTTTTCTGTATCTAGGTGTCGGATGTGGAAGTCCAGGGTGTCCAGATGTTCCGCTTCGTAGTTTCTTGTATCTAGGTACTGGATGTGGAAGTCCAGGGTGTCCAGGTATTCCGCTTCGTAGTTTTCTGTATCTAGGTGTCGGATGTGGAAGTCCCGGGTGTCCAGATGTTCCGCTCCATAGTTTCATGTATCTAGGTACTGGATGTGGAAGTCTAGGGTGTCTAGATGTTCCGCTCCATAGTTTCTTGTATCTAGGTACTGGACGTGGAAGTCCAGGGTGTCCAGATGTTCCGCTCCATAGTCTCTTGTATCTAGGTACTGGATGTGGAAGTCTAGGGTGTCTAGATGTTCCGCTTCGTAGTTTTCTGTATCTAGGTGTCGGATGTAGAAGTCCAGGGTGTCCAGATGTTCCGCTTCGTAGTTTCTTGTATCTAGGTACTGGATGTGGAAGTCCAGGGTGTCCAGGTATTCCGCTTCGTAGTTTTCTGTATCTAGGTGTCGGATGTGGAAGTCCAGGGTGTCCAGATGTTCCGCTTCGTAGTTTCTTGTATCTAAGTACTGGATGTGGAAGTCCAGGGTGTCCAGGTATTCCGCTTCGTGGTTTTCTGTATCTAGGTGTCGGATGTGGAAGTCCAGGGTGTCCAAATGTTCCGCTCCATAGTTTCATGTATCTAGGTACTGGATGTGGAAGTCTAGGGTGTCTAGATGTTCCGCTCCATAGTTTCTTGTATCTAGGTACTGTATGTGGAAGTCCAGGGTGTCCAGATGTTCCGCACCATAGTCTCTTGTATCTAGGTACTGGATGTGGAAGTCTAGGGTGTCTAGATGTTCCGCTTCGTAGTTTTCTGTATCTAGGTGTCGGATGTAGAAGTCCAGGGTGTCCAGATGTTCCGCTTCGTAGTTTCTTGTATCTAGGTACTGGATGTGGAAGTCCAGGGTGTCCAGGTATTCCGCTTCGTAGTTTTCTGTATCTAGGTGTCGGATGTGGAAGTCCAGGGTGTCCAGATGTTCCGCTTCGTAGTTTCTTGTATCTAGGTACTGGATGTGGAAGTCCAGGGTGTCCAGGTATTCCGCTTCGTAGTTTTCTGTATCTAGGTGTCGGATGTGGAAGTCCAGGGTGTCCAGATGTTCCGCTTCGTAGTTTCTTGTATCTAGGTACTGGATGTGGAAGTCCAGGGTGTCCAGGTATTCCGCTTCGTAGTTTTCTGTATCTAGGTGTCGGATGTGGAAGTCCCGGGTGTCCAGATGTTCCGCTCCATAGTTTCATGTATCTAGGTACTGGATGTGGAAGTCTAGGGTGTCTAGATGTTCCGCTCCATAGTTTCTTGTATCTAGGTACTGGACGTGGAAGTCCAGGGTGTCCAGATGTTCCGCTCCATAGTCTCTTGTATCTAGGTACTGGATGTGGAAGTCTAGGGTGTCTAGATGTTCCGCTTCGTAGTTTTCTGTATCTAGGTGTCGGATGTAGAAGTCCAGGGTGTCCAGATGTTCCGCTTCGTAGTTTCTTGTATCTAGGTACTGGATGTGGAAGTCCAGGGTGTCCAGGTATTCCGCTTCGTAGTTTTCTGTATCTAGGTGTCGGATGTGGAAGTCCAGGGTGTCCAGATGTTCCGCTTCGTAGTTTCTTGTATCTAAGTACTGGATGTGGAAGTCCAGGGTGTCCAGGTATTCCGCTTCGTGGTTTTCTGTATCTAGGTGTCGGATGTGGAAGTCCAGGGTGTCCAAATGTTCCGCTCCATAGTTTCATGTATCTAGGTACTGGATGTGGAAGTCTAGGGTGTCTAGATGTTCCGCTCCATAGTTTCTTGTATCTAGGTACTGTATGTGGAAGTCCAGGGTGTCCAGATGTTCCGCACCATAGTCTCTTGTATCTAGGTACTGGATGTGGAAGTCTAGGGTGTCTAGATGTTCCGCTTCGTAGTTTTCTGTATCTAGGTGTCGGATGTAGAAGTCCAGGGTGTCCAGATGTTCCGCTTCGTAGTTTCTTGTATCTAGGTACTGGATGTGGAAGTCCAGGGTGTCCAGGTATTCCGCTTCGTAGTTTTCTGTATCTAGGTGTCGGATGTGGAAGTCCAGGGTGTCCAGATGTTCCGCTTCGTAGTTTCTTGTATCTAGGTACTGGATGTGGAAGTCCAGGGTGTCCAGGTATTCCGCTTCGTAGTTTTCTGTATCTAGGTGTCGGATGTGGAAGTCCAGGGTGTCCAGATGTTCCGCTTCGTAGTTTCTTGTATCTAGGTACTGGATGTGGAAGTCCAGGGTGTCCAGGTATTCCGCTTCGTAGTTTTCTGTATCTAGGTGTCGGATGTGGAAGTCCAGGGTGTCCAGATGTTCCGCTCCATAGTTTCATGTATCTAGGTACTGGATGTGGAAGTCTAGGGTGTCTAGATGTTCCGCTCCATAGTTTCTTGTATCTAGGTACTGGACGTGGAAGTCCAGGGTGTCCAGATGTTACGCTCCATAGTCTCTTGTATCTAGGTACTGGATGTGGAAGTCTAGGGTGTCAAGATGTTCCGCTTCGTAGTTTTCTGTATCTAGGTGTCGGATGTGGAAGTCCAGGGTGTCCAGGTATTCCGCTCCGTAGTTTCCTGTGTCCAGGTATTGGATGTGGAAGTCCAGGGTATGCAGGTATTCCGCTACGTAGTTTGTTGTGTCTAGGTACTGGATGTGGAAGTCCAGGGTGTCCAGGATTTCCGCTTCGTAGTTTTCTGTATCTAGGTGTCGGATGTGGAAGTCCAGGGTGTCCAAGCATTCCGCTCCGTAGTTTCCTGTGCCCAGGTGTCGGATGTGGAAGTTCTGGTTGTCCAGGTATTCCGCTTCGTAGTTTTCTGTATCTAGGTGTCGGATGTGAAAGTCCAGGGTGTCCAGGTATTCCGCTTCGTAGTTTTCTGTATCTAGGTGTCGGATGTGGAAGTCCAGGGTGTCCAAATGTTCCGCTCCATAGTTTCATGTATCTAGGTACTGGATGTGGAAGTCTAGGGTGTCTAGATGTTCCGCTCCATAGTTTCTTGTATCTAGGTACTGTATGTGGAAGTCCAGGGTGTCCAGATGTTCCGCACCATAGTCTCTTGTATCTAGGTACTGGATGTGGAAGTCTAGGGTGTCTAGATGTTCCGCTTCGTAGTTTTCTGTATCTAGGTGTCGGATGTAGAAGTCCAGGGTGTCCAGATGTTCCGCTTCGTAGTTTCTTGTATCTAGGTACTGGATGTGGAAGTCCAGGGTGTCCAGGTATTCCGCTTCGTAGTTTTCTGTATCTAGGTGTCGGATGTGGAAGTCCAGGGTGTCCAGATGTTCCGCTTCGTAGTTTCTTGTATCTAGGTACTGGATGTGGAAGTCCAGGGTGTCCAGGTATTCCGCTTCGTAGTTTTCTGTATCTAGGTGTCGGATGTGGAAGTCCAGGGTGTCCAGATGTTCCGCTTCGTAGTTTCTTGTATCTAGGTACTGGATGTGGAAGTCCAGGGTGTCCAGGTATTCCGCTTCGTAGTTTTCTGTATCTAGGTGTCGGATGTGGAAGTCCAGGGTGTCCAGATGTTCCGCTCCATAGTTTCATGTATCTAGGTACTGGATGTGGAAGTCTAGGGTGTCTAGATGTTCCGCTCCATAGTTTCTTGTATCTAGGTACTGGACGTGGAAGTCCAGGGTGTCCAGATGTTACGCTCCATAGTCTCTTGTATCTAGGTACTGGATGTGGAAGTCTAGGGTGTCAAGATGTTCCGCTTCGTAGTTTTCTGTATCTAGGTGTCGGATGTGGAAGTCCAGGGTGTCCAGGTATTCCGCTCCGTAGTTTCCTGTGTCCAGGTATTGGATGTGGAAGTCCAGGGTATGCAGGTATTCCGCTACGTAGTTTGTTGTGTCTAGGTACTGGATGTGGAAGTCCAGGGTGTCCAGGATTTCCGCTTCGTAGTTTTCTGTATCTAGGTGTCGGATGTGGAAGTCCAGGGTGTCCAAGCATTCCGCTCCGTAGTTTCCTGTGCCCAGGTGTCGGATGTGGAAGTTCTGGTTGTCCAGGTATTCCGCTTCGTAGTTTTCTGTATCTAGGTGTCGGATGTGAAAGTCCAGGGTGTCCAGGTATTCCGCTTCGTAGTTTTCTGTATCTAGGTATCGGATGTGGAAGTCCAGGGTGTCCAGGTATTCCGCTTCGTAGTTTTCTGTATCTAGGTGTCGGATGTGGAAGTCCAGGGTGTCCAGGCATTCCGCTCCGTAGTTTCCTGTGCCCAGGTGTCGGATGTGGAAGTTCAGGGTGTCCAGGTATTCCGCTTCGTAGTTTTCTGTATCTAGGTGTCGGATGTGGAAGTCCAGGGTGCCCAGGTATTCCGTTTCGTAGTTTTCTGTATCTAGGTGTCGGATGTGGAAGTCCAGGGTGTCCAGGCATTCCGTTCCGTAGTTTCCTGTGCCCAGGTGTCGGATGTGGAAGTCCAGGGTGTCCAGGTATTCCGCTCCGTAGTTTCCTGTGTCCAGGTATTGGATGTGGAAGTCCAGGGTATCCAGGTATTCCGCTACGTAGTTTGTTGTGTCTAGGTACTGGATGTGGAAGTCCAGGGTGTCCAGGTATTCCGCTTCGTAGTTTTCTGTATCTAGGTGTCGGATGTGGAAGTTCAGGGTGTCCAGGTATTCCGCTTCGTAGTTTTCTGTATCTAGGTGTCGGATGTGGAAGTCCAGGGAGTCCAGGTATTCCGCTTCGTAGTTTTCTGTATCTAGGTGTCGGATGTGGAAGTCCAGGGTGTCCAGGTATTCCGCTTCGTAGTTTTCTGTATCTAGGTGTCGGATGTGGAAGTCCAGGGTGTCCAGATGTTCCGCTCCATAGTCTCTTGTATCTAGGTACTGGATGTGGAAGTCTAGGGTGTCTAGATGTTCCGCTTCGTAGTTTTCTGTATCTAGGTGTCGGATGTAGAAGTCCAGGGTGTCCAGATGTTCCGCTTCGTAGTTTCTTGTATCTAGGTACTGGATGTGGAAGTCCAGGGTGTCCAGGTATTCCGCTTCGTAGTTTTCTGTATCTATGTGTCGGATGTGGAAGTCCAGGGTGTCCAGATGTTCCGCTTCGAAGTTTCTTGTATCTAGGTACTGGATGTGGAAGTCCAGGGTGTCCAGGTATTCCGCTTCGTAGTTTTCTGTATCTAGGTGTCGCATGTGGAAGTCCAGGGTGTCCAGATGTTCCGCTTCGTAGTTTCTTGTATCTAGGTACTGGATGTGGAAGTCCAGGGTGTCCAGGTATTCCGCTTCGTAGTTTTCTGTATCTAGGTGTCGGATGTGGAAGTCCAGGGTGTCCAAATGTTCCGCTCCGTAGTTTCTTGTATCTAGGTACTGGATGTGAAAGTCTAGGGTGTCTAGATGTTCCGCTCCGTAGTTTGTTGTATCTAGGTACTGGATGTGGAAGTCCAGGGTGTCCAGGTATTCCGCTTCGTAGTTTTCTGTATCTAGGTGTCGGATGTGGAAGTCCAGGGTGTCCAGGTATTCCGCTTCGTAGTTTTCTGTATCTAGGTGTCGGATGTGGAAGTCCCGGGTGTCCAGATGTTCCGCTCCATAGTTTCATGTATCTAGGTACTGGATGTGGAAGTCTAGGGTGTCTAGATGTTCCGCTCCATAGTTTCTTGTATCTAGGTACTGGACGTGGAAGTCCAGGGTGTCCAGATGTTCCGCTCCATAGTCTCTTGTATCTAGGTACTGGATGTGGAAGTCTAGGGTGTCTAGATGTTCCGCTTCGTAGTTTTCTGTATCTAGGTGTCGGATGTAGAAGTCCAGGGTGTCCAGATGTTCCGCTTCGTAGTTTCTTGTATCTAGGTACTGGATGTGGAAGTCCAGGGTGTCCAGGTATTCCGCTTCGTAGTTTTCTGTATCTAGGTGTCGGATGTGGAAGTCCAGGGTGTCCAGATGTTCCGCTTCGTAGTTTCTTGTATCTAAGTACTGGATGTGGAAGTCCAGGGTGTCCAGGTATTCCGCTTCGTGGTTTTCTGTATCTAGGTGTCGGATGTGGAAGTCCAGGGTGTCCAAATGTTCCGCTCCATAGTTTCATGTATCTAGGTACTGGATGTGGAAGTCTAGGGTGTCTAGATGTTCCGCTCCATAGTTTCTTGTATCTAGGTACTGTATGTGGAAGTCCAGGGTGTCCAGATGTTCCGCACCATAGTCTCTTGTATCTAGGTACTGGATGTGGAAGTCTAGGGTGTCTAGATGTTCCGCTTCGTAGTTTTCTGTATCTAGGTGTCGGATGTAGAAGTCCAGGGTGTCCAGATGTTCCGCTTCGTAGTTTCTTGTATCTAGGTACTGGATGTGGAAGTCCAGGGTGTCCAGGTATTCCGCTTCGTAGTTTTCTGTATCTAGGTGTCGGATGTGGAAGTCCAGGGTGTCCAGATGTTCCGCTTCGTAGTTTCTTGTATCTAGGTACTGGATGTGGAAGTCCAGGGTGTCCAGGTATTCCGCTTCGTAGTTTTCTGTATCTAGGTGTCGGATGTGGAAGTCCAGGGTGTCCAGATGTTCCGCTTCGTAGTTTCTTGTATCTAGGTACTGGATGTGGAAGTCCAGGGTGTCCAGGTATTCCGCTTCGTAGTTTTCTGTATCTAGGTGTCGGATGTGGAAGTCCAGGGTGTCCAGATGTTCCGCTCCATAGTTTCATGTATCTAGGTACTGGATGTGGAAGTCTAGGGTGTCTAGATGTTCCGCTCCATAGTTTCTTGTATCTAGGTACTGGACGTGGAAGTCCAGGGTGTCCAGATGTTCCGCTCCATAGTCTCTTGTATCTAGGTACTGGATGTGGAAGTCTAGGGTGTCTAGATGTTCCGCTTCGTAGTTTTCTGTATCTAGGTGTCGGATGTGGAAGTCCAGGGTGTCCAGGTATTCCGCTCCGTAGTTTCCTGTGTCCAGGTATTGGATGTGGAAGTCCAGGGTATGCAGGTATTCCGCTACGTAGTTTGTTGTGTCTAGGTACTGGATGTGGAAGTCCAGGGTGTCCAGGATTTCCGCTTCGTAGTTTTCTGTATCTAGGTGTCGGATGTGGAAGTCCAGGGTGTCCAAGCATTCCGCTCCGTAGTTTCCTGTGCCCAGGTGTCGGATGTGGAAGTTCTGGTTGTCCAGGTATTCCGCTTCGTAGTTTTCTGTATCTAGGTGTCGGATGTGAAAGTCCAGGGTGTCCAGGTATTCCGCTTCGTAGTTTTCTGTATCTAGGTATCGGATGTGGAAGTCCAGGGTGTCCAGGTATTCCGCTTCGTAGTTTTCTGTATCTAGGTGTCGGATGTGGAAGTCCAGGGTGTCCAGGCATTCCGCTCCGTAGTTTCCTGTGCCCAGGTGTCGGATGTGGAAGTTCAGGGTGTCCAGGTATTCCGCTTCGTAGTTTTCTGTATCTAGGTGTCGGATGTGGAAGTCCAGGGTGCCCAGGTATTCCGCTTCGTAGTTTTCTGTATCTAGGTGTCGGATGTGGAAGTCCAGGGTGTCCAGGCATTCCGTTCCGTAGTTTCCTGTGCCCAGGTGTCGGATGTGGAAGTCCAGGGTGTCCAGGTATTCCGCTCCGTAGTTTCCTGTGTCCAGGTATTGGATGTGGAAGTCCAGGGTATCCAGGTATTCCGCTACGTAGTTTCTTGTATCTAGGTACTGGATGTGGAAGTCCAGGGTGTCCAGGTATTCCGCTTCGTAGTTTTCTGTATCTATGTGTCGGATGTGGAAGTCCAGGGTGTCCAGATGTTCCGCTTCGAAGTTTCTTGTATCTAGGTACTGGATGTGGAAGTCCAGGGTGTCCAGGTATTCCGCTTCGTAGTTTTCTGTATCTAGGTGTCGGATGTGGAAGTTCAGGGTGTCCAGGTATTCCGCTTCGTAGTTTTCTGTATCTAGGTGTCGGATGTGGAAGTCCAGGGAGTCCAGGTATTCCGCTTCGTAGTTTTCTGTATCTAGGTGTCGGATGTGGAAGTCCAGGGTGTCCAGGTATTCCGCTTCGTAGTTTTCTGTATCTAGGTGTCGGATGTGGAAGTCCAGGGTGTCCAGATGTTCCGCTCCATAGTCTCTTGTATCTAGGTACTGGATGTGGAAGTATAGGGTGTCTAGATGTTCCGCTTCGTAGTTTTCTGTATCTAGGTGTCGGATGTAGAAGTCCAGGGTGTCCAGATGTTCCGCTTCGTAGTTTCTTGTATCTACGTACTGGATGTGGAAGTCCAGGGTGTCCAGGTATTCCGCTTCGTAGTTTTCTGTATCTATGTGTCGGATGTGGAAGTCCAGGGTGTCCAGATGTTCCGCTTCGAAGTTTCTTGTATCTAGGTACTGGATGTGGAAGTCCAGGGTGTCCAGGTATTCCGCTTCGTAGTTTTCTGTATCTAGGTGTCGCATGTGGAAGTCCAGGGTGTCCAGATGTTCCGCTTCGTAGTTTCTTGTATCTAGGTACTGGATGTGGAAGTCCAGGGTGTCCAGGTATTCCGCTTCGTAGTTTTCTGTATCTAGGTGTCGGATGTGGAAGTCCAGGGTGTCCAAATGTTCCGCTCCGTAGTTTCTTGTATCTAGGTATTGGATGTGGATGTCCAGGGTGTTCAGGTATTCCGCTTCGTAGTTTTCTGTATCTAGGTGTCGGATGTGGAAGTCCAGGGTGTCCAGATGTTCCGCTCCGTAGTTTCTTGTATCTAGGTACTGGATGTGGAAGTCCAGGGTGTCCAGGTATTCCGCTTCGTAGTTTTCTGTATCTAGGTGTCGGATGTGGAAGTCCAGGGTGTCCAGATGTTCCGCTCCATAGTTTCATGTATCTAGGTACTGGATGTGGAAGTCTAGGGTGTCTAGATGTTCCGCTCCATAGTTTCTTGTATCTAGGTACTGGACGTGGAAGTCCAGGGTGTCCAGATGTTCCGCTCCATAGTCTCTTGTATCTAGGTACTGGATGTGGAAGTCTAGGGTGTCTAGATGTTCCGCTTCGTAGTTTTCTGTATCTAGGTGTCGGATGTGGAAGTCCAGGGTGTCCAGGTATTCCGCTCCGTAGTTTCCTGTGTCCAGGTATTGGATGTGGAAGTCCAGGGTATGCAGGTATTCCGCTACGTAGTTTGTTGTGTCTAGGTACTGGATGTGGAAGTCCAGGGTGTCCAGGATTTCCGCTTCGTAGTTTTCTGTATCTAGGTGTCGGATGTGGAAGTCCAGGGTGTCCAAGCATTCCGCTCCGTAGTTTCCTGTGCCCAGGTGTCGGATGTGGAAGTTCTGGTTGTCCAGGTATTCCGCTTCGTAGTTTTCTGTATCTAGGTGTCGGATGTGAAAGTCCAGGGTGTCCAGGTATTCCGCTTCGTAGTTTTCTGTATCTAGGTATCGGATGTGGAAGTCCAGGGTGTCCAGGTATTCCGCTTCGTAGTTTTCTGTATCTAGGTGTCGGATGTGGAAGTCCAGGGTGTCCAGGCATTCCGCTCCGTAGTTTCCTGTGCCCAGGTGTCGGATGTGGAAGTTCAGGGTGTCCAGGTATTCCGCTTCGTAGTTTTCTGTATCTAGGTGTCGGATGTGGAAGTCCAGGGTGCCCAGGTATTCCGCTTCGTAGTTTTCTGTATCTAGGTGTCGGATGTGGAAGTCCAGGGTGTCCAGGCATTCCGTTCCGTAGTTTCCTGTGCCCAGGTGTCGGATGTGGAAGTCCAGGGTGTCCAGGTATTCCGCTCCGTAGTTTCCTGTGTCCAGGTATTGGATGTGGAAGTCCAGGGTATCCAGGTATTCCGCTACGTAGTTTCTTGTATCTAGGTACTGGATGTGGAAGTCCAGGGTGTCCAGGTATTCCGCTTCGTAGTTTTCTGTATCTATGTGTCGGATGTGGAAGTCCAGGGTGTCCAGATGTTCCGCTTCGAAGTTTCTTGTATCTAGGTACTGGATGTGGAAGTCCAGGGTGTCCAGGTATTCCGCTTCGTAGTTTTCTGTATCTAGGTGTCGGATGTGGAAGTTCAGGGTGTCCAGGTATTCCGCTTCGTAGTTTTCTGTATCTAGGTGTCGGATGTGGAAGTCCAGGGAGTCCAGGTATTCCGCTTCGTAGTTTTCTGTATCTAGGTGTCGGATGTGGAAGTCCAGGGTGTCCAGGTATTCCGCTTCGTAGTTTTCTGTATCTAGGTGTCGGATGTGGAAGTCCAGGGTGTCCAGATGTTCCGCTCCATAGTCTCTTGTATCTAGGTACTGGATGTGGAAGTATAGGGTGTCTAGATGTTCCGCTTCGTAGTTTTCTGTATCTAGGTGTCGGATGTAGAAGTCCAGGGTGTCCAGATGTTCCGCTTCGTAGTTTCTTGTATCTAGGTACTGGATGTGGAAGTCCAGGGTGTCCAGGTATTCCGCTTCGTAGTTTTCTGTATCTATGTGTCGGATGTGGAAGTCCAGGGTGTCCAGATGTTCCGCTTCGAAGTTTCTTGTATCTAGGTACTGGATGTGGAAGTCCAGGGTGTCCAGGTATTCCGCTTCGTAGTTTTCTGTATCTAGGTGTCGCATGTGGAAGTCCAGGGTGTCCAGATGTTCCGCTTCGTAGTTTCTTGTATCTAGGTACTGGATGTGGAAGTCCAGGGTGTCCAGGTATTCCGCTTCGTAGTTTTCTGTATCTAGGTGTCGGATGTGGAAGTCCAGGGTGTCCAGATGTTCCGCTCCGTAGTTTCTTGTATCTAGGTACTGGATGTGGAAGTCTAGGGTGTCTAGATGTTCCGCTCCGTAGTTTGTTGTATCTAGGTACTGGATGTGGAAGTCCAGGGTGTCCAGGTATTCCGCTTCGTAGTTTTCTGTATCTAGGTGTCGGATGTGGAAGTCCAGGGTGTCCAAATGTTCCGCTCCGTAGTTTCTTGTATCTAGGTATTGGATGTGGATGTCCAGGGTGTTCAGGTATTCCGCTTCGTAGTTTTCTGTATCTAGGTGTCGGATGTGGAAGTCCAGGGTGTCCAGATGTTCCGCTCCGTAGTTTCTTGTATTTAGGTACTGGATGTGGAAGTCCAGGGTGTCCCGGTATTCCGCTACGTAGTTTCTTGTATCTAGGTACTGGATGTGGAAGTCCAGGGTATCCAGGTATTCCGCTTCGTAGTTTTCTGTATCTAGGTGTCGGATGTGGAAGTCCAGGGTGTTCAGGTGTTCCGCTCTGTAGTTTCTTGTATCTAAGTACTGGATGTGGAAGTCCAGGGTATCCAGGTATTCCGCTCCGTAGTTTCTTGTATCCAGGGACTGGATGTGGAAGTCCAGGGTATCCAGGTATTCCGCTTCGTAGTTTTCTGTATCTAGGTGTCGGATGTGGAAGTCCTGGGTGTCCAAATGTTCCGCTCCGTAGTTTCTTGTATCTAGGTATTGGATGTGGATGTCCAGGGTGTTCAGGTATTCCGCTTCGTAGTTTTCTGTATCTAGGTGTCGGATGTGGAAGTCCAGGGTGTCCAGATGTTCCGCTCCGTAGTTTCTTGTATTTAGGTACTGGATGTGGAAGTCCAGGGTGTCCCGGTATTCCGCTACGTAGTTTCTTGTATCTAGGTACTGGATGTGGAAGTCCGGGGTATCCAGGTATTCCCCTTCGTAGTTTTCTGTATCTACGTACTGGATGTGGAATTCCAGGGTGTTCAGGTGTTCCGCTCTGTAGTTTCTTGTATCTAAGTACTGGATGTGGAAGTCCAGGGTATCCAGGTATTCCGCTCCGTAGTTTCTTGTATCCAGGGACTGGATGTGGAAGTCCAGGGTATCCAGGTATTCCGCTTCGTAGTTTTCTGTATCTAGGTGTCGGATGTGGAAGTCCAGGGTATCCAGGTATTTCGCTTCGTTGTTTTCTGTATCTAGATGTCGGATGTGGAAGTTCAGGGTGTTCAGGTGTTCCGCTCCGTAGTATCTTGTATCTAGGTACTGGATGTGGAAGTCCGGGGTATCCAGGTATTCCACTTCGTAGTTTTCTGTATCTACGTACTGGATGTGGAAGTCCAGGGTGTTCAGGTGTTCCACTCTGTAGTTTCTTGTATCTAAGTACTGGATGTGGAAGTCCAGGGTATCCAGGTATTCCGCTTCGTGTTTTTCTGTATCTAGGTGTCGGATGTGGAAGTCCAGGGTGTCCAGATGTTCCGCTCCATAGTTTCATGTATCTAGGTACTGGATGTGGAAGTCTAGGGTGTCCAGATGTTCCGCTCCATAGTTTCTTGTATCTAGGTACTGGACGTGGAAGTCCAGGGTGTCCAGATGTTCCGCTCCATAGTCTCTTGTATCTAGGTACTGGATGTGGAAGTCTAGGGTGTCTAGATGTTCCGATTCGTAGTTTTCTGTATCTAGGTGTCGGATGTAGAAGTCCAGGGTGTCCACATGTTCCGCTTCGTAGTTTCTTGTATCTAGATACTGGATGTGGAAGTCCAGGGTGTCCAGGTATTCCGCTTCGTAGTTTTCTGTATCTAGGTGTCGGATGTGGAAGTCCAGGGTGTCCAGATGTTCCGCTTCGTAGTTTCTTGTATCTAGGTACTGGATGTGGAAGTCCAGGGTGTCCAGGTATTCCGCTTCGTGGTTTTCTGTACCTAGGTGTCGGATGTGGAAGTCCAGGGTGTCCAGATGTTCCGCTCCATAGTTTCATGTATCTAGGTACTGGATGTGGAAGTCTAGGGTGTCCAGATGTTCCGCTCCATAGTTTCTTGTATCTAGGTACTGGACGTGGAAGTCCAGGGTGTCCAGATGTTCCGCTCCATAGTCTCTTGTATCTAGGTACTGGATGTGGAAGTCTAGGGTGTCTAGATGTTCCGCTTCGTAGTTTTCTGTATCTAGGTGTCGGATGTAGAAGTCCAGGGTGTCCAGATGTTCCGCTTCGTAGTTTCTTGTATCTAGATACTGGATGTGGAAGTCCAGGGTGTCCAGGTATTCCGCTTCGTAGTTTTCTGTATCTAGGTGTCGGATGTGGAAGTCCAGGGTGTCCAGATGTTCCGCTTCGTAGTTTCTTGTATCTAGGTACTGGATGTGGAAGTCCAGGGTGTCCAGGTATTCCGCTTCGTAGTTTTCTGTATCTAGGTGTCGGATGTGGAAGTCCAGGGTGTCCAAATGTTCCGCTCCATAGTTTCATGTATCTAGGTACTGGATGTGGAAGTCTAGGGTGTCTAGATGTTCCGCTCCATAGTTTCTTGTATCTAGGTACTGGATGTGGAAGTCCAGGGTGTCCAGATGTTCCGCTCCATAGTCTCTTGTATCTAGGTACTGGATGTGGAAGTCTAGGGTGTCTAGATGTTCCGCTTCGTAGTTTTCTGTATCTAGGTGTCGGATGTAGAAGTCCAGGGTGTCCAGATGTTCCGCTTCGTAGTTTCTTGTATCTAGATACTGGATGTGGAAGTCCAGGGTGTCCAGGTATTCCGCTTCGTAGTTTTCTGTATCTAGGTGTCGGATGTGGAAGTCCAGGGTGTCCAGATGTTCCGCTTCGTAGTTTCTTGTATCTAGGTACTGGATGTGGAAGTCCAGGGTGTCCAGGTATTCCGCTTCGTAGTTTTCTGTATCTAGGTGTCGGATGTGGAAGTCCAGGGTGTCCAGATGTTCCGCTCCGTAGTTTCTTGTATCTAGGTACTGGATGTGGAAGTCTAGGGTGTCTAGATGTTCCGCTCCGTAGTTTCTTGTATCTAGGTACTGGATGTGGAAGTCCAGGGTGTCCAGGTATTCCGCTTCGTAGTTTTCTGTATCTAGGTGTCGGATGTGGAATTCCAGGGTGTCCAGATGTTCCGCTTCGTAGTTTCTTGTATCTAGATGCTGGATGTGGAAGTCCAGGGTGTCCAGGTATTCCGCTTCGTAGTTTTCTGTATCTAGGTGTCGGATGTGGAAGTCCAGGGTGTCCAGATGTTCCGCTTCGTAGTTTCTTGTATCTAGGTACTGGATGTGGAAGTCCAGGGTGTCCAGGTATTCCGCTTCGTAGTTTTCTGTATCTAGGTGTCGGATGTGGAAGTCCAGGGTGTCCAGATGTTCCGCTCCGTAGTTTCTTGTATCTAGGTACTGGATGTGGAAGTCTAGGGTGTCTAGATGTTCCGCTCCGTAGTTTCTTGTATCTAGGTGTCGGATGTGGAAGTCCAGGGTGTCCAGATGTTCCGCTCCGTAGTTTCTTGTATCTAGGTACTGGATGTGGAAGTCTAGGGTGTCTAGATGTTCCGCTCCGTAGTTTCTTGTATCTAGGTACTGGATGTGGAAGTCCAGGATGTCCAGGTATTCCGCTTCGTAGTTTTCTGTATCTAGGTACTGGATGTGGAAGTCCAGGGTGTCCAGGTATTCCGCTTCGTAGTTTTCTGTATCTAGGTGTCGGATGTGGAAGTCCAGGGTGTCCAGATGTTCCGCTCCGTAGTTTCTTGTATTTAGGTGTCGGATGTGGAAGTCCAGGGTGTCCCGGTATTCCGCTCCGTAGTTTCTTGTATCTAGGTACTGGATGTGGAAGTCCAGGGTGTCCAGGTATTCCGCTTCGTAGTTTTCTGTATCTAGGTGTCGGATGTGGAAGTCCAGGGTGTCCAGATGTTCCGCTCCGTAGTTTCTTGTATCTAGGTACTGGATGTGGAAGTCTAGGGTGTCTAGATGTCCCGCTCCGTAGTTTCTTGTATCTAGGTACTGGATGTGGAAGTCCAGGGTGTCCAGGTATTCCGCTTCGTAGTTTTCTGTATCTAGGTGTCGGATGTGGAAGTCCAGGGTGTCCAGATGTTCCGCTCCGTAGTTTCTTGTATCTAGGTATTGGATGTGGATGTCCAGGGTGTTCAGGTATTCCGCTTCGTAGTTTTCTGTATCTAGGTGTCGCATGTGGAAGTCCAGGGAGTCCAGATGTTCCGCTCCGTAGTTTCTTGTATCTAGGTACTGGATGTGGAAGTCCAGGGTGTCCAGGTATTCCGCTTCGTAGTTTTCTGTATCTAGGTGTCGGATGTGGAAGTCCAGGGTGTCCAGATGTTCCGCTCCGTAGTTTCTTGTATTTAGGTACTGGATGTGGAAGTCCAGGGTGTCCCGGTATTCCGCTCCGTAGTTTCTTGTATCTAGGTACTGGATGTGGAAGTCCGGGGTATCCAGGTATTCCGCTTCGTAGTTTTCTGTATCTACGTACTGGATGTGGAAGTCCAGGGTGTTCAGGTGTTCCGCTCTGTAGTTTCTTGTATCTAAGTACTGGATGTGGAAGTCCGGGGTATCCAGGTATTCCACTTCGTAGTTTTCTGTATCTACGTACTGGATGTGGAAGTCCAGGGTGTTCAGGTGTTCCACTCTGTAGTTTCTTGTATCTAAGTACTGGATGTGGAAGTCCAGGGTATCCAGGTATTCCGCTTCGTGGTTTTCTGTATCTAGGTGTCGGATGTGGAAGTCCAGGGTGTCCAGATGTTCCGCTCCATAGTTTCATGTATCTAGGTACTGGATGTGGAAGTCTAGGGTGTCCAGATGTTCCGCTCCATAGTTTCTTGTATCTAGGTACTGGACGTGGAAGTCCAGGGTGTCCAGATGTTCCGCTCCATAGTCTCTTGTATCTAGGTACTGGATGTGGAAGTCTAGGGTGTCTAGATGTTCCGCTTCGTAGTTTTCTGTATCTAGGTGTCGGATGTAGAAGTCCAGGGTGTCCAGATGTTCCGCTTCGTAGTTTCTTGTATCTAGATACTGGATGTGGAAGTCCAGGGTGTCCAGGTATTCCGCTTCGTAGTTTTCTGTATCTAGGTGTCGGATGTGGAAGTCCAGGGTGTCCAGATGTTCCGCTTCGTAGTTTCTTGTATCTAGGTACTGGATGTGGAAGTCCAGGGTGTCCAGGTATTCCGCTTCGTGGTTTTGTGTATCTAGGTGTCGGATGTGGAAGTCCAGGGTGTCCAGATGTTCCGCTCCATAGTTTCATGTATCTAGGTACTGGATGTGGAAGTCTAGGGTGTCCAGATGTTCCGCTCCATAGTTTCTTGTATCTAGGTACTGGACGTGGAAGTCCAGGGTGTCCAGATGTTCCGCTCCAAAGTCTCTTGTATCTAGGTACTGGATGTGGAAGTCTAGGGTGTCTAGATGTTCCGCTTCGTAGTTTTCTGTATCTAGGTGTCGGATGTAGAAGTCCAGGGTGTCCAGATGTTCCGCTTCGTAGTTTCTTGTATCTAGATACTGGATGTGGAAGTCCAGGGTGTCCAGGTATTCCGCTTCGTAGTTTTCTGTATCTAGGTGTCGGATGTGGAAGTCCAGGGTGTCCAGATGTTCCGCTTCGTAGTTTCTTGTATCTAGGTACTGGATGTGGAAGTCCAGGGTGTCCAGGTATTCCGCTTCGTAGTTTTCTGTATCTAGGTGTCGGATGTGGAAGTCCAGGGTGTCCAAATGTTCCGCTCCATAGTTTCATGTATCTAGGTACTGGATGTGGAAGTCTAGGGTGTCTAGATGTTCCGCTCCATAGTTTCTTGTATCTAGGTACTGGATGTGGAAGTCCAGGGTGTCCAGATGTTCCGCTCCATAGTCTCTTGTATCTAGGTACTGGATGTGGAAGTCTAGGGTGTCTAGATGTTCCGCTTCGTAGTTTTCTGTATCTAGGTGTCGGATGTAGAAGTCCAGGGTGTCCAGATGTTCCGCTTCGTAGTTTCTTGTATCTAGATACTGGATGTGGAAGTCCAGGGTGTCCAGGTATTCCGCTTCGTAGTTTTCTGTATCTAGGTGTCGGATGTGGAAGTCCAGGGTGTCCAGATGTTCCGCTTCGTAGTTTCTTGTATCTAGGTACTGGATGTGGAAGTCCAGGGTGTCCAGGTATTCCGCTTCGTGGTTTTCTGTATCTAGGTGTCGGATGTGGAAGTCCAGGGTGTCCAGATGTTCCGCTCCATAGTTTCATGTATCTAGGTACTGGATGTGGAAGTCTAGGGTGTCCAGATGTTCCGCTCCATAGTTTCTTGTATCTAGGTACTGGACGTGGAAGTCCAGGGTGTCCAGATGTTCCGCTCCAAAGTCTCTTGTATCTAGGTACTGGATGTGGAAGTCTAGGGTGTCTAGATGTTCCGCTTCGTAGTTTTCTGTATCTAGGTGTCGGATGTAGAAGTCCAGGGTGTCCAGATGTTCCGCTTCGTAGTTTCTTGTATCTAGATACTGGATGTGGAAGTCCAGGGTGTCCAGGTATTCCGCTTCGTAGTTTTCTGTATCTAGGTGTCGGATGTGGAAGTCCAGGGTGTCCAGATGTTCCGCTTCGTAGTTTCTTGTATCTAGGTACTGGATGTGGAAGTCCAGGGTGTCCAGGTATTCCGCTTCGTAGTTTTCTGTATCTAGGTGTCGGATGTGGAAGTCCAGGGTGTCCAAATGTTCCGCTCCATAGTTTCATGTATCTAGGTACTGGATGTGGAAGTCTAGGGTGTCTAGATGTTCCGCTCCATAGTTTCTTGTATCTAGGTACTGGATGTGGAAGTCCAGGGTGTCCAGATGTTCCGCTCCATAGTCTCTTGTATCTAGGTACTGGATGTGGAAGTCTAGGGTGTCTAGATGTTCCGCTTCGTAGTTTTCTGTATCTAGGTGTCGGATGTAGAAGTCCAGGGTGTCCAGATGTTCCGCTTCGTAGTTTCTTGTATCTAGATACTGGATGTGGAAGTCCAGGGTGTCCAGGTATTCCGCTTCGTAGTTTTCTGTATCTAGGTGTCGGATGTGGAAGTCCAGGGTGTCCAGATGTTCCGCTTCGTAGTTTCTTGTATCTAGGTACTGGATGTGGAAGTCCAGGGTGTCCAGGTATTCCGCTTCGTAGTTTTCTGTATCTAGGTGTCGGATGTGGAAGTCCAGGGTGTCCAGATGTTCCGCTCCGTAGTTTCTTGTATCTAGGTACTGGATGTGGAAGTCTAGGGTGTCTAGATGTTCCGCTCCGTAGTTTCTTGTATCTAGGTACTGGATGTGGAAGTCCAGGGTGTCCAGGTATTCCGCTTCGTGGTTTTCTGTATCTAGGTGTCGGATGTGGAAGTCCAGGGTGTCCAGATGTTCCGCTCCATAGTTTCATGTATCTAGGTACTGGATGTGGAAGTCTAGGGTGTCCAGATGTTCCGCTTCGTAGTTTTCTGTATCTAGGTGTCGGATGTGGAAGTCCAGGGTGTCCAAATGTTCCGCTCCATAGTTTCATGTATCTAGGTACTGGATGTGGAAGTCTAGGGTGTCTAGATGTTCCGCTCCATAGTTTCTTGTATCTAGGTACTGGATGTGGAAGTCCAGGGTGTCCAGATGTTCCGCTCCATAGTCTCTTGTATCTAGGTACTGGATGTGGAAGTCTAGGGTGTCTAGATGTTCCGCTTCGTAGTTTTCTGTATCTAGGTGTCGGATGTAGAAGTCCAGGGTGTCCAGATGTTCCGCTTCGTAGTTTCTTGTATCTAGATACTGGATGTGGAAGTCCAGGGTGTCCAGGTATTCCGCTTCGTAGTTTTCTGTATCTAGGTGTCGGATGTGGAAGTCCAGGGTGTCCAGATGTTCCGCTTCGTAGTTTCTTGTATCTAGGTACTGGATGTGGAAGTCCAGGGTGTCCAGGTATTCCGCTTCGTAGTTTTCTGTATCTAGGTGTCGGATGTGGAAGTCCAGGGTGTCCAGATGTTCCGCTCCGTAGTTTCTTGTATCTAGGTACTGGATGTGGAAGTCTAGGGTGTCTAGATGTTCCGCTCCGTAGTTTCTTGTATCTAGGTACTGGATGTGGAAGTCCAGGGTGTCCAGGTATTCCGCTTCGTGGTTTTCTGTATCTAGGTGTCGGATGTGGAAGTCCAGGGTGTCCAGATGTTCCGCTCCATAGTTTCATGTATCTAGGTACTGGATGTGGAAGTCTAGGGTGTCCAGATGTTCCGCTCCATAGTTTCTTGTATCTAGGTACTGGACGTGGAAGTCCAGGGTGTCCAGATGTTCCGCTCCAAAGTCTCTTGTATCTAGGTACTGGATGTGGAAGTCTAGGGTGTCTAGATGTTCCGCTTCGTAGTTTTCTGTATCTAGGTGTCGGATGTAGAAGTCCAGGGTGTCCAGATGTTCCGCTTCGTAGTTTCTTGTATCTAGATACTGGATGTGGAAGTCCAGGGTGTCCAGGTATTCCGCTTCGTAGTTTTCTGTATCTAGGTGTCGGATGTGGAAGTCCAGGGTGTCCAGATGTTCCGCTTCGTAGTTTCTTGTATCTAGGTACTGGATGTGGAAGTCCAGGGTGTCCAGGTATTCCGCTTCGTAGTTTTCTGTATCTAGGTGTCGGATGTGGAAGTCCAGGGTGTCCAAATGTTCCGCTCCATAGTTTCATGTATCTAGGTACTGGATGTGGAAGTCCAGGGTGTCCAGATGTTCCGCTCCATAGTCTCTTGTATCTAGGTACTGGATGTGGAAGTCTAGGGTGTCTAGATGTTCCGCTTCGTAGTTTTCTGTATCTAGGTGTCGGATGTAGAAGTCCAGGGTGTGCAGATGTTCCGCTTCGTAGTTTCTTGTATCTAGATACTGGATGTGGAAGTCCAGGGTGTCCAGGTATTCCGCTTCGTAGTTTTCTGTATCTAGGTGTCGGATGTGGAAGTCCAGGGTGTCCAGATGTTCCGCTTCGTAGTTTCTTGTATCTAGGTACTGGATGTGGAAGTCCAGGGTGTCCAGGTATTCCGCTTCGTAGTTTTCTGTATCTAGGTGTCGGATGTGGAAGTCCAGGGTGTCCAGATGTTCCGCTCCGTAGTTTCTTGTATCTAGGTACTGGATGTGGAAGTCTAGGGTGTCTAGATGTTCCGCTCCGTAGTTTCTTGTATCTAGGTACTGGATGTGGAAGTCCAGGGTGTCCAGGTATTCCGCTTCGTAGTTTTCTGTATCTAGGTGTCGGATGTGGAATTCCAGGGTGTCCAGATGTTCCGCTTCGTAGTTTCTTGTATCTAGATGCTGGATGTGGAAGTCCAGGGTGTCCAGGTATTCCGCTTCGTAGTTTTCTGTATCTAGGTGTCGGATGTGGAAGTCCAGGGTGTCCAGATGTTCCGCTTCGTAGTTTCTTGTATCTAGGTACTGGATGTGGAAGTCCAGGGTGTCCAGGTATTCCGCTTCGTAGTTTTCTGTATCTAGGTGTCGGATGTGGAAGTCCAGGGTGTCCAGATGTTCCGCTCCGTAGTTTCTTGTATCTAGGTACTGGATGTGGAAGTCTAGGGTGTCTAGATGTTCCGCTCCGTAGTTTCTTGTATCTAGGTGTCGGATGTGGAAGTCCAGGGTGTCCAGATGTTCCGCTCCGTAGTTTCTTGTATCTAGGTACTGGATGTGGAAGTCTAGGGTGTCTAGATGTTCCGCTCCGTAGTTTCTTGTATTTAGGTGTCGGATGTGGAAGTCCAGGGTGTCCCGGTATTCCGCTCCGTAGTTTCTTGTATCTAGGTACTGGATGTGGAAGTCCAGGGTGTCCAGGTATTCCGCTTCGTAGTTTTCTGTATCTAGGTGTCGGATGTGGAAGTCCAGGGTGTCCAGATGTTCCGCTCCGTAGTTTCTTGTATCTAGGTACTGGATGTGGAAGTCTAGGGTGTCTAGATGTCCCGCTCCGTAGTTTCTTGTATCTAGGTACTGGATGTGGAAGTCCAGGGTGTCCAGGTATTCCGCTTCGTAGTTTTCTGTATCTAGGTGTCGGATGTGGAAGTCCAGGGTGTCCAGATGTTCCGCTCCGTAGTTTCTTGTATCTAGGTATTGGATGTGGATGTCCAGGGTGTCCAGGTATTCCGCTTCGTAGTTTTCTGTATCTAGGTGTCGGATGTGGAAGTCCAGGGTGTCCAGATGTTCCGCTCCGTAGTTTCTTGTATTTAGGTACTGGATGTGGAAGTTCAGGGTGTCCCGGTATTCCGCTCCGTAGTTTCTTGTATCTAGGTACTGGATGTGGAAGTCCGGGGTATCCAGGTATTCCGCTTCGTAGTTTTCTGTATCTACGTACTGGATGTGGAAGTCCAGGGTGTTCAGGTGTTCCGCTCTGTAGTTTCTTGTATCCAAGTACTGGATGTGGAAGTCCAGGGTATCCAGGTATTCCGCTACGTAGTTTTCTGTATCTAGGTGTCGGATGTGGAAGTCCAGGGTATCCAGGTATTTCGCTTCGTTGTTTTCTGTATCTAGGTACTGGATGTGGAAGTCCAGGGTGTCCAGGTATTCCGCTTCGTAGTTTTCTGTATCTAGGTGTCGGATGTGGAAGTCCAGGGTGTCCAGATGTTCCGCTCCGTAGTTTCTTGTATTTAGGTACTGGATGTGGAAGTCCAGGGTGTCCCGGTATTCCGCTCCGTAGTTTCTTGTATCTAGGTACTGGATGTGGAAGTCCGGGGTATCCAGGTATTCCGCTTCGTAGTTTTCTGTATCTACGTACTGGATGTGGAAGTCCAGGGTGTTCAGGTGTTCCGCTCTGTAGTTTCTTGTATCTAAGTACTGGATGTGGAAGTCCAGGGTATCCAGGTATTCCGCTACGTAGTTTTCTGTATCTAGGTGTCGGATGTGGAAGTCCAGGGTATCCAGGTATTTCGCTTCGTTGTTTTCTGTATCTAGATGTCGGATGTGGAAGTTCAGGGTGTTCAGGTGTTCCGCTCCGTAGTATCTTGTATCTAGGTACTGGATGTGGAAGTCCGGGGTATCCAGGTATTCCACTTCGTAGTTTTCTGTATCTACGTACTGGATGTGGAAGTCCAGGGTGTTCAGGTGTTCCACTCTGTAGTTTCTTGTATCTAAGTACTGGATGTGGAAGTCCAGGGTATCCAGGTATTCCGCTTCGTGGTTTTCTGTATCTAGGTGTCGGATGTGGAAGTCCAGGGTGTCCAGATGTTCCGCTTCGTAGTTTCTTGTATCTAGGTACTGGATGTGGAAGTCCAGGGTGTCCAGGTATTCCGCTTCGTAGTTTTCTGTATCTAGGTGTCGGATGTAGAAGTCCAGGGTGTCCAGATGTTCCGCTTCGTAGTTTCTTGTATCTAGATACTGGATGTGGAAGTCCAGGGTGTCCAGGTATTCCGCTTCGTAGTTTTCTGTATCTAGGTGTCGGATGTGGAAGTCCAGGGTGTCCAGATGTTCCGCTTCGTAGTATCTTGTATCTAGGTACTGGATGTGGAAGTCCAGGGTGTCCAGGTATTCCGCTTCGTAGTTTTCTGTATCTAGGTGTCGGATGTGGAAGTCCAGGGTGTCCAAATGTTCCGCTCCATAGTTTCATGTATCTAGGTACTGGATGTGGAAGTCCAGGGTGTCCAGATGTTCCGCTCCATAGTCTCTTGTATCTAGGTACTGGATGTGGAAGTCTAGGGTGTCTAGATGTTCCGCTTCGTAGTTTTCTGTATCTAGGTGTCGGATGTAGAAGTCCAGGGTGTGCAGATGTTCCGCTTCGTAGTTTCTTGTATCTAGATACTGGATGTGGAAGTCCAGGGTGTCCAGGTATTCCGCTTCGTAGTTTTCTGTATCTAGGTGTCGGATGTGGAAGTCCAGGGTGTCCAGATGTTCCGCTTCGTAGTTTCTTGTATCTAGGTACTGGATGTGGAAGTCCAGGGTGTCCAGGTATTCCGCTTCGTAGTTTTCTGTATCTAGGTGTCGGATGTGGAAGTCCAGGGTGTCCAGATGTTCCGCTCCGTAGTTTCTTGTATCTAGGTACTGGATGTGGAAGTCTAGGGTGTCTAGATGTTCCGCTCCGTAGTTTCTTGTATCTAGGTACTGGATGTGGAAGTCCAGGGTGTCCAGGTATTCCGCTTCGTAGTTTTCTGTATCTAGGTGTCGGATGTGGAATTCCAGGGTGTCCAGATGTTCCGCTTCGTAGTTTCTTGTATCTAGATGCTGGATGTGGAAGTCCAGGGTGTCCAGGTATTCCGCTTCGTAGTTTTCTGTATCTAGGTGTCGGATGTGGAAGTCCAGGGTGTCCAGATGTTCCGCTTCGTAGTTTCTTGTATCTAGGTACTGGATGTGGAAGTCCAGGGTGTCCAGGTATTCCGCTTCGTAGTTTTCTGTATCTAGGTGTCGGATGTGGAAGTCCAGGGTGTCCAGATGTTCCGCTCCGTAGTTTCTTGTATCTAGGTACTGGATGTGGAAGTCTAGGGTGTCTAGATGTTCCGCTCCGTAGTTTCTTGTATCTAGGTGTCGGATGTGGAAGTCCAGGGTGTCCAGATGTTCCGCTCCGTAGTTTCTTGTATCTAGGTACTGGATGTGGAAGTCTAGGGTGTCTAGATGTTCCGCTCCGTAGTTTCTTGTATTTAGGTGTCGGATGTGGAAGTCCAGGGTGTCCCGGTATTCCGCTCCGTAGTTTCTTGTATCTAGGTACTGGATGTGGAAGTCCAGGGTGTCCAGGTATTCCGCTTCGTAGTTTTCTGTATCTAGGTGTCGGATGTGGAAGTCCAGGGTGTCCAGATGTTCCGCTCCGTAGTTTCTTGTATCTAGGTACTGGATGTGGAAGTCTAGGGTGTCTAGATGTCCCGCTCCGTAGTTTCTTGTATCTAGGTACTGGATGTGGAAGTCCAGGGTGTCCAGGTATTCCGCTTCGTAGTTTTCTGTATCTAGGTGTCGGATGTGGAAGTCCAGGGTGTCCAGATGTTCCGCTCCGTAGTTTCTTGTATCTAGGTATTGGATGTGGATGTCCAGGGTGTCCAGGTATTCCGCTTCGTAGTTTTCTGTATCTAGGTGTCGGATGTGGAAGTCCAGGGTGTCCAGATGTTCCGCTCCGTAGTTTCTTGTATTTAGGTACTGGATGTGGAAGTTCAGGGTGTCCCGGTATTCCGCTCCGTAGTTTCTTGTATCTAGGTACTGGATGTGGAAGTCCGGGGTATCCAGGTATTCCGCTTCGTAGTTTTCTGTATCTACGTACTGGATGTGGAAGTCCAGGGTGTTCAGGTGTTCCGCTCTGTAGTTTCTTGTATCTAAGTACTGGATGTGGAAGTCCAGGGTATCCAGGTATTCCGCTACGTAGTTTTCTGTATCTAGGTGTCGGATGTGGAAGTCCAGGGTATCCAGGTATTTCGCTTCGTTGTTTTCTGTATCTAGGTACTGGATGTGGAAGTCCAGGGTGTCCAGGTATTCCGCTTCGTAGTTTTCTGTATCTAGGTGTCGGATGTGGAAGTCCAGGGTGTCCAGATGTTCCGCTCCGTAGTTTCTTGTATTTAGGTACTGGATGTGGAAGTCCAGGGTGTCCCGGTATTCCGCTCCGTAGTTTCTTGTATCTAGGTACTGGATGTGGAAGTCCGGGGTATCCAGGTATTCCGCTTCGTAGTTTTCTGTATCTACGTACTGGATGTGGAAGTCCAGGGTGTTCAGGTGTTCCGCTCTGTAGTTTCTTGTATCTAAGTACTGGATGTGGAAGTCCAGGGTATCCAGGTATTCCGCTACGTAGTTTTCTGTATCTAGGTGTCGGATGTGGAAGTCCAGGGTATCCAGGTATTTCGCTTCGTTGTTTTCTGTATCTAGATGTCGGATGTGGAAGTTCAGGGTGTTCAGGTGTTCCGCTCCGTAGTATCTTGTATCTAGGTACTGGATGTGGAAGTCCGGGGTATCCAGGTATTCCACTTCGTAGTTTTCTGTATCTACGTACTGGATGTGGAAGTCCAGGGTGTTCAGGTGTTCCACTCTGTAGTTTCTTGTATCTAAGTACTGGATGTGGAAGTCCAGGGTATCCAGGTATTCCGCTTCGTGGTTTTCTGTATCTAGGTGTCGGATGTGGAAGTCCAGGGTGTCCAGATGTTCCGCTCCATAGTTTCATGTATCTAGGTACTGGATGTGGAAGTCTAGGGTGTCCAGATGTTCCGCTCCATAGTTTCTTGTATCTAGGTACTGGATGTGGAAGTCCAGGGTGTCCAGGTATTCCGCTTCGTAGTTTTCTGTATCTAGGTGTCGGATGTGGAAGTCCAGGGTGTCCAGATGTTCCGCTCCGTAGTTTCTTGTATCTAGGTACTGGATGTGGAAGTCTAGGGTGTCTAGATGTTCCGCTCCGTAGTTTCTTGTATCTAGGTACTGGATGTGGAAGTCCAGGGTGTCCAGGTATTCCGCTTCGTAGTTTTCTGTATCTAGGTGTCGGATGTGGAATGCCAGGGTGTCCAGATGTTCCGCTTCGTAGTTTCTTGTATCTAGATGCTGGATGTGGAAGTCCAGGGTGTCCAGGTATTCCGCTTCGTAGTTTTCTGTATCTAGGTGTCGGATGTGGAAGTCCAGGGTGTCCAGATGTTCCGCTTCGTAGTTTCTTGTATCTAGGTACTGGATGTGGAAGTCCAGGGTGTCCAGGTATTCCGCTTCGTAGTTTTCTGTATCTAGGTGTCGGATGTGGAAGTCCAGGGTGTCCAGATGTTCCGCTCCGTAGTTTCTTGTATCTAGGTACTGGATGTGGAAGTCTAGGGTGTCTAGATGTTCCGCTCCGTAGTTTCTTGTATCTAGGTGTCGGATGTGGAAGTCCAGGGTGTCCAGATGTTCCGCTCCGTAGTTTCTTGTATCTAGGTACTGGATGTGGAAGTCTAGGGTGTCTAGATGTTCCGCTCCGTAGTTTCTTGTATTTAGGTGTCGGATGTGGAAGTCCAGGGTGTCCCGGTATTCCGCTCCGTAGTTTCTTGTATCTAGGTACTGGATGTGGAAGTCCAGGGTGTCCAGGTATTCCGCTTCGTAGTTTTCTGTATCTAGGTGTCGGATGTGGAAGTCCAGGGTGTCCAGATGTTCCGCTCCGTAGTTTCTTGTATCTAGGTACTGGATGTGGAAGTCTAGGGTGTCTAGATGTCCCGCTCCGTAGTTTCTTGTATCTAGGTACTGGATGTGGAAGTCCAGGGTGTCCAGGTATTCCGCTTCGTAGTTTTCTGTATCTAGGTGTCGGATGTGGAAGTCCAGGGTGTCCAGATGTTCCGCTCCGTAGTTTCTTGTATCTAGGTATTGGATGTGGATGTCCAGGGTGTTCAGGTATTCCGCTTCGTAGTTTTCTGTATCTAGGTGTCGGATGTGGAAGTCCAGGGAGTCCAGATGTTCCGCTCCGTAGTTTCTTGTATCTAGGTACTGGATGTGGAAGTCCAGGGTGTCCAGGTATTCCGCTTCGTAGTTTTCTGTATCTAGGTGTCGGATGTGGAAGTCCAGGGTGTCCAGATGTTCCGCTCCGTAGTTTCTTGTATTTAGGTACTGGATGTGGAAGTTCAGGGTGTCCCGGTATTCCGCTCCGTAGTTTCTTGTATCTAGGTACTGGATGTGGAAGTCCGGGGTATCCAGGTATTCCGCTTCGTAGTTTTCTGTATCTACGTACTGGATGTGGAAGTCCAGGGTGTTCAGGTGTTCCGCTCTGTAGTTTCTTGTATCTAAGTACTGGATGTGGAAGTCCAGGGTATCCAGGTATTCCGCTACGTAGTTTTCTGTATCTAGGTGTCGGATGTGGAAGTCCAGGGTATCCAGGTATTTCGCTTCGTAGTTTTCTGTATCTAGGTGTCGGATGTGGAAGTCCAGGGTGTCCAGATGTTCCGCTCCGTAATTTCTTGTATTTAGGTACTGGATGTGGAAGTCCAGGGTGTCCCGGTATTCCGCTCCGTAGTTTCTTGTATCTAGGTACTGGATGTGGAAGTCCGGGGTATCCAGGTATTCCGCTTCGTAGTTTTCTGTATCTACGTACTGGATGTGGAAGTCCAGGGTGTTCAGGTGTTCCGCTCTGTAGTTTCTTGTATCTAAGTACTGGATGTGGAAGTCCAGGGTATCCAGGTATTCCGCTACGTAGTTTTCTGTATCTAGGTGTCGGATGTGGAAGTCCAGGGTATCCAGGTATTTCGCTTCGTTGTTTTCTGTATCTAGATGTCGGATGTGGAAGTTCAGGGTGTTCAGGTGTTCCGCTCCGTAGTATCTTGTATCTAGGTACTGGATGTGGAAGTCCGGGGTATCCAGGTATTCCACTTCGTAGTTTTCTGTATCTACGTACTGGATGTGGAAGTCCAGGGTGTTCAGGTGTTCCACTCTGTAGTTTCTTGTATCTAAGTACTGGATGTGGAAGTCCAGGGTATCCAGGTATTCCGCTTCGTGGTTTTCTGTATCTAGGTGTCGGATGTGGAAGTCCAGGGTGTCCAGATGTTCCGCTCCATAGTTTCATGTATCTAGGTACTGGATGTGGAAGTCTAGGGTGTCCAGATGTTCCGCTCCATAGTTTCTTGTATCTAGGTACTGGACGTGGAAGTCCAGGGTGTCCAGATGTTCCGCTCCATAGTCTCTTGTATCTAGGTACTGGATGTGGAAGTCTAGGGTGTCTAGATGTTCCGCTTCGTAGTTTTCTGTATCTAGGTGTCGGATGTAGAAGTCCAGGGTGTCCAGATGTTCCGCTTCGTAGTTTCTTGTATCTAGATACTGGATGTGGAAGTCCAGGGTGTCCAGGTATTCCGCTTCGTAGTTTTCTGTATCTAGGTGTCGGATGTGGAAGTCCAGGGTGTCCAGATGTTCCGCTTCGTAGTTTCTTGTATCTAGGTACTGGATGTGGAAGTCCAGGGTGTCCAGGTATTCCGCTTCGTGGTTTTCTGTATCTAGGTGTCGGATGTGGAAGTCCAGGGTGTCCAGATGTTCCGCTCCATAGTTTCATGTATCTAGGTACTGGATGTGGAAGTCTAGGGTGTCCAGATGTTCCGCTCCATAGTTTCTTGTATCTAGGTACTGGACGTGGAAGTCCAGGGTGTCCAGATGTTCCGCTCCAAAGTCTCTTGTATCTAGGTACTGGATGTGGAAGTCTAGGGTGTCTAGATGTTCCGCTTCGTAGTTTTCTGTATCTAGGTGTCGGATGTAGAAGTCCAGGGTGTCCAGATGTTCCGCTTCGTAGTTTCTTGTATCTAGATACTGGATGTGGAAGTCCAGGGTGTCCAGGTATTCCGCTTCGTAGTTTTCTGTATCTAGGTGTCGGATGTGGAAGTCCAGGGTGTCCAGATGTTCCGCTTCGTAGTTTCTTGTATCTAGGTACTGGATGTGGAAGTCCAGGGTGTCCAGGTATTCCGCTTCGTAGTTTTCTGTATCTAGGTGTCGGATGTGGAAGTCCAGGGTGTCCAAATGTTCCGCTCCATAGTTTCATGTATCTAGGTACTGGATGTGGAAGTCTAGGGTGTCTAGATGTTCCGCTCCATAGTTTCTTGTATCTAGGTACTGGATGTGGAAGTCCAGGGTGTCCAGATGTTCCGCTCCATAGTCTCTTGTATCTAGGTACTGGATGTGGAAGTCTAGGGTGTCTAGATGTTCCGCTTCGTAGTTTTCTGTATCTAGGTGTCGGATGTAGAAGTCCAGGGTGTCCAGATGTTCCGCTTCGTAGTTTCTTGTATCTAGATACTGGATGTGGAAGTCCAGGGTGTCCAGGTATTCCGCTTCGTAGTTTTCTGTATCTAGGTGTCGGATGTGGAAGTCCAGGGTGTCCAGATGTTCCGCTTCGTAGTTTCTTGTATCTAGGTACTGGATGTGGAAGTCCAGGGTGTCCAGGTATTCCGCTTCGTAGTTTTCTGTATCTAGGTGTCGGATGTGGAAGTCCAGGGTGTCCAGATGTTCCGCTTCGTAGTTTCTTGTATCTAGGTACTGGATGTGGAAGTCCAGGGTGTCCAGGTATTCCGCTTCGTAGTTTTCTGTATCTAGGTGTCGGATGTGGAAGTCCAGGGTGTCCAAATGTTCCGCTCCATAGTTTCATGTATCTAGGTACTGGATGTGGAAGTCTAGGGTGTCTAGATGTTCCGCTCCATAGTTTCTTGTATCTAGGTACTGGATGTGGAAGTCCAGGGTGTCCAGATGTTCCGCTCCATAGTCTCTTGTATCTAGGTACTGGATGTGGAAGTCTAGGGTGTCTAGATGTTCCGCTTCGTAGTTTTCTGTATCTAGGTGTCGGATGTAGAAGTCCAGGGTGTCCAGATGTTCCGCTTCGTAGTTTCTTGTATCTAGATACTGGATGTGGAAGTCCAGGGTGTCCAGGTATTCCGCTTCGTAGTTTTCTGTATCTAGGTGTCGGATGTGGAAGTCCAGGGTGTCCAGATGTTCCGCTTCGTAGTTTCTTGTATCTAGGTACTGGATGTGGAAGTCCAGGGTGTCCAGGTATTCCGCTTCGTAGTTTTCTGTATCTAGGTGTCGGATGTGGAAGTCCAGGGTGTCCAGATGTTCCGCTCCGTAGTTTCTTGTATCTACGTACTGGATGTGGAAGTCTAGGGTGTCTAGATGTTCCGCTCCGTAGTTTCTTGTATCTAGGTACTGGATGTGGAAGTCCAGGGTGTCCAGGTATTCCGCTTCGTGGTTTTCTGTATCTAGGTGTCGGATGTGGAAGTCCAGGGTGTCCAGATGTTCCGCTCCATAGTTTCATGTATCTAGGTACTGGATGTGGAAGTCTAGGGTGTCCAGATGTTCCGCTCCATAGTTTCTTGTATCTAGGTACTGGACGTGGAAGTCCAGGGTGTCCAGATGTTCCGCTCCAAAGTCTCTTGTATCTAGGTACTGGATGTGGAAGTCTAGGGTGTCTAGATGTTCCGCTTCGTAGTTTTCTGTATCTAGGTGTCGGATGTAGAAGTCCAGGGTGTCCAGATGTTCCGCTTCGTAGTTTCTTGTATCTAGATACTGGATGTGGAAGTCCAGGGTGTCCAGGTATTCCGCTTCGTAGTTTTCTGTATCTAGGTGTCGGATGTGGAAGTCCAGGGTGTCCAGATGTTCCGCTTCGTAGTTTCTTGTATCTAGGTACTGGATGTGGAAGTCCAGGGTGTCCAGGTATTCCGCTTCGTAGTTTTCTGTATCTAGGTGTCGGATGTGGAAGTCCAGGGTGTCCAAATGTTCCGCTCCATAGTTTCATGTATCTAGGTACTGGATGTGGAAGTCTAGGGTGTCTAGATGTTCCGCTCCATAGTTTCTTGTATCTAGGTACTGGATGTGGAAGTCCAGGGTGTCCAGATGTTCCGCTCCATAGTCTCTTGTATCTAGGTACTGGATGTGGAAGTCTAGGGTGTCTAGATGTTCCGCTTCGTAGTTTTCTGTATCTAGGTGTCGGATGTAGAAGTCCAGGGTGTCCAGATGTTCCGCTTCGTAGTTTCTTGTATCTAGATACTGGATGTGGAAGTCCAGGGTGTCCAGGTATTCCGCTTCGTAGTTTTCTGTATCTAGGTGTCGGATGTGGAAGTCCAGGGTGTCCAGATGTTCCGCTTCGTAGTTTCTTGTATCTAGGTACTGGATGTGGAAGTCCAGGGTGTCCAGGTATTCCGCTTCGTAGTTTTCTGTATCTAGGTGTCGGATGTGGAAGTCCAGGGTGTCCAGATGTTCCGCTCCGTAGTTTCTTGTATCTAGGTACTGGATGTGGAAGTCTAGGGTGTCTAGATGTTCCGCTCCGTAGTTTCTTGTATCTAGGTACTGGATGTGGAAGTCCAGGGTGTCCAGGTATTCCGCTTCGTAGTTTTCTGTATCTAGGTGTCGGATGTGGAATTCCAGGGTGTCCAGATGTTCCGCTTCGTAGTTTCTTGTATCTAGATGCTGGATGTGGAAGTCCAGGGTGTCCAGGTATTCCGCTTCGTAGTTTTCTGTATCTAGGTGTCGGATGTGGAAGTCCAGGGTGTCCAGATGTTCCGCTTCGTAGTTTCTTGTATCTAGGTACTGGATGTGGAAGTCCAGGGTGTCCAGGTATTCCGCTTCGTAGTTTTCTGTATCTAGGTGTCGGATGTGGAAGTCCAGGGTGTCCAGATGTTCCGCTCCGTAGTTTCTTGTATCTAGGTACTGGATGTGGAAGTCTAGGGTGTCTAGATGTTCCGCTCCGTAGTTTCTTGTATCTAGGTGTCGGATGTGGAAGTCCAGGGTGTCCAGATGTTCCGCTCCGTAGTTTCTTGTATCTAGGTACTGGATGTGGAAGTCTAGGGTGTCTAGATGTTCCGCTCCGTAGTTTCTTGTATTTAGGTGTCGGATGTGGAAGTCCAGGGTGTCCCGGTATTCCGCTCCGTAGTTTCTTGTATCTAGGTACTGGATGTGGAAGTCCAGGGTGTCCAGGTATTCCGCTTCGTAGTTTTCTGTATCTAGGTGTCGGATGTGGAAGTCCAGGGTGTCCAGATGTTCCGCTCCGTAGTTTCTTGTATCTAGGTACTGGATGTGGAAGTCTAGGGTGTCTAGATGTCCCGCTCCGTAGTTTCTTGTATCTAGGTACTGGATGTGGAAGTCCAGGGTGTCCAGGTATTCCGCTTCGTAGTTTTCTGTATCTAGGTGTCGGATGTGGAAGTCCAGGGTGTCCAGATGTTCCGCTCCGTAGTTTCTTGTATCTAGGTATTGGATGTGGATGTCCAGGGTGTTCAGGTATTCCGCTTCGTAGTTTTCTGTATCTAGGTGTCGGATGTGGAAGTCCAGGGAGTCCAGATGTTCCGCTCCGTAGTTTCTTGTATCTAGGTACTGGATGTGGAAGTCCAGGGTGTCCAGGTATTCCGCTTCGTAGTTTTCTGTATCTAGGTGTCGGATGTGGAAGTCCAGGGTGTCCAGATGTTCCGCTCCGTAGTTTCTTGTATTTAGGTACTGGATGTGGAAGTCCAGGGTGTCCCGGTATTCCGCTCCGTAGTTTCTTGTATCTAGGTACTGGATGTGGAAGTCCGGGGTATCCAGGTATTCCGCTTCGTAGTTTTCTGTATCTACGTACTGGATGTGGAAGTCCAGGGTGTTCAGGTGTTCCGCTCTGTAGTTTCTTGTATCTAAGTACTGGATGTGGAAGTCCAGGGTATCCAGGTATTCCGCTACGTAGTTTTCTGTATCTAGGTGTCGGATGTGGAAGTCCAGGGTATCCAGGTATTTCGCTTCGTTGTTTTCTGTATCTAGATGTCGGATGTGGAAGTTCAGGGTGTTCAGGTGTTCCGCTCCGTAGTATCTTGTATCTAGGTACTGGATGTGGAAGTCCGGGGTATCCAGGTATTCCACTTCGTAGTTTTCTGTATCTACGTACTGGATGTGGAAGTCCAGGGTGTTCAGGTGTTCCACTTTGTAGTTTCTTGTATCTAAGTACTGGATGTGGAAGTCCAGGGTATCCAGGTATTCCGCTTCGTGGTTTTCTGTATCTAGGTGTCGGATGTGGAAGTCCAGGGTGTCCAGATGTTCCGCTCCATAGTTTCATGTATCTAGGTACTGGATGTGGAAGTCTAGGGTGTCCAGATGTTCCGCTCCATAGTTTCTTGTATCTAGGTACTGGACGTGGAAGTCCAGGGTGTCCAGATGTTCCGCTCCATAGTCTCTTGTATCTAGGTACTGGATGTGGAAGTCTAGGGTGTCTAGATGTTCCGCTTCGTAGTTTTCTGTATCTAGGTGTCGGATGTAGAAGTCCAGGGTGTCCAGATGTTCCGCTTCGTAGTTTCTTGTATCTAGATACTGGATGTGGAAGTCCAGGGTGTCCAGGTATTCCGCTTCGTAGTTTTCTGTATCTAGGTGTCGGATGTGGAAGTCCAGGGTGTCCAGATGTTCCGCTTCGTAGTTTCTTGTATCTAGGTACTGGATGTGGAAGTCCAGGGTGTCCAGGTATTCCGCTTCGTGGTTTTCTGTATCTAGGTGTCGGATGTGGAAGTCCAGGGTGTCCAGATGTTCCGCTCCATAGTTTCATGTATCTAGGTACTGGATGTGGAAGTCTAGGGTGTCCAGATGTTCCGCTCCATAGTTTCTTGTATCTAGGTACTGGACGTGGAAGTCCAGGGTGTCCAGATGTTCCGCTCCAAAGTCTCTTGTATCTAGGTACTGGATGTGGAAGTCTAGGGTGTCTAGATGTTCCGCTTCGTAGTTTTCTGTATCTAGGTGTCGGATGTAGAAGTCCAGGGTGTCCAGATGTTCCGCTTCGTAGTTTCTTGTATCTAGATACTGGATGTGGAAGTCCAGGGTGTCCAGGTATTCCGCTTCGTAGTTTTCTGTATCTAGGTGTCGGATGTGGAAGTCCAGGGTGTCCAGATGTTCCGCTTCGTAGTTTCTTGTATCTAGGTACTGGATGTGGAAGTCCAGGGTGTCCAGGTATTCCGCTTCGTAGTTTTCTGTATCTAGGTGTCGGATGTGGAAGTCCAGGGTGTCCAAATGTTCCGCTCCATAGTTTCATGTATCTAGGTACTGGATGTGGAAGTCTAGGGTGTCTAGATGTTCCGCTCCATAGTTTCTTATATCTAGGTACTGGATGTGGAAGTCCAGGGTGTCCAGATGTTCCGCTCCATAGTCTCTTGTATCTAGGTACTGGATGTGGAAGTCTAGGGTGTCTAGATGTTCCGCTTCGTAGTTTTCTGTATCTAGGTGTCGGATGTAGAAGTCCAGGGTGTCCAGATGTTCCGCTTCGTAGTTTCTTGTATCTAGATACTGGATGTGGAAGTCCAGGGTGTCCAGGTATTCCGCTTCGTAGTTTTCTGTATCTAGGTGTCGGATGTGGAAGTCCAGGGTGTCCAGATGTTCCGCTTCGTAGTTTCTTGTATCTAGGTACTGGATGTGGAAGTCCAGGGTGTCCAGGTATTCCGCTTCGTAGTTTTCTGTATCTAGGTGTCGGATGTGGAAGTCCAGGGTGTCCAGATGTTCCGCTCCGTAGTTTCTTGTATCTAGGTACTGGATGTGGAAGTCTAGGGTGTCTAGATGTTCCGCTCCGTAGTTTCTTGTATCTAGGTACTGGATGTGGAAGTCCAGGGTGTCCAGGTATTCCGCTTCGTAGTTTTCTGTATCTAGGTGTCGGATGTGGAATTCCAGGGTGTCCAGATGTTCCGCTTCGTAGTTTCTTGTATCTAGATGCTGGATGTGGAAGTCCAGGGTGTCCAGGTATTCCGCTTCGTAGTTTTCTGTATCTAGGTGTCGGATGTGGAAGTCCAGGGTGTCCAGATGTTCCGCTTCGTAGTTTCTTGTATCTAGGTACTGGATGTGGAAGTCCAGGGTGTCCAGGTATTCCGCTTCGTAGTTTTCTGTATCTAGGTGTCGCATGTGGAAGTCCAGGGTGTCCAGATGTTCCGCTCCGTAGTTTCTTGTATCTAGGTACTGGATGTGGAAGTCTAGGGTGTCTAGATGTTCCGCTCCGTAGTTTCTTGTATCTAGGTGTCGGATGTGGAAGTCCAGGGTGTCCAGATGTTCCGCTCCGTAGTTTCTTGTATCTAGGTACTGGATGTGGAAGTCTAGGGTGTCTAGATGTTCCGCTCCGTAGTTTCTTGTATCTAGGTACTGGATGTGGAAGTCCAGGGTGTCCAGGTATTCCGCTTCGTAGTTTTCTGTATCTAGGTACTGGATGTGGAAGTCCAGGGTGTCCAGGTATTCCGCTTCGTAGTTTTCTGTATCTAGGTGTCGGATGTGGAAGTCCAGGGTGTCCAGATGTTCCGCTCCGTAGTTTCTTGTATTTAGGTGTCGGATGTGGAAGTCCAGGGTGTCCCGGTATTCCGCTCCGTAGTTTCTTGTATCTAGGTACTGGATGTGGAAGTCCAGGGTGTCCAGGTATTCCGCTTCGTAGTTTTCTGTATCTAGGTGTCGGATGTGGAAGTCCAGGGTGTCCAGATGTTCCGCTCCGTAGTTTCTTGTATCTAGGTACTGGATGTGGAAGTCTAGGGTGTCTAGATGTCCCGCTCCGTAGTTTCTTGTATCTAGGTACTGGATGTGGAAGTCCAGGGTGTCCAGGTATTCCGCTTCGTAGTTTTCTGTATCTAGGTGTCGGATGTGGAAGTCCAGGGTGTCCAGATGTTCCGCTCCGTAGTTTCTTGTATCTAGGTATTGGATGTGGATGTCCAGGGTGTTCAGGTATTCCGCTTCGTAGTTTTCTGTATCTAGGTGTCGGATGTGGAAGTCCAGGGAGTCCAGATGTTCCGCTCCGTAGTTTCTTGTATCTAGGTACTGGATGTGGAAGTCCAGGGTGTCCAGGTATTCCGCTTCGTAGTTTTCTGTATCTAGGTGTCGGATGTGGAAGTCCAGGGTGTCCAGATGTTCCGCTCCGTAGTTTCTTGTATCTAGGTACTGGATGTGGAAGTCTAGGGTGTCTAGATGTTCCGCTCCGTAGTTTCTTGTATCTAGGTACTGGATGTGGAAGTCCAGGGTGTCCAGGTATTCCGCTTCGTAGTTTTCTGTATCTAGGTGTCGGATGTGGAATTCCAGGGTGTCCAGATGTTCCGCTTCGTAGTTTCTTGTATCTAGATGCTGGATGTGGAAGTCCAGGGTGTCCAGGTGTTCCGCTTCGTAGTTTTCTGTATCTAGGTGTCGGATGTGGAAGTCCAGGGTGTCCAGATGTTCCGCTTCGTAGTTTCTTGTATCTAGGTACTGGATGTGGAAGTCCAGGGTGTCCAGGTATTCCGCTTCGTAGTTTTCTGTATCTAGGTGTCGGATGTGGAAATCCAGGGAGTCCAGATGTTCCGCTCCGTAGTTTCTTGTATCTAGGTACTGGATGTGGAAGTCTAGGGTGTCTAGATGTTCCGCTCCGTAGTTTCTTGTATCTAGGTGTCGGATGTGGAAGTCCAGGGTGTCCAGATGTTCCGCTCCGTAGTTTCTTGTATCTAGGTACTGGATGTGGAAGTCTAGGGTGTCTAGATGTTCCGCTCCGTAGTTTCTTGTATCTAGGTACTGGATGTGGAAGTCCAGGGTGTCCAGGTATTCCGCTTCGTAGTTTTCTGTATCTAGGTACTGGATGTGGAAGTCCAGGGTGTCCAGGTATTCCGCTTCGTAGTTTTCTGTATCTAGGTGTCGGATGTGGAAGTCCAGGGTGTCCAGATGTTCCGCTCCGTAGTTTCTTGTATTTAGGTGTCGGATGTGGAAGTCCAGGGTGTCCCGGTATTCCGCTCCGTAGTTTCTTGTATCTAGGTACTGGATGTGGAAGTCCAGGGTGTCCAGGTATTCCGCTTCGTAGTTTTCTGTATCTAGGTGTCGGATGTGGAAGTCCAGGGTGTCCAGATGTTCCGCTCCGTAGTTTCTTGTATCTAGGTACTGGATGTGGAAGTCTAGGGTGTCTAGATGTCCCGCTCCGTAGTTTCTTGTATCTAGGTACTGGATGTGGAAGTCCAGGGTGTCCAGGTATTCCGCTTCGTAGTTTTCTGTATCTAGGTGTCGGATGTGGAAGTCCAGGGTGTCCAGATGTTCCGCTCCGTAGTTTCTTGTATCTAGGTATTGGATGTGGATGTCCAGGGTGTTCAGGTATTCCGCTTCGTAGTTTTCTGTATCTAGGTGTCGGATGTGGAAGTCCAGGGAGTCCAGATGTTCCGCTCCGTAGTTTCTTGTATCTAGGTACTGGATGTGGAAGTCCAGGGTGTCCAGGTATTCCGCTTCGTAGTTTTCTGTATCTAGGTGTCGTATGTGGAAGTCCAGGGTGTCCAGATGTTCCGCTCCGTAGTTTCTTGTATTTAGGTACTGGATGTGGAAGTCCAGGGTGTCCCGGTATTCCGCTCCGTAGTTTCTTGTATCTAGGTACTGGATGTGGAAGTCCGGGGTATCCAGGTATTCCGCTTCGTAGTTTTCTGTATCTACGTACTGGATGTGGAAGTCCAGGGTGTTCAGGTGTTCCGCTCTGTAGTTTCTTGTATCTAAGTACTGGATGTGGAAGTCCAGGGTATCCAGGTATTCCGCTACGTAGTTTTCAGTATCTAGGTGTCGGATGTGGAAGTCCAGGGTGTCCAGGTATTCCGCTCCGTAGTTTCTTGTATCCAGGGACTGGATGTGGAAGACCAGGGTATCCAGGTATTCCGCTTCGTGGTTTTCTGTATCTAGGTGTCGGATGTGGAAGTCCAGGGTGTCCAGATGTTCCGCTCCATAGTTTCTTGTATCTAGGCACTGGATGTGGAAGTCTAGGGTGTCTAGATGTTCCGCTCCATAGTTTCTTGTATCTAGGTACTGGACGTGGAAGTCCAGGGTGTCCAGATGTTCCGCTCCATAGTCTCTTGTATCTAGGTACTGGATGTGGAAGTCTAGGGTGTCTAGATGTTCCGCTTCGTAGTTTTCTGTATCTAGGTGTCGGATGTAGAAGTCCAGGGTGTCCAGATGTTCCGCTTCGTAGTTTCTTGTATCTAGGTACTGGATGTGGAAGTCCAGGGTGTCCAGGTATTCCGCTTCGTAGTTTTCTGTATCTAGGTGTCGGATGTGGAAGTCCAGGGTGTCCAGGTATTCCACTTCGTAGATTTCTGTATCTACGTACTGGATGTGGAAGTCCAGGGTGTTCAGGTGTTCCGCTCTGTAGTTTCTTGTATCTAAGTACTGGATGTGGAAGTCCAGGGTATCCAGGTATTCCGCTACGTAGTTTTCTGTATCTAGGTGTCGGATGTGGAAGTCCAGGGTGTCCAGGTATTCCGCTCCGTAGTTTCTTGTATCCAGGGACTGGATGTGGAAGACCAGGGTATCCAGGTATTCCGCTTCGTGGTTTTCTGTATCTAGGTGTCGGATGTGGAAGTCCAGGGTGTCCAGATGTTCCGCTCCATAGTTTCTTGTATCTAGGTACTGGATGTGGAAGTCTAGGGTGTCTAGATGTTCCGCTCCATAGTTTCTTGTATCTAGGTACTGGACGTGGAAGTCCAGGGTGTCCAGATGTTCCGCTCCATAGTCTCTTGTATCTAGGTACTGGATGTGGAAGTCTAGGGTGTCTAGATGTTCCGCTTCGTAGTTTTCTGTATCTAGGTGTCGGATGTAGAAGTCCAGGGTGTCCAGATGTTCCGCTTCGTAGTTTCTTGTATCTAGGTACTGGATGTGGAAGTCCAGGGTGTCCAGGTATTCCGCTTCGTAGTTTTCTGTATCTAGGTGTCGGATGTGGAAGTCCAGGGTGTCCAGATGTTCCGCTTCGTAGTTTCTTGTATCTAGGTACTGGATGTGGAAGTCCAGGGTGTCCAGGTATTCCGCTTCGTAGTTTTCTGTATCTAGGTGTCGGATGTGGAAGTCCAGGGTGTCCAAATGTTCCGCTCCATAATTTCATGTATCTAGGTACTGGATGTGGAAGTCTAGGGTGTCTAGATGTTCCGCTCCATAGTTTCTTGTATCTAGGTACTGGATGTGGAAGTCCAGGGTGTCCAGATGTTCCGCTCCATAGTCTCTTGTATCTAGGTACTGGATGTGGAAGTCTAGGGTGTCTAGATGTTCCGCTTCGTAGTTTTCTGTATCTAGGTGTCGGATGTAGAAGTCCAGGGTGTCCAGATGTTCCGCTTCGTAGTTTCTTGTATCTAGGTACTGGATGTGGAAGTCCAGGGTGTCCAGGTATTCCGCTTCGTAGTTTTCTGTATCTAGGTGTCGGATGTGGAAGTCCAGGGTGTCCAGATGTTCCGCTTCGTAGTTTCTTGTATCTAGGTACTGGATGTGGAAGTCCAGGGTGTCCAGGTATTCCGCTTCGTAGTTTTCTGTATCTAGGTGTCGGATGTGGAAGTCCAGGGTGTCCAGATGTTCCGCTTCGTAGTTTCTTCTATCTAGGTACTGGATGTGGAAGTCCAGGGTGTCCAGGTATTCCGCTTCGTAGTTTTCTGTATCTAGGTGTCGGATGTGGAAGTCCAGGGTGTCCAGATGTTCCGCTTCGTAGTTTTCTGTATCTAGGTGTCGGATGTGGAAGTCCAGGGTGTCCAGATGTTCCGCTCCGTAGTTTCTTGTATCTAGGTATTGGATGTGGATGTCCAGGGTGTTCAGGTATTCCGCTTCGTAGTTTTCTGTATCTAGGTGTCGGATGTGGAAGTCCAGGGTGTCCAGATGTTCCGCTCCGTAGTTTCTTGTATTTAGGTACTGGATGTGGAAGTCCAGGGTGTCCCGGTATTCCGCTACGTAGTTTCTTGTATCTAGGTACTGGATGTGGAAGTCCGGGGTATCCAGGTATTCCCCTTCGTAGTTTTCTGTATCTACGTACTGGATGTGGAATTCCAGGGTGTTCAGGTGTTCCGCTCTGTAGTTTCTTGTATCTAAGTACTGGATGTGGAAGTCCAGGGTATCCAGGTATTCCGCTCCGTAGTTTCTTGTATCCAGGGACTGGATGTGGAAGTCCAGGGTATCCAGGTATTCCGCTTCGTAGTTTTCTGTATCTAGGTGTCGGATGTGGAAGTCCAGGGTATCCAGGTATTTCGCTTCGTTGTTTTCTGTATCTAGATGTCGGATGTGGAAGTTCAGGGTGTTCAGGTGTTCCGCTCCGTAGTTTCTTGTATCTAGGTACTGGATGTGGAAGTCCGGGGTATCCAGGTATTCCACTTCGTAGATTTCTGTATCTACGTACTGGATGTGGAAGTCCAGGGTGTTCAGGTGTTCCGCTCTGTAGTTTCTTGTATCTAAGTACTGGATGTGGAAGTCCAGGGTATCCAGGTATTCCGCTTCGTGGTTTTCTGTATCTAGGTGTCGGATGTGGAAGTCCAGGGTGTCCAGATGTTCCGCTCCATAGTTTCATGTATCTAGGTACTGGATGTGGAAGTCTAGGGTGTCCAGATGTTCCGCTTCGTAGTTTCTTGTATCTAGATACTGGATGTCTAAGTCCAGGGTGTCCAGGTATTCCGCTTCGTAGTTTTCTGTATCTAGGTGTCGGATGTGGAAGTCCAGGGTGTCCAGATGTTCCGCTTCGTAGTTTCTTGTATCTAGGTACTGGATGTGGAAGTCCAGGGTGTCCAGATGTTCCGCTCCGTAGTTTCTTGTATCTAGGTACTGGATGTGGAAGTCTAGGGTGTCTAGATGTTCCGCTCCGTAGTTTCTTGTATCTAGGTACTGGATGTGGAAGTCCAGGGTGTCCAGGTATTCCGCTTCGTAGTTTTCTGTATCTAGGTGTCGGATGTGGAAGTCCAGGGTGTCCAGATGTTCCGCTTCGTAGTTTCTTGTATCTAGATACTGGATGTGGAAGTCCAGGGTGTCCAGGTATTCCGCTTCGTAGTTTTCTGTATCTACGTACTGGATGTGGAAGTCCAGGGTGTTCAGGTGTTCCGCTCTGTAGTTTCTTGTATCTAAGTACTGGATGTGGAAGTCCAGGGTATCCAGGTATTCCGCTTCGTGGTTTTCTGTATCTAGGTGTCGGATGTGGAAGTCCAGGGTGTCCAGATGTTCCGCTCCATAGTTTCATGTATCTAGGTACTGGATGTGGAAGTCTAGGGTGTCCAGATGTTCCGCTCCATAGTTTCTTGTATCTAGGTACTGGACGTGGAAGTCCAGGGTGTCCAGATGTTCCGCTCCATAGTCTCTTGTATCTAGGTACTGGATGTGGAAGTCTAGGGTGTCTAGATGTTCGGCTTCGTAGTTTTCTGTATCTAGGTGTCGGATGTAGAAGTCCAGGGTGTCCAGATGTTCCGCTTCGTAGTTTCTTGTATCTAGATACTGGATGTGGAAGTCCAGGGTGTCCAGGTATTCCGCTTCGTAGTTTTCTGTATCTAGGTGTCGGATGTGGAAGTCCAGGGTGTCCAGATGTTCCGCTTCGTAGTTTCTTGTATCTAGGTACTGGATGTGGAAGTCCAGGGTGTCCAGGTATTCCGCTTCGTAGTTTTCTGTATCTAGGTGTCGGATGTGGAAGTCCAGGGTGTCCAAATGTTCCGCTCCATAGTTTCATGTATCTAGGTACTGGATGTGGAAGTCTAGGGTGTCTAGATGTTCCGCTCCATAGTTTCATGTATCTAGGTACTGGATGTGGAAGTCCAGGGTGTCCAGATGTTCCGCTCCATAGTCTCTTGTATCTAGGTACTGGATGTGGAAGTCTAGGGTGTCTAGATGTTCCGCTTCGTAGTTTTCTGTATCTAGGTGTCGGATGTAGAAGTCCAGGGTGTCCAGATGTTCCGCTTCGTAGTTTCTTGTATCTAGATACTGGATGTGGAAGTCCAGGGTGTCCAGGTATTCCGCTTCGTAGTTTTCTGTATCTAGGTGTCGGATGTGGAAGTCCAGGGTGTCCAGATGTTCCGCTTCGTAGTTTCTTGTATCTAGGTACTGGATGTGGAAGTCCAGGGTGTCCAGGTATTCCGCTTCGTAGTTTTCTGTATCTAGGTGTCGGATGTGGAAGTCCAGGGTGTCCAAATGTTCCGCTCCATAGTTTCATGTATCTAGGTACTGGATGTGGAAGTCTAGGGTGTCTAGATGTTCCGCTCCATAGTTTCTTGTATCTAGGTACTCGATGTGGAAGTCCAGGGTGTCCAGATGTTCCGCTCCATAGTCTCTTGTATCTAGGTACTGGATGTGGAAGTCTAGGGTGTCTAGATGTTCCGCTTCGTAGTTTTCTGTATCTAGGTGTCGGATGTAGAAGTCCAGGGTGTCCAGATGTTCCGCTTCGTAGTTTCTTGTATCTAGATACTGGATGTGGAAGTCCAGGGTGTCCAGGTATTCCGCTTCGTAGTTTTCTGTATCTAGGTGTCGGATGTGGAAGTCCAGGGTGTCCAGATGTTCCGCTTCGTAGTTTCTTGTATCTAGGTACTGGATGTGGAAGTCCAGGGTGTCCAGATGTTCCGCTCCGTAGTTTCTTGTATCTAGGTACTGGATGTGGAAGTCTAGGGTGTCTAGATGTTCCGCTCCGTAGTTTCTTGTATCTAGGTACTGGATGTGGAAGTCCAGGGTGTCCAGGTATTCCGCTTCGTAGTTTTCTGTATCTAGGTGTCGGATGTGGAAGTCCAGGGTGTCCAGATGTTCCGCTTCGTAGTTTCTTGTATCTAGATACTGGATGTGGAAGTCCAGGGTGTCCAGGTATTCCGCTTCGTAGTTTTCAGTATCTACGTACTGGATGTGGAAGTCCAGGGTGTTCAGGTGTTCCGCTCTGTAGTTTCTTGTATCTAAGTACTGGATGTGGAAGTCCAGGGTATCCAGGTATTCCGCTTCGTGGTTTTCTGTATCTAGGTGTCGGATGTGGAAGTCCAGGGTGTCCAGATGTTCCGCTCCATAGTTTCATGTATCTAGGTACTGGATGTGGAAGTCTAGGGTGTCCAGATGTTCCGCTCCATAGTTTCTTGTATCTAGGTACTGGACGTGGAAGTCCAGGGTGTCCAGATGTTCCGCTCCATAGTCTCTTGTATCTAGGTACTGGATGTGGAAGTCTAGGGTGTCTAGATGTTCCGCTTCGTAGTTTTCTGTATCTAGGTGTCGGATGTAGAAGTCCAGGGTGTCCAGATGTTCCGCTTCGTAGTTTCTTGTATCTAGATACTGGATGTGGAAGTCCAGGGTGTCCAGGTATTCCGCTTCGTAGTTTTCTGTATCTAGGTGTCGGATGTGGAAGTCCAGGGTGTCCAGATGTTCCGCTTCGTAGTTTCTTGTATCTAGGTACTGGATGTGGAAGTCCAGGGTGTCCAGGTATTCCGCTTCGTAGTTTTCTGTATCTAGGTGTCGGATGTGGAAGTCCAGTGTGTCCAGATGTTCCGCTCCGTAGTTTCTTGTATCTAGGTACTGGATGTGGAAGTCTAGGGTGTCTAGATGTTCCGCTCCGTAGTTTCTTGTATCTAGGTACTGGATGTGGAAGTCCAGGGTGTCCAGGTATTCCGCTTCGTAGTTTTCTGTATCTAGGTGTCGGATGTGGAAGTCCAGGGTGTCCAAATGTTCCGCTCCGTAGTTTCTTGTATCTAGGTATTGGATGTGGATGTCCAGGGTGTTCAGGTATTCCGCTTCGTAGTTTTCTGTATCTAGGTGTCGGATGTGGAAGTCCAGGGTGTCCAGATGTTCCGCTCCGTAGTTTCTTGTATTTAGGTACTGGATGTGGAAGTCCAGGGTGTCCCGGTATTCCGCTACGTAGTTTCTTGTATCTAGGTACTGGATGTGGAAGTCCGGGGTATCCAGGTATTCCCCTTCGTAGTTTTCTGTATCTACGTACTGGATGTGGAATTCCAGGGTGTTCAGGTGTTCCGCTCTGTAGTTTCTTGTATCTAAGTACTGGATGTGGAAGTCCAGGGTATCCAGGTATTCCGCTCCGTAGTTTCTTGTATCCAGGGACTGGATGTGGAAGTCCAGGGTATCCAGGTATTCCGCTTCGTAGTTTTCTGTATCTAGGTGTCGGATGTGGAAGTCCAGGGTATCCAGGTATTTCGCTTCGTTGTTTTCTGTATCTAGATGTCGGATGTGGAAGTTCAGGGTGTTCAGGTGTTCCGCTCCGTAGTTTCTTGTATCTAGGTACTGGATGTGGAAGTCCGGGGTATCCAGGTATTCCACTTCGTAGATTTCTGTATCTACGTACTGGATGTGGAAGTCCAGGGTGTTCAGGTGTTCCGCTCTGTAGTTTCTTGTATCTAAGTACTGGATGTGGAAGTCCAGGGTATCCAGGTATTCCGCTTCGTGGTTTTCTGTATCTAGGTGTCGGATGTGGAAGTCCAGGGTGTCCAGATGTTCCGCTCCATAGTTTCATGTATCTAGGTACTGGATGTGGAAGTCTAGGGTGTCCAGATGTTCCGCTCCATAGTTTCTTGTATCTAGGTACTGGACGTGGAAGTCCAGGGTGTCCAGATGTTCCGCTCCATAGTCTCTTGTATCTAGGTACTGGATGTGGAAGTCTAGGGTGTCTAGATGTTCCGCTTCGTAGTTTTCTGTATCTAGGTGTCGGATGTAGAAGTCCAGGGTGTTCAGATGTTCCGCTTCGTAGTTTCTTGTATCTAGATACTGGATGTGGAAGTCCAGGGTGTCCAGGTATTCCGCTTCGTAGTTTTCTGTATCTAGGTGTCGGATGTGGAAGTCCAGGGTGTCCAGATGTTCCGCTTCGTAGTTTCTTGTATCTAGGTACTGGATGTGGAAGTCCAGGGTGTCCAGGTATTCCGCTTCGTAGTTTTCTGTATCTAGGTGTCGGATGTGGAAGTCCAGGGTGTCCAAATGTTCCGCTCCATAGTTTCATGTATCTAGGTACTGGATGTGGAAGTCTAGGGTGTCTAGATGTTCCGCTCCATAGTTTCTTGTATCTAGGTACTGGATGTGGAAGTCCAGGGTGTCCAGATGTTCCGATCCATAGTCTCTTGTATCTAGGTACTGGATGTGGAAGTCTAGGGTGTCTAGATGTTCCGCTTCGTAGTTTTCTGTATCTAGGTGTCGGATGTAGAAGTCCAGGGTGTCCAGATGTTCCGCTTCGTAGTTTCTTGTATCTAGATACTGGATGTCTAAGTCCAGGGTGTCCAGGTATTCCGCTTCGTAGTTTTCTGTATCTAGGTGTCGGATGTGGAAGTCCAGGGTGTCCAGATGTTCCGCTTCGTAGTTTCTTGTATCTAGGTACTGGATGTGGAAGTCCAGGGTGTCCAGATGTTCCGCTCCGTAGTTTCTTGTATCTAGGTACTGGATGTGGAAGTCTAGGGTGTCTAGATGTTCCGCTCCGTAGTTTCTTGTATCTAGGTACTGGATGTGGAAGTCCAGGGTGTCCAGGTATTCCGCTTCGTAGTTTTCTGTATCTAGGTGTCGGATGTGGAAGTCCAGGGTGTCCAGATGTTCCGCTTCGTAGTTTCTTGTATCTAGATACTGGATGTGGAAGTCCAGGGTGTCCAGGTATTCCGCTTCGTAGTTTTCTGTATCTACGTACTGGATGTGGAAGTCCAGGGTGTTCAGGTGTTCCGCTCTGTAGTTTCTTGTATCTAAGTACTGGATGTGGAAGTCCAGGGTATCCAGGTATTCCGCTTCGTGGTTTTCTGTATCTAGGTGTCGGATGTGGAAGTCCAGGGTGTCCAGATGTTCCGCTCCATAGTTTCATGTATCTAGGTACTGGATGTGGAAGTCTAGGGTGTCCAGATGTTCCGCTCCATAGTTTCTTGTATCTAGGTACTGGACGTGGAAGTCCAGGGTGTCCAGATGTTCCGCTCCATAGTCTCTTGTATCTAGGTACTGGATGTGGAAGTCTAGGGTGTCTAGATGTTCCGCTTCGTAGTTTTCTGTATCTAGGTGTCGGATGTAGAAGTCCAGGGTGTCCAGATGTTCCGCTTCGTAGTTTCTTGTATCTAGATACTGGATGTGGAAGTCCAGGGTGTCCAGGTATTCCGCTTCGTAGTTTTCTGTATCTAGGTGTCGGATGTGGAAGTCCAGGGTGTCCAGATGTTCCGCTTCGTAGTTTCTTGTATCTAGGTACTGGATGTGGAAGTCCAGGGTGTCCAGGTATTCCGCTTCGTAGTTTTCTGTATCTAGGTGTCGGATGTGGAAGTCCAGGGTGTCCAAATGTTCCGCTCCATAGTTTCATGTATCTAGGTACTGGATGTGGAAGTCTAGGGTGTCTAGATGTTCCGCTCCATAGTTTCTTGTATCTAGGTACTGGATGTGGAAGTCCAGGGTGTCCAGATGTTCCGATCCATAGTCTCTTGTATCTAGGTACTGGATGTGGAAGTCTAGGGTGTCTAGATGTTCCGCTTCGTAGTTTTCTGTATCTAGGTGTCGGATGTAGAAGTCCAGGGTGTCCAGATGTTCCGCTTCGTAGTTTCTTGTATCTAGATACTGGATGTCTAAGTCCAGGGTGTCCAGGTATTCCGCTTCGTAGTTTTCTGTATCTAGGTGTCGGATGTGGAAGTCCAGGGTGTCCAGATGTTCCGCTTCGTAGTTTCTTGTATCTAGGTACTGGATGTGGAAGTCCAGGGTGTCCAGATGTTCCGCTCCGTAGTTTCTTGTATCTAGGTACTGGATGTGGAAGTCTAGGGTGTCTAGATGTTCCGCTCCGTAGTTTCTTGTATCTAGGTACTGGATGTGGAAGTCCAGGGTGTCCAGGTATTCCGCTTCGTAGTTTTCTGTATCTAGGTGTCGGATGTGGAAGTCCAGGGTGTCCAGATGTTCCGCTTCGTAGTTTCTTGTATCTAGATACTGGATGTGGAAGTCCAGGGTGTCCAGGTATTCCGCTTCGTAGTTTTCTGTATCTACGTACTGGATGTGGAAGTCCAGGGTGTTCAGGTGTTCCGCTCTGTAGTTTCTTGTATCTAAGTACTGGATGTGGAAGTCCAGGGTATCCAGGTATTCCGCTTCGTGGTTTTCTGTATCTAGGTGTCGGATGTGGAAGTCCAGGGTGTCCAGATGTTCCGCTCCATAGTTTCATGTATCTAGGTACTGGATGTGGAAGTCTAGGGTGTCCAGATGTTCCGCTCCATAGTTTCTTGTATCTAGGTACTGGACGTGGAAGTCCAGGGTGTCCAGATGTTCCGCTCCATAGTCTCTTGTATCTAGGTACTGGATGTGGAAGTCTAGGGTGTCTCGATGTTCCGCTTCGTAGTTTTCTGTATCTAGGTGTCGGATGTAGAAGTCCAGGGTGTCCAGATGTTCCGCTTCGTAGTTTCTTGTATCTAGATACTGGATGTGGAAGTCCAGGGTGTCCAGGTATTCCGCTTCGTAGTTTTCTGTATCTAGGTGTCGGATGTGGAAGTCCAGGGTGTCCAGATGTTCCGCTTCGTAGTTTCTTGTATCTAGGTACTGGATGTGGAAGTCCAGGGTGTCCAGGTATTCCGCTTCGTAGTTTTCTGTATCTAGGTGTCGGATGTGGAAGTCCAGGGTGTCCAAATGTTCCGCTCCATAGTTTCATGTATCTAGGTACTGGATGTGGAAGTCTAGGGTGTCTAGATGTTCCGCTCCATAGTTTCTTGTATCTAGGTACTGGATGTGGAAGTCCAGGGTGTCCAGATGTTCCGCTCCATAGTCTCTTGTATCTAGGTACTGGATGTGGAAGTCTAGGGTGTCTAGATGTTCCGCTTCGTAGTTTTCTGTATCTAGGTGTCGGATGTAGAAGTCCAGGGTGTCCAGATGTTCCGCTTCGTAGTTTCTTGTATCTAGATACTGGATGTGGAAGTCCAGGGTGTCCAGGTATTCCGCTTCGTAGTTTTCTGTATCTAGGTGTCGGATGTGGAAGTCCAGGGTGTCCAGATGTTCCGCTTCGTAGTTTCTTGTATCTAGGTACTGGATGTGGAAGTCCAGGGTGTCCAGGTATTCCGCTTCGTAGTTTTCTGTATCTAGGTGTCGGATGTGGAAGTCCAGGGTGTCCAAATGTTCCGCTCCATAGTTTCATGTATCTAGGTACTGGATGTGGAAGTCTAGGGTGTCTAGATGTTCCGCTCCATAGTTTCTTGTATCTAGGTACTGGATGTGGAAGTCCAGGGTGTCCAGATGTTCCGCTCCATAGTCTCTTGTATCTAGGTACTGGATGTGGAAGTCTAGGGTGTCTAGATGTTCCGCTTCGTAGTTTTCTGTATCTAGGTGTCGGATGTAGAAGTCCAGGGTGTCCAGATGTTCCGCTTCGTAGTTTCTTGTATCTAGATACTGGATGTGGAAGTCCAGGGTGTCCAGGTATTCCGCTTCGTAGTTTTCTGTATCTAGGTGTCGGATGTGGAAGTCCAGGGTGTCCAGATGTTCCGCTTCGTAGTTTCTTGTATCTAGGTACTGGATGTGGAAGTCCAGGGTGTCCAGATGATCCGCTCCGTAGTTTATTGTATCTAGGTACTGGATGTGGAAGTCTAGGGTGTCTAGATGTTCCGCTCCGTAGTTTCTTGTATCTAGGTATTGGATGTGGATGTCCAGGGTGTTCAGGTATTCCGCTTCGTAGTTTTCTGTATCTAGGTGTCGGATGTGGAAGTCCAGGGAGTCCAGATGTTCCGCTCCGTAGTTTCTTGTATCTAGGTACTGGATGTGGAAGTCCAGGGTGTCCAGGTATTCTGCTTCGTAGTTTTCTGTATCTAGGTGTCGGATGTGGAAGTCCAGGGTGTCCAGATGTTCCGCTCCGTAGTTTCTTGTATCTAGGTACTGGATGTGGAAGTCCGGAGTATCCAGGTATTCCGCTTCGTAGTTTTCTGTATCTACGTACTGGATGTGGAAGTCCAGGGTGTTCAGGTGTTCCGCTCTGTAGTTTCTTGTATCTAAGTACTGGATGTGGAAGTCCAGGGTATCCAGGTATTCCGCTACGTAGTTTTCTGTATCTAGGTGTCGGATGTGGAAGTCCAGGGTGTCCAGGTATTCCGCTCCGTAGTTTCTTGTATCCAGGGACTGGATGTGGAAGACCAGGGTATCCAGGTATTCCGCTTCGTGGTTTTCTGTATCTAGGTGTCGGATGTGGAAGTCCAGGGTGTCCAGATGTTCCGCTCCATATTTTCATGTATCTAGGTACTGGATGTGGAAGTCTAGGGTGTCCAGATGTTCCGCTCCATAGTTTCTTGTATCTAGGTACTGGACGTGGAAGTCCAGGGTGTCCAGATGTTCCGCTCCATAGTCTCTTGTATCTAGGTACTGGATGTGGAAGTCTAGGGTGTCTAGATGTTCCGCTTCGTAGTTTTCTGTATCTAGGTGTCGGATGTAGAAGTCCAGGGTGTCCAGATGTTCCGCTTCGTAGTTTCTTGTATCTAGGTACTGGATGTGGAAGTCCAGGGTGTCCAGGTATTCCGCTTCGTAGTTTTCTGTATCTAGGTGTCGGATGTGGAAGTCCAGGGTGTCCAGATGTTCCGCTTCGTAGTTTCTTGTATCTAGGTACTGGATGTGGAAGTCCAGGGTGTCCAGGTATTCCGCTTCATAGTTTTCTGTATCTAGGTGTCGGATGTGGAAGTCCAGGGTGTCCAGATGTTCCGCTTCGTAGTTTCTTGTATCTAGATACTGGATGTGGAAGTCCAGGGTGTCCAGGTATTCCGCTTCGTAGTTTTCTGTATCTACGTACTGGATGTGGAAGTCCAGGGTGTTCAGGTGTTCCGCTCTGTAGTTTCTTGTATCTAAGTACTGGATGTGGAAGTCCAGGGTATCCAGGTATTCCGCTTCGTGGTTTTCTGTATCTAGGTGTCGGATGTGGAAGTCCAGGGTGTCCAGATGTTCCGCTCCATAGTTTCATGTATCTAGGTACTGGATGTGGAAGTCTAGGGTGTCCAGGTGTTCCGCTCCATAGTTTCTTGTATCTAGGTACTGGACGTGGAAGTCCAGGGTGTCCAGATGTTCCGCTCCATAGTCTCTTGTATCTAGGTACTGGATGTGGAAGTCTAGGGTGTCTAGATGTTCCGCTTCGTAGTTTTCTGTATCTAGGTGTCGGATGTAGAAGTCCAGGGTGTCCAGATGTTCCGCTTCGTAGTTTCTTGTATCTAGATACTGGATGTGGAAGTCCAGGATGTCCAGGTATTCCGCTTCGTAGTTTTCTGTATCTAGGTGTCGGATGTGGAAGTCCAGGGTGTCCAGATGTTCCGCTTCGTAGTTTCTTGTATCTAGGTACTGGATGTGGAAGTCCAGGGTGTCCAGGTATTCCGCTTCGTAGTTTTCTGTATCTAGGTGTCGGATGTGGAAGTCAAGGGTGTCCAAATGTTCCGCTCCATAGTTTCATGTATCTAGGTACTGGATGTGGAAGTCTAGGGTGTCTAGATGTTCCGCTCCATAGTTTCTTGTATCTAGGTACTGGATGTGGAAGTCCAGGGTGTCCAGATGTTCCGCTCCATAGTCTCTTGTATCTAGGTACTGGATGTGGAAGTCTAGGGTGTCTAGATGTTCCGCTTCGTAGTTTTCTGTATCTAGGTGTCGGATGTAGAAGTCCAGGGTGTCCAGATGTTCCGCTTCGTAGTTTCTTGTATCTAGATACTGGATGTGGAAGTCCAGGGTGTCCAGGTATTCCGCTTCGTAGTTTTCTGTATCTAGGTGTCGGATGTGGAAGTCCAGGGTGTCCAGATGTTCCGCTCCGTAGTTTCTTGTATCTAGGTACTGGATGTGGAAGTCTAGGGTGTCTAGATGTTCCGCTCCGTAGTTTCTTGTATCTAGGTACTGGATGTGGAAGTCCAGGGTGTCCAGGTATTCCGCTTCGTAGTTTTCTGTATCTAGGTGTCGGATGTGGAATTCCAGGGTGTCCAGATGTTCCGCTTCGTAGTTTCTTGTATCTAGATACTGGATGTGGAAGTCCAGGGTGTCCAGGTATTCCGCTTCGTAGTTTTCTGTATCTAGGTGTCGGATGTGGAAGTCCAGGGTGTCCAGATGTTCCGCTTCGTAGTTTCTTGTGTCTAGGTACTGGATGTGGAAGTCCAGGGTGTCCAGGTATTCCGCTTCGTAGTTTTCTGTATCTAGGTGTCGGATGTGGAAGTCCAGGGTGTCCAGATGTTCCGCTCCGTAGTTTCTTGTATCTAGGTACTGGATGTGGAAGTCTAGGGTGTCTAGATGTTCCGCTCCGTAGTTTCTTGTATCTAGGTGTCGGATGTGGAAGTCCAGGGTGTCCAGATGTTCCGCTCCGTAGTTTCTTGTATCTAGGTACTGGATGTGGAAGTCTAGGGTGTCTAGATGTTCCGCTCCGTAGTTTCTTGTATCTAGGTACTGGATGTGGAAGTCCAGGGTGTCCAGGTATTCCGCTTCGTAGTTTCTTGTATCTAGATACTGGATGTGGAAGTCCAGGATGTCCAGGTATTCCGCTTCGTAGTTTTCTGTATCTAGGTGTCGGATGTGGAAGTCCAGGGTGTCCAGATGTTCCGCTTCGTAGTTTCTTGTATCTAGGTACTGGATGTGGAAGTCCAGGGTGTCCAGGTATTCCGCTTCGTAGTTTTCTGTATCTAGGTGTCGGATGTGGAAGTCCAGGGTGTCCAAATGTTCCGCTCCATAGTTTCATGTATCTAGGTACTGGATGTGGAAGTCTAGGGTGTCTAGATGTTCCGCTCCATAGTTTCTTGTATCTAGGTACTGGATGTGGAAGTCCAGGGTGTCCAGATGTTCCGCTCCATAGTCTCTTGTATCTAGGTACTGGATGTGGAAGTCTAGGGTGTCTAGATGTTCCGCTTCGTAGTTTTCTGTATCTAGGTGTCGGATGTAGAAGTCCAGGGTGTCCAGATGTTCCGCTTCGTAGTTTCTTGTATCTAGATACTGGATGTGGAAGTCCAGGGTGTCCAGGTATTCCGCTTCGTAGTTTTCTGTATCTAGGTGTCGGATGTGGAAGTCCAGGGTGTCCAGATGTTCCGCTCCGTAGTTTCTTGTATCTAGGTACTGGATGTGGAAGTCTAGGGTGTCTAGATGTTCCGCTCCGTAGTTTCTTGTATCTAGGTACTGGATGTGGAAGTCCAGGGTGTCCAGGTATTCCGCTTCGTAGTTTTCTGTATCTAGGTGTCGGATGTGGAATTCCAGGGTGTCCAGATGTTCCGCTTCGTAGTTTCTTGTATCTAGATACTGGATGTGGAAGTCCAGGGTGTCCAGGTATTCCGCTTCGTAGTTTTCTGTATCTAGGTGTCGGATGTGGAAGTCCAGGGTGTCCAGATGTTCCGCTTCGTAGTTTCTTGTGTCTAGGTACTGGATGTGGAAGTCCAGGGTGTCCAGGTATTCCGCTTCGTAGTTTTCTGTATCTAGGTGTCGGATGTGGAAGTCCAGGGTGTCCAGATGTTCCGCTCCGTAGTTTCTTGTATCTAGGTACTGGATGTGGAAGTCTAGGGTGTCTAGATGTTCCGCTCCGTAGTTTCTTGTATCTAGGTGTCGGATGTGGAAGTCCAGGGTGTCCAGATGTTCCGCTCCGTAGTTTCTTGTATCTAGGTACTGGATGTGGAAGTCTAGGGTGTCTAGATGTTCCGCTCCGTAGTTTCTTGTATCTAGGTACTGGATGTGGAAGTCCAGGGTGTCCAGGTATTCCGCTTCGTAGTTTTCTGTATCTAGGTACTGGATGTGGAAGTCCAGGGTGTCCAGGTATTCCGCTTCGTAGTTTTCTGTATCTAGGTGTCGGATGTGGAAGTCCAGGGTGTCCAGATGTTCCGCTCCGTAGTTTCTTGTATTTAGGTGTCGGATGTGGAAGTCCAGGGTGTCCCGGTATTCCGCTCCGTAGTTTCTTGTATCTAGGTACTGGATGTGGAAGTCCAGGGTGTCCAGGTATTCCGCTTCGTAGTTTTCTGTATCTAGGTGTCGGATGTGGAAGTCCAGGGTGTCCAGATGTTCCGCTCCGTAGTTTCTTGTATCTAGGTACTGGATGTGGAAGTCTAGGGTGTCTAGATGTCCCGCTCCGTAGTTTCTTGTATCTAGGTACTGGATGTGGAAGTCCAGGGTGTCCGGGTATTCCGCTTCGTAGTTTTCTGTATCTAGGTGTCGGATGTGGAAGTCCAGGGTGTCCAGATGTTCTGCTCCGTAGTTTCTTGTATCTAGGTATTGGATGTGGATGTCCAGGGTGTTCAGGTATTCCGCTTCGTAGTTTTCTGTATCTAGGTGTCGGATGTGGTAGTCCAGGGAGTCCAGATGTTCCGCTCCGTAGTTTCTTGTATCTAGGTACTGGATGTGGAAGTCCAGGGTGTCCAGGTATTCCGCTTCGTAGTTTTCTGTATCCAGGTGTCGGATGTGGAAGTCCAGGGTGTCCAGATGTTCCGCTCCGTAGTTTCTTGTATTTAGGTACTGGATGTGGAAGTCCAGGGTGTCCCGGTATTCCGCTCCGTAGTTTCTTGTATCTAGGTACTGGATGTGGAAGTCCGGGGTATCCAGGTATTCCGCTTCGTAGTTTTCTGTATCTACGTACTGGATGTGGAAGTCCAGGGTGTTCAGGTGTTCCGCTCTGTAGTTTCTTGTATCTAAGTACTGGATGTGGAAGTCCAGGGTATCCAGGTATTCCGCTACGTAGTTTTCTGTATCTAGGTGTCGGATGTGGAAGTCCAGGGTGTCCAGGTATTCCGCTCCGTAGTTTCTTGTATCCAGGGACTGGATGTGGAAGACCAGGGTATCCAGGTATTCCGCTTCGTGGTTTTCTGTATCTAGGTGTCGGATGTGGAAGTCCAGGGTGTCCAGATGTTCCGCTCCATAGTTTCTTGTATCTAGGTACTGGACGTGGAAGTCCAGGGTGTCCAGATGTTCCGCTCCATAGTCTCTTGTATCTAGGTACTGGATGTGGAAGTCTAGGGTGTCCAGATGTTCCGCTTCGTAGTTTCTTGTATCTAGGTACTGGATGTGGAAGTCCAGGGTGTCCAGGTATTCCGCTTCGTAGTTTTCTGTATCTAGGTGTCGGATGTGGAAGTCCAGGGTGTCCAGATGTTCCGCTTCGTAGTTTCTTGTATCTAGGTACTGGATGTGGAAGTCCAGGGTGTCCAGGTATTCCGCTTCGTAGTTTTCTGTATCTAGGTGTCGGATGTGGAAGTCCAGGGTGTCCAAATGTTCCGCTCCATAGTTTCATGTATCTAGGTACTGGATGTGGAAGTCCAGGGTGTCCAGATGTTCCGCTCCGTAGTTTCTTGTATCTAGGTACTGGATGTGGAAGTCTAGGGTGTCTAGATGTTCCGCTCCGTAGTTTCTTGTATCTAGGTACTGGATGTGGAAGTCCAGGGTGTCCAGGTATTCCGCTTCGTAGTTTTCTGTATCTAGGTGTCGGATGTGGAAGTCCAGGGTGTCCAGATGTTCCGCTCCGTAGTTTCTTGTATCTAGGTATTGGATGTGGATGTCCAGGGTGTTCAGGTATTCCGCTTCGTAGTTTTCTGTATCTAGGTGTCGGATGTGGAAGTCCAGCGTGTCCAGATGTTCCGCTCCGAAGTTTCTTGTATCTAGGTACTGGATGTGGAAGTCCAGGGTGTCCAGGTATTCCGCTTCGTAGTTTTCTGTATCTAGGTGTCGGATGTGGAAGTCCAGGGTGTCCAGATGTTCCGCTCCGTAGTTTCTTGTATCTAGGTACTGGATGTGGAAGTCTAGGGTGTCTAGATGTTCCGCTCCGTAGTTTCTTGTATCTAGGTACTGGATGTGGAAGTCCAGGGTGTCCAGGTATTCCGCTTCGTAGTTTTCTGTATCTAGGTACTGGATGTGGAAGTCCAGGGTGTCCAGGTATTCCGCTTCGTAGTTTTCTGTATCTAGGTGTCGGATGTGGAAGTCCAGGGTGTCCAGCTGTTCCGCTCCGTAGTTTCTTGTATTTAGGTGTCGGATGTGGAAGTCCAGGGTGTCCAGGTATTCCGCTCCGTAGTTTCTTGTATCTAGGTACTGGATGTGGAAGTCCAGGATGTCCAGGTATTCCGCTTCGTAGTTTTCTGTATCTAGGTGTCGGATGTGGAAGTCCAGGGTGTCCAGATGTTCCGCTCCGTAGTTTCTTGTATCTAGGTACTGGATGTGGAAGTCTAGGGTGTCTAGATGTTCCGCTCCGTAGTTTCTTGTATCTAGGTACTGGATGTGGAAGTCCAGGGTGTCCAGGTATTCCGCTTCGTAGTTTTCTGTATCTAGGTGTCGGATGTGGAAGTCCAGGGTGTCCAGATGTTCCGCTCCGTAGTTTCTTGTATCTAGGTATTGGATGTGGATGTCCAGGGTGTTCAGGTATTCCGCTTCGTAGTTTTCTGTATCTAGGTGTCGGATGTGGAAGTCCAGGGAGTCCAGATGTTCCGCTCCGTAGTTTCTTGTATCTAGGTACTGGATGTGGAAGTCCAGGGTGTCCAGGTATTCCGCTTCGTAGTTTTCTGTATCTAGGTGTCGGATGTGGAAGTCCAGGGTGTCCAGATGTTCCGCTCCGTAGTTTCTTGTATCTAGGTACTGGATGTGGAAGTCCGGAGTATCCAGGTATTCCGCTTCGTAGTTTTCTGTATCTACGTACTGGATGTGGAAGTCCAGGGTGTTCAGGTGTTCCGCTCTGTAGTTTCTTGTATCTAAGTACTGGATGTGGAAGTCCAGGGTATCCAGGTATTCCGCTACGTAGTTTTCTGTATCTAGGTGTCGGATGTGGAAGTCCAGGGTGTCCAGGTATTCCGCTCCGTAGTTTCTTGTATCCAGGGACTGGATGTGGAAGACCAGGGTATCCAGGTATTCCGCTTCGTGGTTTTCTGTATCTAGGTGTCGGATGTGGAAGTCCAGGGTGTCCAGATGTTCCGCTCCATATTTTCATGTATCTAGGTACTGGATGTGGAAGTCTAGGGTGTCCAGATGTTCCGCTCCATAGTTTCTTGTATCTAGGTACTGGACGTGGAAGTCCAGGGTGTCCAGATGTTCCGCTCCATAGTCTCTTGTATCTAGGTACTGGATGTGGAAGTCTAGGGTGTCTAGATGTTCCGCTTCGTAGTTTTCTGTATCTAGGTGTCGGATGTAGAAGTCCAGGGTGTCCAGATGTTCCGCTTCGTAGTTTCTTGTATCTAGGTACTGGATGTGGAAGTCCAGGGTGTCCAGGTATTCCGCTTCGTAGTTTTCTGTATCTAGGTGTCGGATGTGGAAGTCCAGGGTGTCCAGATGTTCCGCTTCGTAGTTTCTTGTATCTAGGTACTGGATGTGGAAGTCCAGGGTGTCCAGGTATTCCGCTTCGTAGTTTTCTGTATCTAGGTGTCGGATGTGGAAGTCCAGGGTGTCCAAATGTTCCGCTCCATAGTTTCATGTATCTAGGTACTGGATGTGGAAGTCTAGGGTGTCTAGATGTTCCGCTCCATAGTTTCTTGTATCTAGGTACTGGATGTGGAAGTCCAGGGTGTCTAGATGTTCCGCTCCATAGTCTCTTGTATCTAGGTACTGGATGTGGAAGTCTAGGGTGTCTAGATGTTCCGCTTCGTAGTTTTCTGTATCTAGGTGTCGGATGTAGAAGTCCAGGGTGTCCAGATGTTCCGCTTCGTAGTTTCTTGTATCTAGGTACTGGATGTGGAAGTCCAGGGTGTCCAGGTATTCCGCTTCGTAGTTTTCTGTATCTAGGTGTCGGATGTGGAAGTCCAGGGTGTCCAGATGTTCCGCTCCGTAGTTTCTTGTATCTAGGTACTGGATGTGGAAGTCCAGGGTGTCCAGGTATTCCGCTTCGTAGTTTTCTGTATCTAGGTGTCGGATGTGGAAGTCCAGGGTGTCCAGATGTTCCGCTCCGTAGTTTCTTGTATCTAGGTATTGGATGTGGATGTCCAGGGTGTTCAGGTATTCCGCTTCGTAGTTTTCTGTATCTAGGTGTCGGATGTGGAAGTCCAGGGTGTCCAGATGTTCCGCTCCGTAGTTTCTTGTATCTAGGTACTGGATGTGGAAGTCCAGGGTGTCCAGGTATTCCGCTTCGTAGTTTTCTGTATCTAGGTGTCGGATGTGGAAGTCCAGGGTGTCCAGATGTTCCGCTCCGTAGTTTCTTGTATTTAGGTGTCGGATGTGGAAGTCCAGGGTGTCCCGGTATTCCGCTCCGTAGTTTCTTGTATCTAGGTACTGGATGTGGAAGTCCAGGGTGTCCAGGTATTCCGCTTCGTAGTTTTCTGTATCTAGGTGTCGGATGTGGAAGTCCAGGGTGTCCAGATGTTCCGCTCCGTAGTTTCTTGTATCTAGGTACTGGATGTGGAAGTCTAGGGTGTCTAGATGTTCCGCTCCGTAGTTTCTTGTATCTAGGTACTGGATGTGGAAGTCCAGGGTGTCCAGGTATTCCGCTTCGTAGTTTTCTGTATCTAGGTGTCGGATGTGGAAGTCCAGGGTGTCCAGATGTTCCGCTCCGTAGTTTCTTGTATCTAGGTATTGGATGTGGATGTCCAGGGTGTTCAGGTATTCCGCTTCGTAGTTTTCTGTATCTAGGTGTCGGATGTGGAAGTCCAGGGTGTCCAGATGTTCCGCTCCGTAGTTTCTTGTATCTAGGTACTGGATGTGGAAGTCCAGGGTGTCCAGGTATTCCGCTTCGTAGTTTTCTGTATCTAGGTGTCGGATGTGGAAGTCCAGGGTGTCCAGATGTTCCGCTTCGTAGTTTCTTGTATCTAGGTACTGGATGTGGAAGTCCAGGGTGTCCAGGTATTCCGCTTCGTAGTTTTCTGTATCTAGGTGTCGGATGTGGAAGTCCAGGGTGTCCAAATGTTCCGCTCCATAGTTTCATGTATCTAGGTACTGGATGTGGAAGTCTAGGGTGTCTAGATGTTCCGCTCCATAGTTTCTTGTATCTAGGTACTGGATGTGGAAGTCCAGGGTGTCCAGATGTTCCGCTCCATAGTCTCTTGTATCTAGGTACTGGATGTGGAAGTCTAGGGTGTCTAGATGTTCCGCTTCGTAGTTTTCTGTATCTAGGTGTCGGATGTAGAACTCCAGGGTGTCCAGATGTTCCGCTTCGTAGTTTCTTGTATCTAGATACTGGATGTGGAAGTCCAGGGTGTCCAGGTATTCCGCTTCGTAGTTTTCTGTATCTAGGTGTCGGATGTGGAAGTCCAGGGTGTCCAGATGTTCTGCTTCGTAGTTTCTTGTATCTAGGTACTGGATGTGGAAGTCCAGGGTGTCCAGGTATTCCGCTTCGTAGTTTTCTGTATCTAGGTGTCGGATGTGGAAGTCCAGGGTGTCCAGATGTTCCGCTCCGTAGTTTCTTGTATCTAGGTATTGGATGTGGATGTCCAGGGTGTTCAGGTATTCCGCTTCGTAGTTTTCTGTATCTAGGTGTCGGATGTGGAAGTCCAGGGTGTCCAGATGTTCCGCTCCGTAGTTTCTTGTATCTAGGTACTGGATGTGGAAGTCCAGGGTGTCCAGGTATTCCGCTTCGTAGTTTTCTGTATCTAGGTGTCGGATGTGGAAGTCCAGGGTGTCCAGATGTTCCGCTCCGTAGTTTCTTGTATTTAGGTACTGGATGTGGAAGCCCAGGGTGTCCCGGTATTCCGCTCCGTAGTTTTCTGTATCTAGGTGTCGGATGTGGAAGTCCAGGGTGTCCAGATGTTCCGCTCCGTAGTTTCTTGTATCTAGGTATTGGATGTGGATGTCCAGGGTGTTCAGGTATTCCGCTTCGTAGTTTTCTGTATCTAGGTGTCGGATGTGGAAGTCCAGGGTGTCCAGATGTTCCGCTCCGTAGTTTCTTGTATCTAGGTACTGGATGTGGAAGTCCAGGGTGTCCAGGTATTCCGCTTCGTAGTTTTCTGTATCTAGGTGTCGGATGTGGAAGTCCAGGGTGTCCAGATGTTCCGCTCCGTAGTTTCTTGTATTTAGGTGTCGGATGTGGAAGTCCAGGGTGTCCCGGTATTCCGCTCCGTAGTTTCTTGTATCTAGGTACTGGATGTGGAAGTCCAGGGTGTCCAGGTATTCCGCTTCGTAGTTTTCTGTATCTAGGTGTCGGATGTGGAAGTCCAGGGTGTCCAGATGTTCCGCTCCGTAGTTTCTTGTATCTAGGTACTGGATGTGGAAGTCCGGAGTATCCAGGTATTCCGCTTCGTAGTTTTCTGTATCTACGTACTGGATGTGGAAGTCCAGGGTGTTCAGGTGTTCCGCTCTGTAGTTTCTTGTATCTAAGTACTGGATGTGGAAGTCCAGGGTATCCAGGTATTCCGCTACGTAGTTTTCTGTATCTAGGTGTCGGATGTGGAAGTCCAGGGTGTCCAGGTATTCCGCTCCGTAGTTTCTTGTATCCAGGGACTGGATGTGGAAGACCAGGGTATCCAGGTATTCCGCTTCGTGGTTTTCTGTATCTAGGTGTCGGATGTGGAAGTCCAGGGTGTCCAGATGTTCCGCTCCATATTTTCATGTATCTAGGTACTGGATGTGGAAGTCTAGGGTGTCCAGATGTTCCGCTCCATAGTTTCTTGTATCTAGGTACTGGACGTGGAAGTCCAGGGTGTCCAGATGTTCCGCTCCATAGTCTCTTGTATCTAGGTACTGGATGTGGAAGTCTAGGGTGTCTAGATGTTCCGCTTCGTAGTTTTCTGTATCTAGGTGTCGGATGTAGAAGTCCAGGGTGTCCAGATGTTCCGCTTCGTAGTTTCTTGTATCTAGGTACTGGATGTGGAAGTCCAGGGTGTCCAGGTATTCCGCTTCGTAGTTTTCTGTATCTAGGTGTCGGATGTGGAAGTCCAGGGTGTCCAGATGTTCCGCTTCGTAGTTTCTTGTATCTAGGTACTGGATGTGGAAGTCCAGGGTTTCCAGGTATTCCGCTTCGTAGTTTTCTGTATCTAGGTGTCGGATGTGGAAGTCCAGGGTGTCCAAATGTTCCGCTCCATAGTTTCATGTATCTAGGTACTGGATGTGGAAGTCTAGGGTGTCTAGATGTTCCGCTCCATAGTTTCTTGTATCTAGGTACTGGATGTGGAAGTCCAGGGTGTCTAGATGTTCCGCTCCATAGTCTCTTGTATCTAGGTACTGGATGTGGAAGTCTAGGGTGTCTAGATGTTCCGCTTCGTAGTTTTCTGTATCTAGGTGTCGGATGTAGAAGTCCAGGGTGTCCAGATGTTCCGCTCCGTAGTTTCTTGTATCTAGGTACTGGATGTGGAAGTCCAGGGTGTCCAGGTATTCCGCTTCGTAGTTTTCTGTATCTAGGTGTCGGATGTGGAAGTCCAGGGTGTCCAGATGTTCCGCTTCGTAGTTTCTTGTATCTAGGTACTGGATGTGGAAGTCCAGGGTGTCCAGGTATTCCGCTTCGTAGTTTTCTGTATCTAGGTGTCGGATGTGGAAGTCCAGGGTGTCCAGATGTTCCGCTCCGTAGTTTCTTGTATCTAGGTACTGGATGTGGAAGTCCAGGGTGTCCAGGTATTCCGCTTCGTAGTTTTCTGTATCTAGGTGTCGGATGTGGAAGTCCAGGGTGTCCAGATGTTCCGCTCCGTAGTTTCTTGTATCTAGGTATTGGATGTGGATGTCCAGGGTGTTCAGGTATTCCGCTTCGTAGTTTTCTGTATCTAGGTGTCGGATGTGGAAGTCCAGGGTGTCCAGATGTTCCGCTCCGTAGTTTCTTGTATCTAGGTACTGGATGTGGAAGTCCAGGGTGTCCAGGTATTCCGCTTCGTAGTTTTCTGTATCTAGGTGTCGGATGTGGAAGTCCAGGGTGTCCAGATGTTCCGCTCCGTAGTTTCTTGTATTTAGGTGTCGGATGTGGAAGTCCAGGGTGTCCCGGTATTCCGCTCCGTAGTTTCTTGTATCTAGGTACTGGATGTGGAAGTCCAGGGTGTCCAGGTATTCCGCTTCGTAGTTTTCTGTATCTAGGTGTCGGATGTGGAAGTCCAGGGTGTCCAGATGTTCCGCTCCGTAGTTTCTTGTATCTAGGTACTGGATGTGGAAGTCTAGGGTGTCTAGATGTTCCGCTCCGTAGTTTCTTGTATCTAGGTACTGGATGTGGAAGTCCAGGGTGTCCAGGTATTCCGCTTCGTAGTTTTCTGTATCTAGGTGTCGGATGTGGAAGTCCAGGGTGTCCAGATGTTCCGCTCCGTAGTTTCTTGTATCTAGGTATTGGATGTGGATGTCCAGGGTGTTCAGGTATTCCGCTTCGTAGTTTTCTGTATCTAGGTGTCGGATGTGGAAGTCCAGGGTGTCCAGATGTTCCGCTCCGTAGTTTCTTGTATCTAGGTACTGGATGTGGAAGTCCAGGGTGTCCAGGTATTCCGCTTCGTAGTTTTCTGTATCTAGGTGTCGGATGTGGAAGTCCAGGGTGTCCAGATGTTCCGCTTCGTAGTTTCTTGTATCTAGGTACTGGATGTGGAAGTCCAGGGTGTCCAGGTATTCCGCTTCGTAGTTTTCTGTATCTAGGTGTCGGATGTGGAAGTCCAGGGTGTCCAAATGTTCCGCTCCATAGTTTCATGTATCTAGGTACTGGATGTGGAAGTCTAGGGTGTCTAGATGTTCCGCTCCATAGTTTCTTGTATCTAGGTACTGGATGTGGAAGTCCAGGGTGTCCAGATGTTCCGCTCCATAGTCTCTTGTATCTAGGTACTGGATGTGGAAGTCTAGGGTGTCTAGATGTTCCGCTTCGTAGTTTTCTGTATCTAGGTGTCGGATGTAGAACTCCAGGGTGTCCAGATGTTCCGCTCCGTAGTTTCTTGTATCTAGGTATTGGATGTGGATGTCCAGGGTGTCCAGGTATTCCGCTTCGTAGTTTTCTGTATCTAGGTGTCGGATGTGGAAGTCCAGGGTGTCCAGATGTTCCGCTCCGTAGTTTCTTGTATCTAGGTATTGGATGTGGATGTCCAGGGTGTCCAGGTATTCCGCTTCGTAGTTTTCTGTATCTAGGTGTCGGATGTGGAAGTCCAGGGTGTCCAGATGTTCCGCTCCGTAGTTTCTTGTATCTAGGTATTGGATGTGGATGTCCAGGGTGTCCAGGTATTCCGCTTCGTAGTTTTCTGTATCTAGGTGTCGGATGTGGAAGTCCAGGGTGTCCAGATGTTCCGCTCCGTAGTTTCTTGTATTTAGGTACTGGATGTGGAAGCCCAGGGTGTCCCGGTATTCCGCTCCGTAGTTTTCTGTATCTAGGTGTCGGATGTGGAAGTCCAGGGTGTCCAGATGTTCCGCTCCGTAGTTTCTTGTATCTAGGTATTGGATGTGGATGTCCAGGGTGTTCAGGTATTCCGCTTCGTAGTTTTCTGTATCTAGGTGTCGGATGTGGAAGTCCAGGGTGTCCAGATGTTCCGCTCCGTAGTTTCTTGTATCTAGGTACTGGATGTGGAAGTCCAGGGTGTCCAGGTATTCCGCTTCGTAGTTTTCTGTATCTAGGTGTCGGATGTGGAAGTCCAGGGTGTCCAGATGTTCCGCTCCGTAGTTTCTTGTATTTAGGTGTCGGATGTGGAAGACCAGGGTGTCCCGGTATTCCGCTCCGTAGTTTCTTGTATCTAGGTACTGGATGTGGAAGTCCAGGGTGTCCAGGTATTCCGCTTCGTAGTTTTCTGTATCTAGGTGTCGGATGTGGAAGTCTAGGGTGTCTAGATGTTCCGCTCCGTAGTTTCTTGTATCTAGGTACTGGATGTGGAAGTCCAGGGTGTCCAGGTATTCCGCTTCGTAGTTTTCTGTATCTAGGTGTCGGATGTGGAAGTCCAGGGTGTCCAAATGTTCCGCTCCATAGTTTCATGTATCTAGGTACTGGATGTGGAAGTCTAGGGTGTCTAGATGTTCCGCTCCATAGTTTCTTGTATCTAGGTACTGGATGTGGAAGTCCAGGGTGTCCAGATGTTCCGCTCCATAGTCTCTTGTATCTAGGTACTGGATGTGGAAGTCTAGGGTGTCTAGATGTTCCGCTTCGTAGTTTTCTGTATCTAGGTGTCGGATGTAGAACTCCAGGGTGTCCAGATGTTCCGCTTCGTAGTTTCTTGTATCTAGATACTGGATGTGGAAGTCCAGGGTGTCCAGGTATTCCGCTTCGTAGTTTTCTGTATCTAGGTGTCGGATGTGGAAGTCCAGGGTGTCCAGATGTTCTGCTTCGTAGTTTCTTGTATCTAGGTACTGGATGTGGAAGTCCAGGGTGTCCAGGTATTCCGCTTCGTAGTTTTCTGTATCTAGGTGTCGGATGTGGAAGTCCAGGGTGTCCAGATGTTCCGCTCCGTAGTTTCTTGTATCTAGGTATTGGATGTGGATGTCCAGGGTGTTCAGGTATTCCGCTTCGTAGTTTTCTGTATCTAGGTGTCGGATGTGGAAGTCCAGGGTGTCCAGATGTTCCGCTCCGTAGTTTCTTGTATCTAGGTACTGGATGTGGAAGTCCAGGGTGTCCACGTATTCCGCTCCGTAGTTTTCTGTATCTAGGTGTCGGATGTGGAAGTCCAGGGTGTCCAGATGTTCCGCTCCGTAGTTTCTTGTATTTAGGTACTGGATGTGGAAGCCCAGGGTGTCCCGGTATTCCGCTCCGTAGTTTTCTGTATCTAGGTGTCGGATGTGGAAGTCCAGGGTGTCCATATGTTCCGCTCCGTAGTTTCTTGTATCTAGGTACTGGATGTGGAAGTCCAGGGTGTCCAGGTATTCCGCTTCGTAGTTTTCTGTATCTAGGTGTCGGATGTGGAAGTCCAGGGTGTCCAGATGTTCCGCTCCGTAGTTTCTTGTATTTAGGTGTCGGATGTGGAAGTCCAGGGTGTCCCGGTATTCCGCTCCGTAGTTTCTTGTATCTAGGTACTGGATGTGGAAGTCCAGGGTGTCCAGGTATTCCGCTTCGTAGTTTTCTGTATCTAGGTGTCGGATGTGGAAGTCCAGGGTGTCCAGATGTTCCGCTCCGTAGTTTCTTGTATCTAGGTACTGGATGTGGAAGTCTAGGGTGTCTAGATGTTCCGCTCCGTAGTTTCTTGTATCTAGGTACTGGATGTGGAAGTCCAGGGTGTCCAGGTATTCCGCTTCGTAGTTTTCTGTATCTAGGTGTCGGATGTGGAAGTCCAGGGTGTCCAGATGTTCCGCTCCGTAGTTTCTTGTATCTAGGTATTGGATGTGGATGTCCAGGGTGTTCAGGTATTCCGCTTCGTAGTTTTCTGTATCTAGGTGTCGGATGTGGAAGTCCAGGGTGTCCAGATGTTCCGCTCCGTAGTTTCTTGTATCTAGGTACTGGATGTGGAAGTCCAGGGTGTCCAGGTATTCCGCTTCGTAGTTTTCTGTATCTAGGTGTCGGATGTGGAAGTCCAGGGTGTCCAGATGTTCCGCTCCGTAGTTTCTTGTATTTAGGTACTGGATGTGGAAGCCCAGGGTGTCCCGGTATTCCGCTCCGTAGTTTCTTGTATCTAGGTACTGGATGTGGAAGTCCGGGGTATCCAGGTATTCCGCTTCGTAGTTTTCTGTATCTACGTACTGGATGTGGAAGTCCAGGGTGTTCAGGTGTTCCGCTCTGTAGTTTCTAGTATCTAAGTACTGGATGTGGAAGTCCAGGGTATCCAGGTATTCCGCTTCGTAGTTTTCTGTATCTAGGTGTCGGATGTGGAAGTCTAGGGTGTCCAGGTATTCCGCTCCGTAGTTTCTTGTATCCAGGGACTGGATGTGGAAGTCCAGGGTATCCAGGTATTCCGCTTCGTAGTTTTCTGTATCTAGGTGTCGGATGTGGAAGTCCAGGGTATCCAGGTATTTCGCTTCGTAGTTTTCTGTATCTAGATGTCGGATGTGGAAGTTCAGGGTGTTCAGGTGTTCCGCTCCGTAGTTTCTTGTATCTAGGTACTGGATGTGGAAGTCCGGGGTATCCAGGTATTCCACTTCGTAGTTTTCTGTATCTACGTACTGGATGTGGAAGTCCAGGGTGTCCAGATGTTCCGCTCCGTAGTTTCTTGTATCTAGGTACTGGATGTGGAAGTCCAGGGTGTCCAGGTATTCCGCTTCGTAGTTTTCTGTATCTAGGTGTCGGATGTGGAAGTCCAGGGTGTCCAGATGTTCCGCTCCGTAGTTTCTTGTATTTAGGTACTGGATGTGGAAGCCCAGGGTGTCCCGGTATTCCGCTCCGTAGTTTTCTGTATCTAGGTGTCGGATGTGGAAGTCCAGGGTGTCCAGATGTTCCGCTCCGTAGTTTCTTGTATCTAGGTATTGGATGTGGATGTCCAGGGTGTTCAGGTATTCCGCTTCGTAGTTTTCTGTATCTAGGTGTCGGATGTGGAAGTCCAGGGTGTCCAGATGTTCCGCTCCGTAGTTTCTTGTATCTAGGTACTGGATGTGGAAGTCCAGGGTGTCCAGGTATTCCGCTTCGTAGTTTTCTGTATCTAGGTGTCGGATGTGGAAGTCCAGGGTGTCCAGATGTTCCGCTCCGTAGTTTCTTGTATTTAGGTGTCGGATGTGGAAGTCCAGGGTGTCCCGGTATTCCGCTCCGTAGTTTCTTGTATCTAGGTACTGGATGTGGAAGTCCAGGGTGTCCAGGTATTCCGCTTCGTAGTTTTCTGTATCTAGGTGTCGGATGTGGAAGTCCAGGGTGTCCAGATGTTCCGCTCCGTAGTTTCTTGTATCTAGGTACTGGATGTGGAAGTCTAGGGTGTCTAGATGTTCCGCTCCGTAGTTTCTTGTATCTAGGTACTGGATGTGGAAGTCCAGGGTGTCCAGGTATTCCGCTTCGTAGTTTTCTGTATCTAGGTGTCGGATGTGGAAGTCCAGGGTGTCCAAATGTTCCGCTCCATAGTTTCATGTATCTAGGTACTGGATGTGGAAGTCTAGGGTGTCTAGATGTTCCGCTCCATAGTTTCTTGTATCTAGGTACTGGATGTGGAAGTCCAGGGTGTCCAGATGTTCCGCTCCATAGTCTCTTGTATCTAGGTACTGGATGTGGAAGTCTAGGGTGTCTAGATGTTCCGCTTCGTAGTTTTCTGTATCTAGGTGTCGGATGTAGAACTCCAGGGTGTCCAGATGTTCCGCTTCGTAGTTTCTTGTATCTAGATACTGGATGTGGAAGTCCAGGGTGTCCAGGTATTCCGCTTCGTAGTTTTCTGTATCTAGGTGTCGGATGTGGAAGTCCAGGGTGTCCAGATGTTCTGCTTCGTAGTTTCTTGTATCTAGGTACTGGATGTGGAAGTCCAGGGTGTCCAGGTATTCCGCTTCGTAGTTTTCTGTATCTAGGTGTCGGATGTGGAAGTCCAGGGTGTCCAGATGTTCCGCTCCGTAGTTTCTTGTATCTAGGTATTGGATGTGGATGTCCAGGGTGTTCAGGTATTCCGCTTCGTAGTTTTCTGTATCTAGGTGTCGGATGTGGAAGTCCAGGGTGTCCAGATGTTCCGCTCCGTAGTTTCTTGTATCTACGTACTGGATGTGGAAGTCCAGGGTGTCCACGTATTCCGCTCCGTAGTTTTCTGTATCTAGGTGTCGGATGTGGAAGTCCAGGGTGTCCAGATGTTCCGCTCCGTAGTTTCTTGTATTTAGGTACTGGATGTGGAAGCCCAGGGTGTCCCGGTATTCCGCTCCGTAGTTTTCTGTATCTAGGTGTCGGATGTGGAAGTCCAGGGTGTCCAGATGTTCCGCTCCGTAGTTTCTTGTATCTAGGTACTGGATGTGGAAGTCCAGGGTGTCCAGGTATTCCGCTTCGTAGTTTTCTGTATCTAGGTGTCGGATGTGGAAGTCCAGGGTGTCCAGATGTTCCGCTCCGTAGTTTCTTGTATTTAGGTGTCGGATGTGGAAGTCCAGGGTGTCCCGGTATTCCGCTCCGTAGTTTCTTGTATCTAGGTACTGGATGTGGAAGTCCAGGGTGTCCAGGTATTCCGCTTCGTAGTTTTCTGTATCTAGGTGTCGGATGTGGAAGTCCAGGGTGTCCAGATGTTCCGCTCCGTAGTTTCTTGTATCTAGGTACTGGATGTGGAAGTCTAGGGTGTCTAGATGTTCCGCTCCGTAGTTTCTTGTATCTAGGTACTGGATGTGGAAGTCCAGGGTGTCCAGGTATTCCGCTTCGTAGTTTTCTGTATCTAGGTGTCGGATGTGGAAGTCCAGGGTGTCCAGATGTTCCGCTCCGTAGTTTCTTGTATCTAGGTATTGGATGTGGATGTCCAGGGTGTTCAGGTATTCCGCTTCGTAGTTTTCTGTATCTAGGTGTCGGATGTGGAAGTCCAGGGTGTCCAGATGTTCCGCTCCGTAGTTTCTTGTATCTAGGTACTGGATGTGGAAGTCCAGGGTGTCCAGGTATTCCGCTTCGTAGTTTTCTGTATCTAGGTGTCGGATGTGGAAGTCCAGGGTGTCCAGATGTTCCGCTCCGTAGTTTCTTGTATTTAGGTACTGGATGTGGAAGCCCAGGGTGTCCCGGTATTCCGCTCCGTAGTTTCTTGTATCTAGGTACTGGATGTGGAAGTCCGGGGTATCCAGGTATTCCGCTTCGTAGTTTTCTGTATCTACGTACTGGATGTGGAAGTCCAGGGTGTTCAGGTGTTCCGCTCTGTAGTTTCTAGTATCTAAGTACTGGATGTGGAAGTCCAGGGTATCCAGGTATTCCGCTTCGTAGTTTTCTGTATCTAGGTGTCGGATGTGGAAGTCTAGGGTGTCCAGGTATTCCGCTCCGTAGTTTCTTGTATCCAGGGACTGGATGTGGAAGTCCAGGGTATCCAGGTATTCCGCTTCGTAGTTTTCTGTATCTAGGTGTCGGATGTGGAAGTCCAGGGTATCCAGGTATTTCGCTTCGTAGTTTTCTGTATCTAGATGTCGGATGTGGAAGTTCAGGGTGTTCAGGTGTTCCGCTCCGTAGTTTCTTGTATCTAGGTACTGGATGTGGAAGTCCGGGGTATCCAGGTATTCCACTTCGTAGTTTTCTGTATCTACGTACTGGATGTGGAAGTCCAGGGTGTTCAGGTGTTCCGCTCTGTAGTTTCTTGTATCTAAGTACTGGATGTGGAAGTCCAGGGTATCCAGGTATTCCGCTTCGTAGTTTTCTGTATCTAGGTGTCGGGTGTGGAAGTCTAGGGTGTCTAGATGTTCCGCTCCATAGTTTCTTGTATCTAGGTACTGGACGTGGAAGTCCAGGGTGTCCAGATGTTCCGCTCCATAGTCTCTTGTATCTAGGTACTGGATGTGGAAGTCTAGGGTGTCTAGATGTTCCGCTTCGTAGTTTTCTGTATCTAGGTGTCGGATGTAGAAGTCCAGGGTGTCCAGATGTTCCGCTTCGTAGTTTCTTGTATCTAGGTACTGGATGTGGAAGTCCAGGGTGTCCAGGTATTCCGCTTCGTAGTTTTCTGTATCTAGGTGTCGGATGTGGAAGTCCAGGGTGTCCAGATGTTCCGCTTCGTAGTTTCTTGTATCTAGGTACTGGATGTGGAAGTCCAGGGTGTCCAGGTATTCCGCTTCGTAGTTTTCTGTATCTAGGTGTCGGATGTGGAAGTCCAGGGTATCCAGGTATTTCGCTTCGTAGTTTTCTGTATCTAGATGTCGGATGTGGAAGTTCAGGGTATTCAGGTGTTCCGCTCCGTAGTTTCTTGTATCTAGGTACTGGATGTAGAAGTCCAAGGTGTCCTGGTGTTCCGTTCCGTAGTTTTCTGTATCTAGGTGTAGGATGTGGAAGTTCAGGGTGTCCAGGTGTTCCGCTCCGTAGTTTCTTGTATCTAGGTGTCGGACGTAGAAGTCCAGAAAAGTGTGCAACAAGCGTTAGCGCTTTGCTCAAACTATAGTATCCTCTCTGATGTTTGCACGGCCTGAGGTACGTAAATAATCTAGCACACTCTCCTCTCTTATGTTTACCACACAGCTTCAACAAGCTGAACACCATTAACGACACTTATATGCATTGAAGATTACATTGTCTTTAAAAATTTGTATGTCTTTATGCATTTCTAAAAAAAGGGACTTACAAATTAAACTTATATGCCATTAAACGTTTACGACAACGCAATATATTTTGCTGATTAGCAACATCATAATGCATTTACATTTCATATCTGTGACAACACAGATTTCAGTGCTTAGAGCTTCTATGTCCCGTTGAGCAACAAAAACTTGTGATATCTCCCAAAAAACACTTACGTGTAAAAAACTTCGCCAAGTACAGGAGTGCTGTGTATTCCTCTAATAAAAAGTATTGATATCAGATTATTGAGGCCAAGTACATAAGTCACTACATGTTTGCGTATTATATAATCTAGCACTGGCCCATCATTTTAATTATATTTTCAAAATTTCCTATAACGTTTTCACTACTCTTTTACTTTACCACTGTTTCTCATAGTTGATTATGATTTAATAGTTATTTAATAATTAATACAACTTTAGCTGATTCCCTATCGAGTACTACTTGGCGGGTCCGTGCCAGGAATTCCAAAGTACTTACTTTGAAGGTACTAATAGTATCCTAAAGCTATATGTTTGTTATTAAGCTTTTATATTTGTTAATAAGCTCTATATATTATAGAAAGTTGACATTGGTTTTGAGTTTAATGACTGACATAATGAACGTAAATTTATATCAAGAAATGCACGGACCCGCCAAGTAGTACTCGATAGGGAATCAGCTAAAGTTTTATTAATTATTAAATAACCATTAAATCATAATCAACTATGAGAAACAGTGGTAAAGTAAAAGAGTAGTGAAAACGTTATAGGAAATTTTGAAAATACAATTAAAATGATGGGCCAGTGCTAGATCATATAATACGCAAACATGTAGTGACTTATGTACTTGGCCTCAATAATCTGATATCAATACTTTTTATTAGAGGAATACACAGCACTCCTGTACTTGGCGAAGTTTTTTACACGTAAGTGTTTTTTGGGAGATTTTAGTAAATACTCTGAGCTACATTACAAGATAGTATTAGGTGATATTATAAAAATGAATGAAGTGCGAAGTGGAGACGTACATGCGAAAGTAAACAGATTAATCAGTAATATGATTAAAGCCTTAGATCAGGTTGCACCTCGGAAGAAATTTCAAATACCTAATAAATGGGCAGGTAAGAAATGGTATTCTGAAGAAGTAAGAAAAGTAGCAGCAAAAGAGATAAGGCATATATCAAAGCGCGATATGAAAAAACGGAGGAGAAATGGTCAGAATATAGAGTAGAGAGAAATAATTTAGTAAAACTAATAAGGAAAACGAAAAAGGATTATTACGAGAAAGTGATAGATGAGAATAGACAGAATCCTACAAAAATGTGGAAATCTCTTAAAGAAATCCTGAGGGGTGGTGAATGTAGACAAAAGCGAAGTAGTGGACTTAGACCTAGAGCTTGATGCAACCAAACACGAGTCAAATATAAGTGTAGCTGATAAATTTAATATGTTCTTTTGTAAATAGCATAGACAAAATAGTTAAATATATAGAAACAGAAGTAGATACAAACAGTAATATAGTGAATGAAAATGAACAATGGCTCGATGAGTTCAAACCCATCGATATAGTGAAACTACAGAAGATAATAAGTAAATTACCGATAAAAAAAAAGGAACGGAAGAAGGAATATCCAGTAGTATATTAAAAACAGCTAGGGAAATTATTCAAGATTATTTTATGGACATTATTAACACCTCATTTAAGGAAGGACAATGTCAACGTCACTGGAAAACGTCTACCATAATACCGATACGAAAAGTACAGAAACCAAAAAACGGTAGTGACTTCAGGCCAATCAACATGTTGCCGATATACGAAAAAGTACTGGAAATAGCAGTAAAGGACAGACTAGAAGAACATCTAGAAACAAATAACATAATCACGAAACATCAGTCGGGATTTCGGAAGAAGCACTCGTGTGAAACGGCAATTCAAATCGTGGTTGATGAATGGAAATCAAACATCAGCGAAGGGAAAATAGTGGCAGTAATCTTCATGGATTTGAAACGAGCATTTGAAACTGTGGACAGAGAACTATTACTGGAAAAACTAGTGCAATATGGAATAAGGGGTAAAGTATGGGAATGGTTTAGATCGTACTTAAGCAATAGGACACAGCAAGTTATGTTGAATGGGGAATTTTCAAATATTATAGAAGCAAAATACGGAGTACCACAGGGATCAGTGTTAGGGCCACTGTTGTTCGTTATATACCGGGTGTTTCACCTAACTTGACCACCTTAAATATCTCGGTAATTATCGACGTCACAAAAAAATGTTCCAGACAAAAGTTGTACGGTGCCTTCAAATGCGACCAATTTTTTTTATTTCGGTGGAGGCGCTGATGCACAGTGAAGGTCACCTCCATTTTTTTAAATGGTACGGTACATTTTTTTCCAACCATCTTGTAGAACATCGCAAACTGCAGAAAAAACATTCGGGGATCAAAGTCGTTCAAGGTCATTCAAGGTCAGTATCGACGATACAAATCTAAATATCTCGGATCACTACCAAATGTTTGGTAGTCATCTTCAATGTCCCCCATAAAGAAAAACCGAGTGGATTTAAGTCCGGTGATCTAGCAGGTCAGCCTATTCGTGATCCTTGGCTAATCTGCTTATTACCAAATTTTCGGTCGACAACATTGCGGGTTAACCATCATGTTGATACCAGAGTTTTTGCCGATCCTACAAGGTTAGATCTTCAAGCAGCACAGTTAATATTTCTTCCAGAAAAACAGAAATAAAATATAAATTTGAAAATACAAAATGTCTAAGACTACCAAATATTTGGTCGTGATCCGAGATATTTAGATTTGTATCATCGATACTGACCTTGAATGACCTTGAACGATTTTGACCCCCGAATGTTTTTTATGCAGTTTGCGATGCTCTACAAGGTGGTTGGAAAAAAAATGTACCGTACCATTTAAAAAAATGGAGGTGACCTTCACTGTGCATCAACGCCTCCACCGAAATAAAAAAAATTGGTCGCATTTGAAGGCCCCCTTCGCACCGTACAACTTTTGTCTGGAACATTTTTTTGTGACGTCGATAATTACCGAGATATTTAAGATGGTCAAGTTAGGTGAAACACCCGGAATATAAATGATATAGTCGACATATGTCCGGAAGATTGTGCAATAAAGTTGTTTGTTAATGACACATTAATATACGTAACTGGAGAAAGTAGCGCAGAGGTGGAAAGAAAGATGAACCAGGCACTATGTATAGTAGAAGGATGGATAAATAGGAACAAGCTGAAAATGAATGTGGATAAAACTAAATGCATGATTGTAAAGAGTGTGAGAAAGGAATTAAGAGGGAGCATCGTACTGAAATGTATGGATGGAACCGAAATTGAACGAGTTGAAGAAATGAAATACCTAGGAGTGATGATCGATGATAAGCCGCGATTTAAAGACCACTGTGAATATATGTTGAAAAAGATAGGTAAAAAAACGAGTTTTTTTAAATCGGATAGGCAAATATACAGGGTGTTCGTTATGAAACGGACTGTAGTAACACCGTTACATTCCTTTTCAAATTCTAATGAATATGTGTATTTTCATTTTTTATTTCATATATCAAAATTTCGAGATAATCAAGGTTGAAGTTGCAGTAATGCGACCAATCAGAACGCGTTTACACGGAGCGTAGATGACGTCGCGAGCCAGCCCGCAAGGCCTGCTTACAGTAGACCAATAACACTACGTCGTAGTGTCTCTGTTTATCTGCATGTAATTGTGTAAAATACAAGAGACGATACTTTTAGTGTTATTGGCCTACTGTAAGCAGGCCTTGCGGGCTGGCTCGCGACGTCATCTACGCTCCGTGTAAACGCGTTCTGATTGGTCGCATTACTGCAACTTCAACCTTGATTATCTCGAAATTTTGATATATGAAATAAAAAATGAAAATACACATATTCATTAGAATTTGAAAAGGAATGTAACGGTGTTACTACAGTCCGTTTCATAACGAACACCCTGTATATCAACGTACACCAGATGCGTCGTATATAAGACAATCATTGCACCACATATTGAATATTGTTCTACTCTGTTAGTATGTATGGGCCAGACAGAACTCAATAAACTGCAGATAGCGCAAAATAGAGCGATGCGTGTCATATTGCAATGCAGCAGGTATACAAAGATAGAGGATATGTTACAAGCGGTTCAGTTTATGAGTGTGAGGCAGAGACTATACTTGAATGTGTGTATATATATTTACAAGGGCATAAAGAACCTGATGCCGAAAGAAGTAGCAGATAAGTTCATCACTGGGACAACTAAAACAGATAGGGTTACCCGACTAGCGGAAAATATTCCAATACAATTCAGAAGGACCAGAAGTGCCCAAAAAAGCATGCTCTATGAAGGGGTGAAAATGTAAACGCGCTACCAACGGAGATCAAAAGTTGTGAAAAACTCATAACATACAACAGAATGTTAAAGGATTATATTATAAGTACAATTAATTAAGGGTATCATACAAACATGTAAAGCAATGCACAACAAATAGCTGAGAAAGCTAATAAATATGAATCAATCAAAAATCTCTCTCTCCCTCTCTCTCTCTTTCTCTCTCTCTCTCTCTCTCTCTCTTGTTCTCTCGTGGATTACAAAGTGTGGCGTTGCATCAAACAATTGGATTTATCTATCGGTTTTATGTTCTATGCTCTAAAAGTTTTATTTCTGCTATCTGCAAATATACAAGTGAACTGTTTTTATACATATAGCAGCCATATTACAATACTACACTAATAAAAACATAATTATTTTATAGCAATTTTGTTTTTTATACATATGTTTTTCGTGAAACATGTTGCCATTCGATATTTCTGAGTACCTTATGATAGATTAATCTAGACGTAAATCTCGTGGATTACAAAGTGTGGCGTTGCATCAAACAATTGGATTTATCTATCGGTTTTATGTTCTATGCTCTAAAAGTTTTATTTCTGCTATCTGCAAATATACAAGTGAACTGTTTTTATACATATAGAAGCCATATTTCAATACTACACTAGTAAAAACATAATTATTTTATAGCAATTTTGTTTTTTATACATATGTTTTTCGTGAAACATGTTGCCATTCGATATTTCTGAGTACCTTATGATAGATTAATCTACATTAGAATTTGAACTCGACTGGAAGCGGATTAATATTTTATGAAAATAATAAAGTTCTGTTTAAAATCTGCCCATAATTAAATATATTTCAAATAAAATGTACACTTTAAAAAGGATTAGTCTCAATAATCAATTGCGTAAAACTGGAATGACTAGTAACATCTATTCCATGGTTTGTAGTATAAGGATGGAATTTGGGCATGTTATCTCCTAGTACCTTGACTGGTTCACTAAATTCCACAGATGGTATTTCTTCGTAACTTCTTCAACTAGATATGTTAGGGCAAAAACAACATTAACGTTGTTCTTTTAGTTTGATGTGAACACTATATGCAATACACATTTTTCACAAATGATTCGGATAACCTAGAAATTAAAAATGTACGTGCTTAGCTATTTGCTAGTATTTAAAAAAAAAAAAAAAATTGTGAGAAATATAAATTCGATAGAAAATTTCATAATGTAAAAAAATCTCGGTTGCTTTAAGAGATGTTATGAAGAATTTTACGTTTATAATAAAAGTTAAGGGACAAAGATGTGTTTCATTTTCACTATTCGGCCATGATTATTGAAGACATGCTATCCTTGATAGGACATAATCAAAAGTCCATTAGAGATCCACTTGTTTTTCAAACATTTGGTAATGCCTGGAACATCAGCATGGGATGGCATCCACATAGCACCTTTACGATCACTTTCTCATTTGCCGGGATGAAAAGTACCGAACCTCGATTGAGAATTTTCAACGGTGATATTTCTGCCTTTCCATTAATTATGATGAGAATACTTGCTGTACTCCTCGGAATGAGATTATACAATGCTCTTCCCGGAGGTATCTGAAATATTGAAAGATATAAATACTAAGACATTGGCATTGCGATTTCTTTGAAATATAAGAAACAACAGAATTATACTGATAAATATCGCAATATGAAAACACACGGTAATTTTGACAACAGCAAAGTCAGGTACAGGAGGTCGAAAGATCTCAGAACATTCGTCTTCTCGTGACGGTTGAAATCGTTTGGCTGAACTTGGTTCACAGTTGTACGTTAACATTTCAACTAATGTCGTTACATCTTTAAGTTTTGGTGTCAAACCCGCTCGTATGACATTATCAGAACACGCCATGCACTCAACGCAATCTAAAAATATATAATAGCAATTTATATTGTTGCAAATCAAACATAAATTATAAACTTAGCTACTTCTCATAGTGGGTACTTCTTACCACCAGAAAGGTAAGCATGTGGCTCATTTGGTCCTAGATATATAGCTTCTCCAGGTTGTAATGTTATAAAATTAAATAAATAAATTCCAAAACAACCTATATCACCTGGATATTCGGAATGTAACCGCTCAAGCAAATTAGCATTCAAAATTTGTCTAGTTGACTCATCTGAAAAACAATCCGATATATCAAGATCACAAAAGATACGTATATTTAATTTTGAATAATTTACTAATTGAACGAAATACTTCTATCATTACCTAAACTCGCTATGCGATCTAATAATTTTCGTAATTGCAACGCCACTACGCCAGGATCACAATTAATAAAATTTTGAAAACATTTTTTTAGTGCAGCAGGCAACCCTGCTTCATCCATTGTCATCAATTCAAGTACCTTGTCTTCACCTATAATAGTACGTAACTCCGGAACGGATTTTAAATATTGTTTTATTTCTGAAATAGGACGGAATCCACATAATGCTTCGAACGGTGTTAGGGCTATTGCTAACTCCGGTTTATGATTAGGATCTTTGTATATATTTGGATGAGATCGATGTAATTGTACAGCACGTTCCTTAAACAAGAAAAATAAATAATATAAATATACTTATTTTAAAGCATATTGAGTTTATGATGACAAAATCAAACTATTATTAAATATTTACCTTATTTGGGTGGGCTTGGATCGATAGAGCTTTGTTAACAGATAAAATTTTAAAAAGAAAAGGTAATTGAATGCCAAATTTTTCTTCGACTGCTACACCCAAAACTTCTTTATTTTCTTTTATATAACTGTCAAGAGATTTATTTTCTTTTTTTAAATATGATGGACCATTGGGATGCGTACCCATCCAAAGTTCTGCATATGGTTTAGTTTCATCTAGGATAAAATCTGTATTTGCAGATTTTATCAATGTGGCAACAGTACTGTCGATTCCATGCTTGCCCCAATCGTAAGACTGTACCATACATTTCAACTCCATTTTATACGATATCTACAATATTTATTTCTAATTTTAGACGAAGGTAAAAAAATAAAATATAAAGCAGGTTTATATTGTCAATTTTAAAACAATAATAATTATCTTGTACTTGTAACTCAGCATGGATTTAGTAAACAAATATTTATCTACATCTGTCTGTTGGATTTAGACCATACCTTGCATTACGTGCAATAAAAAGTTTTTAAAACTGTGAATGTTTTTCTATATCGGTAATATTAAATTTACATAAGTACGTCGATGGCAAAACACAAAAAAAAAACGTTTTTTGTGGTTCACTCACCGATTTGCTGACGTACTATTCCATGGAGACTAGCATGGAGCCTAGAGTAGAGGAGGACGAACGCTTAATGCTAACGGGACAAAATTGTGGTCGACGAAACTTGACTTAGATCGGGTTCTAAATTTCATCACAAGCGTCGCTGTAAACTTTAAAGACTGGCGTGAAGTAACCGTTTGGTGATAGAGTGAAGTGACGTACATTCGATCGTAGAAAATCCCTGCTTACGCTGCAGTTTCAAGTGATCGCTGTCTCTTTTTATTCTCAGTCCGTCTCTCTCGTAGTCGCTATCGTCGCCGCGCCTCTATCGGCTTCAGTCGAAACAAGTGGAGCATGATTCGTAGACCATTTACATAGGGTGCATTCGTGTTGGACGCTTACGCGCTGTGAGCGCGCTTACATGTCGCTACCAGCGTTCGACTTGGCGCTGTGAGCGTCAAAAAATCACGCTCATGGCTGCGTTCGTGAGATAGATTTCGCGCTCACAGATGCTCATACCACAGAGGTAGGGCAGCAAAAGCGTGAGCGCCAATCTGTACTATCTATCAAAACGAATACAAATGTAAGCGTAAGCTAACCAAATTCTATTGTACTAATTTCTAAACTCTACATATACCCCTATACAATGGCAAGCCATTTACCACAATCATTTTATGTGGATTTAACTGATCCAGAAACTAATAAAACTTATACTATTACTGTTACCGCAGATGAAATCAAATTATTGAATACAGGTATATATTTAAAATAATTAATTAAAAAGAAATGTAAATGTTTTTCATTGCGTTTGGTTGAAGTGTTAGTTTGTGTTTCTGCACCCTTAATAGACTAGAGTAATAGTTTATCTATTGTCTATTTCTTCTTGACACTTAAATAAAGAGTCTTTTTCCAATTACAATAAAAGGAATGTTTTACTTTTTGGGTGAAATGTATTTTATTTATTCCAGATGATACTTTTGTAAACTCCAAACTACAAGAGGCAAAAGATATAGAATACGCTGAATTTATTAGTGGTAGGTATCATTAATAATTTGGGTTTAATGTGCATAAAATCTTTTATATACTTTGAGAAGAATGTTATTGGTATCATAAGTTCAGATTTGTATTAAAAATTAAATTACTACTTATAACTAAAAATTTTCAGAAAATGATACAGAAAATATTGAAGCTTTGGATCCTGATTTGAATGGAGATGAAAGCATTGATGAACCCATGAAAAGCCCAAGTGAAGATTCAAGTAATTTAAATCAAGAATAATCAATATATCAATTAATACACATGTGATTCTACAGATAATTGTTTGTTGCAGTATTTAAATGGCCTCATGAAGCAATTCTTTTGCTTCTTGACGAATACCAAAAGCGACAAACAGACTTCAGTAGTGGAAAGATTTCGCAAAAAACATTGTGGAAAAAAATAAGCACTGAACTTCAATCTAACGGCCATAACATTACAGGCCCTCAATGCATGTCCAAGTTTTCAGGAATGAAAAAAACTTACAAAAAAACTAAAGATCACAACAATAAATCGGGAAACTCTGCAAAACATTGGCCGTATTTGACTGTAAGTTTAATAAATTATTTTTCGAGAAGGAAATAAATTACAAAACTTTTAATTTCTTCAGTTGATGGATGATCTAATGGGGGATAAACCTTTTATCACACCCATTGCAGTTTGCTCTTCTACTGGAAAAAAAAGAACACTATCCGAAAGTAGTAGTGGAAGTAGCAGCAGTAATGATTTGGGTAATTTGGCAAACCGTGAGTATATTTTCATTTGTTTTAAGAATTATTGTATACAGATGAGAAAATAACTTTGTCGTTCGCAGAAAAAAAAGCAAAAACTACTCCTGCGACTCATTTAATAGCTGCCTTAGAAGAAAGGTCAATGAAGAGTGAAGAGAATAAGGAACGTCGGTTTAAAGAATTTATGGCTTTTAAAGCCCAAAAAGCGGAGGAAACTCGCGAATACAAAAGAAGAGCATTAGATTTATTAGAAAAGCTTGTGAACTCTGATAAGAATTTTTAATGTTATTATGCTTTAGGCAATCTCTTCTTTTAAGTCTGACTGACTCGTTTAATAACTTAATATTTTTAACTATAAAAGATTGGAAGCAATAAACTATTTTAATATATAAACTATATTCTCTATAAAAGTCAGTAATTACTGCAATAAATTTAATTTTTAAGTGTTACAAACACAGTATTCAAGTATTTATAAGATAAAAATTTATAATAATCAAAATATCAAATAGTTTTTTTGTATTTTTGTACTGAATAAAATTAGAAAAAATTTTATATTGTTGAAAATTATAAACAAAAAAAAATGTGTTTTATTTCATTTCATCAAATACATGGTACTACATGACAATACGTCATAAATTTTTCAGAATACTTATGTACAATTGTTAGATAAATATACAATATTGTTCAATTGGAATTATAGATTGTTATCTATAAAAAATTTACAATTCTTTTGTGTATATAGAAAATTACATCTAAAAATTTATATAATATCTCTTATGGCTAATTGAAATTGTTAGTTATTGAGACAACTATTTTATTCGCTGTTATTACGCGTTTCTTAAAATTAACTGTTCGCATATACGATTTCGTTTATCAACACCATCAGCAGGTAAAATTCTACAATTGTTCATTTCATTTATGTTTTCATTTTCTTCGATTACTTCCTCAAAAGGAAACTCATCGTCTTTTAATAAGCATATATTATGAAGGACACAACAGGCAATTATGTATTCAGGTATTAAATCAGTTCGATTCATATCAAGAACTGTAAGCAAACTACGAAATCTTTTTTTAAGTAATCCAAAAGCACGTTCAATAGCTATGCGTGCAGATGAATGACAAAAATTATAATTTTTTTGCCTTGCTGATAAGTGCCCATTATCTCGATATGGAGTCAGTAAATGCTTGTGAAGAGGATAAGCTGCATCACCAACTAAATGACAATCATTTGGAAATTTTTCTTGATCGTTGAGGTAATCATTAACTTCTGATAGACGTAATACTCGTGCGTCATGTACAGAACCAACATTCCCAGCATAACAATGAATGAATTTACATTGAGCATCGCAAATAGCCTATTTTAGAACAAACAGTAAAAATAAAAATATTTAAAGATTATTAATTCACGTGACATGTTACTTACTTGTAATTGAATTGAATGATGTCCTTTTCTGTTGACATAACATTCCGGATGTTTCCGAGGTGCAGGAATATTTATATGTGTTCCATCAATTGCACCAATAACATTGGGAAAACCGCTTGTAGCTTCAAATGCATTAGAAATTGCAGTAAACTTCTCATTTTCAGGCCAGGTAATAAAATTCGGAGCTATTTCAACAAGAGCTGATGTTACTCTACGTACACTTAACCAAGCTGCTGCAAAACTAACGCCGAACTTTTCGCAAATTGAGCTATAAAAACAAAATGTTCGGTTAATATTTAAATTATGATAGTGTTTCCTGAATGTGAGTAATATTTTAGTGTTATACCGATACGAGTCTGGAGTTGCCATTTTCCATATAGCGATGAATAATTGTTTATCCGGTGATATCATTTTACATCCTGGTATTTTTCTTATTAACGATGGTTCAATTTTTTCCAGAACAAAATTAAATGTTGACCGAGAGACCCTTAAATTATTAAAATATTTATTTAAATATGATAAATAATAAAATTTAGAAATAAAATGAAACGTAAAAATAATTGTTTTCAACTAAATGCTAGACTTTTAAATAATTACCTAAAGTGAGATTTGAATTCTTTGTCAGTAAATGCTGGTATAACCTCTTCGACAAAATTGTTAATCCTCGGTATATGTTCCTTTTTAAAAGATAAATTCAAATACGTACTGCAATACTCCCATTCCATGTCATCATCACTATCTTCAATCATATCAAACTCATCGCTATCATCAGATTCATCATTGATAATTTCTAATAAATTGTTTACTATTTGATAAACATTTCCCACATTCGCCATATTGATGCTAACTGACGCTCACAGTGCCCAAAACGAACGAAATTTTGTCATTGATTCTAAGCGCTGTGAGGCCAACATGAACACTAAAAATTTGTGCTCATGAGCGTGAGCGCTGAAAGCGTGTTAGCGCCCAACACGAATGCACCCCTAGTTCGTCATTCAAGCAGACTTTTATTACCAACGCTTGAATTTGTTATACCCCTTCACCGGACCACTACATACCGTAACTCGTTTCATCTCTCCGCACTATACCTCTGGCAATCTCTGCCGTTGCATATTACCTCTGCTCCCTCTCTCCCTCTCTCTTTAGAGGCAACTGAACTTGAAACTGATTTAGAACAGAACTGATCTAGGATAACTTCTCGTCTTTCTTTTTCTTATACCTTCTTATATCACATTCACAATATTATATCACATCTACAATATTATTATTACATCTCATCTATTATGTTTTAAATTTCTTTATATCACACAAGTTTTCTGTGCTTATCATTGATTTATTATCTGTAAATACTGTATATAAGTTTAGTATATAAGTTTAGTATTAGTACCACTATCTCTTATTACTTTTTGTATCTTATACAATCTTGCCAAAAAAGCGTAGCTATGGCATAAGAAACTGAATCAATCTCTCTCTCTCTCTCTCTCTCTCTCTCTCTCTCTCTCTCTCTCTCTCAAACTCCATTGCTGACAGGTTCAAATAAAGCTATCGTCAGCAAAGCTATGAATTTATTCCTCTCATCGAATAGATTAAAAGAAATTTACATCTTTCGTTGACTGATGCTTGATTTCATTTCAGACATTCCTTCTGACACAAATTTAAATTTATAAATGAATCTTTTCTTTATATTTTTATCATGCGGAAGCAAGTGTCTTAGAGGAATTCAGCTTCCATCAGCAAAATATATATAAATGGCTTTTTATTAATTAAACAAATAGAAAAGCTCATATTTTTGTAGACGACATGTTTATTCGAACTACCCTGGACTGTAATGTTCTTGATTTACTCAACGCTAAGAAAAAAGTATCAGATGCAATGAATTTGCCGAGCAGAAGGTGAAATACAATTTACATCCTCGTCTCAAGCAAATTGACTCTTGCGTCCAGTAATTTTCAATTACTTATACTTTTTTTCCTGGAATTAAGCAAAAGTGATGGTTATTGTCAGAAAGTTGAACTATGGAATATCAAAAGTCATCGTATACAGGATACATTACATATTCGCTGAAAAATGAATAGTCCAGCTTAGTCATGAATAAGACAGAGTGGTATTACGTTGTGTTTCCTTAACCCAGAAAAACTTTAAAGTGGCAATAGATTTTGCAAGAAGTCTGTAATTCTCTACCTATTTTAATGCGGTAAAGCTCACTCAGTTTTTTTAAGTATGCTCTACAAGTTAACCATCTAGACATTTCATAGCGTTAATTCTTTAAATATGATAACCTGTCTATTTTGAATGAATTCATTCAGACAAACTGTCTATCTCAACTGAAGTCCTTTCGACAGACAATTATAATTATTAAATGGTTAACACTATAAAATACCTATGTAGCAAATTCATGGAGCATTCTTTGACATAAATGAGCAATCAGAGTGAAGAAACATGAAAAAGACAATCCATGCCGCATTAAAATACCTCTTGGTAAATCCATTGCTTTCCCTTTTCTGAGGTATGGACATATATATATATCACACTGATATGACTGATGAAATGACTGAATTTTTTCACGAAGAGACAGGTTAGAAATTGCGATAGTAGCCAACAGCTGAGGCCATATAAACAGACTACACGCGTTCTCTGGCTCGTTGCGCATGCGCGTCTCGACTCGATATGCCTGTGTCGCATCGAAGCTCATACGTATATGTGAGGGGACAAATTTTTTAAGATTGTGTGAGAGGGGACATTTTGAGAAAATTTTTTCGACTGATATTGCTAAGATGCCAGATATCAGCATTGCGGGAACCGATTTTATTGGGCAAAGGCTCATTGCAAAGAAAAAAAAAAATAAAAAATATTCGACCTGACACATTTTTCGCCCACGACATATACCCGCAGATAATTCAAGTTATTTCATCGTAGCAGACGAAAAAGCGCCAACTTGGCGTCAATAAGAGTAGCAGTAGCGTCTCATGAGAAGGCTGATTTTTTCTTTTGAACGATTTTTTTTAAATTTTTTTTTAATACTTGGCGTCGAGACGCTACCGCGTCTCTTGATTAAACAAAAAAGCAATGAAGAAAAAAAAAGTTTTCGTGTCTAGACGCGAACGCGGCACTTTAACGATTACGAAGCTGAATCGTTGTCAACGCGTCCAATGCATGTTCTTCATACATGATCATCCATAGCTGGTGGAAATGCGCATCCTCACTTGTTGCGATACGGACTTTTATGAAGACGTAAGAGAAAAATTGACAGCAATGGAGAAAAATCTCGTTTCATTCGCTTAACGCTTAACGCTTTTGTATTTCTAACATAGATACAATTCTCCATTTCATTTTCTGTTTTAATGTGCCGTGGTCGCAGCGTGGTCTGATTAAAAAAAAAAAGTTGATAACACTCGCACGTATGGCAGGCTGTTTCACTTTTTGATAGTTTAAATATTATTCAGCCGAATAGAAAAGTAGTAAAAAATGTCCCAAAAAATTGCACTTATTAATATCGGGTAAAAAAAATGAAAAGCGTAAAAAACCCACACAATTATTTTATACATATGTATATAAATATGTCCACGGGATACTTTGGGAACCCGAAACATTAAGGGGTCGAACCTGCAAGCTAATGTTTTTTTAAAAAAAAAAAAACTAATACCTTGGGGTGTCACAGCATTGGAATTCTAAGCTAAACTAACCTAATGAAACCTAACCAAACAATATAAACAATTTTATTAACAATAAAAAAATATAAACAGTATGTTCTGATGTAAAAAATAATTCAGAATTAAAATTATACCTCGACATAATTTTCTGATAATTCGATGTATTAAAAATGTTACCTTTACATAGCCTTGAATGGTAAAAATTAAATGAAAAAAAGTCCCTAACCAGATACATTATTCGTTTCATCTCACTATAGAAAATGATTGGTTCATTTTTATATGCTCATCATTATTTTTATGCCCGAGATTTATAAGTGCATTTTTGTTTTTGGTAATTTTCCGTAATGCCTTCTTTATCCGTCTAAATATTATTTATGCTATTAAAATATGAAACAGCGTAACATAGATGTTTGTCACAGGTAGGCTCTCGGGAAGAAGAAACGTTCGCTGATTCATGTACCAATTTATTGGATGTATACGATGTAATATAATACAATATTTGTAGATTAATATTTTCATGTATTTCATGAAACTTCAGTTAAATAGGTAAACCAATAAGCATAGTTGATAATTAAACAAAAAAAAAAGAGGTAAGACGTGAGTTTCGAACCCGAGACTCTCGGACGTTAAGGACGTTGTTCGGTGACAATCTCACCAAAAAGTTATACCGTACCGCTAGCATGAATGCCATTACGCACACGCACAAATGGTGTGCACCGACAAGCACACACTAATACGGTAAACGAGCTGGCAACATCGGACTGCCCCATTACGCTCAGCGGCCAAACAGACATATGTATATGCACAAGTACGCGCTGTCCTCTCCGCCGACCCAGCTACGCTGTTGCCACGTCGCGAGCGTTCCCCCCACCACACACCTCATATACTATCGAAAATTTTAGTTTTCGTCAAAATGAACATGGATCGAGACGGTCAAAAAATTTCATTTTTTTTTTTAGAATATGTCTTTTAGAGTCTTTTAACTGTAGCAAAGTTTCATGCATGTGTTAGACCTCCATCGATGTCAAAAAATTAATATAGGCCATGCGTCTATGCTTTGCGTATTAAAATCATCAATTTCAATGACATTTTTTACCAATATTCCGGACGGCAAAACGATTTTTGCCTGAGGAGAAATATTTTTTTAATAATTCGAAGAATATTTGGTGAAAGTTTCAATCCACTGTTGGATCTTTCATTTTACCGAACAACATCCTTAAAGCAGCAAGCACGTGTGCCATCGAGTCATTGTGGTATGTTATTTAGCAAACTTATATTTCTGTAGTTACCCACGTTCGAGGTTTTTTTTTAAAGTTTGATTTGCTTACTCTCATTATTTCCAAAGCTTCATATGGATATTAAGGGTATTGACTACCTTATTACTACGGTTTATGCAATATCCTGTAAAAAAAAGGTAGATACAAGTCTCCCTATTTGAGTGTTCACGCGGTTTAAAATCGTGGATCTCGAGGAACACACGAATTCATTCGACCAATCAAAAACGTGGAACTGCTTCGAGAGTCTCGTTCAGGTGGCGCGTCGATGCGCCAAAACACAGCTCCAGATTAACACGCGTAGTATTACTATATATATACGACCAATCAAAAACGTGGAACTGCTTCGAGGGCCCTCCGCTAAGGTGGCGCGCCGAAACCAGAGAAAAATTGCGACCACCTAAAACAGGCTCATTGGCAATCTCCCTACTCATCTCTGTAGCCAGCATTCCCCGTGACAAACTGGCAGCGCACAACAGCAATAGCAGCAGCAACTTTGTAGTTCAGCCATATGTATTTTCCTTATTTCAGCGTTTGTGCAGCAGTATAGTAGATACGCCAAGTCCAGAGCGAGCGAACCTATTCGCTTCAGTTGAAAATCAACGGGAGCAACGGCCTGTTATTAAAATACAAAACGAAGCAAGTGAGCTTTTATTCGTGAGCTTTTGGACACCAGTGCTATGGGCAAAATGGTAATTAAAAAAGAAAATTTGATAGTATTTTCCAAAATAAACGATTAGTTCTTTATAATCTATCAAGGTATTTGGCTCGGTAGAATCTATATTATTCTGAGAGTATTATTTCAATTAGTTATTTAAAAAAATTAATATATCTTTGATCGTGATGCAAAATATAACAATATTTTTTATCGAAGAGAACTATTTCGGATATTGTTTGAATTAATTTTTATTTCAATTATGCAGAGCACTGTCATGCCACGAATACTCACCTCTGTATCCGGTGATGGCTTTTCCGCGAAGAGTATATTGTTTATCCAGCAATCGCCGTGACAAAATACCGTCAATTTTCCTTGGGTCAAAGCCAATTCGCACATTGTCAGAAAGAAAACGTCCGTTGCAAAAAAGCATGCAATTTTTGCATCATTTCATCGCGTTTATCCTCAACTTTGCTTGGCAACGCTTTGGATACCATAGTTATTGCGTTTCTCGCTGCGACCCGATAATACTGTCTGTACCAGTCTTCGTTTTCGACGCGAAATAATCCTTCTCGTACGGTTTCGCTATTCTTCTCATCCGATAGTTGAGCGAATAAATACCGCCTTGAATGCAAACAAATTGAAAAAGATTTAAGCAAGATGAAAAACCTAGTTACTGTTATAACAACTTGAGTTTCGGAATCATAATTTTCATGAGATGTTAACATAAATTAACTCAACGAATTTAAGTTTTTAGTATAAAATTCCAAACCTGTCGAGAATTTATGACTTTTAAAATACCTTCAATTTCGGAGAGTCAAGCTGAGAGCATCGGAGAGTCAAGCCAGCGAGTGTTTCGAGTACGAGTTTGACATGATGAATCTGTAGGCCCTTTGTCCTGTCGACCATGATATCACCTCTTTCCTTCAGATCTTCCATAGCAATGAGATCGCTTTGTGCGATTGTGTTTCTTCTTGGACCGCTTTTTCAGTAGGTCGAGATGCAATGGGTCGTAAAACGAATGAAGAACTTCTCAAGTGGTTAGGCTTTGGAAAATGTAGTCAGCTACATCATCACTAGAGGCCAACCTTCACGTTCTTCTTTCAACAATCATGAGTTACCTTAAAATTATAAAAATAATAATGAAAAACACTATAATAACGAAAACAAAATTATTGAACATGATTCGACATTGTTTCAAGGTATCAGAAGCTTAGGTTCTGCGAAACTTACATGCACACTCCCTTGCATCGCATTTTTCTCCATACTGGCGTATGCATACAGCGAGGTGTGGTTCAATATTACTGTTTAAATAGCAGTTAGATATGTCTCGTTGCATGTCATTGTATTTTTGCCAAGTTCCATTCTTTCGTCGGCAATAAGCGGTAAAGTGAGTGGCCCTAAACCCTGTCACTCCAACCAGCCTGAAAAAAGTCATTGAACAATGAAATATTTCTTATAGAAGAAAGTGTACAAACTAAGCTATCACTTTACTTGTACTCGGTTTCTAATTCTTCATTCAGAGCAAGTCGAAGGGTTACTGGGAACTGTTGTAATCTGCATGGCATGCCATGCCATGCCTCGCGATGGGCATGCCAGAATCAGTATTACGAATGTCCAATTCAATGAAAATATGTACATTCGGAGTTTTGTCCAGGATGTAACGTCCAGTGCATGGCTCGTAGCAGCGGACGTTATGAATACGCGAGCGAAAAGAGAGCGCTTTCTCCAGCATACCGATACCTAGTTTGGAAATTGCCTTGTGATTAACTGTCATTAAAGGAACAGATATCTGGCGACGAGGGCAGAGCAAACACGTGTGAGTCTCAAAAACACTGGGTGCCGATTTCATCATATATTCAACGATGTTTGCGATGCTTGTCCATGCATTGATTGTGTATGACACAACACGATCATTAGTCACCGTAGTAGATATTTGGGGACAAAAATCCCTCAAGATGTTGGTTCTATCGTGTAGTATTGCTCTGGTAACACCATTATTCATCAATGACGAGACGAAGTGCAGTGTTACATTTTCCGATCGTTCCAAAAAGGAAGCGTCATGGATATCATCTATGGCACTCGTCATTAAAATGCTGACGAATGAATCGAATGCACAAGTAGATTCGACGAAGAACATCTTACCGTCAATCTTTGCAGGGTGCCGACATAAACTTCCATTTAAGAGAAGAGAAGGCTTCTTAGACTTCCTAGTAAGAAGATTAACTTGACGAATTTCCGGAAATTCTTTAAAGTATTTGCTCTTCGTGTCCTTCGCTTTTGAGGCTTCGGAAGTTTCTTCTTTTAGATGGATTTTATTTACAATTTCTACTTCATCAAGTGTTGAAATCGGGCCGAGTACCCTTTCGATCTGGCCTTGCGACCAATTCAATTCATTTTTGCGATGTTCTCCAAAGGATCGTCTGCACTTACGGCATCTTCCAGTTTGATCGTGTCGAATATTTGAAGTCTCGTAGAAGCTGGTACATTATCCTCAATTGACTCATTATCAATCATATCGTGTATCGTACCTTTTGCTCGCCAATTTTCTTGTGACAGCAGATCTGAATCATTTGCGTCAGCGACGTACTTAATTGGGCTTGGTTCGATAAAGGAGGTATCGTTGATCTCGATGATATCTTTCGATGGTAAAACCGGTACTGTACCACCTCTCTTTTCAAAACCGATCAGTTTGGATGAAAATAGCAGCGTTCCCCCGTTAATGTCCATGGCATGTTTTTTAAGAAATTTATCGAATCGCATCGGCCTGGTATTGTTTTTTAACACTCGCGTTTTTAAGTCGTTAAAATAACTCTCGACGTAACTTGACGTTGCATGTGGTGATCAACTAAAAGGAAAAAAACCACGTGCTACTCACGGAAATATCCGATGGAGTAAGCTAACACAAGTTAGCCGCGACGTAAAAGAAACTATAACGAAATTACACAGAACGGACGAAACACGACAGGCTCTTCGCCGTGGCCGTAATCGGGGAACCACTATTTATATAAAATACCCTACACTCGCGAACTAGCATATATCACTTACGACTCCGGCGACGAAGCTCTCCAATGGACGCTGGTTTAAGCCCTTAGCCCGAAAATAGCTAACAGGTAGCGTGAAATTCTATGGCCACCCTAGATAGCGTGAAGAGATTCGTACCCGGTTACAGAAAAGATTGCTTACCAAAAAGATATTGAAAAGATATTCCATACAAAGGAAGCTTTTGCAGGTATTTCCGGAGCAGTGTAGTAAAACGTCCACCAGGTAGGGAGGTCCACGACGAAAGAGAACGATTCCGATTCTTGTCGCGACACCCGGGGTGCTATCCTCAAACCCGACCCCTTAAATTACCGATTATAATTGGGTAATAACTTATCGCAATTACTTCCGCTAATCCTTGATGCGTATTGATAATGTATCGCCAGGATCTAGGATCGTTGACCCTATCAGGTAGCCTTAAACGTTAGAGCGGTTGCGCGCGCATCGTTCGCGCAGCCCTCTGGGTAATAGTAGTTCGCCCGCGCTCCGAGGTGTGGCGATGCTGGCGTCTCCCGCGTTTCCATGCTGCTGTCCGGCTGTTATTGTCGCGGTGTTTTGGAGTGCTCCCGTCCTCGCCGACTTTTCCCAGTTGTGCTCCGAAATGGTATTGTGACAACTCCAGGCCGTGGCTGATCGATGCAGGTGATCCAGATAATTGGCAGCCACAGGTAGCGTATGCAACTCCTCCGCAGGTAAGTGAGCTTTTCCTTCTACCCCGTAATTTAGACATCGATGTTACTCCGAGTGACAGCTTCCCGTGCCTTACAGGTTGCTGACCGGGATCTCGCTCCACGTCTTTGGGGCAAGCCTTATCGTGCCCACAGGGCACAAGGATCCCCTATGACGGGAGACGAGGTGGCCCTTCACCCGTCTCTGTCGAGGATTCGTCCTGGGCGTAGTGGATTGGCATGCGGTGACTCCGAACTCGCCTCCCGATGTCAGATAGCCGGCAAGTCTTGGTGCAGGTAGCAGCAGTCTCGTGGCGTGTCAGCAGGTAAGACAATAACCCTTTTGCAGGGAAGTAGGGTGTTGGCGGCAGCGGCAATATGAACAGCCTGCGTTGAGCCGCTTGAATTCGGCGGGCTCCAAGTCAGGTCGGGCGGTCGGTACAGCAGTCACGCCGGGGTCGGTAATGTCGTCCCACGTAGATCTCCAGCTTCCAATCCTCCGTATTGGTGAGTGTGCGCTCGTTCATAAGTATAGATTAGAATTAGATATAATTAATTTACAGATCGTATGTTTTCTAGGTGGCTCCCCGACCCCCGCCAGTGGACGTTCATGCAAATAGCGGGCTGTAAATCCAGCCCGCACTCCAACTTCCCATGACAACAACACTGTGACGCGCATTTTGAAAATGCAACGTCACAATGAATATGTGTGCTTCGGCATAGTTCCTCGTATTTTAGGTGACAGTTTGTCCAACTGTTCTGCTTCGTAGTTTTCTGTATCTAGATGGCGGACGTGGAAGTCCAGGGTGTCCAGGTATTCCGCTTCGTAGTTTTCTGTATCTAGGTGTCGGACGTAGAAGTCCAGGGTGTCCAGGCATTCCGCTCCGTAGTTTCCTGTGTCCAGGTGTCGGATGTGGAAGTCCAGGGTGTCCAGGTATTCCGCTTCGTAGTTTTCTGTATCTAGGTGCCGGATGTGGAAGTCCAGGGTGTCCAGGTGTTCCGCTTCGTAGTTTTCTGTATTTAGGTGTCGGACGTAGAAGTCCAGGGTGTCCAGGCATTCCGCTCCGTAGTTTCCTGTGTCCAGGTGTCGGATGTGGAAGTCCAGGGTGTCCAGGTATTCCGCTTCGTAGTTTTCTGTATCTAGGTGCCGGATGTGGAAGTCCAGGGTGTCCAGGCATTCCGCTCCGTAGTTTCCTGTGTCCAGGTGTCGGATGTGGAAGTCCAGGGTGTCCAGGTATTCCGCTTCGTAGTTTTCTGTATCTAGGTGCCGGATGTGGAAGTCCAGGGTGTCCAGGTGTTCCGCTTCGTAGTTTTCTGTATTTAGGTGTCGGACGTAGAAGTCCAGGGTGTCCAGGCATTCCGCTCCGTAGTTTCCTGTGTCCAGGTGTCGGATGTGGAAGTCCAGGGTGTCCAGGTATTCCGCTTCGTAGTTTTCTGTATCTAGGTGTCGGATGTGGAACTTCAGGGTGTCCAGGTATTCCGCTCCGTAGTTTCTTGTATCTAGGTACTGGATGTGGAAGTCCAGGGTGTCCAGGTATTCCGCTCCGTAGTTTCCTGTGTCCAGGTGTCGGACGTAGAAGTCCAGGGTGTCCAGGCATTCCGCTCCGTAGTTTCCTGTGTCCAGGTGTCGGATGTGGAAGTCCAGGGTGTCCAGGTATTCCGCTTCGTAGTTTTCTGTATCTAGGTGCCGGATGTGGAAGTCCAGGGTGTCCAGGTGTTCCGCTTCGTAGTTTTCTGTATTTAGGTGTCGGACGTAGAAGTCCAGGGTGTCCAGGCATTCCGCTCCGTAGTTTCCTGTGTCCAGGTGTCGGATGTGGAAGTCCAGGGTGTCCAGGTATTCCGCTTCGTAGTTTTCTGTATCTAGGTGCCGGATGTGGAAGTCCAGGGTGTCCAGGTGTTCCGCTTCGTAGTTTTCTGTATCTAGGTGTCGGATGTGGAACTTCAGGGTGTCCAGGTATTCCGCTCCGTAGTTTCTTGTATCTAGGTACTGGATGTGGAAGTCCAGGGTGTCCAGGTATTCCGCTCCGTAGTTTCCTGTGTCCAGGTGTCGGACGTAGAAGTCCAGGGTGTCCAGGCATTCCGCTCCGTAGTTTCCTGTGTCCAGGTGTCGGATGTGGAAGTCCAGGGTGTCCAGGTATTCCGCTTCGTAGTTTTCTGTATCTAGGTGCCGGATGTGGAAGTCCAGGGTGTCCAGGTGTTCCGCTTCGTAGTTTTCTGTATCTAGGTGTCGGACGTAGAAGTCCAGGGTGTCCAGGCATTCCGCTCCGTAGTTTCCTGTGTCCAGGTGTCGGATGTGGAAGTCCAGGGTGTCCAGGTATTCCGCTTCGTAGTTTTCTGTATCTAGGTGCCGGATGTGGAAGTGCAGGGTGTCCAGGTGTTCCGCTTCGTAGTTTTCTGTATCTAGGTGTCGGATGTGGAACTTCAGGGTGTCCAGGTATTCCGCTCCGTAGTTTCTTGTATCTAGGTACTGGATGTGGAAGTCCAGGGTGTCCAGGTATTCCGCTCCGTAGTTTCCTGTGTCCAGGTGTTGGATGTGGAAGTCCAGGGTATCCAGGTATTCCGCTACGTAGTTCTCTGTATCTAGGTGTCGGATGTGAAAGTTCAGGGTGTCCAGGTGTTCCGCTTCGTAGTTTTCTGTATCTAGGTGTCGGATGTGGAAGTCCAGGGTGTCCAGGTATTCCGCTTCGTAGTTTTCTGTATCTAGGTGTCGGATGTGGAAGTTCAGGGTATCCAGGTATTCCGCTTCGCAGTTTTCTGTATCTAGGTGTCGGATGTGGAAGTCCAGGGTATCCAGGTATTCCGCTTCGTAGTTTTCTGTATCTAGGTGTCGGATGTGGAAGTTCAGGGTGTCCAGGTGTTCCGCTCCGTAGTTTCTTGTATCTAGGTGTCGGACGTAGAAGTCCAGAAAAGTGTGCAACAAGCTTTGGCGCTTCGCTCAAACCATAGTATCCTCTTTGATGTTCGCACGGCCTGAGGTACAAGACCTGAAATAATCCAGCACACTCTCCTCTCTTACGTTTACCACACGGCTTCAACAAGCTGGACACCATTAACGACGCTTATATGCATTGAAGATTACATTTTCTTTAAAAATTTGTATGTCTTTATGCATTTCTAGAAAAAGGAACTTACAAATTAAATTTATATACCATTAAACATTTTCGACAACGCAATATATTTTTCTGATTAGCAACATCATAATGCATTTACAATTTGTATCTGTGACAATATAGATTTCAGTGCTTAGTGCTTCTACGTCCTGTTGAGCAACAAAAACTTGTGATATCCCCCAAAAAACACTTACGTGTAAAAAACTACGCCAAGTACAGGAGTGCTGTGTATTCCTCTAATAAAAGGTATTGAAATCAGATTTTTGAGGTCAAGTACATAAGTCACTACATATTTGCCTATTATATGATTTAGCACTGGTCCATCATTTTAATTGTATTCTCAAAATTTCCTATAACGTTTTCACTACTCTTTTACATTACTACTGTTTCTCGTAGTTAATCATGAATTAATGGTCATTTAATAACTAATCAAACTTTAGCTGATTCCTTATCGAGTACTACTTGGCGGGTCCGTGCCAGAAATTCCAAAGTACTTACTTTGAACGTACTAATAGTATCCTAAAATTATATGTTTGTTATTAAGATTTTACCGTGATTATTATTAACGAGTTATCGTTAATAAGCTCTATATAGAAAGTTGACATTGGTTTTGAGTTTAATGACTGGCATTATGAATGCAAATTTATATCAAGAAATGCACGGACCCGCCAAGTAGTACTCGATAAGGAATCAGCTAAAGTTTTATTAATTATTAAATGACCATTAATTCATAATCAACTACGAGAAACAGTAGTAATATAAAAGAGTAGTGAAAACGTTATAGGAAATTTTGAGAATACAATTAAAATGGTGGGCCAGTGCTAGATCATATAATAGGCAAACATGTAGTGACTTATGTACTTGGCCTCAATAATCTGATATCAATACTTTTTATTAGAGGAATACACAGCACACCTGTACTTGGCGTAATTTTTTACACGTAAGTGTTTTTTGGGAGATCTCTTTTGCCAGAGTCATCTGATGTTGCACCCATTTCTCAATGGGTCTACTGCTGCCCGTGCTTGAACTATCTTGTGCGTCGTCTGATGGATGTTGAGCGATGTCGATTTTTTTCTCCTGGAATTGGACGTCAACGCTTCGTGTAGATATATAACCTTCTAACTTTTTTCTTGCGTCTTTCGTTGTTCCTGATCCCAGGAATCCGATAACCGAATCTTCATACTCCTGCACTCCAACTACGCACGTAAGCAAAAACATTTCACTGAAATCAGGAAGCGTTTGACAGTCAATCATCAGTGCAACACACCGAACGTGAAAAGTCTTTAATTGCACTCTGCCTGACGAGTTTCAAACTCTTCCACCGGCAAACCATATGTATTAAATGAGCCACATCTATGCGGATGAACGTTGTCATTGATTTCATACGTTGACGAATACCTTGAACTGATGCGAAGCACTCGTTTATGTACGATTTTAACGCGATGTTGTTCATTGCCATGCATATCGCCGAAATTAGCGCTCTTGAATAATCGCAAACAGCCTCTCTGTGTTTGCGTGCTCCACTACGAATCCATTGTTGTAGCCAATACTGTATAAACTCCGTGTCATGTTTTTCCGACAGCATTTGATAGACTGGTAGAGTCGTTTTTTCAAAATTGATGACGACTGAATATAAAAAAATGTGTCCAGTTTTTCGATTGTCAGGCCGAATCAATTTTGTAACGAGACTTCCCGTTGCATCAAGGATTATAGTACTCTATTCTTTAAATATGCGGCAATATTCATTATAAATATGCAGTGGACCTGGAGTTCCGTAAAATACCCAAAAAGGTAATGAACCTATTCCTTGGATAAGGCCAGCATATTCAACAGTACCTGCTAATTCCTCGATCGTTCTAATTAAATCGCGTGCGTCGGTTGGCCGGACGTCGAGTTCACGATCTGCTCCTTTTTTTTTAGCCTGTCTAAGCACGTCATCGGAAGGTAAAAAGGGTGGTGCCAAATCTCCCATCTGCATATGTTCTCGTGCTTTGCGTTTTTTCCATTGAGAGCATCCTTCGGCCATTAATTCCTTTTCCGCTTCTTTCCTCCACTTGCCATTGAATGGGCGTTTTATCTCCTCGTGCTTTTCCTGTCGCGTTTCACGCGTTTCAACGTCCATTATCAATCCACCGCGTTCATTAAGATTTTTCGTCGCTCTCCCAACGAACTTATTACCGCATGCTGTGCTTTTGCACATCCCAACGATGATAATATCGTACGATAGGTTGTCAACAGACATCTTTACATCTGCCCGTTTGAAAACAAATGCGCAATTCAGCTTATGCTGTTGCCAATATGTAACAGCGATAACATTGGTCCACACCCACGGCTTCAAAACAAGTTTCTTGCGTCCTCCAGAGGCGTTGTCGGGTTTTATTTTGTCCCAATTTTCCTCACTTAAGATTAATTTGAATTTAGAGGTGTTGCTGATATTCAACGTGCTATTGGTAGAGTTGAACGACGAATCTTGTTCGATTGAAGGTGTATTTTCAGCTTCATTATCATCCAGAAGACTGGAATCATCATGTTTTTTATTCTGTGAATACGCACACTGATCTAGTGGTACCACAATCCCCATCTCGTCTCTTGCCTTGGTTAGAATTTCTCTCCTATTTTCGCGTACGCGAGTGTTGTAATTTTCATTTAATGCACATTTTATTATTTAAACAAAAAATATTATTATTCGTTCAAACATAGGTATATCTAAAACCATGGCAGAATTAATCCTATATACAGGGGGTGCTTTCCAACAAGGAACACAGAGGACACAGTGTGACACAGAGTATAGCACAGAGCAGAGATGAGTGGGGAGATGCACAACGCTCCGGTTTTAGGCGATACCAAAAGCATGGCGCTAAATCGTAGCGGCGAGTCCGGGAGTAGGATTTCGTGTTCATCGCCTCTGTCGATGTTACAGATTTCGCGTAGCCGCGCGGGCCATGATCATCGTTCCAGCCGATATTGCAGTCAGCGAAAATGAATGGATTGCTCGGTGGTGGGGAGAAAGTTGCCGCCCCTCACAAACCGTTCTTGAGAAACACGCGGTGCAGCAAGGTCTTCCGTCCAACCGAACGCTGCTGGTTACGGGTTCGATCCCCCATGAAGAACTCTTTTTTCATCTTTTTTTTCATTTTACTACAAAAATTGTTCAAGGTTCCTCTCTTTTAACCTTTTTAGGTTGCCCAAACTTTTTTTAAGTTTATATATATATTTTTTTTAATTTTATCTATGACAGAATCGACTAATATTTTAAACGCCCGCTCGTGCCGCGCGACCGGCGACTTGAGCGATTGCGGGTCCTCTCTCCCTGAGGGGTCTGCTATTGCTGCTACTGCTGCCGCTGGTTCTTATAATCTTGTAAATACTTTTTTATTTGCAATCTTCAGTTCCAGCCCCCAGTGTAAACTCAATAAGATTTACTATGAGAAAATAATTAGCTCACTTCATTACCTGGAATCAATAATCTTGAGAAGCAAATATGGAAATGAGCATTATCTCTGTCTGTAATAATTGTTCGTCCACGTGGAGAAGGGTGTCTTATATGTAAAGTAAGCGAAACGACAATAGCAAGCAGTTGAATAAACGATCAAAGTCTAGAAATACAACTTCCGAAATAAGTAAAACAAATAGATGTTTCTGGCGTCTGGCTAGTGCACCCGGTTACGAATCTGGAGGTCTGTGGTTCGAGACCCGTCTATGGAGAGCATTTTCTTTTTACAAAAAAAATGTAGTTTTGCAAATGGGATTAACAGATTAAAGAATATATCCAATTAATTTATTTATCTTATTACAATAAAGGCATAAACAACGACAACCTGCGGGCTTCCACATCACCCAAGAGGTGCCGCAGTCGATGCGTTCCCATTATTTAACGTAGCGGGTCCCCAGTAGGCCTATACTACGATCGGCCTATACTATTTTTCAAGGTTCCTCTTTTTCTAACTTTCTCGGTTGCCCAAACTTTATTTTAAGCTTATATAAAATATTTAAAAAAAAAAGGTTGTCATCGGGATCGAAAATCATTTTCTATTAACTCACAATATTCTCTCTCTGCTGCCTGTACGACTGTGAATGTGTATTGCTAGTCGCGCGATAGTTAGCAACAATGTTGCAGACGCCCGCTCAGATTCGATCCGTCAGATTCCTAGACTGTTGTGTTGGAGTCGCTAGTACGTGATCTCAATAGACCGATATACTATTCTTTCCAATTGTCCTTTTCTCAATTTCTCTTACTTTTAGATATTTACACGCGTGATGTGTGTGTGAAATATAATGTAAAATAATTGTCGTAATCATCTTCAATGAAGAAACTTTATATTTGAGTGCAGAACTCCTATTGCCATTCGTTTATACTTTAATTACTTAAATAGATCGTTTGTGTAATGTTGATATCGCCGATCGTAGTATAGGCCTAGTGGGGACCCGCTAGGTTGTCGTTGTTTATGCCTGTATTGTACTAAGATAAATAAGTTAATTGGATATACTCCTTAATCTGTTAATCCAATTAGCAAAAGCACATTTTTGTTTGTAAAAGAAATACTCTTCATAGAGGGGTCTCGAACCATAGACCTCCCGATTCGTAACCGGGTGCACTAGCCAGACGCCAGAAACATCTGTTTGTTTTACTATTTTCGGAACTTGTATTTCTAGAATTTGATCGTTTATTCAACTGTTTACTATTGTCGTTTTGCTTACTTTACATGTAAGCAGAATAATATGAAGATGCACACCAGTTAGGAACTTTTGCGCCGACCTTCTCCACGGGGACGAACAATTATTACAGACACAGATTCCATATTTGCTTCTCAAGATTATTGATTCCAGGTAATGAAGTGAGCTAATTATTTTCTCATAGTAAATCTTATTGAGTTAACACTGGGGGCTGGAACTGAAGATTGCAAATAAAAAGTATTTACAAGATTATAAGAACCAGCAGCAGCAGTAATAGCAATAGCAGACCCCTCAGGGAGAGAGGACCCGCAATCGCTCAAGTCGCCGGTCGCACGGCACGAGCGGGCGTTTAAAATATTAGTAGATTCTGTCATAGATAAAATTAAAAAAAAAATATATATAAACTTAAAAAAAGTTTGGGCAACCTAAAAAGGTTAAAAGAGAGGAACCTTGAACAATTTTTGTAGTAAAATGAAAAAAAAAAAGATGAAAAAAGAGTTCTTCATGGGGGATCGAACCCGTAACCAGCAGCGTTCGGTTGGACGGAAAACCTTGCTGCCCCGCGTGTTTTTCAAGAACGGTTTGCGAGGGGCAGCAACTTTTAGTATGAGGTGTGTGGGTGGGGGAACGCTCGCGACGTGGCAACAGCGTAGCTGGGTCGGTGGAGGGGACAGCGCGTTACTTGTAGATATGCCTATGTCTGTTTGGTCGCTGAGCGTAATGGGGCAGTCCGATGTTGCCAGCTCGTTTACCGTATTAGTGTGTGCTTGTCGGTGCACACCATTTGTGCGTGTGCGTAGACCAATCCGAAACAAGAGTTTGTACTGTTCGTCGTACTACGCGCAATGGCATTCATGCTAGCGGTACGGTATAACTTTTTGGTGAGATTGTCGCCGAACAACGTCCTTAAAAGAGAGGAACCTTGAACATTGTTTGTAGTAAAATGAAAAAAAAAAAAGATGAAAAAAGAGTTCTTCATGGGGGATCGAACCCGTAACCAGCAGCGTTCGGTTGGACGGAAGATCTTGCTGCACCGCGTGTTTCTCAAGAACGGTTTGTGAGGGGCGGCAACTTTCTCCCCACCACCGAGCAATCCATTCATTTTCGCTGACTGCAATATCGGCTGGAACGATGATCATGGCCCGCGCGGCTACGCGAAATCTGTAACATCGACAGAGGCGATGAACACGAAATCCTACTCCCGGACTCGCCGCTACGATTTAGCGCCATGCTTTTGGTATCGCCTAAAACCGGAGCGTTGTGCATCTCCCCACTCATCTCTGCACAGAGTGTTCCAACAACGACACAATGTCACACTATTCGACACAGCTGGACACGGCCGATAGGTGAGTTTTAGCGTGCTTAGTGCGTCAGGGCTGCCAGCAATCATGGAAATTTATTGTTCTATGTATGGTACCAAAAAAGAAAGTAGAAAAATACAACTTCTGGCACCTGCGTGAAGTTGGCCGGCCAACTTTTATTTTTTAAACTTTTTTTTACTCAAATCGTTTGATAGTCGTTTGATAGTGTTTGATAGTCTTGTAAAAACGATTGATAGTCAATAGTTTTTTCAGAAAATCAAAATCAAAATCTGTTGTGAAGTTCGCCGGCACTTTTTTGTTTCTAACCGGATTTTGTTTTTCCAGGGCTCAATCGATGCAAAATCGTTTGATAGTTACGAATTATTTAATAAAAACGTTTGATAGTCCATCGTTTGCAAGAAAAATGAGAAAAACCATATGCGAATCAAGGATACCAATCCATAGGATGCAATCGATTCCTCCATCGGTGTATCTGTTATGTCGCGGCCTAGTGATAAATAATCTTACTAGAATTGAGCGGCGAATTCAAATAAGGGATTAAAATGGAATCACGATTTCTGTCTCCAAATCAGAATTCAATGCTTTCGAATACTCAGTCTGTCATTAACGTATAAATAAGGTATATTCTAAACAATTCGGAGAAGGCTTTCTAGCCGCTACACGTGCATAAACATATGGGCTACAAAGAATGCAGGCATGGGCCATTTGTTTATTGCTATCCTAACCGAGTGAGTTTCTCAAGAACTTTCACTCTTGACAGTAAATCAGGTCACTTGAGAGGATCGACGGGCTAGCGGAATATTCGGTTAAGGGATGACGCTGTCCATGTGCTTCCCCAAATAAACTAAGGATAGGGTGTGAATGAGTCCTTTGTGCGTAAGATAAGGCCCTCGATATTGGGCCCGGACAGCAAGGCGCCACACGCTGGGCCTCCACAAAGGGTGTACATACACATGAATGTGTATGAGTGCGGATGCATGCATGAGAAGTATGAAGGACTGTATCCCTTGGGATCCAGAAGACCAGTTCGATTTCTGGTCTTGAAGGGTATACTTCGAGTTCTATATCGTAGAGTCAATTAGCTAGATTCAGTTAAGATAGATTGATTTAGACTAAATCACGTTATAATTAAAGTAAATAAAGTTAGTTATAGTGTTCTCCAAAAGCACCTGCAATTTTATTTCTAAAGCCTTTATTCAGTTGAAATCCCATAACATCATCGTACCAGAAATCAACATATCTACAGAGGATTGAACACCGTTGGACCGCTCATCAGAGCTTTGGTGGCTAACGAACCCACCTCGCCAGATTCACGCAGTCGAATCTGCCGCGAAAACGACAGTGGCGACGATCAGGACGTCACAATTTCTTTCATTATTTACGATTAAGGAATCAATTATTTCATATCATCAATGACATATAAAGTACCTACAAACGACCTACAAACGATTGCATATGAGCAAAACACGATTAGTTTATAAAATATTTGAATGAGGGGCTAACATGAAGAAAAATTCCCTAGAAAATTAATTTTAATATTATAAATAAATTATGGACTATCAAACGTCGTGGATGCAATATCAAACACCTACAAACGACCTACAAACGATTGCAAAAAAATCATTCAAATCCGTGATAGATGAGGGGCTAACTACGTGGAGCCATCGTATGGATTGGGATCCTTGATTCGCATATGGTTTTTCTCATTTTTCTTGCAAACGATGGACTATCAAACGTTTTTATTAATTAATTCGCAACTATCAAACGATTCTGCATCGATTGAGCTCTGGAAAAACAAAATCCGGTTAGAAACAAAAAGTGCCGGCCAACTTCACACCAGATTTTGATTTTGATTTTCTGAAAAAACTATTGACTATCAAACGTTTTTACAAGACCACGGTCGTACATACAGGTCTTGCAACTCCCTTGGAGGGGGTAGTCTTCTTTTTGAAACATTTTTCATTTCGCTTCATGACCACAAGAGGCGTTGCGATCAAGCGACCTGTTCTTATTTCTCTCTCCCACAGCCGACTGTAGAGTGAGATAGACATGGAGTCGCTCGATCACAGCGACGCTTGTGACTAAAATTTAAAATGTTTCGTGCTTCAAAACCACGTCTACCCCCACCGCTGAAAATTGGGCGAGTTGCAAGACCTGTATGTACGACCGTGTACAAGCAGAGATGAGTAGGGAGATTGCCAATGAGCCTGTTTTAGGTGGTCGCAATTTTTCTCTGGTTTCGGCGCGCCACCTTAGCGGAGGGCCCTCGAAGCAGTTCCACGTTTTTGATTGGTCGTATATATATAGTAATACCAGAGATGAGTAGGGAGATTGCCAATGAGCCTGTTTTAGGTGGTCGCAATTTTTCTCTGGTTTCGGCGCGCCACCTTAGCGGAGGGCCCTCGAAGCAGTTCCACGTTTTTGATTGGTCGTATATATATAGTAATACTACGCGTGTTAATCTGGAGCTGTGTTTTGGCGCATCGACGCGCCACCTGAACGAGACTCTCGAAGCAGTTCCACGTTTTTGATTGGTCGAATGAATTCGTGTGTTCCTCGAGATCCACGATTTTAAACCGCGTGAACACTCAAATAGGGAGACTTGTATCTACCTTTTTTTTACAGGATATTGCATAAACCGTAGTAATAAGGTAGTCAATACCCTTAATATCCATATGAAGCTTTGGAAATAATGAGAGTAAGCAAATCAAACTTTAAAAAAAAACCTCGAACGTGGGTAACTACAGAAATATAAGTTTGCTAAATAACATACCACAATGACTCGATGGCACACGTGCTTGCTGCTTTAAGGATGTTGTTCGGTAAAATGAAAGATCCAACAGTGGATTGAAACTTTCACCAAATATTCTTCGAATTATTAAAAAAATATTTCTCCTCAGGCAAAAATCGTTTTGCCGTCCGGAATATTGGTAAAAAATGTCATTGAAATTGATGATTTTAATACGCAAAGCATAGACGCATGGCCTATATTAATTTTTTGACATCGATGGAGGTCTAACACATGCATGAAACTTTGCTACAGTTAAAAGACTCTAAAAGACATATTCTAAAAAAAAAAATGAAATTTTTTGACCGTCTCGATCCATGTTCATTTTGACGAAAACTAAAATTTTCGATAGTATATGAGGTGTGTGGTGGGGGGAACGCTCGCGACGTGGCAACAGCGTAGCTGGGTCGGCGGAGAGGACAGCGCGTACTTGTGCATATACATATGTCTGTTTGGCCGCTGAGCGTAATGGGGCAGTCCGATGTTGCCAGCTCGTTTACCGTATTAGTGTGTGCTTGTCGGTGCACACCATTTGTGCGTGTGCGTAATGGCATTCATGCTAGCGGTACGGTATAACTTTTTGGTGAGATTGTCACCGAACAACGTCCTTAACGTCCGAGAGTCTCGGGTTCGAAACTCACGTCTTACCTCTTTTTTTTTTGTTTAATTATCAACTATGCTTATTGGTTTACCTATTTAACTGAAGTTTCATGAAATACATGAAAATATTAATCTACAAATATTGTATTATATTACATCGTATACATCCAATAAATTGGTACATGAATCAGCGAACGTTTCTTCTTCCCGAGAGCCTACCTGTGACAAACATCTATGTTACGCTGTTTCATATTTTAATAGCATAAATAATATTTAGACGGATAAAGAAGGCATTACGGAAAATTACCAAAAACAAAAATGCACTTATAAATCTCGGGCATAAAAATAATGATGAGCATATAAAAATGAACCAATCATTTTCTATAGTGAGATGAAACGAATAATGTATCTGGTTAGGGACTTTTTTTCATTTAATTTTTACCATTCAAGGCTATGTAAAGGTAACATTTTTAATACATCGAATTATCAGAAAATTATGTCGAGGTATAATTTTAATTCTGAATTATTTTTTACATCAGAACATACTGTTTATATTTTTTTATTGTTAATAAAATTGTTTATATTGTTTGGTTAGGTTTCATTAGGTTAGTTTAGCTTAGAATTCCAATGCTGTGACACCCCAAGGTATTAGTTTTTTTTTTTAAAAAAACATTAGCTTGCAGGTTCGACCCCTTAATGTTTCGGGTTCCCAAAGTATCCCGTGGACATGTTACATCCCAAAGCGGATCTACTCAAATAAATGCAATTGGTAAATTCTTTTCGGCACATCGAACTTTTCGATTGCCTCATGTAATTCCTAGAACGCTGAGTAGCAGGCCACGCGCTCACACTACATGCCAGCGCGAGGAATGAAGCAAGACTCTTTTTGCAAGATCATCAATATTGCGGTGCATTATCCCCAAAATTGGAGCTAACGCACCTGCAGTATTCGGAGCTAATAGGCAGTCTTTCGTGAATCCTGGCAACAGACGGAACTCCTCTAAGAGTCACCGTCTAAATCATCGAGTCTTGCTTGTTCCTCCGCTGGTAGTATTTTACGTGTCTTCGGATCCTTGTGACCAAGCCTTCCCACCCGAGGGCCAGGGAAGTCACCGCGGTGTGCGTTTTATTAAATCTACCGCGAGTGTAACGGCAGACGTCGGATTGCCCCCGAAAGAACTCAGTGAAGTGCCATATCAACTGTTTCAACTTATCAACCACTGTAAGCCAATTTATTCTACTTATAATAAATAACCAATCTCTATACCTACACGTCGCTCTCATTCGTTGGCATTACATTCCCCAATTCCGCAGGAAACAGATACGCCTAGCGTTAAATGGTAGCCCACAATTAGATATATCTACGCCCTAGCAGTTTCACTAGCTAAGGCTTAACAAATTGGTGGCAGCGGTGGGATACCATAACTGTTTTCTGCCCAATTTATATATAACCAAAAATGCCAGACGATACTACACACCCTGGCAATCTAACTAACCCTCTTGACAGTTCGGCATATCTGGACTATTTAGCAACTAAAGATGCCATTGATAAAATACCGAAATACGATGGCAAAAATTATAGATTCGGGGATTTCGATACCGAAATTAAAGCCTTACAGCAGGGCTTACCCGCCGGAGCTGAGACAAGGCTTATCAATGGAATCCTTGGCCGCCTGCGAGGACGGGCTAGGACCCATGTAGAAGGCAAATCTTTCGTCACAGTCAAATCCCTTTTAAAAAGTCTAAGAGAAAAATTTGCTCCTGACCATGACTACGAACATTATCGCAGCCGACTCCTAGATGCCCGAATGAGAAGCGACGAAGACGTGTCTGATTTCTACTCGCGTCTTCAACGCTATATTCGACGAGCTGTTAGCGAAGTCGAAGAAACAGACGGTGCCAATGAGGCAGCCAGCACCAAGAGACGACTTGAGGCTCGTGCTCTTGATGTGTATATAGATGGCCTGCCGAACGGAATAAGACCATACGTTCACAGCCGTGATCCGGCGACCTTGAAGGATGCCTGGGAGCTCGCATTAAAGGACGAAAAGCGTTCCCGCGCTCGTTCCCGGCGCAAAGAAAGTACACCTCGGGACGAAAGGATGTCGCACGCGGGTCAGTATAACGACAGTTCTTCGGAAGGCGAATATCGTTCCACGTCGCGTGATAGAGGTTTCTCGCCGCGTCGACGGGTATACACGATCGGTGCCGACCGCTCTCTATGCAAGGCATGCCGCGAATGTGCTTGTCGACCTCAACAGCGTGAGCCGCGAATCAGAGGTCGAGGAGACAGTAGTTCGCGTGAAAGAAATCGCCGTAGAAATAGTTCAGCTGACAGGCGAACACCGGAACGTAAATCCCTACGCTTTAGGGACCCTACCCCTCCTACCAAGACGAGCAACGACAGGAACCCTTCTTTAAACGAGGAAGCTGGTCGCTCGAACGACGCGTCCGCGACCAATCCTTCGAAACCGCGTCTAACCCCTGCAACGAAATTCCAGTCCTAACCGTCAATCTGCAGAGAATCGCCAGACAGCCCAAGGCAGTCATCGAAGCGGAATCACCGGACTTAAGAGCCGCAAAACCCAAGCTGTTAACCGATTCCGGGGCGGTAGTAAACATGATCGAGGTTAACGCTCTTCGCGGAAACGTCATGATTAATGAGGATGAGCGCGTACGAGTGCACGGAATTTCGGACAACGAGTCATCAGTACGATTGCAAGCAATAGGGACCGCGACAATCGAGTTGTTCTCACAACCAGTGAAGTTCTATGTCTTCCAGGGCACCCTCCCCATGCCTGGTGTGGGTCTTCTGGGAGAGGAATATCTAGAACAAGAAAAGGCCGAAATTTCCTACAACCACAATGCTCTACTTATCGCAAGTCGACCCACGCGTCCCATTCCATTCATTTGTGACAGGAGTTATTTTATCTCTGGAGGATACACTACCGGCGCCGAGAAAGGAATGACCGTGTCAACACCTGATACTGCTGCGCCAGCAGTTGATCACGTGCGCTCGGATTGTACGGTGCGAGTTCCCGCTCGAACACGCCAGCCAATATCAATAAACGTAAGGAATTCCAAAATCAAAGAAGGTTATCTCCCTCGGCTTCCGATGGAAGAAGGCATTTTCATAGGCGAAGCTGCCGTTACTAACCATGATGGAATCGCCTACGTCATGGCAGTCAACACTACGACGCAAGACGTGGAAATCTCCATCCCTCCTCAACAACTAATTCCGTTTGAGTATCGTGGCCCACCGGAAGAAATTTCTGACTCCGATTCAGTCGACGAAACGACTATCGCCGGGAAAGATCGGGTTTCCGCCGTGTTAGCTGTACTGAGCACTGACCACCTCAATACCGAGGAACAAGAACACGTGCGCACACTAGTGACTGCGTTCCCCGATCGCTTTAACCTACCAGGCGACAAACTGGGCCGTTCAAATTTGATGCGTTGCACGATTCCTACTGTCGACGACGTCCCAATTAACACCCGACAATATCGGTACCCCGTTGTTCACAAGGAGGAGATTAACAGACAGATGGACAAACTTCTGAAGGACGGAAAAATCCAACCGAGCGCTTCACCTTATAACTCTCCTCTATGGATTGTTCCGAAGAAACCGGATGCCAACGGAAACCGCAAATGGCGTGTGGTCATCGACTACAGAGCGCTGAACGAAAAAACTCTTCCGGACGCATATCCTCTCCCAAATATCACTGACATCCTAGACCAGCTGGGAGGAGCGAAATATTTCAGCATCTTTGACCTTGCCAGCGGGTTTCATCAAATTGAGATGGATCCTAAAGACCGCCCTAAAACCGCGTTCTCGACACCGGAAGGGCACTACGAGTTCACCGTCCTCCCGTTTGGACTTCGCAACGGACCGCCCGTTTTCCAGCGACACATGAACATTGCACTTTCCGGACTCCATGGCATCGAACTCTTCGTTTATCTGGACGACATCATCGTCTACGCACCCACTCTCGAAGAACACGGACGCAGAGTTAGGAATTTGCTGACGCGACTTCGGCAAGTCAACCTAACGCTCCAAACAGAGAAGTGCCAATTCCTTCGCTTGGATGTGACGTATCTCGGACACATTATATCCAGCGATGGAGTGAGACCCGACCCAATGAAACTAGAAGCTGTAAAGAAATATCCACCTCCTACTAACGTCACCGAAGTGAGGCAATTTCACGGATTTGCCAATTATTATCGTCGCTTCATTAAGGACTTCGCTATTTTGGCCAAACCCCTAAGTGACCTGCTAAGGAAGGGCCGTAAATTCGAGTGGACCGAGAAGGAGCAAAAGAGCTTCGAAGACCTTCGTGATGCGCTGTGTGAGCAACCTGTTTTACAGTATCCGGATTTCAGTCAACCCTTCGTCCTCGCCACTGACGCATCAGACGCAGGACTTGGAGCTGTACTTAGCCAAACTATCAACGGAGAAGAGCGCCCTATAGCCTACGCTTCTCGTTCTCTGAAGCCAGCAGAAACCCGATACCATAGCAACGACAAGGAGTGCCTCGCCGCTGTGTGGGCAATCGGGTATTTTAAACCATACTTATATGGCCGCCCTTTTACCCTTATCACTGATAACCAGGTGCTAACATGGCTACACAATATGACGGACCAATCGAACCGTAGAGCAAGGTGGAGAACTAAAGTGGGAAATTATACTTTTGTCATTAAATATCGCCCGGGGAAGCTGAACCAGAATGCAGATGCTTTATCGCGCAACCCCTTTGGAAGTGTCGCGACAGTCACCGCTTATCCCATCCCCAAGGCTACAACTACGCGCCCTCGAATCGCTTCCGCTACCGCACCACCATCCTCGATCCTTCCCCGACCTCAAAACCGGACACAGAGCATGAATAATCGCCCCAAGAAGGTAGAAAAACCACCGAAGGCGACAGGTCTCGACACCAACTCCATCGGATTCAGAGTCAAGCGTCGAGAAGACATAAGACCTACGGCAAAACGAGTAACCTATAAGGAACCGGACTCTGACACCACGGGGGACGAATCATCAACAGAACAAGTACCACCTCTTCGAGTCAGTCACCGAAGTATGTTACCCAATACTTCGGACGCACTGGAGACAAATGAACCGCCCGCCGAGGTCATCGAGGACGAAGTTTTCCAACCAGACGAAGGGCCCACAGTGGAGTCACAACCTCAAAGACCAGAGGTGGCAGTCATAGAACTTGCTCCGAAGGAATCCAGTGAGAGTGAAACCGACGTACCCGCAGAAAGGACGTTGACGCCAGAGAAACAACCGCGGGTCGCAGAAAAACCTCGCGATCCAATGGCTCGGAATTTCTTAGAGGATCTGCGTCGATCGTTCTCTCAATTCGACGAATCTTTGCGTCTGCGTAACGATGAGATAGATGGCCCTACGGAGGAACCAACATCTCCCACGCCAGAAACCGTCCAGCCTTCCCCCGATGGCTCGACAGATAGTCAGTGGTCTCCCTATGACTTGTCGGAACTAATTGATATGGGTCACCAATGCATGCGAGATCTCAGCCGAGCACTCAAAGCGCACGATCCCGAGAATACCCCTTCGGTGCTCAGTGAACCCATTACTAAATTGGTACAAAATCGCGACGTCGGCTTGGAAGGTTCCGAAATTATGCACATTGGAAGAAGATCGACAATCCCAACACCTCTACCATCTCGGGAACCCATAGCTAGATCGAGCCCTCGTCCTGAAACGAATGGTATACCTCGAATCTTAGAAACACCGAACCTCGATCCTAAAGACGTGGCTACAGCAAACAGAACAGAAATAATAATACAACCCACGGCATCGACCAGGTCACGCCCATCAAGTTGCGTCGAAACAACGGGAATTCAAGCCCCTTACGTAGATGACTCTTCGGACGAATCCCAAGAAGAGGAACCGCTAATGAAATCCGGAACCGGACCACCCTACAACAATCAGGGCACGTGCGTCGTTGAACAAAGCCGTGAGTCGCTGACCTACGATAGGAACCACGTAGCACACTTCCTCAGCGCCGATTGCGAAACCACCAGCCCAGTCGCCCAACTGCTAGCCGATCTCGAACGTATAGATAAGGATGCCCTTAAGAGCAGCCCATTGAAAAAAGGGTACGTTGCCGTCTCCTCAAAGGGACAGTATAAAACTTTCAGCGTTATTATCAAGGAGCGCCATTTCGATAGAGCGACGCCTGAAGACTTAGTCCTCGGTTTGCATGCACTACGTCAGGCAGCCGAGCGCTATCAGATTCGTGCTCTCCGAATATCCAAGTTAGGAGATGGACTTGATGATATTCCCTACTATGTCCTTAAGGACATGCTGGAGACCATCTTCAAGGGCGTATCAGTCACCATCACCATGTGCAACGGTATCGTTCAAAACGAACCTCCTTTGGACCAACGGGAAGAAATACTCCGAGAAAACCACGAGAGTCTCGTCGGTGGCCATAAGGGCATTACAAAAACCTACAGGCGTATAAGAGAGAGATTTCAGTGGAAGGGAATGAAACAACAGATAGAAACCTATGTGCGCCGCTGCAAAATCTGCCAACAGCAAAAACTGGCTCGTATCAAAACTCGACAGCCCATGCAGATAACGGATACGCCCTCTGACATCTTTGAAAAAGTAGCGATTGACGCCGTTGGCCCCTTGGACATTTCGCCCTCCGGGAATCGGTACATCCTCACGATACAGGACAATTTCTCGAAATTCTGCGCTGCCGTCCCTGTACCGAATATCAAAGCAGAAACCGTCGCGTTAGCCTTCGCGAAGCACTGGATCGCGCTTTACGGACCTCCTAAGACTATTCTCACTGATCGTGGCGCATGTTTCACTAGTAAGCTTTTTCAACAACTAGCCGAGATTTTCCGAGTCAAAACCCTTACCACTTCCGCGTACCGCCCACAATCTAACGGTTCCCTCGAGCGTAGCCACATAGTACTTGCCGAATATCTGAAAGCATTCCTCTCTCGTTTCGATGATTGGGATGAGCTACTGCCATTCGCGATGCTCGCATATAACACATCAGTCCATTCGGGAACGAGTTTTAGTCCATATGAACTTATGTACGGGAAGATCTCGCGCGCGATTTCCGCGTTTCCGCCTGTCGAAAAAATCGAGACGTACACCCAATACATGGTTGATTTGGTGACCAGACTCGACGAAATCCATCGAGTAGCGACGAGCAACCTCATCTCGGCAAAGGAACGGTCAAAGCAACAATACGACCGCGATGCTCACCCCGTAAATTTCAAAATTGGAGACGACATCTATGTTCTCCAAGAACCGCGAAAGGGAAAATTTAGCCCTCAATATCATGGGCCCTACGAGGTCGTCGATATCACGGAAAAAGGAAATGTGACGTATGCAAATAAGGCTGGGCGGCTCGAAACTAAACATCCTAATAAATTAAAATTGGCCAATTAGTAATCGCACCGACGAGGTCATTTCTTGTTACAGATATGGCACGTGGCAAAATGTTAATATCATTTGGGACGACTCTGACATTAATCCTGACAACTATTGGCGCTACCCCCACGGCATACCAGACGCGGCCAATGCCGGACCATCCTGGCATCTTTTATGAGCGCCTTCCGGACATACGCGTGACCACCACCGACTGGAAAATCATCACCTACCTCGACCTCGAGTGGCATCTATCACTGCAGCCCTGGGGCATCCAACAGATGGGGAGCATTATGTACGAGTGTAAGAATCACCTTAGCGCCGCTCAGTGCATCAGCTTCCTATCCAAAACCAGGCTTGATCGCCGTGAGAAGAAGATTCAAGATTTGAAAACACAAATTCGACTCCTCGTATCACCCGAGAAGGAAGACAACGGCCCCAGACAACAGGCCACTCGCGGAGCGCCCCTGGGATTCATCGGCTCCATCTCGCACGCACTATTCGGGACTCTCACGGAAGACGATGCGGAGCAATACGGCCACGAAATCACCGAACTTGAAAAAAAGGGCCAAGAATTGGCGCACCTCGTGAAGAACTCCACCCATATCATTCGAGGCGAGATAAATGTGATAGGCTCACACGTACACGCTCTCGATATGGACATTCAACGGATCGCCAACGCTACTGTCGATATCCAAAACACCTTACGTTGGAAGCTCCAAGACATCCATCGCCTCAATTATACTATGCATCTTATCAGCCTATCGAACAGCATGATGGACGCTGCTGATGCTTATATCGACACCTTGCAACGCTTCGTGGACGCCATTCGCTACGCGCAACTCGGAATCCTGCACCCCGATTTACTCTCCGTCGAGCAGCTTACTACCGCAGCTCGCCATGTAAGGGAATCTACGGCATCTCTCGAGTTTCCTGTTACGATGACTGACTTGCGAGCGACAGATCTCTCAACTATCAGTCGCATCACTACCAAGTATCAGGAGGGTCGTCTCCTGGTGAGCATCACATTGCCGTTACTGGAAGCAAAGCCTTTCCAACTATATAGGCTCTACCCATGCCTTCGGCCCCAGAACTTCAACGGAACCACCAAGGGCACGGCCTACATCCAGCCTAAGCAACCATATATGGCGTGGTCTAACGAGCAAGGGAAGTACTTCACTTTTGATGAACCGTACTTGAAGAAGTGTTACCACCTTCCAAACAACTACGCATGCCCATTGCACATGGCCCTGCGAGACGTCCATGAGGACGATTCTTGCGAAGCACGCCTGCTCGTCTCACCGAACAGCGATACGCTGCGCAGGTGTGACATCAGAATAGCCCGCAACCATCAGGCCCAGTGGACGTTTCTGGAGAATACTTATGGATGGCTTTACTCACTCGAAACGTCTGACAGTGTGCGCATTCAATGTCGCGACGGCACTGCAGCCACGGTCACCCTTGAAGGTACCGGAGTCCTCCAGCTGAATCCAGGATGCACAGGCTACTCCTCAACCATCACACTGCCGTCATCCAGTATGATTCCATCGTCAATTGACCGAGTTCACCAGCCACCCACCATTCTCAACATCAGCGAGCTGTCACTCCCGATAGCCGAGACATACGGCAAGGAGCTCGACCCCCTGGTCCTCGCAGCACGGCAACCCTCTATAGGGGGACAATTACAGCAGGCGGACATAAGCTTGGACGCCATCGAAACTCATCTGGATCAATTGGCCAAAGAGCAAAAGGCGATAAAATGGTATCACCGCACAGGAACCTGGGCATATGGAGGCATTGGCATATCACTGGCAACGATAGCAGGACTGGCGTTATACGCACTTCGGAATAGTATACCAGGACTGCTCCTGAGCTGCTGCACACGCCGCAGAACACGCCGAGAACCCGTCAGCAGATCAAGGCAAGATAACATCAGTTTCCCAATGGACATCCGACAACCCCTGCAGCTTGCCATAGAACCCAGCCGAATTGCACCTGCCATCCCAGCACAACCCCCATATGACCCTATGCACGCGGTGACACTTGTTACGTAAGAGATAAAGTGAAAGCGCCTCGCCAGCAACTCAGCCAAATTATATAATTTTTCACGCGCTTTTTCGGTCTTGTCGTAGATCCATTATCATCGTTGAACCGCGGAGATTACATCCCCGAGCTTCAATCTAACAAGGGGGGTGTTACATCCCAAAGCGGATCTACTCAAATAAATGCAATTGGTAAATTCTTTTCGGCACATCGAACTTTTCGATTGCCTCATGTAATTCCTAGAACGCTGAGTAGCAGGCCACGCGCTCACACTACATGCCAGCGCGAGGAATGAAGCAAGACTCTTTTTGCAAGATCATCAATATTGCGGTGCATTATCCCCAAAATTGGAGCTAACGCACCTGCAGTATTCGGAGCTAATAGGCAGTCTTTCGTGAATCCTGGCAACAGACGGAACTCCTCTAAGAGTCACCGTCTAAATCATCGAGTCTTGCTTGTTCCTCCGCTGGTAGTATTTTACGTGTTTTCGGATCCTTGTGACCAAGCCTTCCCACCCGAGGGCCAGGGAAGTCACCGCGGTGTGCGTTCTATTAAATCTACCGCGAGTGTAACGGCAGACGTCGGATTGCCCCCGAAAGAACTCAGTGAAGTGCCATATCAACTGTTTCAACTTATCAACCACTGTAAGCCAATTTATTCTACTTATAATAAATAACCAATCTCTATACCTACACGTCGCTCTCATTCGTTGGCATTACATTCCCCAATTCCGCAGGAAACAGATACGCCTAGCGTTAAATGGTAGCCCACAATTAGATATATCTACGCCCTAGCAGTTTCACTAGCTAAGGCTTAACACCGGGGTCGGCAAGTGTTGCGTAACTTTGCCACCGGAAGTCGCAAAGGGCTGCAATTTGTCGTGGACATTCTTGGGACGAAAAAAAGGGATACGTGTTTTTGCATTTCTCTCCTAGTCCATTTTTTCAATTTGACGTATTTTTCTCAAGATCCGGGGTCGACAAGTGTTGCGTAACTTTGCCACCGGAAGTCGCAAAGGGCTGCAATTTGTCGTGGACATTCTTGGGACGAAAAAAAGGGATACGTGTTTTTGCATTTCTCTCCTAGTCCATTTTTTCAATTTGACGTATTTTTCACAATATCCGGGGTCGACAACTGTTGCGTAACTTTGTCACCGGAAGTCGCAAAGGGCTGCAATTTGGTATACCGATTCTTGGGACGAAAAAAAGGGATACGTGTTTTTGCATTTCTCTCCTACTCCATTTTTTCAATTTGACTTATTTTTCACAAGATCCGGGGTCGACAAGTGTTGCGTAACTTTGCCACCGAAAGGCGCAAAGGGCTGCAGTTTGTCGTGGACATTCTTGGGACGAAAAAAAGGGACACGTGTTTTTGCATTTCTCTCCTAGTCCATTTTTTCAATTTGACGTATTTTTCACAATATCCGGGGTCGACAACTGTTGCGTAACTTTGTCACCGGAAGTCGCAAAGGGCTGCAATTTGGTATACCGATTCTTGGGACGAAAAAAAGGGATACGTGTTTTTGCATTTCTCTCCTAGTCCATTTTTTCAATTTGACGTATTTTTCACAAGATCCGGGGTCGACAAGTGTTGCGTAACTTTGCCACCGGAAGTCGCAAAGGGCTGCAATTTGTCATGGACATTCTTGGGACGAAAAAAAGGGACACGTGTTTTTGCATTTCTCTCCTAGTCCATTTTTTCAATTTGACGTATTTTCCACAAGATCCGGGGTCGACAAGTGTCGCGTAACTTTGCCACCGGAAGTCGCAAAGGGCTGCAATTTGGTATACCGATTCTTGGGACGAAAAAAAGGGATACGTGTTTTTGCATTTCTCTCCTAGTCCATTTTTTCAATTTGACGTATTTTTCACAAGATCCGGGGTCGACAAGTGTTGCGTAACTTTGCCACCGGAAGTCGCAAAGGGCTGCAATTTGTCGTGGATATTCTTGGGACGAAAAAAAGGGATACGTGTTTTTGCATTTCTCTCCTAGTCCATTTTTTCAATTTGACGTATTTTTCACAAGATCCGGGGTCGACAAGTGTTGCGTAACTTTGCCACCGGAAGTCGCAAAGGGCTGCAATTTGTCGTGGACATTCTTGGGACGAAAAAAAGGGATACGTGTTTTTGCATTTCTCTCCTAGTCCATTTTTTCAATTTGACGTATTTTTCACAAGATCCGGGGTCGACAAGTGTTGCGTAACTTTGCCACCGGAAGTCGCAAAGGGCTGCAATTTGTTGTGGACATTCTTGGGACGAAAGAAAGGGACACGTGTTTTTGCATTTCTCTCCTAGTCCATTTTTTCAATTTGACGTATTTTTCACAATATCCGGGGTCGACAACTGTTGCGTAACTTTGTCACCGGAAGTCGCAAAGGGCTGCAATTTGGTATACCGATTCTTGGGACGAAAAAAAGGGATACGTGTTTTTGCATTTCTCTCCTAGTCCATTTTTTCAATTTGACTTATTTTTCACAAGATCCGGGGTCGACAAGTGTTGCGTAACTTTGCCACCGGAAGGCGCAAAGGGCTGCAGTTTGTCGTGGACATTCTTGGGACGAAAAAAAGGGAAACCTGTTTTTGCATTTCTCTCCTAGTCCATTTTTTCAATTTGACGAATTTTTCACAAGATCCGGGGTCGGCAAGTGTTGCGTAACTTTGCCACCGGAAGTCGCAAAGGGCTGCAATTTGTCGTGGACATTCTTGGGACGAAAAAAAGGGACACGTGTTTTTGCATTTCTCTCCTAGTCCATTTTTTCAATTTGACGTATTTTTCACAATACCCGGGGTCGACAAGTGTTGCGTAACTTTGCCACCGGAAGTCGCAAAGGGCTGCAATTTGTTGTGGACATTCTTGGGACGAAAGAAAGGGACACGTGTTTTTGCATTTCTCTCCTAGTCCATTTTTTCAATTTGACGTATTTTTCACAATACCCGGGGTCGACAACTGTTGCGTAACTTTGTCACCGGAAGTCGCAAAGGGCTGCAATTTGGTATACCGATTCTTAGGACGAAAAAAAGGGATACGTGTTTTTGCATTTCTCTCCTAGTCCATTTTTTCAATTTGACTTATTTTTCACAAGATCCGGGGTCGACAAGTGTTGCGTAACTTTGCCACCGGAAGGCGCAAAGGGCTGCAGTTTGTCGTGGACATTCTTGGGACGAAAAAAAGGGACACGTGTTTTTGCATTTCTCTCCTAGTCCATTTTTTCAATTTGACGTATTTTTCACAATATCCAGGGTCGACAACTGTTGCGTAACTTTGTCACCGGAAGTCGCAAAGGGCTGCAATTTGGTATACCGATTCTTGGGACGAAGAAAAGGGATACGTGTTTTTGCATTTCTCTCCTAGTCCATTTTTTCAATTTGACGTATTTTTCACAAGATCCGGGGTCGACAAGTGTTGCGTAACTTTTCAGACCGGAAGTCGCAAAGGGCTGCAATTTGTCATGGACATTCTTGGGACGAAAAAAAGGGACACGTGTTTTTGCATTTCTCTCCTAGTCCATTTTTTCAATTTGACGTATTTTTCACAAGATCCGGGGTCGACAAGTGTTGCGTAACTTTGCCACCGGAAGTCGCAAAGGGCTGCAATTTGTCATGGACATTCTTGGGACGAAAAAAAGGGACACGTGTTTTTGCATTTCTCTCCTAGTCCATTTTTTCAATTTGACGTATTTTCCACAAGATCCGGGGTCGACAAGTGTCGCGTAACTTTGCCACCGGAAGTCGCAAAGGGCTGCAATTTGGTATACCGATTCTTGGGACGAAAAAAAGGGATACGTGTTTTTGCATTTCTCTCCTAGTCCATTTTTTCAATTTGACGTATTTTTCACAAGATCCGGGGTCGACAAGTGTTGCGTAACTTTGCCACCGGAAGTCGCAAAGGGCTGCAATTTGTCGTGGACATTCTTGGGACGAAAAAAAGGGATACGTGTTTTTGCATTTCTCTCCTAGTCCATTTCTTCAATTTGACGTATTTTTCACAAGATCCGGGGTCGACAAGTGTTGCGTAACTTTGCCACCGGAAGTCGCAAAGGGCTGCAATTTGTTGTGGACATTCTTGGGACGAAAGAAAGGGACACGTGTTTTTGCATTTCTCTCCTAGTCCATTTTTTCAATTTGACGTATTTTTCACAATACCCGGGGTCGACAACTGTTGCGTAACTTTGTCACCGGAAGTCGCAAAGGGCTGCAATTTGGTATACCGATTCTTAGGACGAAAAAAAGGGATACGTGTTTTTGCATTTCTCTCCTAGTCCATTTTTTCAATTTGACTTATTTTTCACAAGATCCGGGGTCGACAAGTGTTGCGTAACTTTGCCACCGGAAGGCGCAAAGGGCTGCAGTTTGTCGTGGACATTCTTGGGACGAAAAAAAGGGACACGTGTTTTTGCATTTCTCTCCTAGTCCATTTTTTCAATTTGACGTATTTTTCACAATATCCAGGGTCGACAACTGTTGCGTAACTTTGTCACCGGAAGTCGCAAAGGGCTGCAATTTGGTATACCGATTCTTGGGACGAAAAAAAGGGATACGTGTTTTTGCATTTCTCTCCTAGTCCATTTCTTCAATTTGACGTATTTTTCACAAGATCCGGGGTCGACAAGTGTTGCGTAACTTTTCAGACCGGAAGTCGCAAAGGGCTGCAATTTGTCATGGACATTCTTGGGACGAAAAAAAGGGACACGTGTTTTTGCATTTCTCTCCTAGTCCATTTCTTCAATTTGACGTATTTTTCACAAGATCCGGGGTCGACAAGTGTTGCGTAACTTTGCCACCGGAAGTCGCAAAGGGCTGCAATTTGTCGTGGACATTCTTGGGACGAAAAAAAGGGATACGTGTTTTTGCATTTCTCTCCTAGTCCATTTTTTCAATTTGACGTATTTTTCACAAGATCTGGGGTCCACAAGTGTTGCGTAACTTTGCCACCGGAAGTCGCAAAGGGCTGCAATTTGTTGTGGACATTCTTGGGACGAAAAAAAGGGATACGTGTTTTTGCATTTCTCTCCTAGTCCATTTTTTCAATTTGACGTATTTTTCACAAGATCCGGGGTCGACAAGTGTTGCGTAACTTTGCCACCGGAAGTCGCAAAGGGCTGCAATTTGTTGTGGACATTCTTGGGACGAAAGAAAGGGACACGTGTTTTTGCATTTCTCTCCTAGTCCATTTTTTCAATTTGACGTATTTTTCACAATACCCGGGGTCGACAACTGTTGCGTAACTTTGTCACCGGAAGTCGCAAAGGGCTGCAATTTGGTATACCGATTCTTAGGACGAAAAAAAGGGATACGTGTTTTTGCATTTCTCTCCTAGTCCATTTTTTCAATTTGACTTATTTTTCACAAGATCCGGGGTCGACAAGTGTTGCGTAACTTTGCCACCGGAAGGCGCAAAGGGCTGCAGTTTGTCGTGGACATTCTTGGGACGAAAAAAAGGGACACGTGTTTTTGCATTTCTCTCCTAGTCCATTTTTTCAATTTGACGTATTTTTCACAATATCCGGGGTCGACAACTGTTGCGTAACTTTGTCACCGGAAGTCGCAAAGGGCTGCAATTTGGTATACCGATTCTTGGGACGAAAAAAAGGGATACGTGTTTTTGCATTTCTCTCCTAGTCCATTTTTTCAATTTGACGTATTTTTCACAAGATCCGGGGTCGACAAGTGTTGCGTAACTTTTCAGACCGGAAGTCGCAAAGGGCTGCAATTTGTCATGGACATTCTTGGGACGAAAAAAAGGGACACGTGTTTTTGCATTTCTCTCCTAGTCCATTTTTTCAATTTGACGTATTTTTCACAAGATCTGGGGTCCACAAGTGTTGCGTAACTTTGCCACCGGAAGTCGCAAAGGGCTGCAATTTGTTGTGGACATTCTTGGGACGAAAAAAAGGGATACGTGTTTTTGCATTTCTCTCCTAGTCCATTTTTTCAATTTGACGTATTTTTCACAAGATCCGGGGTCGACAAGTGTTGCGTAACTTTGCCACCGGAAGTCGCAAAGGGCTGCAATTTGTTGTGGACATTCTTGGGACGAAAGAAAGGGACACGTGTTTTTGCATTTCTCTCCTAGTCCATTTTTTCAATTTGACGTATTTTTCACAATACCCGGGGTCGACAACTGTTGCGTAACTTTGTCACCGGAAGTCGCAAAGGGCTGCAATTTGGTATACCGATTCTTAGGACGAAAAAAAGGGATACGTGTTTTTGCATTTCTCTCCTAGTCCATTTTTTCAATTTGACTTATTTTTCACAAGATCCGGGGTCGACAAGTGTTGCGTAACTTTGCCACCGGAAGGCGCAAAGGGCTGCAGTTTGTCGTGGACATTCTTGGGACGAAAAAAAGGGACACGTGTTTTTGCATTTCTCTCCTAGTCCATTTTTTCAATTTGACGTATTTTTCACAATATCCGGGGTCGACAACTGTTGCGTAACTTTGTCACCGGAAGTCGCAAAGGGCTGCAATTTGGTATACCGATTCTTGGGACGAAAAAAAGGGATACGTGTTTTTGCATTTCTCTCCTAGTCCATTTTTTCAATTTGACGTATTTTTCACAAGATCCGGGGTCGACAAGTGTTGCGTAACTTTTCAGACCGGAAGTCGCAAAGGGCTGCAATTTGTCATGGACATTCTTGGGACGAAAAAAAGGGACACGTGTTTTTGCATTTCTCTCCTAGTCCATTTTTTCAATTTGACGTATTTTTCACAAGATCCGGGGTCGACAAGTGTTGCGTAACTTTGCCACCGGAAGTCGCAAAGGGCTGCAATTTGTCATGGACATTCTTGGGACGAAAAAAAGGGACACGTGTTTTTGCATTTCTCTCCTAGTCCAGTTTTTCAATTTGACGTATTTTCCACAAGATCCGGGGTCGACAAGTGTCGCGTAACTTTGCCACCGGAAGTCGCAAAGGGCTGCAATTTGGTATACCGATTCTTGGGACGAAAAAAAGGGACACGTGTTTTTGCATTTCTCTCCTAGTCCATTTTTTCAATTTGACGTATTTTTCACAAGATCCGGGGTCGACAAGTGTTGCGTAACTTTGCCACCGGAAGTCGCAAAGGGCTGCAATTTGTCGTGGACATTCTTGGGACGAAAAAAAGGGATACGTGTTTTTGCATTTCTCTCCTAGTCCATTTCTTCAATTTGACGTATTTTTCACAAGATCCGGGGTCGACAAGTGTTGCGTAACTTTGCCACCGGAAGTCGCAAAGGGCTGCAATTTGTCGTGGACATTCTTGGGACGAAAAAAAGGGATACGTGTTTTTGCATTTCTCTCCTAGTCCATTTTTTCAATTTGACGTATTTTTCACAAGATCCGGGGTCGACAAGTGTTGCGTAACTTTGCCACCGGAAGTCGCAAAGGGCTGCAATTTGTTGTGGACATTCTTGGGACGAAAGAAAGGGACACGTGTTTTTGCATTTCTCTCCTAGTCCATTTTTTCAATTTGACGTATTTTTCACAATATCCGGGGTCGACAACTGTTGCGTAACTTTGTCACCGGAAGTCGCAAAGGGCTGCAATTTGGTATACCGATTCTTGGGACGAAAAAAAGGGATACGTGTTTTTGCATTTCTCTCCTAGTCCATTTTTTCAATTTGACTTATATTTCACAAGATCCGGGGTCGACAAGTGTTGCGTAACTTTGGCACCGGAAGTCGCAAAGGGCTGCAATTTGTCGTGGACATTCTTGGGACGAAAAAAAGGGATACGTGTTTTTGCATTTCTCTCCTAGTCCATTTCTTCAATTTGACGTATTTTTCACAAGATCCGGGGTCGACAAGTGTTGCGTAACTTTGCCACCGGAAGTCGCAAAGGGCTGCAATTTGTTGTGGACATTCTTGGGACGAAAGAAAGGGACACGTGTTTTTGCATTTCTCTCCTAGTCCATTTTTTCAATTTGACGTATTTTTCACAATACCCGGGGTCGACAACTGTTGCGTAACTTTGTCACCGGAAGTCGCAAAGGGCTGCAATTTGGTATACCGATTCTTAGGACGAAAAAAAGGGATACGTGTTTTTGCATTTCTCTCCTAGTCCATTTTTTCAATTTGACTTATTTTTCACAAGATCCGGGGTCGACAAGTGTTGCGTAACTTTGCCACCGGAAGGCGCAAAGGGCTGCAGTTTGTCGTGGACATTCTTGGGACGAAAAAAAGGGACACGTGTTTTTGCATTTCTCTCCTAGTCCATTTTTTCAATTTGACGTATTTTTCACAATATCCAGGGTCGACAACTGTTGCGTAACTTTGTCACCGGAAGTCGCAAAGGGCTGCAATTTGGTATACCGATTCTTGGGACGAAAAAAAGGGATACGTGTTTTTGCATTTCTCTCCTAGTCCATTTCTTCAATTTGACGTATTTTTCACAAGATCCGGGGTCGACAAGTGTTGCGTAACTTTTCAGACCGGAAGTCGCAAAGGGCTGCAATTTGTCATGGACATTCTTGGGACGAAAAAAAGGGACACGTGTTTTTGCATTTCTCTCCTAGTCCATTTTTTCAATTTGACGTATTTTTCACAAGATCCGGGGTCGACAAGTGTTGCGTAACTTTGCCACCGGAAGTCGCAAAGGGCTGCAATTTGTTGTGGACATTCTTGGGACGAAAGAAAGCGACACGTGTTTTTGCATTTCTCTCCTAGTCCATTTTTTCAATTTGACGTATTTTTCACAATACCCGGGGTCGACAACTGTTGCGTAACTTTGTCACCGGAAGTCGCAAAGGGCTGCAATTTGGTATACCGATTCTTAGGACGAAAAAAAGGGATACGTGTTTTTGCATTTCTCTCCTAGTCCATTTTTTCAATTTGACTTATTTTTCACAAGATCCGGGGTCGACAAGTGTTGCGTAACTTTGCCACCGGAAGGCGCAAAGGGCTGCAGTTTGTCGTGGACATTCTTGGGACGAAAAAAAGGGACACGTGTTTTTGCATTTCTCTCCTAGTCCATTTTTTCAATTTGACGTATTTTCCACAAGATCCGGGGTCGACAAGTGTCGCGTAACTTTGCCACCGGAAGTCGCAAAGGGCTGCAATTTGGTATACCGATTCTTGGGACGAAAAAAAGGGATACGTGTTTTTGCATTTCTCTCCTAGTCCATTTTTTCAATTTGACGTATTTTTCACAAGATCCGGGGTCGACAAGTGTTGCGTAACTTTGCCACCGGAAGTCGCAAAGGGCTGCAATTTGTCGTGGACATTCTTGGGACGAAAAAAAGGGATACGTGTTTTTGCATTTCTCTCCTAGTCCATTTCTTCAATTTGACGTATTTTTCACAAGATCCGGGGTCGACAAGTGTTGCGTAACTTTGCCACCGGAAGTCGCAAAGGGCTGCAATTTGTTGTGGACATTCTTGGGACGAAAGAAAGGGACACGTGTTTTTGCATTTCTCTCCTAGTCCGTTTTTTCAATTTGACGTATTTTTCACAATACCCGGGGTCGACAACTGTTGCGTAACTTTGTCACCGGAAGTCGCAAAGGGCTGCAATTTGGTATACCGATTCTTAGGACGAAAAAAAGGGATACGTGTTTTTGCATTTCTCTCCTAGTCCATTTTTTCAATTTGACTTATTTTTCACAAGATCCGGGGTCGACAAGTGTTGCGTAACTTTGCCACCGGAAGGCGCAAAGGGCTGCAGTTTGTCGTGGACATTCTTGGGACGAAAAAAAGGGACACGTGTTTTTGCATTTCTCTCCTAGTCCATTTTTTCAATTTGACGTATTTTTCACAATATCCAGGGTCGACAACTGTTGCGTAACTTTGTCACCGGAAGTCGCAAAGGGCTGCAATTTGGTATACCGATTCTTGGGACGAAAAAAAGGGATACGTGTTTTTGCATTTCTCTCCTAGTCCATTTCTTCAATTTGACGTATTTTTCACAAGATCCGGGGTCGACAAGTGTTGCGTAACTTTTCAGACCGGAAGTCGCAAAGGGCTGCAATTTGTCATGGACATTCTTGGGACGAAAAAAAGGGACACGTGTTTTTGCATTTCTCTCCTAGTCCATTTTTTCAATTTGACGTATTTTTCACAAGATCCGGGGTCGACAAGTGTTGCGTAACTTTGCCACCGGAAGTCGCAAAGGGCTGCAATTTGTTGTGGACATTCTTGGGACGAAAGAAAGGGACACGTGTTTTTGCATTTCTCTCCTAGTCCATTTTTTCAATTTGACGTATTTTTCACAATACCCGGGGTCGACAACTGTTGCGTAACTTTGTCACCGGAAGTCGCAAAGGGCTGCAATTTGGTATACCGATTCTTAGGACGAAAAAAAGGGATACGTGTTTTTGCATTTCTCTCCTAGTCCATTTTTTCAATTTGACTTATTTTTCACAAGATCCGGGGTCGACAAGTGTTGCGTAACTTTGCCACCGGAAGGCGCAAAGGGCTGCAGTTTGTCGTGGACATTCTTGGGACGAAAAAAAGGGACACGTGTTTTTGCATTTCTCTCCTAGTCCATTTTTTCAATTTGACGTATTTTTCACAATATCCGGGGTCGACAACTGTTGCGTAACTTTGTCACCGGAAGTCGCAAAGGGCTGCAATTTGGTATACCGATTCTTGGGACGAAAAAAAGGGATACGTGTTTTTGCATTTCTCTCCTAGTCCATTTTTTCAATTTGACGTATTTTTCACAAGATCCGGGGTCGACAAGTGTTGCGTAACTTTTCAGACCGGAAGTCGCAAAGGGCTGCAATTTGTCATGGACATTCTTGGGACGAAAAAAAGGGACACGTGTTTTTGCATTTCTCTCCTAGTCCATTTTTTCAATTTGACGTATTTTTCACAAGATCCGGGGTCGACAAGTGTTGCGTAACTTTGCCACCGGAAGTCGCAAAGGGCTGCAATTTGTCATGGACATTCTTGGGACGAAAAAAAGGGACACGTGTTTTTGCATTTCTCTCCTAGTCCAGTTTTTCAATTTGACGTATTTTCCACAAGATCCGGGGTCGACAAGTGTCGCGTAACTTTGCCACCGGAAGTCGCAAAGGGCTGCAATTTGGTATACCGATTCTTGGGACGAAAAAAAGGGATACGTGTTTTTGCATTTCTCTCCTAGTCCATTTTTTCAATTTGACGTATTTTTCACAAGATCCGGGGTCGACAAGTGTTGCGTAACTTTGCCACCGGAAGTCGCAAAGGGCTGCAATTTGTCGTGGACATTCTTGGGACGAAAAAAAGGGATACGTGTTTTTGCATTTCTCTCCTAGTCCATTTCTTCAATTTGACGTATTTTTCACAAGATCCGGGGTCGACAAGTGTTGCGTAACTTTGCCACCGGAAGTCGCAAAGGGCTGCAATTTGTCGTGGACATTCTTGGGACGAAAAAAAGGGATACGTGTTTTTGCATTTCTCTCCTAGTCCATTTTTTCAATTTGACGTATTTTTCACAAGATCCGGGGTCGACAAGTGTTGCGTAACTTTGCCACCGGAAGTCGCAAAGGGCTGCAATTTGTTGTGGACATTCTTGGGACGAAAGAAAGGGACACGTGTTTTTGCATTTCTCTCCTAGTCCATTTTTTCAATTTGACGTATTTTTCACAATATCCGGGGTCGACAACTGTTGCGTAACTTTGTCACCGGAAGTCGCAAAGGGCTGCAATTTGGTATACCGATTCTTGGGACGAAAAAAAGGGATACGTGTTTTTGCATTTCTCTCCTAGTCCATTTTTTCAATTTGACTTATATTTCACAAGATCCGGGGTCGACAAGTGTTGCGTAACTTTGCCACCGGAAGTCGCAAAGGGCTGCAATTTGTCGTGGACATTCTTGGGACGAAAAAAAGGGATACGTGTTTTTGCATTTCTCTCCTAGTCCATTTCTTCAATTTGACGTATTTTTCACAAGATCCGGGGTCGACAAGTGTTGCGTAACTTTGCCACCGGAAGTCGCAAAGGGCTGCAATTTGTTGTGGACATTCTTGGGACGAAAGAAAGGGACACGTGTTTTTGCATTTCTCTCCTAGTCCATTTTTTCAATTTGACGTATTTTTCACAATACCCGGGGTCGACAACTGTTGCGTAACTTTGTCACCGGAAGTCGCAAAGGGCTGCAATTTGGTATACCGATTCTTAGGACGAAAAAAAGGGATACGTGTTTTTGCATTTCTCTCCTAGTCCATTTTTTCAATTTGACTTATTTTTCACAAGATCCGGGGTCGACAAGTGTTGCGTAACTTTGCCACCGGAAGGCGCAAAGGGCTGCAGTTTGTCGTGGACATTCTTGGGACGAAAAAAAGGGACACGTGTTTTTGCATTTCTCTCCTAGTCCATTTTTTCAATTTGACGTATTTTTCACAATATCCAGGGTCGACAACTGTTGCGTAACTTTGTCACCGGAAGTCGCAAAGGGCTGCAATTTGGTATACCGATTCTTGGGACGAAAAAAAGGGATACGTGTTTTTGCATTTCTCTCCTAGTCCATTTCTTCAATTTGACGTATTTTTCACAAGATCCGGGGTCGACAAGTGTTGCGTAACTTTTCAGACCGGAAGTCGCAAAGGGCTGCAATTTGTCATGGACATTCTTGGGACGAAAAAAAGGGACACGTGTTTTTGCATTTCTCTCCTAGTCCATTTCTTCAATTTGACGTATTTTTCACAAGATCCGGGGTCGACAAGTGTTGCGTAACTTTGCCACCGGAAGTCGCAAAGGGCTGCAATTTGTCGTGGACATTCTTGGGACGAAAAAAAGGGATACGTGTTTTTGCATTTCTCTCCTAGTCCATTTTTTCAATTTGACGTATTTTTCACAAGATCTGGGGTCCACAAGTGTTGCGTAACTTTGCCACCGGAAGTCGCAAAGGGCTGCAATTTGTTGTGGACATTCTTGGGACGAAAAAAAGGGATACGTGTTTTTGCATTTCTCTCCTAGTCCATTTTTTCAATTTGACGTATTTTTCACAAGATCCGGGGTCGACAAGTGTTGCGTAACTTTGCCACCGGAAGTCGCAAAGGGCTGCAATTTGTTGTGGACATTCTTGGGACGAAAGAAAGGGACACGTGTTTTTGCATTTCTCTCCTAGTCCATTTTTTCAATTTGACGTATTTTTCACAATACCCGGGGTCGACAACTGTTGCGTAACTTTGTCACCGGAAGTCGCAAAGGGCTGCAATTTGGTATACCGATTCTTAGGACGAAAAAAAGGGATACGTGTTTTTGCATTTCTCTCCTAGTCCATTTTTTCAATTTGACTTATTTTTCACAAGATCCGGGGTCGACAAGTGTTGCGTAACTTTGCCACCGGAAGGCGCAAAGGGCTGCAGTTTGTCGTGGACATTCTTGGGACGAAAAAAAGGGACACGTGTTTTTGCATTTCTCTCCTAGTCCATTTTTTCAATTTGACGTATTTTTCACAATATCCGGGGTCGACAACTGTTGCGTAACTTTGTCACCGGAAGTCGCAAAGGGCTGCAATTTGGTATACCGATTCTTGGGACGAAAAAAAGGGATACGTGTTTTTGCATTTCTCTCCTAGTCCATTTTTTCAATTTGACGTATTTTTCACAAGATCCGGGGTCGACAAGTGTTGCGTAACTTTTCAGACCGGAAGTCGCAAAGGGCTGCAATTTGTCATGGACATTCTTGGGACGAAAAAAAGGGACACGTGTTTTTGCATTTCTCTCCTAGTCCATTTTTTCAATTTGACGTATTTTTCACAAGATCCGGGGTCGACAAGTGTTGCGTAACTTTGCCACCGGAAGTCGCAAAGGGCTGCAATTTGTCATGGACATTCTTGGGACGAAAAAAAGGGACACGTGTTTTTGCATTTCTCTCCTAGTCCAGTTTTTCAATTTGACGTATTTTCCACAAGATCCGGGGTCGACAAGTGTCGCGTAACTTTGCCACCGGAAGTCGCAAAGGGCTGCAATTTGGTATACCGATTCTTGGGACGAAAAAAAGGGATACGTGTTTTTGCATTTCTCTCCTAGTCCATTTTTTCAATTTGACGTATTTTTCACAAGATCCGGGGTCGACAAGTGTTGCGTAACTTTGCCACCGGAAGTCGCAAAGGGCTGCAATTTGTCGTGGACATTCTTGGGACGAAAAAAAGGGATACGTGTTTTTGCATTTCTCTCCTAGTCCATTTCTTCAATTTGACGTATTTTTCACAAGATCCGGGGTCGACAAGTGTTGCGTAACTTTGCCACCGGAAGTCGCAAAGGGCTGCAATTTGTCGTGGACATTCTTGGGACGAAAAAAAGGGATACGTGTTTTTGCATTTCTCTCCTAGTCCATTTTTTCAATTTGACGTATTTTTCACAAGATCCGGGGTCGACAAGTGTTGCGTAACTTTGCCACCGGAAGTCGCAAAGGGCTGCAATTTGTTGTGGACATTCTTGGGACGAAAGAAAGGGACACGTGTTTTTGCATTTCTCTCCTAGTCCATTTTTTCAATTTGACGTATTTTTCACAATATCCGGGGTCGACAACTGTTGCGTAACTTTGTCACCGGAAGTCGCAAAGGGCTGCAATTTGGTATACCGATTCTTGGGACGAAAAAAAGGGATACGTGTTTTTGCATTTCTCTCCTAGTCCATTTTTTCAATTTGACTTATATTTCACAAGATCCGGGGTCGACAAGTGTTGCGTAACTTTGCCACCGGAAGGCGCAAAGGGCTGCAGTTTGTCGTGGACATTCTTGGGACGAAAAAAAGGGAAACGTGTTTTTGCATTTCTCTCCTAGTCCATTTTTTCAATTTGACGAATTTTTCACAAGATCCGGGGTCGGCAAGTGTTGCGTAACTTTGCCACCGGAAGTCGCAAAGGGCTGCAATTTGTCGTGGACATTCTTGGGACGAAAAAAAGGGATACGTGTTTTTGCATTTCTCTCCTAGTCCATTTTTTCAATTTGACGTATTTTTCACAAGATCCGGGGTCGACAAGTGTTGCGTAACTTTGCCACCGGAAGTCGCAAAGGGCTGCAATTTGTTGTGGACATTCTTGGGACGAAAGAAAGGGACACGTGTTTTTGCATTTCTCTCCTAGTCCATTTTTTCAATTTGACGTATTTTTCACAATACCCGGGGTCGACAACTGTTGCGTAACTTTGTCACCGGAAGTCGCAAAGGGCTGCAATTTGGTATACCGATTCTTGGGACGAAAAAAAGGGATACGTGTTTTTGCATTTCTCTCCTAGTCCATTTTTTCAATTTGACTTATTTTTCACAAGATCCGGGGTCGACAAGTGTTGCGTAACTTTGCCACCGGAAGGCGCAAAGGGCTGCAGTTTGTCGTGGACATTCTTGGGACGAAAAAAAGGGACACGTGTTTTTGCATTTCTCTCCTAGTCCATTTTTTCAATTTGACGTATTTTTCACAATATCCGGGGTCGACAACTGTTGCGTAACTTTGTCACCGGAAGTCGCAAAGGGCTGCAATTTGGTATACCGATTCTTGGGACGAAAAAAAGGGATACGTGTTTTTGCATTTCTCTCCTAGTCCATTTTTTCAATTTGACGTATTTTTCACAAGATCCGGGGTCGACAAGTGTTGCGTAACTTTTCAGACCGGAAGTCGCAAAGGGCTGCAGTTTGTCGAGGACATTCTTGGGACAAAAAAAAGGGACACGTGTTTTTGCATTTCTCCCCTAGTCCATTTTTTCAATTTGACGTATTTTTCACATGATCCGGGGTCGACAAGTGTTGCGTAACTTTGCCACCGGAAGTCGCAAAGGGCTGCAATTTGTCATGGACATTCTTGGGACGAAAAAAAGGGACACGTGTTTTTGCATTTCTCTCCTAGTCCATTTTTTCAATTTGACGTATTTTTCACAAGATCCGGGGTCGACAAGTGTTGCGTAACTTTGCCACCGGAAGTCGCAAAGGGCTGCAATTTGTCATGGACATTCTTGGGACGAAAAAAAGGGACACGTGTTTTTGCATTTCTCTCCTAGTCCATTTTTTCAATTTGACGTATTTTCCACAAGATCCGGGGTCGACAAGTGTCGCGTAACTTTGCCACCGGAAGTCGCAAAGGGCTGCAATTTGGTATACCGATTCTTGGGACGAAAAAAAGGGATACGTGTTTTTGCATTTCTCTCCTAGTCCATTTTTTCAATTTGACGTATTTTTCACAAGATCCGGGGTCGACAAGTGTTGCGTAATTTTGCCACCGGAAGTCGCAAAGGGCTGCAATTTGTCGTGGACATTCTTGGGACGAAAAAAAGGGATACGTGTTTTTGCATTTCTCTCCTAGTCCATTTTTTCAATTTGACGTATTTTTCACAAGATCCGGGGTCGACAAGTGTTGCGTAACTTTGCCACCGGAAGTCGCAAAGGGCTGCAATTTGTCGTGGACATTCTTGGGACGAAAAAAAGGGATACGTGTTTTTGCATTTCTCTCCTAGTCCATTTTTTCAATTTGACGTATTTTTCACAAGATCCGGGGTCGACAAGTGTTGCGTAACTTTGCCACCGGAAGTCGCAAAGGGCTGCAATTTGTTGTGGACATTCTTGGGACGAAAGAAAGGGACACGTGTTTTTGCATTTCTCTCCTAGTCCATTTTTTTCAATTTGACGTATTTTTCACAATATCCGGGGTCGACAACTGTTGCGTAACTTTGTCACCGGAAGTCGCAAAGGGCTGCAATTTGGTATACCGATTCTTGGGACGAAAAAAAGGGATACGTGTTTTTGCATTTCTCTCCTAGTCCATTTTTTCAATTTGACTTATTTTTCACAAGATCCGGGGTCGACAAGTGTTGCGTAACTTTGCCACCGGAAGGCGCAAAGGGCTGCAGTTTGTCGTGGACATTCTTGGGACGAAAAAAAGGGAAACGTGTTTTTGCATTTCTCTCCTAGTCCATTTTTTCAATTTGACGAATTTTTCACAAGATCCGGGGTCGGCAAGTGTTGCGTAACTTTGCCACCGGAAGTCGCAAAGGGCTGCAATTTGTCGTGGACATTCTTGGGACGAAAAAAAGGGATACGTGTTTTTGCATTTCTCTCCTAGTCCATTTTTTCAATTTGACGTATTTTTCACAAGATCCGGGGTCGACAAGTGTTCCGTAACTTTGCCACCGGAAGTCGCAAAGGGCTGCAATTTGTCGTGGACATTCTTGGGACGAAAAAAAGGGACACGTGTTTTTGCATTTCTCTCCTAGTCCATTTTTTCAATTTGACGTATTTTTCACAATATCCGGGGTCGACAACTGTTGCGTAACTTTGTGACCGGAAGTCGCAAAGGGCTGCAATTTGGTATACCGATTCTTGGGACGAAAAAAAGGGATACGTGTTTTTGCATTTCTCTCCTAGTCCATTTTTTCAATTTGACGTATTTTTCACAAGATCCGGGGTCGACAAGTGTTGCGTAACTTTGCCACCGGAAGTCGCAAAGGGCTGCAATTTGTCGTGGACATTCTTGGGACGAAAAAAAGGGATACGTGTTTTTGCATTTCTCTCCTAGTCCATTTTTTCAATTTGACTTATTTTCCACAAGATCCGGGGTCGACAAGTGTTGCGTAACTTTGTCACCGGAAGTCGCAAAGGGTTGCAGATTGTCGTGGACATTCTTGGGACAAAAAAAAGGGACACGTGTTTTTGCATTTCTCCCCTAGTCCATTTTTTCAATTTGACGTATTTTTCACAAGATCCGGGGTCGACAAGTGTTGCGTAACTTTGCCACCGGAAGTCGCAAAGGGCTGCAATTTGTCATGGACATTCTTGGGACGAAAAAAAGGGACACGTGTTTTTGCATTTCTCTCCTAGTCCATTTCTTCAATTTGACGTATTTTTCACAAGATCCGGGGTCGACAAGTGTTGCGTAACTTTGCCACCGGAAGTCGCAAAGGGCTGCAATTTGTCGTGGACATTCTTGGGACGAAAAAAAGGGATACGTGTTTTTGCATTTCTCTCCTAGTCCATTTTTTCAATTTGACGTATTTTTCACAAGATCTGGGGTCGACAAGTGTTGCGTAACTTTGCCACCGGAAGTCGCAAAGGGCTGCAATTTGTTGTGGACATTCTTGGGACGAAAAAAAGGGATACGTGTTTTTGCATTTCTCTCCTAGTCCATTTTTTCAATTTGACGTATTTTTCACAAGATCCGGGGTCGACAAGTGTTGCGTAACTTTGCCATCGGAAGTCGCAAAGGGCTGCAATTTGTTGTGGACATTCTTGGGACGAAAGAAAGGGACACGTGTTTTTGCATTTCTCTCCTAGTCCATTTTTTCAATTTGACGTATTTTTCACAATACCCGGGGTCGACAACTGTTGCGTAACTTTGTCACCGGAAGTCGCAAAGGGCTGCAATTTGGTATACCGATTCTTAGGACGAAAAAAAGGGATACGTGTTTTTGCATTTCTCTCCTAGTCCATTTTTTCAATTTGACTTATTTTTCACAAGATCCGGGGTCGACAAGTGTTGCGTAACTTTGCCACCGGAAGGCGCAAAGGGCTGCAGTTTGTCGTGGACATTCTTGGGACGAAAAAAAGGGACACGTGTTTTTGCATTTCTCTCCTAGTCCATTTTTTCAATTTGACGTATTTTTCACAATATCCGGGGTCGACAACTGTTGCGTAACTTTGTCACCGGAAGTCGCAAAGGGCTGCAATTTGGTATACCGATTCTTGGGACGAAAAAAAGGGATACGTGTTTTTGCATTTCTCTCCTAGTCCATTTTTTCAATTTGACGTATTTTTCACAAGATCCGGGGTCGACAAGTGTTGCGTAACTTTTCAGACCGGAAGTCGCAAAGGGCTGCAATTTGTCATGGACATTCTTGGGACGAAAAAAAGGGACACGTGTTTTTGCATTTCTCTCCTAGTCCATTTTTTCAATTTGACGTATTTTTCACAAGATCCGGGGTCGACAAGTGTTGCGTAACTTTGCCACCGGAAGTCGCAAAGGGCTGCAATTTGTCATGGACATTCTTGGGACGAAAAAAAGGGACACGTGTTTTTGCATTTCTCTCCTAGTCCATTTTTTCAATTTGACGTATTTTCCACAAGATCCGGGGTCGACAAGTGTCGCGTAACTTTGCCACCGGAAGTCGCAAAGGGCTGCAATTTGGTATACCGATTCTTGGGACGAAAAAAAGGGATACGTGTTTTTGCATTTCTCTCCTAGTCCATTTTTTCAATTTGACGTATTTTTCACAAGATCCGGGGTCGACAAGTGTTGCGTAACTTTGCCACCGGAAGTCGCAAAGGGCTGCAATTTGTCGTGGACATTCTTGGGACGAAAAAAAGGGATACGTGTTTTTGCATTTCTCTCCTAGTCCATTTCTTCAATTTGACGTATTTTTCACAAGATCCGGGGTCGACAAGTGTTGCGTAACTTTGCCACCGGAAGTCGCAAAGGGCTGCAATTTGTCGTGGACATTCTTGGGACGAAAAAAAGGGATACGTGTTTTTGCATTTCTCTCCTAGTCCATTTTTTCAATTTGACGTATTTTTCACAAGATCCGGGGTCGACAAGTGTTGCGTAACTTTGCCACCGGAAGTCGCAAAGGGCTGCAATTTGTTGTGGACATTCTTGGGACGAAAGAAAGGGACACGTGTTTTTGCATTTCTCTCCTAGTCCATTTTTTCAATTTGACGTATTTTTCACAATATCCGGGGTCGACAACTGTTGCGTAACTTTGTCACCGGAAGTCGCAAAGGGCTGCAATTTGGTATACCGATTCTTGGGACGAAAAAAAGGGATACGTGTTTTTGCATTTCTCTCCTAGTCCATTTTTTCAATTTGACTTATATTTCACAAGATCCGGGGTCGACAAGTGTTGCGTAACTTTGCCACCGGAAGGCGCAAAGGGCTGCAGTTTGTCGTGGACATTCTTGGGACGAAAAAAAGGGAAACGTGTTTTTGCATTTCTCTCCTAGTCCATTTTTTCAATTTGACGAATTTTTCACAAGATCCGGGGTCGGCAAGTGTTGCGTAACTTTGCCACCGGAAGTCGCAAAGGGCTGCAATTTGTCGTGGACATTCTTGGGACGAAAAAAAGGGATACGTGTTTTTGCATTTCTCTCCTAGTCCATTTTTTCAATTTGACGTATTTTTCACAAGATCCGGGGTCGACAAGTGTTGCGTAACTTTGCCACCGGAAGTCGCAAAGGGCTGCAATTTGTTGTGGACATTCTTGGGACGAAAGAAAGGGACACGTGTTTTTGCATTTCTCTCCTAGTCCATTTTTTCAATTTGACGTATTTTTCACAATACCCGGGGTCGACAACTGTTGCGTAACTTTGTCACCGGAAGTCGCAAAGGGCTGCAATTTGGTATACCGATTCTTGGGACGAAAAAAAGGGATACGTGTTTTTGCATTTCTCTCCTAGTCCATTTTTTCAATTTGACTTATTTTTCACAAGATCCGGGGTCGACAAGTGTTGCGTAACTTTGCCACCGGAAGGCGCAAAGGGCTGCAGTTTGTCGTGGACATTCTTGGGACGAAAAAAAGGGAAACGTGTTTTTGCATTTCTCTCCTAGTCCATTTTTTCAATTTGACGAATTTTTCACAAGATCCGGGGTCGGCAAGTGTTGCGTAACTTTGCCACCGGAAGTCGCAAAGGGCTGCAATTTGTCGTGGACATTCTTGGGACGAAAAAAAGGGATACGTGTTTTTGCATTTCTCTCCTAGTCCATTTTTTCAATTTGACGTATTTTTCACAAGATCCGGGGTCGACAAGTGTTGCGTAACTTTGCCACCGGAAGTCGCAAAGGGCTGCAATTTGTCGTGGACATTCTTGGGACGAAAAAAAGGGACACGTGTTTTTGCATTTCTCTCCTAGTCCATTTTTTCAATTTGACGTATTTTTCACAATATCCGGGGTCGACAACTGTTGCGTAACTTTGTGACCGGAAGTCGCAAAGGGCTGCAATTTGGTATACCGATTCTTGGGACGAAAGAAAGGGATACGTGTTTTTGCATTTCTCTCCTAGTCCATTTTTTCAATTTGACGTATTTTTCACAAGATCCGGGGTCGACAAGTGTTGCGTAACTTTGCCACCGGAAGTCGCAAAGGGCTGCAATTTGTCGTGGACATTCTTGGGACGAAAAAAAGGGATACGTGTTTTTGCATTTCTCTCCTAGTCCATTTTTTCAATTTGACTTATTTTCCACAAGATCCGGGGTCGACAAGTGTTGCGTAACTTTGTCACCGGAAGTCGCAAAGGGTTGCAGATTGTCGTGGACATTCTTGGGACAAAAAAAAGGGACACGTGTTTTTGCATTTCTCCCCTAGTCCATTTTTTCAATTTGACGTATTTTTCACAAGATCCGGGGTCGACAAGTGTTGCGTAACTTTGCCACCGGAAGTCGCAAAGGGCTGCAATTTGTCATGGACATTCTTGGGACGAAAAAAAGGGACACGTGTTTTTGCATTTCTCTCCTAGTCCATTTCTTCAATTTGACGTATTTTTCACAAGATCCGGGGTCGACAAGTGTTGCGTAACTTTGCCACCGGAAGTCGCAAAGGGCTGCAATTTGTCGTGGACATTCTTGGGACGAAAAAAAGGGATACGTGTTTTTGCATTTCTCTCCTAGTCCATTTTTTCAATTTGACGTATTTTTCACAAGATCTGGGGTCGACAAGTGTTGCGTAACTTTGCCACCGGAAGTCGCAAAGGGCTGCAATTTGTTGTGGACATTCTTGGGACGAAAAAAAGGGATACGTGTTTTTGCATTTCTCTCCTAGTCCATTTTTTCAATTTGACGTATTTTTCACAAGATCCGGGGTCGACAAGTGTTGCGTAACTTTGCCACCGGAAGTCGCAAAGGGCTGCAATTTGTTGTGGACATTCTTGGGACGAAAGAAAGGGACACGTGTTTTTGCATTTCTCTCCTAGTCCATTTTTTCAATTTGACGTATTTTTCACAATACCCGGGGTCGACAACTGTTGCGTAACTTTGTCACCGGAAGTCGCAAAGGGCTGCAATTTGGTATACCGATTCTTAGGACGAAAAAAAGGGATACGTGTTTTTGCATTTCTCTCCTAGTCCATTTTTTCAATTTGACTTATTTTTCACAAGATCCGGGGTCGACAAGTGTTGCGTAACTTTGCCACCGGAAGGCGCAAAGGGCTGCAGTTTGTCGTGGACATTCTTGGGACGAAAAAAAGGGACACGTGTTTTTGCATTTCTCTCCTAGTCCATTTTTTCAATTTGACGTATTTTTCACAATATCCGGGGTCGACAACTGTTGCGTAACTTTGTCACCGGAAGTCGCAAAGGGCTGCAATTTGGTATACCGATTCTTGGGACGAAAAAAAGGGATACGTGTTTTTGCATTTCTCTCCTAGTCCATTTTTTCAATTTGACGTATTTTTCACAAGATCCGGGGTCGACAAGTGTTGCGTAACTTTTCAGACCGGAAGTCGCAAAGGGCTGCAATTTGTCATGGACATTCTTGGGACGAAAAAAAGGGACACGTGTTTTTGCATTTCTCTCCTAGTCCATTTTTTCAATTTGACGTATTTTTCACAAGATCCGGGGTCGACAAGTGTTGCGTAACTTTGCCACCGGAAGTCGCAAAGGGCTGCAATTTGTCATGGACATTCTTGGGACGAAAAAAAGGGACACGTGTTTTTGCATTTCTCTCCTAGTCCATTTTTTCAATTTGACGTATTTTCCACAAGATCCGGGGTCGACAAGTGTCGCGTAACTTTGCCACCGGAAGTCGCAAAGGGCTGCAATTTGGTATACCGATTCTTGGGACGAAAAAAAGGGATACGTGTTTTTGCATTTCTCTCCTAGTCCATTTTTTCAATTTGACGTATTTTTCACAAGATCCGGGGTCGACAAGTGTTGCGTAACTTTGCCACCGGAAGTCGCAAAGGGCTGCAATTTGTCGTGGACATTCTTGGGACGAAAAAAAGGGATACGTGTTTTTGCATTTCTCTCCTAGTCCATTTCTTCAATTTGACGTATTTTTCACAAGATCCGGGGTCGACAAGTGTTGCGTAACTTTGCCACCGGAAGTCGCAAAGGGCTGCAATTTGTCGTGGACATTCTTGGGACGAAAAAAAGGGATACGTGTTTTTGCATTTCTCTCCTAGTCCATTTTTTCAATTTGACGTATTTTTCACAAGATCCGGGGTCGACAAGTGTTGCGTAACTTTGCCACCGGAAGTCGCAAAGGGCTGCAATTTGTTGTGGACATTCTTGGGACGAAAGAAAGGGACACGTGTTTTTGCATTTCTCTCCTAGTCCATTTTTTCAATTTGACGTATTTTTCACAATATCCGGGGTCGACAACTGTTGCGTAACTTTGTCACCGGAAGTCGCAAAGGGCTGCAATTTGGTATACCGATTCTTGGGACGAAAAAAAGGGATACGTGTTTTTGCATTTCTCTCCTAGTCCATTTTTTCAATTTGACTTATATTTCACAAGATCCGGGGTCGACAAGTGTTGCGTAACTTTGCCACCGGAAGGCGCAAAGGGCTGCAGTTTGTCGTGGACATTCTTGGGACGAAAAAAAGGGAAACGTGTTTTTGCATTTCTCTCCTAGTCCATTTTTTCAATTTGACGAATTTTTCACAAGATCCGGGGTCGGCAAGTGTTGCGTAACTTTGCCACCGGAAGTCGCAAAGGGCTGCAATTTGTCGTGGACATTCTTGGGACGAAAAAAAGGGATACGTGTTTTTGCATTTCTCTCCTAGTCCATTTTTTCAATTTGACGTATTTTTCACAAGATCCGGGGTCGACAAGTGTTGCGTAACTTTGCCACCGGAAGTCGCAAAGGGCTGCAATTTGTTGTGGACATTCTTGGGACGAAAGAAAGGGACACGTGTTTTTGCATTTCTCTCCTAGTCCATTTTTTCAATTTGACGTATTTTTCACAATACCCGGGGTCGACAACTGTTGCGTAACTTTGTCACCGGAAGTCGCAAAGGGCTGCAATTTGGTATACCGATTCTTGGGACGAAAAAAAGGGATACGTGTTTTTGCATTTCTCTCCTAGTCCATTTTTTCAATTTGACTTATTTTTCACAAGATCCGGGGTCGACAAGTGTTGCGTAACTTTGCCACCGGAAGGCGCAAAGGGCTGCAGTTTGTCGTGGACATTCTTGGGACGAAAAAAAGGGACACGTGTTTTTGCATTTCTCTCCTAGTCCATTTTTTCAATTTGACGTATTTTTCACAATATCCGGGGTCGACAACTGTTGCCTAACTTTGTCACCGGAAGTCGCAAAGGGCTGCAATTTGGTATACCGATTCTTGGGACGAAAAAAAGGGATACGTGTTTTTGCATTTCTCTCCTAGTCCATTTTTTCAATTTGACGTATTTTTCACAAGATCCGGGGTCGACAAGTGTTGCGTAACTTTTCAGACCGGAAGTCGCAAAGGGCTGCAGTTTGTCGAGGACATTCTTGGGACAAAAAAAAGGGACACGTGTTTTTGCATTTCTCCCCTAGTCCATTTTTTCAATTTGACGTATTTTTCACATGATCCGGGGTCGACAAGTGTTGCGTAACTTTGCCACCGGAAGTCGCAAAGGGCTGCAATTTGTCATGGACATTCTTGGGACGAAAAAAAGGGACACGTGTTTTTGCATTTCTCTCCTAGTCCATTTTTTCAATTTGACGTATTTTTCACAAGATCCGGGGTCGACAAGTGTTGCGTAACTTTGCCACCGGAAGTCGCAAAGGGCTGCAATTTGTCATGGACATTCTTGGGACGAAAAAAAGGGACACGTGTTTTTGCATTTCTCTCCTAGTCCATTTTTTCAATTTGACGTATTTTCCACAAGATCCGGGGTCGACAAGTGTCGCGTAACTTTGCCACCGGAAGTCGCAAAGGGCTGCAATTTGGTATACCGATTCTTGGGACGAAAAAAAGGGATACGTGTTTTTGCATTTCTCTCCTAGTCCATTTTTTCAATTTGACGTATTTTTCACAAGATCCGGGGTCGACAAGTGTTGCGTAACTTGGCCACCGGAAGTCGCAAAGGGCTGCAATTTGTCGTGGACATTCTTGGGACGAAAAAAAGGGATACGTGTTTTTGCATTTCTCTCCTAGTCCATTTTTTCAATTTGACGTATTTTTCACAAGATCCGGGGTCGACAAGTGTTGCGTAACTTTGCCACCGGAAGTCGCAAAGGGCTGCAATTTGTCGTGGACATTCTTGGGACGAAAAAAAGGGATACGTGTTTTTGCATTTCTCTCCTAGTCCATTTTTTCAATTTGACGTATTTTTCACAAGATCCGGGGTCGACAAGTGTTGCGTAACTTTGCCACCGGAAGTCGCAAAGGGCTGCAATTTGTTGTGGACATTCTTGGGACGAAAGAAAGGGACACGTGTTTTTGCATTTCTCTCCTAGTCCATTTTTTCAATTTGACGTATTTTTCACAATATCCGGGGTCGACAACTGTTGCGTAACTTTGTCACCGGAAGTCGCAAAGGGCTGCAATTTGGTATACCGATTCTTGGGACGAAAAAAAGGGATACGTGTTTTTGCATTTCTCTCCTAGTCCATTTTTTCAATTTGACATATTTTTCACAAGATCCGGGGTCGACAAGTGTTGCGTAACTTTGCCACCGGAAGGCGCAAAGGGCTGCAGTTTGTCGTGGACATTCTTGGGACGAAAAAAAGGGAAACGTGTTTTTGCATTTCTCTCCTAGTCCATTTTTTCAATTTGACGAATTTTTCACAAGATCCGGGGTCGGCAAGTGTTGCGTAACTTTGCCACCGGAAGTCGCAAAGGGCTGCAATTTGTCGTGGACATTCTTGGGACGAAAAAAAGGGATACGTGTTTTTGCATTTCTCTCCTAGTCCATTTTTTCAATTTGACGTATTTTTCACAAGATCCGGGGTCGACAAGTGTTGCGTAACTTTGCCACCGGAAGTCGCAAAGGGCTGCAATTTGTCGTGGACATTCTTGGGACGAAAAAAAGGGACACGTGTTTTTGCATTTCTCTCCTAGTCCATTTTTTCAATTTGACGTATTTTTCACAATATCCGGGGTCGACAACTGTTGCGTAACTTTGTGACCGGAAGTCGCAAAGGGCTGCAATTTGGTATACCGATTCTTGGGACGAAAAAAAGGGATACGTGTTTTTGCATTTCTCTCCTAGTCCATTTTTTCAATTTGACGTATTTTTCACAAGATCCGGGGTCGACAAGTGTTGCGTAACTTTGCCACCGGAAGTCGCAAAGGGCTGCAATTTGTCGTGGACATTCTTGGGACGAAAAAAAGGGATACGTGTTTTTGCATTTCTCTCCTAGTCCATTTTTTCAATTTGACTTATTTTTCACAAGATCCGGGGTCGACAAGTGTTGCGTAACTTTGCCACCGGAAGGCGCAAAGGGCTGCAGTTTGTCGTGGACATTCTTGGGACGAAAAAAAGGGAAACGTGTTTTTGCATTTCTCTCCTAGTCCATTTTTTCAATTTGACGAATTTTGCACAAGATCCGGGGTCGACAAGTGTTGCGTAACTTTGTCACCGGAAGTCGCAAAGGGCTGCAATTTGTCGTGGACATTCTTGGGACGAAAAAAAGGGATACGTGTTTTTGCATTTCTCTCCTAGTCCATTTTTTCAATTTGACGTATTTTTCACAAGATCCGGGGTCGACAAGTGTTGCGTAAATTTTCAGACCGGAAGTCGCAAAGGGTTGCAGATTGTCGTGGACATTCTTGGGACAAAAAAAAGGGACACGTGTTTTTGCATTTCTCCCCTAGTCCATTTTTTCAATTTGACGTATTTTTCACAAGATCCGGGGTCGACAAGTGTTGCGTAACTTTGCCACCGGAAGTCGCAAAGGGCTGCAATTTGTCATGGACATTCTTGGGACGAAAAAAAGGGACACGTGTTTTTGCATTTCTCTCCTAGTCCATTTTTTCAATTTGACGTATTTTTCACAAGATCCGGGGTCGACAAGTGTTGCGTAACTTTGCCACCGGAAGTCGCAAAGGGCTGCAATTTGTCATGGACATTCTTGGGACGAAAAAAAGGGACACGTGTTTTTGCATTTCTCTCCTAGTCCATTTTTTCAATTTGACGTATTTTCCACAATATCCGGGGTCGACAAGTGTTGCGTAACTTTGCCACCGGAAGTCGCAAAGGGCTGCAATTTGGTATACCGATTCTTGGGACGAAAAAAAGGGATACGTGTTTTTGCATTTCTCTCCTAGTCCATTTTTTCAATTTGACGAATTTTTCACAAGATCCGGGGTCGGCAAGTGTTGCGTAACTTTGCCACCGGAAGTCGCAAAGGGCTGCAATTTGTCGTGGACATTCTTGGGACGAAAAAAAGGGATACGTGTTTTTGCATTTCTCTCCTAGTCCATTTTTTCAATTTGACGTATTTTTCACAAGATCCGGGGTCGACAAGTGTTGCGTAACTTTGCCACCGGAAGTCGCAAAGGGCTGCAATTTGTCGTGGACATTCTTGGGACGAAAAAAAGGGATACGTGTTTTTGCATTTCTCTCCTAGTCCATTTTTTCAATTTGACGTATTTTTCACAAGATCCGGGGTCGACATGTGTTGCGTAACTTTGCCACCGGAAGTCGCAAAGGGCTGCAATTTGTTGTGGACATTCTTGGGACGAAAGAAAGGGACACGTGTTTTTGCATTTCTCTCCTAGTCCATTTTTTCAATTTGACGTATTTTTCACAATATCCGGGGTCGACAACTGTTGCGTAACTTTGTCACCGGAAGTCGCAAAGGGCTGCAATTTGGTATACCGATTCTTGGGACGAAAAAAAGGGATACGTGTTTTTGCATTTCTCTCCTAGTCCATTTTTTCAATTTGACGTATTTTTCACAAGATCCGGGGTCGACAAGTGTTGCGTAACTTTGCCACCGGAAGTCGCAAAGGGCTGCAATTTGTCGTGGACATTCTTGGGACGAAAAAAAGGGATACGTGTTTTTGCATTTCTCTCCTAGTCCATTTTTTCAATTTGACTTATTTTTCACAAGATCCGGGGTCGACAAGTGTTGCGTAACTTTGCCACCGGAAGGCGCAAAGGGCTGCAGTTTGTCGTGGACATTCTTGGGACGAAAAAAAGGGAAACGTGTTTTTGCATTTCTCTCCTAGTCCATTTTTTCAATTTGACGAATTTTGCACAAGATCCGGGGTCGACAAGTGTTGCGTAACTTTGTCACCGGAAGTCGCAAAGGGCTGCAATTTGTCGTGGACATTCTTGGGACGAAAAAAAGGGATACGTGTTTTTGCATTTCTCTCCTAGTCCATTTTTTCAATTTGACGTATTTTTCACAAGATCCGGGGTCGACAAGTGTTGCGTAACTTTTCAGACCGGAAGTCGCAAAGGGTTGCAGATTGTCGTGGACATTCTTGGGACAAAAAAAAGGGACACGTGTTTTTGCATTTCTCCCCTAGTCCTTTTTTTCAATTTGACGTATTTTTCACAAGATCCGGGGTCGACAAGTGTTGCGTAACTTTGCCACCGGAAGTCGCAAAGGGCTGCAATTTGTCATGGACATTCTTGGGACGAAAAAAAGGGACACGTGTTTTTGCATTTCTCTCCTAGTCCATTTTTTCAATTTGACGTATTTTTCACAAGATCCGGGGTCGACAAGTGTTGCGTAACTTTGCCACCGGAAGTCGCAAAGGGCTGCAATTTGTCATGGACATTCTTGGGACGAAAAAAAGGGACACGTGTTTTTGCATTTCTCTCCTAGTCCATTTTTTCAATTTGACGTATTTTCCACAAGATCCGGGGTCGACAAGTGTTGCGTAACTTTGCCACCGGAAGGCGCAAAGGGCTGCAGTTTGTCGTGGACATTCTTGGGACGAAAAAAAGGGAAACGTGTTTTTGCATTTCTCTCCTAGTCCATTTTTTCAATTTGACGAATTTTGCACAAGATCCGGGGTCGACAAGTGTTGCGTAACTTTGTCACCGGAAGTCGCAAAGGGCTGCAATTTGTCGTGGACATTCTTGGGACGAAAAAAAGGGATACGTGTTTTTGCATTTCTCTCCTAGTCCATTTTTTCAATTTGACGTATTTTTCACAAGATCCGGGGTCGACAAGTGTTGCGTAACTTTTCAGACCGGAAGTCGCAAAGGGTTGCAGATTGTCGTGGACATTCTTGGGACAAAAAAAAGGGACACGTGTTTTTGCATTTCTCCCCTAGTCCATTTTTTCAATTTGACGTATTTTTCACAAGATCCGGGGTCGACAAGTGTTGCGTAACTTTGCCACCGGAAGTCGCAAAGGGCTGCAATTTGTCATGGACATTCTTGGGACGAAAAAAAGGGACACGTGTTTTTGCATTTCTCTCCTAGTCCATTTTTTCAATTTGACGTATTTTTCACAAGATCCGGGGTCGACAAGTGTTGCGTAACTTTGCCACCGGAAGTCGCAAAGGGCTGCAATTTGTCATGGACATTCTTGGGACGAAAAAAAGGGACACGTGTTTTTGCATTTCTCTCCTAGTCCATTTTTTCAATTTGACGTATTTTCCACAATATCCGGGGTCGACAAGTGTTGCGTAACTTTGCCACCGGAAGTCGCAAAGGGCTGCAATTTGGTATACCGATTCTTGGGACGAAAAAAAGGGATACGTGTTTTTGCATTTCTCTCCTAGTCCATTTTTTCAATTTGACGAATTTTTCACAAGATCCGGGGTCGGCAAGTGTTGCGTAACTTTGCCACCGGAAGTCGCAAAGGGCTGCAATTTGTCGTGGACATTCTTGGGACGAAAAAAAGGGATACGTGTTTTTGCATTTCTCTCCTAGTCCATTTTTTCAATTTGACGTATTTTTCACAAGATCCGGGGTCGACAAGTGTTGCGTAACTTTGCCACCGGAAGTCGCAAAGGGCTGCAATTTGTCGTGGACATTCTTGGGACGAAAAAAAGGGATACGTGTTTTTGCATTTCTCTCCTAGTCCATTTTTTCAATTTGACGTATTTTTCACAAGATCCGGGGTCGACATGTGTTGCGTAACTTTGCCACCGGAAGTCGCAAAGGGCTGCAATTTGTTGTGGACATTCTTGGGACGAAAGAAAGGGACACGTGTTTTTGCATTTCTCTCCTAGTCCATTTTTTCAATTTGACGTATTTTTCACAATATCCGGGGTCGACAACTGTTGCGTAACTTTGTCACCGGAAGTCGCAAAGGGCTGCAATTTGGTATACCGATTCTTGGGACGAAAAAAAGGGATACGTGTTTTTGCATTTCTCTCCTAGTCCATTTTTTCAATTTGACGTATTTTTCACAAGATCCGGGGTCGACAAGTGTTGCGTAACTTTGCCACCGGAAGTCGCAAAGGGCTGCAATTTGTCGTGGACATTCTTGGGACGAAAAAAAGGGATACGTGTTTTTGCATTTCTCTCCTAGTCCATTTTTTCAATTTGACTTATTTTTCACAAGATCCGGGGTCGACAAGTGTTGCGTAACTTTGCCACCGGAAGGCGCAAAGGGCTGCAGTTTGTCGTGGACATTCTTGGGACGAAAAAAAGGGAAACGTGTTTTTGCATTTCTCTCCTAGTCCATTTTTTCAATTTGACGAATTTTGCACAAGATCCGGGGTCGACAAGTGTTGCGTAACTTTGTCACCGGAAGTCGCAAAGGGCTGCAATTTGTCGTGGACATTCTTGGGACGAAAAAAAGGGATACGTGTTTTTGCATTTCTCTCCTAGTCCATTTTTTCAATTTGACGTATTTTTCACAAGATCCGGGGTCGACAAGTGTTGCGTAACTTTTCAGACCGGAAGTCGCAAAGGGTTGCAGATTGTCGTGGACATTCTTGGGACAAAAAAAAGGGACACGTGTTTTTGCATTTCTCCCCTAGTCCTTTTTTTCAATTTGACGTATTTTTCACAAGATCCGGGGTCGACAAGTGTTGCGTAACTTTGCCACCGGAAGTCGCAAAGGGCTGCAATTTGTCATGGACATTCTTGGGACGAAAAAAAGGGACACGTGTTTTTGCATTTCTCTCCTAGTCCATTTTTTCAATTTGACGTATTTTTCACAAGATCCGGGGTCGACAAGTGTTGCGTAACTTTGCCACCGGAAGTCGCAAAGGGCTGCAATTTGTCATGGACATTCTTGGGACGAAAAAAAGGGACACGTGTTTTTGCATTTCTCTCCTAGTCCATTTTTTCAATTTGACGTATTTTCCACAATATCCGGGGTCGACAAGTGTTGCGTAACTTTGCCACCGGAAGTCGCAAAGGGCTGCAATTTGGTATACCGATTCTTGGGACGAAAAAAAGGGATACGTGTTTTTGCATTTCTCTCCTAGTCCATTTTTTCAATTTGACGAATTTTTCACAAGATCCGGGGTCGGCAAGTGTTGCGTAACTTTGCCACCGGAAGTCGCAAAGGGCTGCAATTTGTCGTGGACATTCTTGGGACGAAAAAAAGGGATACGTGTTTTTGCATTTCTCTCCTAGTCCATTTTTTCAATTTGACGTATTTTTCACAAGATCCGGGGTCGACAAGTGTTGCGTAACTTTGCCACCGGAAGTCGCAAAGGGCTGCAATTTGTCGTGGACATTCTTGGGACGAAAAAAAGGGATACGTGTTTTTGCATTTCTCTCCTACTCCATTTTTTCAATTTGACGTATTTTTCACAAGATCCGGGGTCGACAAGTGTTGCGTAACTTTGCCACCGGAAGTCGCAAAGGGCTGCAATTTGTTGTGGACATTCTTGGGACGAAAGAAAGGGACACGTGTTTTTGCATTTCTCTCCTAGTCCATTTTTTCAATTTGACGTATTTTTCACAATATCCGGGGTCGACAACTGTTGCGTAACTTTGTCACCGGAAGTCGCAAAGGGCTGCAATTTGGTATACCGATTCTTGGGACGAAAAAAAGGGATACGTGTTTTTGCATTTCTCTCCTAGTCCATTTTTTCAATTTGACTTATTTTTCACAAGATCCGGGGTCGACAAGTGTTGCGTAACTTTGCCACCGGAAGGCGCAAAGGGCTGCAGTTTGTCGTGGACATTCTTGGGACGAAAAAAAGGGAAACGTGTTTTTGCATTTCTCTCCTAGTCCATTTTTTCAATTTGACGAATTTTTCACAAGATCCGGGGTCGGCAAGTGTTGCGTAACTTTGCCACCGGAAGTCGCAAAGGGCTGCAATTTTTCGTGGACATTCTTGGGACGAAAAAAAGGGATACGTGTTTTTGCATTTCTCTCCTAGTCCATTTTTTCAATTTGACGTATTTTTCACAAGATCCGGGGTCGACAAGTGTTGCGTAACTTTGCCACCGGAAGTCGCAAAGGGCTGCAATTTGTCGTGGACATTCTTGGGACGAAAAAAAGGGACACGTGTTTTTGCATTTCTCTCCTAGTCCATTTTTTCAATTTGACGTATTTTTCACAATATCCGGGGTCGACAACTGTTGCGTAACTTTGTGACCGGAAGTCGCAAAGGGCTGCAATTTGGTATACCGATTCTTGGGACGAAAAAAAGGGATACGTGTTTTTGCATTTCTCTCCTAGTCCATTTTTTCAATTTGACGTATTTTTCACAAGATCCGGGGTCGACAAGTGTTGCGTAACTTTGCCACCGGAAGTCGCAAAGGGCTGCAATTTGTCGTGGACATTCTTGGGACGAAAAAAAGGGATACGTCTTTTTGCATTTCTCTCCTAGTCCATTTTTTCAATTTGACGTATTTTTCACAATATCCGGGGTCGACAAGTGTTGCGTAACTTTGCCACCGGAAGTCGCAAAGGGCTGCAATTTGTCGTGGACATTCTTGGGACGAAAAAAAGGGATACGTGTTTTTGCATTTCTCTCCTAGTCCATTTTTTCAATTTGACGTATTTTTCACAAGATCCGGGGTCGACAAGTGTTGCGTAACTTTGCCACCGGAAGTCGCAAAGGGCTGCAATTTGTCGTGGACATTCTTGGGACGAAAAAAAGGGACACGTGTTTTTGCATTTCTCTCCTAGTCCATTTTTTCAATTTGACGTATTTTTCACAATATCCGGGGTCGACAACTGTTGCGTAACTTTGTGACCGGAAGTCGCAAAGGGCTGCAATTTGGTATACCGATTCTTGGGACGAAAAAAAGGGATACTTGTTTTTGCATTTCTCTCCTAGTCCATTTTTTCAATTTGACGTATTTTTCACAAGATCCGGGGTCGACAAGTGTTGCGTAACTTTGCCACCGGAAGTCGCAAAGGGCTGCAATTTGTCGTGGACATTCTTGGGACGAAAAAAAGGGAAACGTGTTTTTGCATTTCTCTCCTAGTCCATTTTTTCAATTTGACGAATTTTGCACAAGATCCGGGGTCGACAAGTGTTGCGTAACTTTGTCACCGGAAGTCGCAAAGGGCTGCAATTTGTCGTGGACATTCTTGGGACGAAAAAAAGGGAAACGTGTTTTTGCATTTCTCTCCTAGTCCATTTTTTCAATTTGACGTATTTTTCACAAGATCCGGGGTCGACAAGTGTTGCGTAACTTTTCAGACCGGAAGTCGCAAAGGGTTGCAGATTGTCGTGGACATTCTTGGGACAAAAAGAAGGGACACGTGTTTTTGCATTTCTCCCCTAGTCCATTTTTTCAATTTGACGTATTTTTCACAAGATCCGGGGTCGACAAGTGTTGCGTAACTTTGCCACCGGAAGTCGCAAAGGGCTGCAATTTGTCATGGACATTCTTGGGACGAAAAAAAGGGACACGTGTTTTTGCATTTCTCTCCTAGTCCATTTTTTCAATTTGACGAATTTTTCACAAGATCCGGGGTCGGCAAGTGTTGCGTAACTTTGCCACCGGAAGTCGCAAAGGGCTGCAATTTGTCGTGGACATTCTTGGGACGAAAAAAAGGGATACGTGTTTTTGCATTTCTCTCCTAGTCCATTTTTTCAATTTGACGTATTTTTCACAAGATCCGGGGTCGACAAGTGTTGCGTAACTTTGCCACCGGAAGTCGCAAAGGGCTGCAATTTGTCGTGGACATTCTTGGGACGAAAAAAAGGGACACGTGTTTTTGCATTTCTCTCCTAGTCCATTTTTTCAATTTGACGTATTTTTCACAATATCCGGGGTCGACAACTGTTGCGTAACTTTGTGACCGGAAGTCGCAAAGGGCTGCAATTTGGTATACCGATTCTTGGGACGAAAAAAAGGGATACGTGTTTTTGCATTTCTCTCCTAGTCCATTTTTTCAATTTGACGTATTTTTCACAAGATCCGGGGTCGACAAGTGTTGCGTAACTTTGCCACCGGAAGTCGCAAAGGGCTGCAATTTGTCGTGGACATTCTTGGGACGAAAAAAAGGGAAACATGTTTTTGCATTTCTCTCCTAGTCCATTTTTTCAATTTGACGAATTTTGCACAAGATCCGGGGTCGACAAGTGTTGCGTAACTTTGTCACCGGAAGTCGCAAAGGGCTGCAATTTGTCGTGGACATTCTTGGGACGAAAAAAAGGGAAACGTGTTTTTGCATTTCTCTCCTAGTCCATTTTTTCAATTTGACGTATTTTTCACAAGATCCGGGGTCGACAAGTGTTGCGTAACTTTGCCACCGGAAGTCGCAAAGGGCTGCAATTTGTCATGGACATTCTTGGGACGAAAAAAAGGGACACGTGTTTTTGCATTTCTCTCCTAGTCCATTTTTTCAATTTGACGTATTTTCCACAATATCCGGGGTCGACAAGTGTTGCGTAACTTTGCCACCGGAAGTCGCAAAGGGCTGCAATTTGGTATACCGATTCTTGGGACGAAAAAAAGGGATACGTGTTTTTGCATTTCTCTCCTAGTCCATTTTTTCAATTTGACGAATTTTTCACAAGATCCGGGGTCGGCAAGTGTTGCGTAACTTTGCCACCGGAAGTCGCAAAGGGCTGCAATTTGTCGTGGACATTCTTGGGACGAAAAAAAGGGATACGTGTTTTTGCATTTCTCTCCTAGTCCATTTTTTCAATTTGACGTATTTTTCACAAGATCCGGGGTCGACAAGTGTTGCGTAACTTTGCCACCGGAAGTCGCAAAGGGCTGCAATTTGTCGTGGACATTCTTGGGACGAAAAAAAGGGATACGTGTTTTTGCATTTCTCTCCTAGTCCATTTTTTCAATTTGACGTATTTTTCACAAGATCCGGGGTCGACAAGTGTTGCGTAACTTTGCCACCGGAAGTCGCAAAGGGCTGCAATTTGTTGTGGACATTCTTGGGACGAAAGAAAGGGACACGTGTTTTTGCATTTCTCTCCTAGTCCATTTTTTCAATTTGACGTATTTTTCACAATATCCGGGGTCGACAACTGTTGCGTAACTTTGTCACCGGAAGTCGCAAAGGGCTGCAATTTGGTATACCGATTCTTGGGACGAAAAAAAGGGATACGTGTTTTTGCATTTCTCTCCTAGTCCATTTTTTCAATTTGACGTATTTTTCACAAGATCCGGGGTCGACAAGTGTTGCGTAACTTTGCCACCGGAAGTCGCAAGGGGCTGCAATTTGTCGTGGACATTCTTGGGACGAAAAAAAGGGATACGTGTTTTTGCATTTCTCTCCTAGTCCATTTTTTCAATTTGACTTATTTTTCACAAGATCCGGGGTCGACAAGTGTTGCGTAACTTTGCCACCGGAAGGCGCAAAGGGCTGCAGTTTGTCGTGGACATTCTTGGGACGAAAAAAAGGGAAACGTGTTTTTGCATTTCTCTCCTAGTCCATTTTTTCAATTTGACGAATTTTGCACAAGATCCGGGGTCGACAAGTGTTGCGTAACTTTGTCACCGGAAGTCGCAAAGGGCTGCAATTTGTCGTGGACATTCTTGGGACGAAAAAAAGGGATACGTGTTTTTGCATTTCTCTCCTAGTCCATTTTTTCAATTTGACGTATTTTTCACAAGATCCGGGGTCGACAAGTGTTGCGTAACTTTTCAGACCGGAAGTCGCAAAGGGTTGCAGATTGTCGTGGACATTCTTGGGACAAAAAAAAGGGACACGTGTTTTTGCATTTCTCCCCTAGTCCATTTTTTCAATTTGACGTATTTTTCACAAGATCCGGGGTCGACAAGTGTTGCGTAACTTTGCCACCGGAAGTCGCAAAGGGCTGCAATTTGTCATGGACATTCTTGAGACGAAAAAAAGGGACACGTGTTTTTGCATTTCTCTCCTAGTCCATTTTTTCAATTTGACGTATTTTTCACAAGATCCGGGGTCGACAAGTGTTGCGTAACTTTGCCACCGGAAGTCGCAAAGGGCTGCAATTTGTCATGGACATTCTTGGGACGAAAAAAAGGGACACGTGTTTTTGCATTTCTCTCCTAGTCCATTTTTTCAATTTGACGTATTTTCCACAATATCCGGGGTCGACAAGTGTTGCGTAACTTTGCCACCGGAAGTCGCAAAGGGCTGCAATTTGGTATACCGATTCTTGGGACGAAAAAAAGGGATACGTGTTTTTGCATTTCTCTCCTACTCCATTTTTTCAATTTGACGTATTTTTCACAAGATCCGGGGTCGACAAGTGTTGCGTAACTTTGCCACCGGAAGTCGCAAAGGGCTGCAATTTGTTGTGGACATTCTTGGGACGAAAGAAAGGGACACGTGTTTTTGCATTTCTCTCCTAGTCCATTTTTTCAATTTGACGTATTTTTCACAATATCCGGGGTCGACAACTGTTGCGTAACTTTGTCACCGGAAGTCGCAAAGGGCTGCAATTTGGTATACCGATTCTTGGGACGAAAAAAAGGGATACGTGTTTTTGCATTTCTCTCCTAGTCCATTTTTTCAATTTGACGTATTTTTCACAAGATCCGGGGTCGACAAGTGTTGCGTAACTTTGCCACCGGAAGTCGCAAAGGGCTGCAATTTGTCGTGGACATTCTTGGGACGAAAAAAAGGGAAACGTGTTTTTGCATTTCTCTCCTAGTCCATTTTTTCAATTTGACGAATTTTGCACAAGATCCGGGGTCGACAAGTGTTGCGTAACTTTGTCACCGGAAGTCGCAAAGGGCTGCAATTTGTCGTGGACATTCTTGGGACGAAAAAAAGGGAAACGTGTTTTTGCATTTCTCTCCTAGTCCATTTTTTCAATTTGACGTATTTTTCACAAGATCCGGGGTCGACAAGTGTTGCGTAACTTTTCAGACCGGAAATCGCAAAGGGTTGCAGATTGTCGTGGACATTCTTGGGACAAAAAGAAGGGACACGTGTTTTTGCATTTCTCCCCTAGTCCATTTTTTCAATTTGACGAATTTTTCACAAGATCCGGGGTCGGCAAGTGTTGCGTAACTTTGCCACCGGAAGTCGCAAAGGGCTGCAATTTGTCGTGGACATTCTTGGGACGAAAAAAAGGGATACGTGTTTTTGCATTTCTCTCCTAGTCCATTTTTTCAATTTGACGTATTTTTCACAAGATCCGGGGTCGACAAGTGTTGCGTAACTTTGCCACCGGAAGTCGCAAAGGGCTGCAATTTGTCGTGGACATTCTTGGGACGAAAAAAAGGGACACGTGTTTTTGCATTTCTCTCCTAGTCCATTTTTTCAATTTGACGTATTTTTCACAATATCCGGGGTCGACAACTGTTGCGTAACTTTGTGACCGGAAGTCGCAAAGGGCTGCAATTTGGTATACCGATTCTTGGGACGAAAAAAAGGGATACGTGTTTTTGCATTTCGCTCCTAGTCCATTTTTTCAATTTGACGTATTTTTCACAAGATCCGGGGTCGACAAGTGTTGCGTAACTTTGCCACCGGAAGTCGCAAAGGGCTGCAATTTGTCGTGGACATTCTTGGGACGAAAAAAAGGGAAACATGTTTTTGCATTTCTCTCCTAGTCCATTTTTTCAATTTGACGAATTTTGCACAAGATCCGGGGTCGACAAGTGTTGCGTAACTTTGTCACCGGAAGTCGCAAAGGGCTGCAATTTGTCGTGGACATTCTTGGGACGAAAAAAAGGGAAACGTGTTTTTGCATTTCTCTCCTAGTCCATTTTTTCAATTTGACGTATTTTTCACAAGATCCGGGGTCGACAAGTGTTGCGTAACTTTGCCACCGGAAGTCGCAAAGGGCTGCAATTTGTCATGGACATTCTTGGGACGAAAAAAAGGGACACGTGTTTTTGCATTTCTCTCCTAGTCCATTTTTTCAATTTGACGTATTTTCCACAATATCCGGGGTCGACAAGTGTTGCGTAACTTTGCCACCGGAAGTCGCAAAGGGCTGCAATTTGGTATACCGATTCTTGGGACGAAAAAAAGGGATACGTGTTTTTGCATTTCTCTCCTAGTCCATTTTTTCAATTTGACGAATTTTTCACAAGATCCGGGGTCGGCAAGTGTTGCGTAACTTTGCCACCGGAAGTCGCAAAGGGCTGCAATTTGTCGTGGACATTCTTGGGACGAAAAAAAGGGATACGTGTTTTTGCATTTCTCTCCTAGTCCATTTTTTCAATTTGACGTATTTTTCACAAGATCCGGGGTCGACAAGTGTTGCGTAACTTTGCCACCGGAAGTCGCAAAGGGCTGCAATTTGTCGTGGACATTCTTGGGACGAAAAAAAGGGATACGTGTTTTTGCATTTCTCTCCTAGTCCATTTTTTCAATTTGACGTATTTTTCACAAGATCCGGGGTCGACAAGTGTTGCGTAACTTTGCCACCGGAAGTCGCAAAGGGCTGCAATTTGTTGTGGACATTCTTGGGACGAAAGAAAGGGACACGTGTTTTTGCATTTCTCTCCTAGTCCATTTTTTCAATTTGACGTATTTTTCACAATATCCGGGGTCGACAACTGTTGCGTAACTTTGTCACCGGAAGTCGCAAAGGGCTGCAATTTGGTATACCGATTCTTGGGACGAAAAAAAGGGATACGTGTTTTTGCATTTCTCTCCTAGTCCATTTTTTCAATTTGACGTATTTTTCACAAGATCCGGGGTCGACAAGTGTTGCGTAACTTTGCCACCGGAAGTCGCAAAGGGCTGCAATTTGTCGTGGACATTCTTGGGACGAAAAAAAGGGATACGTGTTTTTGCATTTCTCTCCTAGTCCATTTTTTCAATTTGACTTATTTTTCACAAGATCCGGGGTCGACAAGTGTTGCGTAACTTTGCCACCGGAAGGCGCAAAGGGCTGCAGTTTGTCGTGGACATTCTTGGGACGAAAAAAAGGGAAACGTGTTTTTGCATTTCTCTCCTAGTCCATTTTTTCAATTTGACGAATTTTGCACAAGATCCGGGGTCGACAAGTATTGCGTAACTTTGCCACCGGAAGGCGCAAAGGGCTGCAGTTTGTCGTGGACATTCTTGGAACGAAAAAAAGGGAAACGTGTTTTTGCATTTCTCTCCTAGTCCATTTTTCCAATTTGACGAATTTTGCACAAGATCCGGGGTCGACAAGTGTTGCGTAACTTTGTCACCGGAAGTCGCAAAGGGCTGCAATTTGTCGTGGACATTCTTGGGACGAAAAAAAGGGATACGTGTTTTTGCATTTCTCTCCTAGTCCATTTTTTCAATTTGACGTATTTTTCACAAGATCCGGGGTCGACAAGTGTTGCGTAACTTTGCCACCGGAAGTCGCAAAGGGCTGCAATTTGTCGTGGACATTCATGGGACGAAAAAAAGGGATACGTGTTTTTGCATTTCTCTCCTAGTCCATTTTTCCAATTTGACGAATTTTGCACAAGATCCGGGGTCGACAAGTGTTGCGTAACTTTGTCACCGGAAGTCGCAAAGGGCTGCAATTTGTCGTGGACATTCTTGGGACGAAAAAAAGGGATACGTGTTTTTGCATTTCTCTCCTAGTCCATTTTTTCAATTTGACGTATTTTTCACAAGATCCGGGGTCGACAAGTGTTGCGTAACTTTTCAGACCGGAAGTCGCAAAGGGTTGCAGATTGTCGTGGACATTCTTGGGACAAAAAAAAGGGACACGTGTTTTTGCATTTCTCCCCTAGTCCATTTTTTCAATTTGACGTATTTTTCACAAGATCCGGGGTCGACAAGTGTTGCGTAACTTTGCCACCGGAAGTCGCAAAGGGCTGCAATTTGTCATGGACATTCTTGGGACGAAAAAAAGGGACACGTGTTTTTGCATTTCTCTCCTAGTCCATTTTTTCAATTTGACGTATTTTTCACAAGATCCGGGGTCGACAAGTGTTGCGTAACTTTGCCACCGGAAGTCGCAAAGGGCTGCAATTTGTCATGGACATTCTTGGGACGAAAAAAAGGGACACGTGTTTTTGCATTTCTCTCCTAGTCCATTTTTTCAATTTGACGTATTTTCCACAATATCCGGGGTCGACAAGTGTTGCGTAACTTTGCCACCGGAAGTCGCAAAGGGCTGCAATTTGGTATACCGATTCTTGGGACGAAAAAAAGGGATACGTGTTTTTGCATTTCTCTCCTAGTCCATTTTTTCAATTTGACGAATTTTTCACAAGATCCGGGGTCGGCAAGTGTTGCGTAACTTTGCCACCGGAAGTCGCAAAGGGCTGCAATTTGTCGTGGACATTCTTGGGACGAAAAAAAGGGATACGTGTTTTTGCATTTCTCTCCTAGTCCATTTTTTCAATTTGACGTATTTTTCACAAGATCCGGGGTCGACAAGTGTTGCGTAACTTTGCCACCGGAAGTCGCAAAGGGCTGCAATTTGTCGTGGACATTCTTGGGACGAAAAAAAGGGATACGTGTTTTTGCATTTCTCTCCTAGTCCATTTTTTCAATTTGACGTATTTTTCACAAGATCCGGGGTCGACAAGTGTTGCGTAACTTTGCCACCGGAAGTCGCAAAGGGCTGCAATTTGTTGTGGACATTCTTGGGACGAAAGAAAGGGACACGTGTTTTTGCATTTCTCTCCTAGTCCATTTTTTCAATTTGACGTATTTTTCACAATATCCGGGGTCGACAACTGTTGCGTAACTTTGTCACCGGAAGTCGCAAAGGGCTGCAATTTGGTATACCGATTCTTGGGACGAAAAAAAGGGATACGTGTTTTTGCATTTCTCTCCTAGTCCATTTTTTCAATTTGACTTATTTTTCACAAGATCCGGGGTCGACAAGTGTTGCGTAACTTTGCCACCGGAAGGCGCAAAGGGCTGCAGTTTGTCGTGGACATTCTTGGGACGAAAAAAAGGGAAACGTGTTTTTGCATTTCTCTCCTAGTCCATTTTTTCAATTTGACGAATTTTTCACAAGATCCGGGGTCGGCAAGTGTTGCGTAACTTTGCCACCGGAAGTCGCAAAGGGCTGCAATTTGTCGTGGACATTCTTGGGACGAAAAAAAGGGATACGTGTTTTTGCATTTCTCTCCTAGTCCATTTTTTCAATTTGACGTATTTTTCACAAGATCCGGGGTCGACAAGTGTTGCGTAACTTTGCCACCGGAAGTCGCAAAGGGCTGCAATTTGTCGTGGACATTCTTGGGACGAAAAAAAGGGACACGTGTTTTTGCATTTCTCTCCTAGTCCATTTTTTCAATTTGACGTATTTTTCACAATATCCGGGGTCGACAACTGTTGCGTAACTTTGTGACCGGAAGTCGCAAAGGGCTGCAATTTGGTATACCGATTCTTGGGACGAAAAAAAGGGATACGTGTTTTTGCATTTCTCTCCTAGTCCATTTTTTCAATTTGACGTATTTTTCACAAGATCCGGGGTCGACAAGTGTTGCGTAACTTTGCCACCGGAAGTCGCAAAGGGCTGCAATTTGTCGTGGACATTCTTGGGACGAAAAAAAGGGAAACGTGTTTTTGCATTTCTCTCCTAGTCCATTTTTTCAATTTGACGAATTTTGCACAAGATCCGGGGTCGACAAGTGTTGCGTAACTTTGTCACCGGAAGTCGCAAAGGGCTGCAATTTGTCGTGGACATTCTTGGGACGAAAAAAAGGGAAACGTGTTTTTGCATTTCTCTCCTAGTCCATTTTTTCAATTTGACGTATTTTTCACAAGATCCGGGGTCGACAAGTGTTGCGTAACTTTTCAGACCGGAAGTCGCAAAGGGTTGCAGATTGTCGTGGACATTCTTGGGACAAAAAAAAGGGACACGTGTTTTTGCATTTCTCCCCTAGTCCATTTTTTCAATTTGACGTATTTTTCACAAGATCCGGGGTCGACAAGTGTTGCGTAACTTTGCCACCGGAAGTCGCAAAGGGCTGCAATTTGTCATGGACATTCTTGGGACGAAAAAAAGGGACACGTGTTTTTGCATTTCTCTCCTAGTCCATTTCTTCAATTTGACGTATTTTTCACAAGATCCGGGGTCGACAAGTGTTGCGTAACTTTGCCACCGGAAGTCGCAAAGGGCTGCAATTTGTCGTGGACATTCTTGGGACGAAAAAAAGGGATACGTGTTTTTGCATTTCTCTCCTAGTCCATTTTTTCAATTTGACGTATTTTTCACAAGATCCGGGGTCGACAAGTGTTGCGTAACTTTGCCACCGGAAGTCGCAAAGGGCTGCAATTTGTCGTGGACATTCTTGGGACGAAAAAAAGGGACACGTGTTTTTGCATTTCTCTCCTAGTCCATTTTTTCAATTTGACGTATTTTTCACAATATCCGGGGTCGACAACTGTTGCGTAACTTTGTGACCGGAAGTCGCAAAGGGCTGCAATTTGGTATACCGATTCTTGGGACGAAAAAAAGGGATACGTGTTTTTGCATTTCTCTCCTAGTCCATTTTTTCAATTTGACGTATTTTTCACAAGATCCGGGGTCGACAAGTGTTGCGTAACTTTGCCACCGGAAGTCGCAAAGGGCTGCAATTTGTCGTGGACATTCTTGGGACGAAAAAAAGGGAAACGTGTTTTTGCATTTCTCTCCTAGTCCATTTTTTCAATTTGACGAATTTTGCACAAGATCCGGGGTCGACAAGTGTTGCGTAACTTTGTCACCGGAAGTCGCAAAGGGCTGCAATTTGTCGTGGACATTCTTGGGACGAAAAAAAGGGAAACGTGTTTTTGCATTTCTCTCCTAGTCCATTTTTTCAATTTGACGTATTTTTCACAAGATCCGGGGTCGACAAGTGTTGCGTAACTTTTCAGACCGGAAGTCGCAAAGGGTTGCAGATTGTCGTGGACATTCTTGGGACAAAAAAAAGGGACACGTGTTTTTGCATTTCTCCCCTAGTCCATTTTTTCAATTTGACGTATTTTTCACAAGATCCGGGGTCGACAAGTGTTGCGTAACTTTGCCACCGGAAGTCGCAAAGGGCTGCAATTTGTCATGGACATTCTTGGGACGAAAAAAAGGGACACGTGTTTTTGCATTTCTCTCCTAGTCCATTTTTTCAATTTGACGAATTTTTCACAAGATCCGGGGTCGGCAAGTGTTGCGTAACTTTGCCACCGGAAGTCGCAAAGGGCTGCAATTTGTCGTGGACATTCTTGGGACGAAAAAAAGGGATACGTGTTTTTGCATTTCTCTCCTAGTCCATTTTTTCAATTTGACGTATTTTTCACAAGATCCGGGGTCGACAAGTGTTGCGTAACTTTGCCACCGGAAGTCGCAAAGGGCTGCAATTTGTCGTGGACATTCTTGGGACGAAAAAAAGGGACACGTGTTTTTGCATTTCTCTCCTAGTCCATTTTTTCAATTTGACGTATTTTTCACAATATCCGGGGTCGACAACTGTTGCGTAACTTTGTGACCGGAAGTTGCAAAGGGCTGCAATTTGGTATACCGATTCTTGGGACGAAAAAAAGGGATACGTGTTTTTGCATTTCTCTCCTAGTCCATTTTTTCAATTTGACGTATTTTTCACAAGATCCGGGGTCGACAAGTGTTGCGTAACTTTGCCACCGGAAGTCGCAAAGGGCTGCAATTTGTCGTGGACATTCTTGGGACGAAAAAAAAGGATACGTGTTTTTGCATTTCTCTCCTAGTCCATTTTTTCAATTTGACGTATTTTTCACAAGATCCGGGGTCGACAAGTGTTGCGTAACTTTGCCACCGGAAGTCGCAAAGGGCTGCAATTTGTCGTGGACATTCATGGGACGAAAAAAAGGGATACGTGTTTTTGCATTTCTCTCCTAGTCCATTTTTTCAATTTGACTTATTTTTCACAAGATCCGGGGTCGACAAGTATTGCGTAACTTTGCCACCGGAAGGCGCAAAGGGCTGCAGTTTGTCGTGGACATTCTTGGAACGAAAAAAAGGGAAACGTGTTTTTGCATTTCTCTCCTAGTCCATTTTTTCAATTTGACGAATTTTGCACAAGATCCGGGGTCGACAAGTGTTGCGTAACTTTGTCACCGGAAGTCGCAAAGGGCTGCAATTTGTCGTGGACATTCTTGGGACGAAAAAAAGGGATACGTGTTTTTGCATTTCTCTCCTAGTCCATTTTTTCAATTTGACGTATTTTTCACAAGATCCGGGGTCGACAAGTGTTGCGTAACTTTTCAGACCGGAAGTCGCAAAGGGTTGCAGATTGTCGTGGACATTCTTGGGACAAAAAAAAGGGACACGTGTTTTTGCATTTCTCCCCTAGTCCATTTTTTCAATTTGACGTATTTTTCACAAGATCCGGGGTCGACAAGTGTTGCGTAACTTTGCCACCGGAAGTCGCAAAGGGCTGCAATTTGTCATGGACATTCTTGGGACGAAAAAAAGGGACACGTGTTTTTGCATTTCTCTCCTAGTCCATTTTTTCAATTTGACGTATTTTTCACAAGATCCGGGGTCGACAAGTGTTGCGTAACTTTGCCACCGGAAGTCGCAAAGGGCTGCAATTTGTCATGGACATTCTTGGGACGAAAAAAAGGGACACGTGTTTTTGCATTTCTCTCCTAGTCCATTTTTTCAATTTGACGTATTTTCCACAATATCCGGGGTCGACAAGTGTTGCGTAACTTTGCCACCGGAAGTCGCAAAGGGCTGCAATTTGGTATACCGATTCTTGGGACGAAAAAAAGGGATACGTGTTTTTGCATTTCTCTCCTAGTCCATTTTTTCAATTTGACTTATTTTTCACAAGATCCGGGGTCGACAAGTGTTGCGTAACTTTGCCACCGGAAGGCGCAAAGGGCTGCAGTTTGTCGTGGACATTCTTGGGACGAAAAAAAGGGAAACGTGTTTTTGCATTTCTCTCCTAGTCCATTTTTTCAATTTGACGAATTTTTCACAAGATCCGGGGTCGGCAAGTGTTGCGTAACTTTGCCACCGGAAGTCGCAAAGGGCTGCAATTTGTCGTGGACATTCTTGGGACGAAAAAAAGGGATACGTGTTTTTGCATTTCTCTCCTAGTCCATTTTTTCAATTTGACGTATTTTTCACAAGATCCGGGGTCGACAAGTGTTGCGTAACTTTGCCACCGGAAGTCGCAAAGGGCTGCAATTTGTCGTGGACATTCTTGGGACGAAAAAAAGGGACACGTGTTTTTGCATTTCTCTCCTAGTCCATTTTTTCAATTTGACGTATTTTTCACAATATCCGGGGTCGACAACTGTTGCGTAACTTTGTGACCGGAAGTCGCAAAGGGCTGCAATTTGGTATACCGATTCTTGGGACGAAAAAAAGGGATACGTGTTTTTGCATTTCTCTCCTAGTCCATTTTTTCAATTTGACGTATTTTTCACAAGATCCGGGGTCGACAAGTGTTGCGTAACTTTGCCACCGGAAGTCGCAAAGGGCTGCAATTTGTCGTGGACATTCTTGGGACGAAAAAAAGGGAAACGTGTTTTTGCATTTCTCTCCTAGTCCATTTTTTCAATTTGACGAATTTTGCACAAGATCCGGGGTCGACAAGTGTTGCGTAACTTTGTCACCGGAAGTCGCAAAGGGCTGCAATTTGTCGTGGACATTCTTGGGACGAAAAAAAGGGAAACGTGTTTTTGCATTTCTCTCCTAGTCCATTTTTTCAATTTGACGTATTTTTCACAAGATCCGGGGTCGACAAGTGTTGCGTAACTTTTCAGACCGGAAGTCGCAAAGGGTTGCAGATTGTCGTGGACATTCTTGGGACAAAAAAAAGGGACACGTGTTTTTGCATTTCTCCCCTAGTCCATTTTTTCAATTTGACGTATTTTTCACAAGATCCGGGGTCGACAAGTGTTGCGTAACTTTGCCACCGGAAGTCGCAAAGGGCTGCAATTTGTCATGGACATTCTTGGGACGAAAAAAAGGGACACGTGTTTTTGCATTTCTCTCCTAGTCCATTTCTTCAATTTGACGTATTTTTCACAAGATCCGGGGTCGACAAGTGTTGCGTAACTTTGCCACCGGAAGTCGCAAAGGGCTGCAATTTGTCGTGGACATTCTTGGGACGAAAAAAAGGGATACGTGTTTTTGCATTTCTCTCCTAGTCCATTTTTTCAATTTGACGTATTTTTCACAAGATCCGGGGTCGCCAAGTGTTGCGTAACTTTGCCACCGGAAGTCGCAAAGGGCTGCAATTTGTCGTGGACATTCTTGGGACGAAAAAAAGGGACACGTGTTTTTGCATTTCTCTCCTAGTCCATTTTTTCAATTTGACGTATTTTTCACAATATCCGGGGTCGACAACTGTTGCGTAACTTTGTGACCGGAAGTCGCAAAGGGCTGCAATTTGGTATACCGATTCTTGGGACGAAAAAAAGGGATACGTGTTTTTGCATTTCTCTCCTAGTCCATTTTTTCAATTTGACGTATTTTTCACAAGATCCGGGGTCGACAAGTGTTGCGTAACTTTGCCACCGGAAGTCGCAAAGGGCTGCAATTTGTCGTGGACATTCTTGGGACGAAAAAAAGGGAAACGTGTTTTTGCATTTCTCTCCTAGTCCATTTTTTCAATTTGACGAATTTTGCACAAGATCCGGGGTCGACAAGTGTTGCGTAACTTTGTCACCGGAAGTCGCAAAGGGCTGCAATTTGTCGTGGACATTCTTGGGACGAAAAAAAGGGAAACGTGTTTTTGCATTTCTCTCCTAGTCCATTTTTTCAATTTGACGTATTTTTCACAAGATCCGGGGTCGACAAGTGTTGCGTAACTTTTCAGACCGGAAGTCGCAAAGGGTTGCAGATTGTCGTGGACATTCTTGGGACAAAAAAAAGGGACACGTGTTTTTGCATTTCTCTCCTAGTCCATTTTTTCAATTTGACGTATTTTCCACAATATCCGGGGTCGACAAGTGTTGCGTAACTTTGCCACCGGAAGTCGCAAAGGGCTGCAATTTGGTATACCGATTCTTGGGACGAAAAAAAGGGATACGTGTTTTTGCATTTCTCTCCTAGTCCATTTTTTCAATTTGACGAATTTTTCACAATATCCGGGGTCGGCAAGTGTTGCGTAACTTTGCCACCGGAAGTCGCAAAGGGCTGCAATTTGTCGTGGACATTCTTGGGACGAAAAAAAGGGATACGTGTTTTTGCATTTCTCTCCTAGTCCATTTTTTCAATTTGACGTATTTTTCACAAGATCCGGGGTCGACAAGTGTTGCGTAACTTTGCCACCGGAAGTCGCAAAGGGCTGCAACTTGTCGTGGACATTCTTGGGACGAAAAAAAGGGATACGTGTTTTTGCATTTCTCTCCTAGTCCATTTTTTCAATTTGACGTATTTTTCACAAGATCCGGGGTCGACAAGTGTTGCGTAACTTTGCCACCGGAAGTCGCAAAGGGCTGCAATTTGTCATGGACATTCTTGGGACGAAAAAAAGGGACACGTGTTTTTGCATTTCTCTCCTAGTCCATTTTTTCAATTTGACGTATTTTCCACAATATCCGGGGTCGACAAGTGTTGCGTAACTTTGCCACCGGAAGTCGCAAAGGGCTGCAATTTGGTATACCGATTCTTGGGACGAAAAAAAGGGATACGTGTTTTTGCATTTCTCTCCTAGTCCATTTTTTCAATTTGACGAATTTTTCACAATATCCGGGGTCGGCAAGTGTTGCGTAACTTTGCCACCGGAAGTCGCAAAGGGCTGCAATTTGTCGTGGACATTCTTGGGACGAAAAAAAGGGATACGTGTTTTTGCATTTCTCTCCTAGTCCATTTTTTCAATTTGACGTATTTTTCACAAGATCCGGGGTCGACAAGTGTTGCGTAACTTTGCCACCGGAAGTCGCAAAGGGCTGCAATTTGTCGTGGACATTCTTGGGACGAAAAAAAGGGATACGTGTTTTTGCATTTCTCTCCTAGTCCATTTTTTCAATTTGACGTATTTTTCACAAGATCCGGGGTCGACAAGTGTTGCGTAACTTTGCCACCGGAAGTCGCAAAGGGCTGCAATTTGTCGTGGACATTCTTGGGACGAAAAAAAGGGACACGTGTTTTTGCATTTCTCTCCTAGTCCATTTTTTCAATTTGACGTATTTTTCACAATATCCGGGGTCGACAACTGTTGCGTAACTTTGTGACCGGAAGTCGCAAAGGGCTGCAATTTGGTATACCGATTCTTGGGACGAAAAAAAGGGATACGTGTTTTTGCATTTCTCTCCTAGTCCATTTTTTCAATTTGACGTATTTTTCACAAGATCCGGGGTCGACAAGTGTTGCGTAACTTTGCCACCGGAAGTCGCAAAGGGCTGCAATTTGTCGTGGACATTCTTGGGACGAAAAAAAGGGAAACGTGTTTTTGCATTTCTCTCCTAGTCCATTTTTTCAATTTGACGAATTTTGCACAAGATCCGGGGTCGACAAGTGTTGCGTAACTTTGTCACCGGAAGTCGCAAAGGGCTGCAATTTGTCGTGGACATTCTTGGGACGAAAAAAAGGGAAACGTGTTTTTGCATTTCTCTCCTAGTCCATTTTTTCAATTTGACGTATTTTTCACAAGATCCGGGGTCGACAAGTGTTGCGTAACTTTTCAGACCGGAAGTCGCAAAGGGTTGCAGATTGTCGTGGACATTCTTGGGACAAAAAAAAGGGACACGTGTTTTTGCATTTCTCCCCTAGTCCATTTTTTCAATTTGACGTATTTTTCACAAGATCCGGGGTCGACAAGTGTTGCGTAACTTTGCCACCGGAAGTCGCAAAGGGCTGCAATTTGTCATGGACATTCTTGGGACGAAAAAAAGGGACACGTGTTTTTGCATTTCTCTCCTAGTCCATTTTTTCAATTTGACGAATTTTTCACAAGATCCGGGGTCGGCAAGTGTTGCGTAACTTTGCCACCGGAAGTCGCAAAGGGCTGCAATTTGTCGTGGACATTCTTGGGACGAAAAAAAGGGATACGTGTTTTTGCATTTCTCTCCTAGTCCATTTTTTCAATTTGACGTATTTTTCACAAGATCCGGGGTCGACAAGTGTTGCGTAACTTTGCCACCGGAAGTCGCAAAGGGCTGCAATTTGTCGTGGACATTCTTGGGACGAAAAAAAGGGACACGTGTTTTTGCATTTCTCTCCTAGTCCATTTTTTCAATTTGACGTATTTTTCACAATATCCGGGGTCGACAACTGTTGCGTAACTTTGTGACCGGAAGTCGCAAAGGGCTGCAATTTGGTATACCGATTCTTGGGACGAAAAAAAGGGATACGTGTTTTTGCATTTCTCTCCTAGTCCATTTTTTCAATTTGACGTATTTTTCACAAGATCCGGGGTCGACAAGTGTTGCGTAACTTTGCCACCGGAAGTCGCAAAGGGCTGCAATTTGTCGTGGACATTCTTGGGACGAAAAAAAGGGAAACGTGTTTTTGCATTTCTCTCCTAGTCCATTTTTTCAATTTGACGAATTTTGCACAAGATCCGGGGTCGACAAGTGTTGCGTAACTTTGTCACCGGAAGTCGCAAAGGGCTGCAATTTGTCGTGGACATTCTTGGGACGAAAAAAAGGGAAACGTGTTTTTGCATTTCTCTCCTAGTCCATTTTTTCAATTTGACGTATTTTTCACAAGATCCGGGGTCGACAAGTGTTGCGTAACTTTTCAGACCGGAAGTCGCAAAGGGTTGCAGATTGTCGTGGACATTCTTGGGACAAAAAAAAGGGACACGTGTTTTTGCATTTCTCCCCTAGTCCATTTTTTCAATTTCACGTATTTTTCACAAGATCCGGGGTCGACAAGTGTTGCGTAACTTTGCCACCGGAAGTCGCAAAGGGCTGCAATTTGTCATGGACATTCTTGGGACGAAAAAAAGGGACACGTGTTTTTGCATTTCTCTCCTAGTCCATTTTTTCAATTTGACGTATTTTTCACAATATCCGGGGTCGACAACTGTTGCGTAACTTTGTCACCGGAAGTCGCAAAGGGCTGCAATTTGGTATACCGATTCTTGGGACGAAAAAAAGGGATACGTGTTTTTGCATTTCTCTCCTAGTCCATTTTTTCAATTTGACGTATTTTTCACAATATCCGGGGTCGACAACTGTTGCGTAACTTTGTCACCGGAAGTCGCAAAGGGCTGCAATTTGGTATACCGATTCTTGGGACGAAAAAAAGGGATACGTGTTTTTGCATTTCTCTCCTAGTCCATTTTTTCAATTTGACTTATTTTTCACAAGATCCGGGGTCGACAAGTGTTGCGTAACTTTGCCACCGGAAGGCGCAAAGGGCTGCAGTTTGTCGTGGACATTCTTGGGACGAAAAAAAGGGAAACGTGTTTTTGCATTTCTCTCCTAGTCCATTTTTTCAATTTGACGAATTTTTCACAAGATCCGGGGTCGGCAAGTGTTGCGTAACTTTGCCACCGGAAGTCGCAAAGGGCTGCAATTTGTCGTGGACATTCTTGGGACGAAAAAAAGGGATACGTGTTTTTGCATTTCTCTCCTAGTCCATTTTTTCAATTTGACGTATTTTTCACAAGATCCGGGGTCGACAAGTGTTGCGTAACTTTGCCACCGGAAGTCGCAAAGGGCTGCAATTTGTCGTGGACATTCTTGGGACGAAAAAAAGGGACACGTGTTTTTGCATTTCTCTCCTAGTCCATTTTTTCAATTTGACGTATTTTTCACAATATCCGGGGTCGACAACTGTTGCGTAACTTTGTGACCGGAAGTCGCAAAGGGCTGCAATTTGGTATACCGATTCTTGGGACGAAAAAAAGGGATACGTGTTTTTGCATTTCTCTCCTAGTCCATTTTTTCAATTTGACGTATTTTTCACAAGATCCGGGGTCGACAAGTGTTGCGTAACTTTGCCACCGGAAGTCGCAAAGGGCTGCAATTTGTCGTGGACATTCTTGGGACGAAAAAAAGGGAAACGTGTTTTTGCATTTCTCTCCTAGTCCATTTTTTCAATTTGACGAATTTTGCACAAGATCCGGGGTCGACAAGTGTTGCGTAACTTTGTCACCGGAAGTCGCAAAGGGCTGCAATTTGTCGTGGACATTCTTGGGACGAAAAAAAGGGAAACGTGTTTTTGCATTTCTCTCCTAGTCCATTTTTTCAATTTGACGTATTTTTCACAAGATCCGGGGTCGACAAGTGTTGCGTAACTTTTCAGACCGGAAGTCGCAAAGGGTTGCAGATTGTCGTGGACATTCTTGGGACAAAAAAAAGGGACACGTGTTTTTGCATTTCTCCCCTAGTCCATTTTTTCAATTTGACGTATTTTTCACAAGATCCGGGGTCGACAAGTGTTGCGTAACTTTGCCACCGGAAGTCGCAAAGGGCTGCAATTTGTCATGGACATTCTTGGGACGAAAAAAAGGGACACGTGTTTTTGCATTTCTCTCCTAGTCCATTTCTTCAATTTGACGTATTTTTCACAAGATCCGGGGTCGACAAGTGTTGCGTAACTTTGCCACCGGAAGTCGCAAAGGGCTGCAATTTGTCGTGGACATTCTTGGGACGAAAAAAAGGGATACGTGTTTTTGCATTTCTCTCCTAGTCCATTTTTTCAATTTGACGTATTTTTCACAAGATCCGGGGTCGACAAGTGTTGCGTAACTTTGCCACCGGAAGTCGCAAAGGGCTGCAATTTGTCGTGGACATTCTTGGGACGAAAAAAAGGGACACGTGTTTTTGCATTTCTCTCCTAGTCCATTTTTTCAATTTGACGTATTTTTCACAATATCCGGGGTCGACAACTGTTGCGTAACTTTGTGACCGGAAGTCGCAAAGGGCTGCAATTTGGTATACCGATTCTTGGGACGAAAAAAAGGGATACGTGTTTTTGCATTTCTCTCCTAGTCCATTTTTTCAATTTGACGTATTTTTCACAAGATCCGGGGTCGACAAGTGTTGCGTAACTTTGCCACCGGAAGTCGCAAAGGGCTGCAATTTGTCGTGGACATTCTTGGGACGAAAAAAAGGGAAACGTGTTTTTGCATTTCTCTCCTAGTCCATTTTTTCAATTTGACGAATTTTGCACAAGATCCGGGGTCGACAAGTGTTGCGTAACTTTGTCACCGGAAGTCGCAAAGGGCTGCAATTTGTCGTGGACATTCTTGGGACGAAAAAAAGGGAAACGTGTTTTTGCATTTCTCTCCTAGTCCATTTTTTCAATTTGACGTATTTTTCACAAGATCCGGGGTCGACAAGTGTTGCGTAACTTTTCAGACCGGAAGTCGCAAAGGGTTGCAGATTGTCGTGGACATTCTTGGGACAAAAAAAAGGGACACGTGTTTTTGCATTTCTCTCCTAGTCCATTTTTTCAATTTGACGTATTTTCCACAATATCCGGGGTCGACAAGTGTTGCGTAACTTTGCCACCGGAAGTCGCAAAGGGCTGCAATTTGGTATACCGATTCTTGGGACGAAAAAAAGGGATACGTGTTTTTGCATTTCTCTCCTAGTCCATTTTTTCAATTTGACGAATTTTTCACAATATCCGGGGTCGGCAAGTGTTGCGTAACTTTGCCACCGGAAGTCGCAAAGGGCTGCAATTTGTCGTGGACATTCTTGGGACGAAAAAAAGGGATACGTGTTTTTGCATTTCTCTCCTAGTCCATTTTTTCAATTTGACGTATTTTTCACAAGATCCGGGGTCGACAAGTGTTGCGTAACTTTGCCACCGGAAGTCGCAAAGGGCTGCAATTTGTCGTGGACATTCTTGGGACGAAAAAAAGGGATACGTGTTTTTGCATTTCTCTCCTAGTCCATTTTTTCAATTTGACGTATTTTTCACAAGATCCGGGGTCGACAAGTGTTGCGTAACTTTGCCACCGGAAGTCGCAAAGGGCTGCAATTTGTCATGGACATTCTTGGGACGAAAAAAAGGGACACGTGTTTTTGCATTTCTCTCCTAGTCCATTTTTTCAATTTGACGTATTTTCCACAATATCCGGGGTCGACAAGTGTTGCGTAACTTTGCCACCGGAAGTCGCAAAGGGCTGCAATTTGGTATACCGATTCTTGGGACGAAAAAAAGGGATACGTGTTTTTGCATTTCTCTCCTAGTCCATTTTTTCAATTTGACGAATTTTTCACAATATCCGGGGTCGGCAAGTGTTGCGTAACTTTGCCACCGGAAGTCGCAAAGGGCTGCAATTTGTCGTGGACATTCTTGGGACGAAAAAAAGGGATACGTGTTTTTGCATTTCTCTCCTAGTCCATTTTTTCAATTTGACGTATTTTTCACAAGATCCGGGGTCGACAAGTGTTGCGTAACTTTGCCACCGGAAGTCGCAAAGGGCTGCAATTTGTCGTGGACATTCTTGGGACGAAAAAAAGGGATACGTGTTTTTGCATTTCTCTCCTAGTCCATTTTTTCAATTTGACGTATTTTTCACAAGATCCGGGGTCGACAAGTGTTGCGTAACTTTGCCACCGGAAGTCGCAAAGGGCTGCAATTTGTCGTGGACATTCTTGGGACGAAAAAAAGGGACACGTGTTTTTGCATTTCTCTCCTAGTCCATTTTTTCAATTTGACGTATTTTTCACAATATCCGGGGTCGACAACTGTTGCGTAACTTTGTGACCGGAAGTCGCAAAGGGCTGCAATTTGGTATACCGATTCTTGGGACGAAAAAAAGGGATACGTGTTTTTGCATTTCTCTCCTAGTCCATTTTTTCAATTTGACGTATTTTTCACAAGATCCGGGGTCGACAAGTGTTGCGTAACTTTGCCACCGGAAGTCGCAAAGGGCTGCAATTTGTCGTGGACATTCTTGGGACGAAAAAAAGGGAAACGTGTTTTTGCATTTCTCTCCTAGTCCATTTTTTCAATTTGACGAATTTTGCACAAGATCCGGGGTCGACAAGTGTTGCGTAACTTTGTCACCGGAAGTCGCAAAGGGCTGCAATTTGTCGTGGACATTCTTGGGACGAAAAAAAGGGAAACGTGTTTTTGCATTTCTCTCCTAGTCCATTTTTTCAATTTGACGTATTTTTCACAAGATCCGGGGTCGACAAGTGTTGCGTAACTTTTCAGACCGGAAGTCGCAAAGGGTTGCAGATTGTCGTGGACATTCTTGGGACAAAAAAAAGGGACACGTGTTTTTGCATTTCTCCCCTAGTCCATTTTTTCAATTTGACGTATTTTTCACAAGATCCGGGGTCGACAAGTGTTGCGTAACTTTGCCACCGGAAGTCGCAAAGGGCTGCAATTTGTCATGGACATTCTTGGGACGAAAAAAAGGGACACGTGTTTTTGCATTTCTCTCCTAGTCCATTTTTTCAATTTGACGAATTTTTCACAAGATCCGGGGTCGGCAAGTGTTGCGTAACTTTGCCACCGGAAGTCGCAAAGGGCTGCAATTTGTCGTGGACATTCTTGGGACGAAAAAAAGGGATACGTGTTTTTGCATTTCTCTCCTAGTCCATTTTTTCAATTTGACGTATTTTTCACAAGATCCGGGGTCGACAAGTGTTGCGTAACTTTGCCACCGGAAGTCGCAAAGGGCTGCAATTTGTCGTGGACATTCTTGGGACGAAAAAAAGGGACACGTGTTTTTGCATTTCTCTCCTAGTCCATTTTTTCAATTTGACGTATTTTTCACAATATCCGGGGTCGACAACTGTTGCGTAACTTTGTGACCGGAAGTCGCAAAGGGCTGCAATTTGGTATACCGATTCTTGGGACGAAAAAAAGGGATACGTGTTTTTGCATTTCTCTCCTAGTCCATTTTTTCAATTTGACGTATTTTTCACAAGATCCGGGGTCGACAAGTGTTGCGTAACTTTGCCACCGGAAGTCGCAAAGGGCTGCAATTTGTCGTGGACATTCTTGGGACGAAAAAAAGGGAAACGTGTTTTTGCATTTCTCTCCTAGTCCATTTTTTCAATTTGACGAATTTTGCACAAGATCCGGGGTCGACAAGTGTTGCGTAACTTTGTCACCGGAAGTCGCAAAGGGCTGCAATTTGTCGTGGACATTCTTGGGACGAAAAAAAGGGAAACGTGTTTTTGCATTTCTCTCCTAGTCCATTTTTTCAATTTGACGTATTTTTCACAAGATCCGGGGTCGACAAGTGTTGCGTAACTTTTCAGACCGGAAGTCGCAAAGGGTTGCAGATTGTCGTGGACATTCTTGGGACAAAAAAAAGGGACACGTGTTTTTGCATTTCTCCCCTAGTCCATTTTTTCAATTTCACGTATTTTTCACAAGATCCGGGGTCGACAAGTGTTGCGTAACTTTGCCACCGGAAGTCGCAAAGGGCTGCAATTTGTCATGGACATTCTTGGGACGAAAAAAAGGGACACGTGTTTTTGCATTTCTCTCCTAGTCCATTTTTTCAATTTGACGTATTTTTCACAATATCCGGGGTCGACAACTGTTGCGTAACTTTGTCACCGGAAGTCGCAAAGGGCTGCAATTTGGTATACCGATTCTTGGGACGAAAAAAAGGGATACGTGTTTTTGCATTTCTCTCCTAGTCCATTTTTTCAATTTGACGTATTTTTCACAAGATCCGGGGGCGACAAGTGTTGCGTAACTTTTCAGACCGGAAGTCGCAAAGGGCTGCAGTTTGTCGAGGACATTCTTGGGACAAAAAAAAGGGACACGTGTTTTTGCATTTCTCCCCTAGTCCATTTTTTCAATTTGACGTATTTTTCACAAGATCCGGGGTCGACAAGTGTTGCGTAACTTTGCCACCGGAAATCGCAAAGGGCTGCAATTTGTCATGGACATTCTTGGGACGAAAAAAAGGGACACGTGTTTTTGCATTTCTCTCCTAGTCCATTTTTTCAATTTGACGTATTTTCCACAAGATCCGGGGTCGACAAGTGTCGCGTAACTTTGCCACCGGAAGTCGCAAAGGGCTGCAATTTGGTATACCGATTCTTGGGACGAAAAAAAGGGATACGTGTTTTTGCATTTCTCTCCTAGTCCATTTTTTCAATTTGACGTATTTTTCACAAGATCCGGGGTCGACAAGTGTTGCGTAACTTTGCCACCGGAAGTCGCAAAGGGCTGCAATTTGTCGTGGACATTCTTGGGACGAAAAAAAGGGATACGTGTTTTTGCATTTCTCTCCTAGTCCATTTTTTCAATTTGACGTATTTTTCACAAGATCCGGGGTCGACAAGTGTTGCGTAACTTTGCCACCGGAAGTCGCAAAGGGCTGCAATTTGTCGTGGACATTCTTGGGACGAAAAAAAGGAATACGTGTTTTTGCATTTCTCTCCTAGTCCATTTTTTCAATTTGACGTATTTTTCACAAGATCCGGGGTCGACAAGTGTTGCGTAACTTTGCCACCGGAAGTCGCAAAGGGCTGCAATTTGTTGTGGACATTCTTGGGACGAAAGAAAGGGACACGTGTTTTTGCATTTCTCTCCTAGTCCATTTTTTCAATTTGACGTATTTTTCACAATATCCGGGGTCGACAACTGTTGCGTAACTTTGTCACCGGAAGTCGCAAAGGGCTGCAATTTGGTATACCGATTCTTGGGACGAAAAAAAGGGATAAGTGTTTTTGCATTTCTCTCCTAGTCCATTTTTTCAATTTGACTTATTTTTCACAAGATCCGGGGTCGACAAGTGTTGCGTAACTTTGCCACCGGAAGGCGCAAAGGGCTGCAGTTTGTCGTGGACATTCTTGGGACGAAAAAAAGGGAAACGTGTTTTTGCATTTCTCTCCTAGTCCATTTTTTCAATTTGACGAATTTTTCACAAGATCCGGGGTCGGCAAGTGTTGCGTAACTTTGCCACCGGAAGTCGCAAAGGGCTGCAATTTTTCGTGGACATTCTTGGGACGAAAAAAAGGGATACGTGTTTTTGCATTTCTCTCCTAGTCCATTTTTTCAATTTGACGTATTTTTCACAAGATCCGGGGTCGACAAGTGTTGCGTAACTTTGCCACCGGAAGTCGCAAAGGGCTGCAATTTGTCGTGGACATTCTTGGGACGAAAAAAAGGGACACGTGTTTTTGCATTTCTCTCCTAGTCCATTTTTTCAATTTGACGTATTTTTCACAATATCCGGGGTCGACAACTGTTGCGTAACTTTGTGACCGGAAGTCGCAAAGGGCTGCAATTTGGTATACCGATTCTTGGGACGAAAAAAAGGGATACGTGTTTTTGCATTTCTCTCCTAGTCCATTTTTTCAATTTGACGTATTTTTCACAAGATCCGGGGTCGACAAGTGTTGCGTAACTTTGCCACCGGAAGTCGCAAAGGGCTGCAATTTGTCGTGGACATTCTTGGGACGAAAAAAAGGGACACGTGTTTTTGCATTTCTCTCCTAGTCCATTTTTTCAATTTGACGTATTTTTCACAATATCCGGGGTCGACAACTGTTGCGTAACTTTGTGACCGGAAGTCGCAAAGGGCTGCAATTTGGTATACCGATTCTTGGGACGAAAAAAAGGGACACGTGTTTTTGCATTTCTCTCCTAGTCCATTTTTTCAATTTGACGTATTTTTCACAAGATCCGGGGTCGACAAGTGTTGCGTAACTTTGCCACCGGAAGTCGCAAAGGGCTGCAGTTTGTCGTGGACATTCTTGGGACGAAAAAAAGGGACACGTGTTTTTGCATTTCGCCCCTAGTCCATTTTTTCAATTTGACGTATTTTTCACAAGATCCGGGGTCGACAAGTGTTGCGTAACTTTGCCACCGGAAGTCGCAAAGGGCTGCAATTTGTCATGGACATTCTTGGGACGAAAAAAAGGGACACGTGTTTTTGCATTTCTCTCCTAGTCCATTTTTTCAATTTGACGTATTTTTCACAAGATCAGTAGTCGACAAGTGTTGCGTAACTTTGCCACCGGAAGGCGCAAAGGGCTGCAATTTGGTATACCGATTCTTGGGACGAAAAAAAGGGATACGTGTTTTTGCATTTCTCTCCTAGTCCATTTTTTCAATTTGACGTATTTTTCACAAGATCCGGGGTCGACAAGTGTTGCGTAACTTTGCCACCGGAAGTCGCAAAGGGCTGCAATTGGTCGTGGACATTCTTGGGACGAAAAAAAGGGATACGTGTTTTTGCATTTCTCTCCTAGTCCATTTTTTCAATTTGACTTATTTTTCACAAGATCCGGGGTCGACAAGTGTTGCGTAACTTTGCCACCGGAAGGCGCAAAGGGCTGCAATTTGTCATGGACATTCTTGGGACGAAAAAAAGGGACACGTGTTTTTGCATTTCTCTCCTAGTCCATTTTTTCAATTTGACGTATTTTTCACAAGATCCGGGGTCGACAAGTGTTGCGTAACTTTGCCACCGGAAGTCGCAAAGGGCTGCAATTTGTCGTGGACATTCTTGGGACGAAAAAAAGGGATACGTGTTTTTGCATTTCTCTCCTAGTCCATTTTTTCAATTTGACGTATTTTTCACAAGATCCGGGGTCGACAAGTGTTGCGTAACTTTGCCACCGGAAGTCGCAAAGGGCTGCAATTTGTTGTGGACATTCTTGGGACGAAAGAAAGGGACACGTGTTTTTGCATTTCTCTCCTAGTCCATTTTTTCAATTTGACGTATTTTTCAAAATATCCGGGGTCGACAACTGTTGCGTAACTTTGTCACCGGAAGTCGCAAAGGGCTGCAATTTGGTATACCGATTCTTGGGACGAAAAAAAGGGATACGTGTTTTTGCATTTCTCTCCTAGTCCATTTTTTCAATTTGACTTATTTTTCACAAGATCCGGGGTCGACAAGTGTTGCGTAACTTTGCCACCGGAAGTCGCAAAGGGCTGCAATTTGTCGTGGACATTCTTGGGACGAAAAAAAGGGACACGTGTTTTTGCATTTCTCTCCTAGTCCATTTTTTCAATTTGACGTATTTTTCACAATATCCGGGGTCGACAACTGTTGCGTAACTTTGTGACCGGAAGTCGCAAAGGGCTGCAATTTGGTATACCGATTCTTGGGACGAAAAAAAGGGATACGTGTTTTTGCATTTCTCTCCTAGTCCATTTTTTCAATTTGACGTATTTTTCACAAGATCCGGGGTCGACAAGTGTTGCGTAACTTTGCCACCGGAAGTCGCAAAGGGCTGCAATTTGTCGTGGACATTCTTGGGACGAAAAAAAGGGATACGTGTTTTTGCATTTCTCTCCTAGTCCATTTTTTCAATTTGACGTATTATTCACAAGATCCGGGGTCGACAAGTGTTGCGTAACTTTGCCACCGGAAGTCGCAAAGGGCTGCAATTTGTCGTGGACATTCTTGGGACGAAAAAAAGGGACACGTGTTTTTGCATTTCTCTCCTAGTCCATTTTTTCAATTTGACGTATTTTTCACAATATCCGGGGTCGACAACTGTTGCGTAACTTTGTGACCGGAAGTCGCAAAGGGCTGCAATTTGGTATACCGATTCTTGGGACGAAAAAAAGGGACACGTGTTTTTGCATTTCTCTCCTAGTCCATTTTTTCAATTTGACGTATTTTTCACAAGATCCGGGGTCGACAAGTGTTGCGTAACTTTGCCACCGGAAGTCGCAAAGGGCTGCAGTTTGTCGTGGACATTCTTGGGACGAAAAAAAGGGACACGTGTTTTTGCATTTCGCCCCTAGTCCATTTTTTCAATTTGACGTATTTTTCACAAGATCCGGGGTCGACAAGTGTTGCGTAACTTTGCCACCGGAAGTCGCAAAGGGCTGCAATTTGTCATGGACATTCTTGGGACGAAAAAAAGGGACACGTGTTTTTGCATTTCTCTCCTAGTCCATTTTTTCAATTTGACGTATTTTTCACAAGATCCGGGGTCGACAAGTGTTGCGTAACTTTGCCACCGGAAGTCGCAAAGGGCTGCAATTTGTCGTGGACATTCTTGGGACGAAAAAAAGGGATACGTGTTTTTGCATTTCTCTCCTAGTCCATTTTTTCAATTTTACTTATTTTTCACAAGATCCGGGGTCGACAAGTGTTGCGTAACTTTGCCACCGGAAGGCGCAAAGGGCTGCAATTTGTCATGGACATTCTTGGGACGAAAAAAAGGGACACGTGTTTTTGCATTTCTCTCCTAGTCCATTTTTTCAATTTGACGTATTTTTCACAAGATCCGGGGTCGACAAGTGTTGCGTAACTTTGCCACCGGAAGTCGCAAAGGGCTGCAATTTGTCATGGACATTCTTGGGACGAAAAAAAGGGACACGTGTTTTTGCATTTCTCTCCTAGTCCATTTTTTCAATTTGACGTATTTTCCACAATATCCGGGGTCGACAAGTGTTGCGTAACTTTGCCACCGGAAGTCGCAAAGGGCTGCAATTTGTCGTGGACATTCTTGGGACGAAAAAAAGGGATACGTGTTTTTGCATTTCTCTCCTAGTCCATTTTTTCAATTTGACGTATTTTTCACAAGATCCGGGGTCGACAAGTGTTGCGTAACTTTGCCACCGGAAGTCGCAAAGGGCTGCAATTTGTCGTGGACATTCTTGGGACGAAAAAAAGGGATACGTGTTTTTGCATTTCTCTCCTAGTCCATTTTTTCAATTTGACGTATTTTTCACAAGATCCGGGGTCGACAAGTGTTGCGTAACTTTGCCACCGGAAGTCGCAAAGGGCTGCAATTTGTTGTGGACATTCTTGGGACGAAAGAAAGGGACACGTGTTTTTGCATTTCTCTCCTAGTCCATTTTTTCAATTTGACGTATTTTTCAAAATATCCGGGGTCGACAACTGTTGCGTAACTTTGTCACCGGAAGTCGCAAAGGGCTGCAATTTGGTATACCGATTCTTGGGACGAAAAAAAGGGATACGTGTTTTTGCATTTCTCTCCTAGTCCATTTTTTCAATTTGACTTATTTTTCACAAGATCCGGGGTCGACAAGTGTTGCGTAACTTTGCCACCGGAAGTCGCAAAGGGCTGCAATTTGTCGTGGACATTCTTGGGACGAAAAAAAGGGACACGTGTTTTTGCATTTCTCTCCTAGTCCATTTTTTCAATTTGACGTATTTTTCACAATATCCGGGGTCGACAACTGTTGCGTAACTTTGTGACCGGAAGTCGCAAAGGGCTGCAATTTGGTATACCGATTCTTGGGACGAAAAAAAGGGATACGTGTTTTTGCATTTCTCTCCTAGTCCATTTTTTCAATTTGACGTATTTTTCACAAGATCCGGGGTCGACAAGTGTTGCGTAACTTTGCCACCGGAAGTCGCAAAGGGCTGCAATTTGTCGTGGACATTCTTGGGACGAAAAAAAGGGATACGTGTTTTTGCATTTCTCTCCTAGTCCATTTTTTCAATTTGACGTATTATTCACAAGATCCGGGGTCGACAAGTGTTGCGTAACTTTGCCACCGGAAGTCGCAAAGGGCTGCAATTTGTCGTGGACATTCTTGGGACGAAAAAAAGGGACACGTGTTTTTGCATTTCTCTCCTAGTCCATTTTTTCAATTTGACGTATTTTTCACAATATCCGGGGTCGACAACTGTTGCGTAACTTTGTGACCGGAAGTCGCAAAGGGCTGCAATTTGGTATACCGATTCTTGGGACGAAAAAAAGGGACACGTGTTTTTGCATTTCTCTCCTAGTCCATTTTTTCAATTTGACGTATTTTTCACAAGATCCGGGGTCGACAAGTGTTGCGTAACTTTGCCACCGGAAGTCGCAAAGGGCTGCAGTTTGTCGTGGACATTCTTGGGACGAAAAAAAGGGACACGTGTTTTTGCATTTCGCCCCTAGTCCATTTTTTCAATTTGACGTATTTTTCACAAGATCCGGGGTCGACAAGTGTTGCGTAACTTTGCCACCGGAAGTCGCAAAGGGCTGCAATTTGTCATGGACATTCTTGGGACGAAAAAAAGGGACACGTGTTTTTGCATTTCTCTCCTAGTCCATTTTTTCAATTTGACGTATTTTTCACAAGATCCGGGGTCGACAAGTGTTGCGTAACTTTGCCACCGGAAGTCGCAAAGGGCTGCAATTTGTCGTGGACATTCTTGGGACGAAAAAAAGGGATACGTGTTTTTGCATTTCTCTCCTAGTCCATTTTTTCAATTTTACTTATTTTTCACAAGATCCGGGGTCGACAAGTGTTGCGTAACTTTGCCACCGGAAGGCGCAAAGGGCTGCAATTTGTCATGGACATTCTTGGGACGAAAAAAAGGGACACGTGTTTTTGCATTTCTCTCCTAGTCCATTTTTTCAATTTGACGTATTTTTCACAAGATCCGGGGTCGACAAGTGTTGCGTAACTTTGCCACCGGAAGTCGCAAAGGGCTGCAATTTGTCATGGACATTCTTGGGACGAAAAAAAGGGACACGTGTTTTTGCATTTCTCTCCTAGTCCATTTTTTCAATTTGACGTATTTTCCACAATATCCGGGGTCGACAAGTGTTGCGTAACTTTGCCACCGGAAGTCGCAAAGGGCTGCAATTTGTCGTGGACATTCTTGGGACGAAAAAAAGGGATACGTGTTTTTGCATTTCTCTCCTAGTCCATTTTTTCAATTTGACGTATTTTTCACAAGATCCGGGGTCGACAAGTGTTGCGTAACTTTGCCACCGGAAGTCGCAAAGGGCTGCAATTTGTCGTGGACATTCTTGGGACGAAAAAAAGGGATACGTGTTTTTGCATTTCTCTCCTAGTCCATTTTTTCAATTTGACGTATTTTTCACAAGATCCGGGGTCGACAAGTGTTGCGTAACTTTGCCACCGGAAGTCGCAAAGGGCTGCAATTTGTTGTGGACATTCTTGGGACGAAAGAAAGGGACACGTGTTTTTGCATTTCTCTCCTAGTCCATTTTTTCAATTTGACGTATTTTTCAAAATATCCGGGGTCGACAACTGTTGCGTAACTTTGTCACCGGAAGTCGCAAAGGGCTGCAATTTGGTATACCGATTCTTGGGACGAAAAAAAGGGATACGTGTTTTTGCATTTCTCTCCTAGTCCATTTTTTCAATTTGACTTATTTTTCACAAGATCCGGGGTCGACAAGTGTTGCGTAACTTTGCCACCGGAAGGCGCAAAGGGCTGCAGTTTGTCGTGGACATTCTTGGGACGAAAAAAAGGGACACGTGTTTTTGCATTTCTCTCCTAGTCCATTTTTTCAATTTGACGTATTTTTCACAATATCCGGGGTCGACAACTGTTGCGTAACTTTGTCACCGGAAGTCGCAAAGGGCTGCAATTTGGTATACCGGTTCTTGGGACGAAAAAAAGGGATACGTGTTTTTGCATTTCTCTCCTAGTCCATTTTTTCAATTTGACGTATTTTTCACAAGATCCGGGGTCGACAAGTGTTGCGTAACTTTTCAGACCGGAAGTCGCAAAGGGCTGCAGTTTGTCGAGGACATTCTTGGGACAAAAAAAAGGGACACGTGTTTTTGCATTTCTCCCCTAGTCCATTTTTTCAATTTGACGTATTTTTCACAAGATCCGGGGTCGACAAGTGTTGCGTAACTTTGCCACCGGAAGTCGCAAAGGGCTGCAATTTGTCATGGACATTCTTGGGACGAAAAAAAGGGACACGTGTTTTTGCATTTCTCTCCTAGTCCATTTTTTCAATTTGACGTATTTTTCACAAGATCCGGGGTCGACAAGTGTTGCGTAACTTTGCCACCGGAAGTCGCAAAGGGCTGCAATTTGTCATGGACATTCTTGGGACGAAAAAAAGGGACACGTGTTTTTGCATTTCTCTCCTAGTCCATTTTTTCAATTTGACGTATTTTCCACAAGATCCGGGGTCGACAAGTGTCGCGTAACTTTGCCACCGGAAGTCGCAAAGGGCTGCAATTTGGTATACCGATTCTTGGGACGAAAAAAAGGGATACGTGTTTTTGCATTTCTCTCCTAGTCCATTTTTTCAATTTGACGTATTTTTCACAAGATCCGGGGTCGACAAGTGTTGCGTAACTTTGCCACCGGAAGTCGCAAAGGGCTGCAATTTGTCGTGGACATTCTTGGGACGAAAAAAAGGGATACGTGTTTTTGCATTTCTCTCCTAGTCCATTTTTTCAATTTGACGTATTTTTCACAAGATCCGGGGTCGACAAGTGTTGCGTAACTTTGCCACCGGAAGTCGCAAAGGGCTGCAATTTGTCGTGGACATTCTTGGGACGAAAAAAAGGAATACGTGTTTTTGCATTTCTCTCCTAGTCCATTTTTTCAATTTGACGTATTTTTCACAAGATCCGGGGTCGACAAGTGTTGCGTAACTTTGCCACCGGAAGTCGCAAAGGGCTGCAATTTGTTGTGGACATTCTTGGGACGAAAGAAAGGGACACGTGTTTTTGCATTTCTCTCCTAGTCCATTTTTTCAATTTGACGTATTTTTCACAATATCCGGGGTCGACAACTGTTGCGTAACTTTGTCACCGGAAGTCGCAAAGGGCTGCAATTTGGTATACCGATTCTTGGGACGAAAAAAAGGGATACGTGTTTTTGCATTTCTCTCCTAGTCCATTTTTTCAATTTGACTTATTTTTCACAAGATCCGGGGTCGACAAGTGTTGCGTAACTTTGCCACCGGAAGTCGCAAAGGGCTGCAGTTTGTCGTGGACATTTTTGGGACGAAAAAAAGGGATACGTGTTTTTGCATTTCTCTCCTAGTCCATTTTTTCAATTTGACGTATTTTTCACAAGATCCGGGGTCGACAAGTGTTGCGTAACTTTGCCACCGGAAGTCGCAAAGGGCTGCAGTTTGTCGTGGATATTCTTGGGACGACAAAAAGGGATACGTGTTTTTGCATTTCTCTCCTAGTCCATTTTTTCAATATGACGTATTTTTCACAAGATTCGGGGTCGACAAGTGTTGCGTAACGTTGCCACCGGAAGTCGCAAAGGCCTGCAATTTGGTATACAGATTCTTGGGACGAAAAACAGGGATACGTGTTCTTGCATTTCTCTCCTAGTCCATTTTTTCAGTTTGACGTATTTTTCACAAGATCCGGGGTCGACAAGTGTTGCGTAACTTTTCCCACCGGAAGTCGCAAAGGGCTGCAGTTTGTCGTGGACATTCTTGGGACGAAAAAAAGGGACACGTGTTTTTGCATTTCTCTCCTAGTCCATTTTTTCAATTTGACGTATTTTTCACAATATCCGGGGTCGACAACTGTTGCGTAACTTTGTCACCGGAAGTCGCAAAGGGCTGCAATTTGGTATACCGATTCTTGGGACGAAAAAAAGGGATACGTGTTTTTGCATTTCTCTCCTAGTCCATTTTTTCAATTTGACGAATTTTTCACAAGATCCGGGGTCGACAAGTGTTGCGTAACATTGCCACCGGAGGTCGCAAAGGGCTGCAATTTGTCGTGGACATTCTTGGGACGAAAAAAAGGGATACGTGTTTTTGCATTTCTCTCCTAGTCCATTTTTTCAATTTGACGAATTTTTCACAAGATCCGGGGTCGACAAGTGTTGCGTAACTTTGCCACCGGAGGTCGCAAAGGGCTGCAATTTGTCGTGGACATTCTTGGGACGAAAAAAAGGGATACGTGTTTTTGCATTTCTCTCCTAGTCCTTTTTTTCAATTTGACGTATTTTTCACAAGATCCGGGGTCGACAAGTGTTGCGTAACTTTGCCACCGGAAGTCGCAAAGGGCTGCAGTTTGTCGTGGACATTCTTGGGACGAAAAAAAGGGATACGTGTTTTTGCATTTCTCTCCTAGTCCATTTTTTCAATTTGACGTATTTTTCACAAGATCCGGGGTCGACAAGTGTTGCGTAACTTTTCAGACCGGAAGTCGCAAAGGGCTGCAGTTTGACGTGGACATTCTTGGGACAAAAAAAAGGGACACGTGTTTTTGCATTTCTCCCCTAGTCCATTTTTTCAATTTGACGTATTTTTCACAAGATCCGGGGTCGACAAGTGTTGCGTAACTTTGCCACCGGAAGTCGCAAAGGGCTGCAGTTTGTCGTGGACATTCTTGGGACGAAAAAAAGGGATACGTGTTTTTGCATTTCTCTCCTAGTCCATTTTTTCAATTTGACGTATTTTTCACAAGATCCGGGGTCGACAAGTGTTGCGTAACTTTTCAGACCGGAAGTCGCAAAGGGCTGCAGTTTGACGTGGACATTCTTGGGACAAAAAAAAGGGACACGTGTTTTTGCATTTCTCCCCTAGTCCATTTTTTCAATTTGACGTATTTTTCACAAGATCCGGGGTCGACAAGTGTTGCGTAACTTTGCCACCGGAAGTCGCAAAAGGCTGCAATTTGTCATGGACATTCTTGGGACGAAAAAAAGGGACACGTGTTTTTGCATTTCTCTCCTAGTCCATTTTTTCAATTTGACGTATTTTTCACAAGATCCGGGGTCGACAAGTGTTGCGTAACTTTGCCACCGGAAGTCGCAAAGGGCTGCAATTTGTTGTGGACATTCTTGGGACGAAAAAAAGGGACACGTGTTTTTGCATTTCTCTCCTAGTCCATTTTTTCAATTTGACGTATTTCTCACAATATCCGGGGTCGACAACTGTTGCGTAACTTTGTCACCGGAAGTCGCAAAGGGCTGCAATTTGGTATACCGATTCTTGGGACGAAAAAAAGGGATACGTGTTTTTGCATTTCTCTCCTAGTCCATTTTTTCAATTTGACTTATTTTTCACAAGATCCGGGGTCGACAAATGTTGCGTATCTTTGCCACCGGAAGGCGCAAAAGGCTGCAGTTTGTCGTGGACATTCTTGGGACGAAAAAAAGGGAAACGTGTTTTTGCATTTCTCTCCTAGTCCATTTTTTCAATTTGACGAATTTTTCACAAGATCCGGGGTCGACAAGTGTTGCGTAACTTTGCCACCGGAGGTCGCAAAGGGCTGCAATTTGTCGTGGACATTCTTGGGACGAAAAAAAGGGATACGTGTTTTTGCATTTCTCTCCTAGTCCTTTTTTTCAATTTGACGTATTTTTCACAAGATCCGGGGTCGACAAGTGTTGCGTAACTTTGCCACCGGAAGTCGCAAAGGGCTGCAATTTGTCGTGGACATTCTTGGGACGAAAAAAAGGGATACGTGTTTTTGCATTTCTCTCCTAGTCCATTTTTTCAATTTGACTTATTTTTCACAAGATCCGGGGTCGACAAGTGTTGCGTAACTTTGCCACCGGAAGTCGCAAAGGGCTGCAGTTTGTCGTGGACATTCTTGGGACGAAAAAAAGGGATACGTGTTTTTGCATTTCTCTCCTAGTCCATTTTTTCAATTTGACGTATTTTTCACAAGATCCGGGGTCGACAAGTGTTGCGTAACTTTTCAGACCGTAAGTCGCAAAGGGCTGCAGTTTGACGTGGACATTCTTGGGACAAAAAAAAAGGGACACGTGTTTTTGCATTTCTCCCCTAGTCCATTTTTTCAATTTGACGTATTTTTCACAAGATCCGGGGTCGACAAGTGTTGCGTAACTTTGCCACCGGAAGTCGCAAAGGGCTGCAATTTGTCATGGACATTCTTGGGACGAAAAAAAGGGACACGTGTTTTTGCATTTCTCTCCTAGTCCATTTTTTCAATTTGACGTATTTTTCACAAGATCCGGGGTCGACAAGTGTTGCGTAACTTTGCCACCGGAAGTCGCAAAGGGCTGCAGTTTGTCGTGGACATCCTTGGGACGAAAAAAAGGGATACGTGTTTTTGCATTTCTCTCCTAGTCCATTTTTTCAATTTGACGTATTTTTCACAAGATCCGGGGTCGACAAGTGTTGCGTAACTTTGCCTCCGGAAGTCGCAAAGGGCTGCAGTTTGTCGTGGACATTTTTGGGACGACAAAAAGGGATCCGTGTTTTTGCATTTCTCTCCTAGTCCATTTTTTCAATTTGACGTATTTTTCACAAGATCCGGGGTCGACAAGTGTTGCGTAACTTTGCCACCGGAAGTCGCAAAGGGCTGCAGTTTGTCGTGGACATTCTTGGGACGAAAAAAAGGGATACGTGTTTTTGCATTTGTCTCCTAGTCCATTTATTCAATTTGACGTATTTTTCACAAGATTCGGGGTCGACAAGTGTTGCGTAAAGTTGCCACCGGAAGTCGCAAAGGGCTGCAGTTTGTCGTGGACATCCTTGGGACGAAAAAAAGGGATACGTGTTTTTGCATTTCTCTCCTAGTCCATTTTTTCAATTTGACGTATTTTTCACAAGATCCGGAGTCGACAAGTGTTGCGTAACTTTGCCACCGGAAGTCGCAAAGGGCTGCAGTTTGTCGTGGACATCCTTGGGACGAAAAAAAGGGATACGTGTTTTTGCATTTCTCTCCTAGTCCATTTTTTCAATTTGACGTATTTTTCACAAGATCCGGGGTCGACAAGTGTTGCGTAACTTTTCAGACCGGAAGTCGCAAAGGGCTGCAGTTTGACGTGGACATTCTTGGGACAAAAAAAAGGGACACGTGTTTTTGCATTTCTCCCCTAGTCCATTTTTTCAATTTGACGTATTTTTCACAAGATCCGGGGTCGACAAGTGTTGCGTAACTTTGCCACCGGAAGTCGCAAAGGGCTGCAGTTTGTCGTGGACATTCTTGGGACGAAAAAAAGGGATACGTGTTTTTGCATTTCTCTCCTAGTCCATTTTTTCAATTTGACGTATTTTTCACAAGATCCGGGGTCGACAAGTGTTGCGTAACTTTTCAGACCGGAAGTCGCAAAGGGCTGCAGTTTGACGTGGACATTCTTGGGACAAAAAAGGGGACACGTGTTTTTGCATTTCTCCCCTAGTCCATTTTTTCAATTTGACGTATTTTTCACAAGATCCGGGGTCGACAAGTGTTGCGTAACTTTGCCACCGGAAGTCGCAAAGGTCTGCAATTTGTCATGGACATTCTTGGGACGAAAAAAAGGGATACGTGTTTTTGCATTTCTCTCCTAGTCCATTTTTTCAATTTGACTTATTTTTCACAAGATCCGGGGTCGACAAATGTTGCGTATCTTTGCCACCGGAAGGCGCAAAGGGCTGCAGTTTGTCGTGGACATTCTTGGGACGAAAAAAAGGGAAACGTGTTTTTGCATTTCTCTCCTAGTCCATTTTTTCAATTTGACGAATTTTTCACAAGATCCGGGGTCGACAAGTGTTGCGTAACTTTGCCACCGGAGGTCGCAAAGGGCTGCAATTTGTCGTGGACATTCTTGGGACGAAAAAAAGGGATACGTGTTTTTGCATTTCTCTCCTAGTCCTTTTTTTCAATTTGACGTATTTTTCACAAGATCCGGGGTCGACAAGTGTTGCGTAACTTTGCCACCGGAAGTCGCAAAGGGCTGCAGTTTGTCGTGGACATTCTTGGGACGAAAAAAAGGGATACGTGTTTTTGCATTTCTCTCCTAGTCCATTTTTTCAATTTGACGTATTTTTCACAAGATCCGGGGTCGACAAGTGTTGCGTAACTTTTCAGACCGGAAGTCGCAAAGGGCTGCAGTTTGACGTGGACATTCTTGGGACAAAAAAAAGGGACACGTGTTTTTGCATTTCTCCCCTAGTCCATTTTTTCAATTTGACGTATTTTTCACAAGATCCGGGGTCGACAAGTGTTGCGTAACTTTGCCACCGGAAGTCGCAAAGGGCTGCAATTTGTCATGGACATTCTTGGGACGAAAAAAAGGGACACGTGTTTTTGCATTTCTCTCCTAGTCCATTTTTTCAATTTGACGTATTTTTCACAAGATCCGGGGTCGACAAGTGTTGCGTAACTTTGCCACCGGAAGTCGCAAAGGGCTGCAGTTTGTCGTGGACATCCTTGGGACGAAAAAAAGGGATACGTGTTTTTGCATTTCTCTCCTAGTCCATTTTTTCAATTTGACGTATTTTTCACAAGATCCGGGGTCGACAAGTGTTGCGTAACTTTGCCTCCGGAAGTCGCAAAGGGCTGCAGTTTGTCGTGGACATTTTTGGGACGACAAAAAGGGATACGTGTTTTTGCATTTCTCTCCTAGTCCATTTTTTCAATTTGACGTATTTTTCACAAGATCCGGGGTCGACAAGTGTTGCGTAACTTTGCCACCGGAAGTCGCAAAGGGCTGCAGTTTGTCGTGGACATTCTTGGGACGAAAAAAAGGGATACGTGTTTTTGCATTTCTCTCCTAGTCCATTTTTTCAATTTGACGTATTTTTCACAAGATTCGGGGTCGACAAGTGTTGCGTAAAGTTGCCACCGGAAGTCGCAAAGGGCTGCAGTTTGTCGTGGACATCCTTGGGACGAAAAAAAGGGATACGTGTTTTTGCATTTCTCTCCTAGTCCATTTTTTCAATTTGACGTATTTTTCACAAGATCCGGGGTCGACAAGTGTTGCGTAACTTTGCCACCGGAAGTCGCAAAGGGCTGCAGTTCGTCGTGGACATTTTTGGGACGAAAAAAAGGGATACGTGTTTTTGCATTTCTCTCCTAGTCCATTTTTTCAATTTGACGTATTTTTCACAAGATCCGGGGTCGACAAGTGTTGCGTAACTTTGCCACCGGAAGTCGCAAAGGGCTGCAGTTTGTCGTGGACATTCTTGGGACGAAAAAAAGGGATATGTGTTTTTGCATTTCTCTCCTAGTCCATTTTTTCAATTTGACGTATTTTTCACAAGATGCGGGGTCGACAAGTGTTGCGTAACTTTTCCCACCGGAAGTCGCAAAGGGCTGCAGTTTGTCGTGGACATTCTTGAGACGAAAAAAAGGGACACGTGTTTTTGCATTTCTCTCCTAGTCCATTTTTTCAATTTGACGTATTTTTCACAAGATCCGGAGTCAACAAGTGTTGCGTAACTTTGTCACCGGAAGTCGCAAAGGGCTGCAATTTGGTATACCGATTCTTGGGACGAAAAAAAGGGATACGTGTTTTCGCATTTCTCTCCTAGTTCATTTTTTCAATTTGACTTATTTTTCACAAGATCCGGGGTCGACAAGTGTTGCGTAACTTTGCCACCGGAAGTCGCAAAGGGCTGCAGTTTGTCGTGGACATTCTTGGGACGAAAAAAAGGGATACGTGTTTTTGCATTTCTCTCCTAGTCCATTTTTTCAATTTGACGTATTTTTCACAAGATCCAGGGTCGACAAGTGTTGCGTAACTTTTCAGACCGGAAGTCGCAAAGGGCTGCAGTTTGTCGTGGACATTCTTGGGACGAAAAAAAGGGATATGTGTTTTTGCATTTCTCTCCTAGTCCATTTTTTCAATTTGACGTATTTTTCACAAGATGCGGGGTCGACAAGTGTTGCGTAACGTTGCCACCGGAAGTCGCAAAGGCCTGCAATTTGGTACACAGATTCTTGGGACGAAAAACAGGGATACGTGTTCTTGCATTTCTCTCCTAGTCCATTTTTTCAGTTTGACGTATTTTTCACAAGATCCGGGGTCGACAAGTGTTGCGTAACTTTTCCCACCGGAAGTCGCAAAGGGCTGCAGTTTGTCGTGGACATTCTTGAGACGAAAAAAAGGGACACGTGTTTTTGCATTTCTCTCCTAGTCCATTTTTTCAATTTGACGTATTTTTCACAAGATCCGGAGTCAACAAGTGTTGCGTAACTTTGTCACCGGAAGTCGCAAAGGGCTGCAATTTGGTATACCGATTCTTGGGACGAAAAAAAGGGATACGTGTTTTTTCGCATTTCTCTCCTAGTTCATTTTTTCAATTTGACTTATTTTTCACAAGATCCGGGGTCGACAAGTGTTGCGTAACTTTGCCACCGGAAGTCGCAAAGGGCTGCAGTTTCTCGTGGACATTCTTGGGACGAAAAAAAGGGATACGTGTTTTTGCATTTCTCTCCTAGTCCATTTTTTCAATTTGACGTATTTTTCACAAGATCCAGGGTCGACAAGTGTTGCGTAACTTTTCAGACCGGAAGTCGCAAAGGGCTGCAGTTTGTCGTGGACATTCTTGGGACGAAAAAAAGGGACACGTGTTTTTGCATTTCTCCCCTTGTCCATTTTTTCAATTTGACGTATTTTTCACAAGATCCGGGGTCGACAAGTGTTGCGTAACTTTGCCACCGGAAGTCGCAAAGGGCTGCAATTTGTCATGGACATTCTTGGGACGAAAAAAAGGGACACGTGTTTTTGCATTTCTCTCCTAGTCCATTTTTTCAATTTGACGTATTTTTCACAAGATCCGGTGTCGACAAGTGTTGCGTAACTTTGCCACCGGAAGTCGCAAAGGGCTGCAATTTGTCGTGGACATTCTTGGGACGAAAAAAAGGGACACGTGTTTTTGCATTTCTCTCCTAGTCCATTTTTTCAATTTGACGTATTTTCCACAATATCCGGGGTCGACAAGTGTTGCGTAACTTTGCCACCGGAAGTCGCAAAGGGCTGCAATTTGGTATACCGATTCTTGGGACGAAAAAAAGGGATACGTGTTTTTGCATTTCTCTCCTAGTCCATTTTTTCAATTTGACGTATTTTTCACAAGATCCGGTGTCGACAAGTGTTGCGTAACTTTGCCACCGGAAGTCGCAAAGGGCTGCAGTTTGTCGTGGACATTCTTGGGACGAAAAAAAGGGATACGTGTTTTTGCATTTCTCTCCTAGTCCATTTTTTCAATTTGACGTATTTTTCACAAGATCCGGGGTCGACAAGTGTTGCGTAACTTTTCAGACCGGAAGTCGCAAAGGGCTGCAGTTTGTCGTGGACATTCTTGGGACGAAAAAAAGGGACACGTGTTTTTGCATTTCTCCCCTTGTCCATTTTTTTAATTTGACGTATTTTTCACAAGATCCGGGGTCGACAAGTGTGGCGTAACTTTGCCACCGGAAGTCGCAAAGGGCTGCAATTTGTCATGGACATTCTTGGGACGAAAAAAAGGGACACGTGTTTTTGCATTTCTCTCCTAGTCCATTTTTTCAATTTGACGTATTTTTCACAAGATCCGGGGTCGACAAGTGTTGCGTAACTTTGCCACCGGAAGTCGCAAAGGGCTGCAATTTGTCGTGGACATTCTTGGGACGAAAAAAAGGGACACGTGTTTTTGCATTTCTCTCCTAGTCCATTTTTTCAATTTGACGTATTTTCCACAATATCCGGGGTCGACAAGTGTTGCGTAACTTTGCCACCGGAAGTCGCAAAGGGCTGCAATTTGGTATACCGATTCTTGGGACGAAAAAAAGGGATACGTGTTTTTGCATTTCTCTCCTAGTCCATTTTTTCAATTTGACGTATTTTTCACAAGATCCGGGGTCGACAAGTGTTGCGTAACTTTGCCACCGGAAGGCGCAAAGGGCTGCAGTTTGTCGTGGACATTCTTGGGACGAAAAAAAGGGATACGTGTTTTTGCATTTCTCTCCTAGTCCATTTTTTCAATTTGACGAATTTTTCACAAGATCCGGGGTCGACAAGTGTTGCGTAACTTTGCCACCGGAAGTCGCAAAGGGCTGCAATTTGTCGTGGACATTCTTGGGACGAAAAAAAGGGATACGTGTTTTTGCATTTCTCTCCTAGTCCATTTTTTCAATTTGACGTATTTTTCACAAGATCCGGGGTCGACAAGTGTTGCGTAACTTTGCCACCGGAAGTCGCAAAGGGCTGCAATTTGTTGTGGACATTCTTGGGACGAAAAAAAGGGACACGTGTTTTTGCATTTCTCTCCTAGTTCATTTTTTCAATTTGACGTATTTTTCACAATATCCGGGGTCGACAACTGTTGCGTAACTTTGTCACAGGAAGTCGCAAAGGGCTGCAATTTGGTATACCGCTTCTTGGGACGAAAAAAAGGGATACGTGTTTTTGCATTTCTCTCCTAGTCCATTTTTTCAATTTGACGTATTTTTCACAAGATCCGGGGTCGACAAGTGTTGCGTAACTTTTCCCACCGGAAGTCGCAAAGGGCTGCAATTTGTCATGGACATTCTTGGGACGAAAAAAAGGGACACGTGTTTTTGCATTTCTCTCCTAGTCCATTTTTTCAATTTGACGTATTTTTCACAATATCCGGGGTCGACAACTGTTGCGTAACTTTGTCACCGGAAGTCGCAAAGGGCTGCAATTTGGTATACAGATTCTTGGGACGAAAAACAGGGATACGTGTTCTTGCATTTCTCTCCTAGTCCATTTTTTCAGTTTGACGTATTTTTCACAAGATCCGGGGTCGACAAGTGTTGCGTAACTTTGCCACCGGAAGTCGCAAAGGGCTGCAATTTGTCATGGACATTCTTGGGACGAAAAAAAGGGATACGTGTTTTTGCATTTCTCTCCTAGTCCATTTTTTCAATTTGACGTATTTTTCACAATATCCGGGGTCGACAACTGTTGCGTAACTTTGTCACCGGAAGTCGCAAAGGGCTGCAATTTGGTATACCGATTCTTGGAACGAAAAAAAGGGATACGTGTTTTTGCATTTCTCTCCTAGTCCATTTTTTCAATTTGACGTATTTTTCACAAGATCCGGGGTCGACAAGTGTTGCGTAACTTTTCAGACCGGAAGTCGCAAAGGGCTGCAGTTTGTCGTGGACATTCTTGGGACGAAAAAAAGGGACACGTGTTTTTGCATTTCTCTCCTAGTCCATTTTTTCAATTTGACGTATTTTTCACAAGATCCGGGGTCGACAAGTGTTGCGTAACTTTGCCACCGGAAGTCGCAAAGGGCTGCAATTTGTCATGGACATTCTTGGGACGAAAAAAAGGGATACGTGTTTTTGCATTTCTCTCCTAGTCCATTTTTTCAGTTTGACGTATTTTTCACAAGATCCGGGGTCGACAAGTGTTGCGTAACTTTGCCACCGGAAGTCGCAAAGGGCTGCAATTTGTCATGGACATTCTTGGGACGAAAAAAAGGGACACGTGTTTTTGCATTTCTCTCCTAGTCCATTTTTTCAATTTGACGTATTTTTCACAATATCCGGGGTCGACAACTGTTGCGTAACTTTGTCACCGGAAGTCGCAAAGGGCTGCAATTTGGTATACAGATTCTTGGGACGAAAAACAGGGATACGTGTTCTTGCATTTCTCTCCTAGTCCATTTTTTCAGTTTGACGTATTTTTCACAAGATCCGGGGTCGACAAGTGTTGCGTAACTTTTCCCACCGGAAGTCGCAAAGGGGCATAGTTTGTCGTGGACATTCTTGGGACGAAAAAAAGGGACACGTGTTTTTGCACTTCTCTCCTAGTCCATCTTTTCAATTTGACGTATTTTTCACAAGATCCGGAGTCGACAAGTGTTGCGTAACTTTGTCACCGGAAGTCGCAAAGGGCTGCAATTTGGTATACCGATTCTTGGAACGAAAAAAAGGGATACGTGTTTTTGCATTTCTCTCCTAGTCCATTTTTTCAATTTGACGTATTTTTCACAAGATCCGGGGTCGACAAGTGTTGCGTAACTTTTCAGACCGGAAGTCGCAAAGGGCTGCAGTTTGTCGTGGACATTCTTGGGACGAAAAAAAGGGACACGTGTTTTTGCATTTCTCTCCTAGTCCATTTTTTCAATTTGACGTATTTTTCACAAGATCCGGGGTCGACAAGTGTTGCGTAACGTTGCCACCGGTAGTCGCAAAGGGCTGCAGTTTGTCGTGGACATTCTCGGGATGAAAAAAAGGGATACGTGTTTTTGCATTTCTCTCCTAGTCCATTTTTTCAATTTGACGTATTTTTCACAAGATCCGGGGTCGACAAATGTTGCGTAACTTTTCAGACCGGAAGTCGCAAAGGGCTGCAGTTTGTCGTGGACATTCTTGGGACGAAAAAAAGGGACACGAGTTTTTGCATTTCTCTCCTAGTCCATTTTTTCAATTTGACGTATTTTTCACAAGATCCGGGGTCGACAAGTGTTGCGTAACTTTGCCACCGGAAGTCGCAAAGGGCTGGAATTTGTCATGGACATTCTTGGGACGAAAAAAAGGGACACGTGTTTTTGCATTTCTCTCCTAGTCCATTTTTTCAATTTGACGTATTTTTCACAAGATCCGGGGTCGACAAGTGTTGCGTAACTTTGCCACCGGAAGTCGCAAAGGGCTGCAATTTGTCGTGGACATTCTTGGGACGAAAAAAAGGGATACGTGTTTTTGCATTTCTCTCCTAGTCCATTTTTTCAATTTGACGAATTTTTCACAAGATTCGGGGTCGACAAGTGTTGCGTTACGTTGCCACCGGAAGTCGCAAAGGCCTGCAATTTGGTATACCGATTCTTGGGACGAAAAAAAGGGATACGTGTTTTTGCATTTCTCTCCTAGTCCATTTTTTCAATTTGACTTATTTTTCACAAGATCCGGGGTCGACAAATGTTGCGTATCTTTGCCACCGGAAGGCGCAAAGGGCTGTAGTTTGTCGTGGACATTCTTGGGACGAAAAAAAGGGAAACGTGTTTTTGCATTTCTCTCCTAGTCCATTTTTTCAATTTGACGAATTTTTCACAAGATCCGGGGTCGACAAGTGTTGCGTAACTTTGCCACCGGAGGTCGCAAAGGGCTGCAATTTGTCGTGGACATTCTTGGGACGAAAAAAAGGGATACGTGTTTTTGCATTTCTCTCCTAGTCCATTTTTTCAATTTGACGTATTTTTCACAATATCCGGGGTCGACAACTGTTGCGTAACTTTGTCACCGGAAGTCGCAAAGGGCTGCAATTTGGTATACCGATTCTTGGGACGAAAAAAAGGGATACGTGTTTTTGCATTTCTCTCCTAGTCCATTTTTTCAATTTGACTTATTTTTCACAACATCCGGGGTCGACAAGTGTTGCGTAACTTTGCCACCGGAAGTCGCAAAGGGCTGCAATTTGTCGTGGACATTCTTGGGACGAAAAAAAGGGATACGTGTTTTTGCATTTCTCTCCTAGTCCATTTTTTCAATTTGACGTATTTTTCACAAGATCCGGGGTCGACAAGTGTTGCGTAACTTTGCCACCGGAAGTCGCAAAGGGCTGCAATTTGTCATGGACATTCTTGGGACGAAAAAAAGGGACACGTGTTTTTGCATTTCTCTCCTAGTCCATTTTTTCAATTTGACGTATTTTTCACAAGATCCGGGGTCGACAAGTGTTGCGTAACTTTGCCACCGGAAGTCGCAAAGGGCTGCAATTTGTCGTGGACATTCTTGGGACGAAAAAAAGGGATACGTGTTTTTGCATTTCTCTCCTAGTCCATTTTTTCAATTTGACGAATTTTTCACAAGATTCGGGGTCGACAAGTGTTGCGTTACGTTGCCACCGGAAGTCGCAAAGGCCTGCAATTTGGTATACCGATTCTTGGGACGAAAAAAAGGGATACGTGTTTTTGCATTTCTCTCCTAGTCCATTTTTTCAATTTGACTTATTTTTCACAAGATCCGGGGTCGACAAATGTTGCGTATCTTTGCCACCGGAAGGCGCAAAGGGCTGTAGTTTGTCGTGGACATTCTTGGGACGAAAAAAAGGGAAACGTGTTTTTGCATTTCTCTCCTAGTCCATTTTTTCAATTTGACGAATTTTTCACAAGATCCGGGGTCGACAAGTGTTGCGTAACTTTGCCACCGGAGGTCGCAAAGGGCTGCAATTTGTCGTGGACATTCTTGGGACGAAAAAAAGGGATACGTGTTTTTGCATTTCTCTCCTAGTCCATTTTTTCAATTTGACGTATTTTTCACAATATCCGGGGTCGACAACTGTTGCGTAACTTTGTCACCGGAAGTCGCAAAGGGCTGCAATTTGGTATACCGATTCTTGGGACGAAAAAAAGGGATACGTGTTTTTGCATTTCTCTCCTAGTCCATTTTTTCAATTTGACTTATTTTTCACAACATCCGGGGTCGACAAGTGTTGCGTAACTTTGCCACCGGAAGTCGCAAAGGGCTGCAATTTGTCGTGGACATTCTTGGGACGAAAAAAAGGGATACGTGTTTTTGCATTTCTCTCCTAGTCCATTTTTTCAATTTGACGTATTTTTCACAAGATCCGGGGTCGACAAGTGTTGCGTAACTTTGCCACCGGAAGTCGCAAAGGGCTGCAATTTGTCGTGGACATTCTTGGGACGAAAAAAAGGGACACGTGTTTTTGCATTTCTCTCCTAGTCCATTTTTTCAATTTGACGTATTTTTCACAATATCCGGGGTCGACAACTGTTGCGTAACTTTGTCACCGGAAGTCGCAAAGGGCTGCAATTTGGTATACCGATTCTTGGGACGAAAAAAAGGGATATGTGTTTTTGCATTTCTCTCCTAGTCCATTTTTTCAATTTGACTTATTTTTCACAAGATCCGGGGTCGACAAGTGTTGCGTAACTTTGCCACCGGAAGTCGCAAAGGGCTGCAATTTGTCGTGGACATTCTTGGGACGAAAAAAAGGGATACGTGTTTTTGCATTTCTCTCCTAGTCCATTTTTTCAATTTGACGTATTTTTCACAAGATCCGGGGTCGACAAGTGTTGCGTAACTTTGCCACCGGAAGTCGCAAAGGGCTGCAATTTGGTATACCGATTCTTGGGACCAAAAAAAGGGATACGTGTTTTTGCATTTCTCTCCTAGTCCATTTTTTCAATATGACTTATTTTTCACAAGATCCGGGGTCGACAAGTGTTGCGTAACTTTGCCACCGGAAGTCGCAAAGGGCTGCAGTTTGTCGTGGACATTCTCGGGATGAAAAAAAGGGATACGTGTTTTTGCATTTCTCTCCTAGTCCATTTTTTCAATTTGACGTATTTTTCACAAGATCCGGGGTCGACAAATGTTGCGTAACTTTTCAGACCGGAAGTCGCAAAGGGCTGCAGTTTGTCGTGGACATTCTTGGGACGAAAAAAAGGGACACGAGTTTTTGCATTTCTCTCCTAGTCCATTTTTTCAATTTGACGTATTTTTCACAAGATCCGGGGTCGACAAGTGTTGCGTAACTTTGCCACCGGAAGTCGCAAAGGGCTGCAATTTGTCATGGACATTCTTGGGACGAAAAAAAGGGACACGTGTTTTTGCATTTCTCTCCTAGTCCATTTTTTCAATTTGACGTATTTTTCACAAGATCCGGGGTCGACAAGTGTTGCGTAACTTTGCCACCGGAAGTCGCAAAGGGCTGCAATTTGTCGTGGACATTCTTGGGACGAAAAAAAGGGATACGTGTTTTTGCATTTCTCTCCTAGTCCATTTTTTCAATTTGACGAATTTTTCACAAGATCCGGGGTCGACAAGTGTTCCGTAACTTTGCCACCGGAAGTCGCAAAGGGCTGCAATTTGTCGTGGACATTCTTGGGACGAAAAAAAAGGAAACGTGTTTTTGCATTTCTCTCCTAGTCCATTTTTTCAATTTGACGAATTTTTCACAAGATCCGGGGTCGACAAGTGTTGCGTAACTTTGCCACCGGAGGTCGCAAAGGGCTGCAATTTGTCGTGGACATTCTTGGGACGAAAAAAAGGGATACGTGTTTTTGCATTTCTCTCCTAGTCCATTTTTTCAATTTGACGTATTTTTCACAAGATCCGGGGTCGACAAGTGTTGCGTAACTTTTCAGACCGGAAGTCGCAAAGGGCTGCAGTTTGTCGTGGACATTCTTGGGACGAAAAAAAGGGACACGTGTTTTTGCATTTCTCTCCTAGTCCATTTTTTCAATTTGACGTATTTTTCACAAGATCCGGGGTCGACAAGTGTTGCGTAACTTTGCCACCGGAAGTCGCAAAGGGCTGCAATTTGTCATGGACATTCTTGGGACGAAAAAAAGGGATACGTGTTTTTGCATTTCTCTCCTAGTCCATTTTTTCAATTTGACGTATTTTTCACAAGATTCGGGGTCGACAAGTGTTGCGTTACGTTGCCACCGGAAGTCGCAAACGCCTGCAATTTGGTATACAGATACTTGGGACGAAAAACAGGGATACGTGTTCTTGCATTTCTCTCCTAGTCCATTTTTTCAGTTTGACGTATTTTTCACAAGATCCGGGGTCGACAAGTGTTGCGTAACTTTGCCACCGGAAGTCGCAAAGGGCTGCAATTTGTCTTGGACATTCTTGGGACGAAAAAAAGGGACACGTGTTTTTGCAGTTCTCTCCTAGTCCATTTTTTCAATTTGACGTATTTTTCACAAGATCCGGGGTCGACAAGTGTTGCGTAACTTTGCCACCGGAAGTCGCAAAGGGCTGCAATTTGTCTTGGACATTCTTGGGACGAAAAAAAGGGACACGTGTTTTTGCATTTCTCTCCTAGTCCATTTTTTCAATTTGACGTATTTTTCACAATATCCGGGGTCGACAACTGTTGCGTAACTTTGTCACCGGAAGTCGCAAAGGGCTGCAATTTGGTATACAGATTCTTGGGACGAAAAACAGGGATACGTGTTCTTGCATTTCTCTCCTAGTCCATTTTTTCAGTTTGACGTATTTTTCACAAGATCCGGGGTCGACAAGTGTTGCGTAACTTTGCCACCGGAAGTCGCAAAGGGCTGCAATTTGTCATGGACATTCTTGGGACGAAAAAAAGGGACACGTGTTTTTGCATTTCTCTCCTAGTCCATTTTTTCAATTTGACGTATTTTTCACAATATCCGGGGTCGACAACTGTTGCGTAACTTTGTCACCGGAAGTCGCAAAGGGCTGCAATTTGGTATACAGATTCTTGGGACGAAAAACAGGGATACGTGTTCTTGCATTTCTCTCCTAGTCCATTTTTTCAGTTTGACGTATTTTTCACAAGATCCGGGGTCGACAAGTGTTGCGTAACATTTCCCACCGGAAGTCGCAAAGGGCTGCAGTTTGTCGTGGACATTCTTGGGACGAAAAAAAGGGACACGTGTTTTTGCACTTCTCTCCTAGTCCATTTTTTCAATTTGACGTATTTTTCACAAGATCCGGAGTCGACAAGTGTTGCGTAACTTTGTCACCGGAAGTCGCAAAGGGCTGCAATTTGGTATACCGATTCTTGGAACGAAAAAAAGGGATACGTGTTTTTGCATTTCTCTCCTAGTCCATTTTTTCAATTTGACGTATTTTTCACAAGATCCGGGGTCGACAAGTGTTGCGTAACTTTTCAGACCGGAAGTCGCAAAGGGCTGCAGTTTGTCGTGGACATTCTTGGGACGAAAAAAAGGGACACGTGTTTTTGCATTTCTCTCCTAGTCCATTTTTTCAATTTGACGTATTTTTCACAAGATCCGGGGTCGACAAGTGTTGCGTAACTTTGCCACCGGAAGTCGCAAAGGGCTGCAATTTGTCATGGACATTCTTGGGACGAAAAAAAGGGATACGTGTTTTTGCATTTCTCTCCTAGTCCATTTTTTCAATTTGACGTATTTTTCACAAGATTCGGGGTCGACAAGTGTTGCGTTACGTTGCCACCGGAAGTAGCAAAGGGCTGCAATTTGGTATCCCGATTCTTGGGACGAAAAAAAGGGATACGTGTTTTTGCATTTCTCTCCTAGTCGATTTTTTCAATTTGACGTATTTTTCACAAGATTCGGGGTCGACAAGTGTTGCGTAACGTTGCCACCGGAAGTCGCAAAGGCCTGCAATTTGGTATACAGATTCTTGGGACGAAAAACAGGGATACGTGTTCTTGCATTTCTCTCCTAGTCCATTTTTTCAGTTTGACGTATTTTTCACAAGATCCGGGGTCGACAAGTGTTGCGTAACTTTGCCACCGGAAGTCGCAAAGGGCTGCAATTTGTCTTGGACATTCTTGGGACGAAAAAAAGGGACACGTGTTTTTGCAGTTCTCTCCTAGTCCATTTTTTCAATTTGACGTATTTTTCACAAGATCCGGGGTCGACAAGTGTTGCGTAACTTTGCCACCGGAAGTCGCAAAGGGCTGCAATTTGTCTTGGACATTCTTGGGACGAAAAAAAGGGACACGTGTTTTTGCATTTCTCTCCTAGTCCATTTTTTCAATTTGACGTATTTTTCACAATATCCGGGGTCGACAACTGTTGCGTAACTTTGTCACCCGAAGTCGCAAAGGGCTGCAATTTGGTATACAGATTCTTGGGACGAAAAACAGGGATACGTGTTCTTGCATTTCTCTCCTAGTCCATTTTTTCAGTTTGACGTATTTTTCACAAGATCCGGGGTCGACAAGTGTTGCGTAACTTTGCCACCGGAAGTCGCAAAGGGCTGCAATTTGTCATGGACATTCTTGGGACGAAAAAAAGGGACACGTGTTCTTGCATTTCTCTCCTAGTCCATTTTTTCAGTTTGACGTATTTTTCACAAGATCCGGGGTCGACAAGTGTTGCGTAACATTTCCCACCGGAAGTCGCAAAGGGCTGCAGTTTGTCGTGGACATTCTTGGGACGAAAAAAAGGGACACGTGTTTTTGCACTTCTCTCCTAGTCCATTTTTTCAATTTGACGTATTTTTCACAAGATCCGGAGTCGACAAGTGTTGCGTAACTTTGTCACCGGAAGTCGCAAAGGGCTGCAATTTGGTATACCGATTCCTGGAACGAAAAAAAGGGATACGTGTTTTTGCATTTCTCTCCTAGTCCATTTTTTCAATTTGACGTATTTTTCACAAGATCCGGGGTCGACAAGTGTTGCGTAACTTTTCAGACCGGAAGTCGCAAAGGGCTGCAGTTTGTCGTGGACATTCTTGGGACGAAAAAAAGGGACACGTGTTTTTGCATTTCTCTCCTAGTCCATTTTTTCAATTTGACGTATTTTTCACAAGATTCGGGGTCGACAAGTGTTGCGTAACGTTGCCACCGGAAGTCGCAAAGGCCTGCAATTTGGTATACAGATTCTTGGGACGAAAAACAGGGATACGTGTTCTTGCATTTCTCTCCTAGTCCATTTTTTCAGTTTGACGTATTTTTCACAAGATCCGGGGTCGACAAGTGTTGCGTAACTTTGCCACCGGAAGTCGCAAAGGGCTGCAATTTGTCTTGGACATTCTTGGGACGAAAAAAAGGGACACGTGTTTTTGCAGTTCTCTCCTAGTCCATTTTTTCAATTTGACGTATTTTTCACAAGATCCGGGGTCGACAAGTGTTGCGTAACTTTGCCACCGGAAGTCGCAAAGGGCTGCAATTTGTCTTGGACATTCTTGGGACGAAAAAAAGGGACACGTGTTTTTGCATTTCTCTCCTAGTCCATTTTTTCAATTTGACGTATTTTTCACAATATCCGGGGTCGACAACTGTTGCGTAACTTTGTCACCCGAAGTCGCAAAGGGCTGCAATTTGGTATACAGATTCTTGGGACGAAAAACAGGGATACGTGTTCTTGCATTTCTCTCCTAGTCCATTTTTTCAGTTTGACGTATTTTTCACAAGATCCGGGGTCGACAAGTGTTGCGTAACTTTGCCACCGGAAGTCGCAAAGGGCTGCAATTTGTCATGGACATTCTTGGGACGAAAAAAAGGGACACGTGTTTTTGCATTTCTCTCCTAGTCCATTTTTTCAATTTGACGTATTTTTCACAATATCCGGGGTCGACAACTGTTGCGTAACTTTGTCACCGGAAGTCGCAAAGGGCTGCAATTTGGTATACAGATTCTTGGGACGAAAAACAGGGATACGTGTTCTTGCATTTCTCTCCTAGTCCATTTTTTCAGTTTGACGTATTTTTCACAAGATCCGGGGTCGACAAGTGTTGCGTAACATTTCCCACCGGAAGTCGCAAAGGGCTGCAGTTTGTCGTGGACATTCTTGGGACGAAAAAAAGGGACACGTGTTTTTGCACTTCTCTCCTAGTCCATTTTTTCAATTTGACGTATTTTTCACAAGATCCGGAGTCGACAAGTGTTGCGTAACTTTGTCACCGGAAGTCGCAAAGGGCTGCAATTTGGTATACCGATTCCTGGAACGAAAAAAAGGGATACGTGTTTTTGCATTTCTCTCCTAGTCCATTTTTTCAATTTGACGTATTTTTCACAAGATCCGGGGTCGACAAGTGTTGCGTAACTTTTCAGACCGGAAGTCGCAAAGGGCTGCAGTTTGTCGTGGACATTCTTGGGACGAAAAAAAGGGACACGTGTTTTTGCATTTCTCTCCTAGTCCATTTTTTCAATTTGACGTATTTTTCACAAGATCCGGGGTCGACAAGTGTTGCGTAACTTTGCCACCGGAAGTCGCAAAGGGCTGCAATTTGTCATGGACATTCTTGGGACGAAAAAAAGGGATACGTGTTTTTGCATTTCTCTCCTAGTCCATTTTTTCAATTTGACGTATTTTTCACAAGATTCGGGGTCGACAAGTGTTGCGTTACGTTGCCACCGGAAGTCGCAAAGGCCTGCAATTTGGTATACAGATTCTTGGGACGAAAAACAGGGATACGTGTTCTTGCATTTCTCTCCTAGTCCATTTTTTCAGTTTGACGTATTTTTCACAAGATCCGGGGTCGACAAGTGTTGCGTAACTTTGCCACCGGAAGTCGCAATGGGCTGCAATTTGTCTTGGACATTCTTGGGACGAAAAAAAGGGACACGTGTTTTTGCATTTCTCTCCTAGTCCATTTTTTCAATTTGACGTATTTTTCACAAGATCCGGGGTCGACAAGTGTTGCGTAACTTTGCCACCGGAAGTCGCAAAGGGCTGCAATTTGTCTTGGACATTCTTGGGACGAAAAAAAGGGACACGTGTTTTTGCAGTTCTCTCCTAGTCCATTTTTTCAATTTGACGTATTTTTCACAAGATCCGGGGTCGACAAGTGTTGCGTAACTTTGCCACCGGAAGTCGCAAAGGGCTGCAATTTGTCTTGGACATTCTTGGGACGAAAAAAAGGGACACGTGTTTTTGCATTTCTCTCCTAGTCCATTTTTTCAATTTGACGTATTTTTCACAATATCCGGGGTCGACAACTGTTGCGTAACTTTGTCACCGGAAGTAGCAAAGGGCTGCAATTTGGTATACCGATTCTTGGGACGAAAAAAAGGGATACGTGTTTTTGCATTTCTCTCCTAGTCGATTTTTTCAATTTGACGTATTTTTCACAAGATTCGGGGTCGACAAGTGTTGCGTAACGTTGCCACCGGAAGTCGCAAAGGCCTGCAATTTGGTATACAGATTCTTGGGACGAAAAACAGGGAGACGTGTTCTTGCATTTCTCTCCTAGTCCATTTTTTCAGTTTGACGTATTTTTCACAAGATCCGGGGTCGACAAGTGTTGCGTAACTTTGCCACCGGAAGTCGCAAAGGGCTGCAGTTTGTCGTGGACATTCTTGGGACGAAAAAAAGGGACACGTGTTTTTGCATTTCTCTCCTAGTCCATTTTTTCAATTTGACGTATTTTTCACAATATCCGGGGTCGACAACTGTTGCGTAACGTTGCCACCGGAAGTCGCAAAGGCCTGCAATTTGGTATACAGATTCTTGGGACGAAAAACAGGGATACGTGTTCTTGCATTTCTCTCCTAGTCCATTTTTTCAGTTTGACGTATTTTTCACAAGATCCGGGGTCGACAAGTGTTGCGTAACTTTGCCACCGCAAGTCGCAAAGGGCTGCAATTTGTCTTGGACATTCTTGGGACGAAAAAAAGGGACACGTGTTTTTGCATTTCTCTCCTAGTCCATTTTTTCAATTTGACGTATTTTTCACAATATCCGGGGTCGACAACTGTTGCGTAACTTTGTCACCGGAAGTCGCAAAGGGCTGCAATTTGGTATACCGATTCTTGGGACGAAAAAAAGGGATACGTGTTTTTGCATTTCTCTCCTAGTCGATTTTTTCAATTTGACGTATTTTTCACAAGATTCGGGGTCGACAAGTGTTGCGTAACGTTGCCACCGGAAGTCGCAAAGGCCTGCAATTTGGTATACAGATTCTTGGGACGAAAAACAGGGAGACGTGTTCTTGCATTTCTCTCCTAGTCCATTTTTTCAGTTTGACGTATTTTTCACAAGATCCGGGGTCGACAAGTGTTGCGTAACTTTGCCACCGGAAGTCGCAAAGGGCTGCAGTTTGTCGTGGACATTCTTGGGACGAAAAAAAGGGACACGTGTTTTTGCATTTCTCTCCTAGTCCATTTTTTCAATTTGACGTATTTTTCACAATATCCGGGGTCGACAACTGTTGCGTAACTTTGCCACCGGAAGTCGCAAAGGGCTGCAATTTGTCGTGGACATTCTTGGGACGAAAAAAAGGGATACGTGTTTTTGCATTTCTCTCCTAGTCCATTTTTTCAATTTGACGTATTTTTCACAATATCCGGGGTCGACAACTGTTGCGTAATTTTGTCACCGGAAGTCGCAAAGGGCTGCAATTTGGTATACCGATTCTTGGGACGAAAAAAAGGGATACATGTTTTTGCATTTCTCTCCTAGTCCATTTTTTCAATTTGACTTATTTTTCACAAGATCCGGGGTCGACAAGTGTTGCGTAACTTTGCCACCGGAAGTCGCAAAGGGCTGCAGTTTGTCGTGGACATTCTTAGGACGAAAAAAACGGATACGTGTTTTTGCATTTCTCTCCTAATCCATTTTTTCAATTTGACGTATTTTTCACAAGATCCGGGGTCGACAAGTGTTGCGTAACTTTTCAGACCGGAAGTCGCAAAGGGCTGCAGTTTGACGTGGACATTCTTGGGACGAAAAAAAGGGACACGTGTTTTTGCATTTCTCTCCTAGTCCATTTTTTCAATTTGACGTATTTTTCACAAGATCCGGGGTCGACAAGTGTTGCGTAACTTTGCCACCGGAAGTCGCAAAGGGCTGCAATTTGTCATGGACATTCTTGGGACGAAAAAAAGGGACACGTATTTTTGAATTTCTCTCCTAGTCCATTTTTTCAATTTGACGAATTTTTCACAAGATCCGGGGTCGACAAATGTTACGTAACTTTGCCACCGGAAGTCGCAAAGGGCTGCAATTTGGTATACCGATTCTTGGGACGAAAAAAAGGGATACGTGTTTTTGCATTTCTCTCCTAGTCCATTTTTTCAATTTGACTTATTTTTCACAAGATCCGGGGTCGACAAGTGTTGCGTAACTTTGCCACCGGAAGTCGCAAAGGGCTGCAATTTGTCATGGACATTCTTGGGACGAAAAAAAGGGACACGTGTTTTTGCATTTCTCTCCTAGTCCATTTTTTCAATTTGACGAATTTTTCACAAGATCCGGGGTCGACAAATGTTACGTAACTTTGCCACCGGAAGTCGCAAAGGGCTGCAATTTGGTATACCGATTCTTGGGACGAAAAAAAGGGATACGTGTTTTTGCATTTCTCTCCTAGTCCATTTTTTCAATTTGACGAATTTTTCACAAGATCCGGGGTCGACAACTGTTGCTTAACTTTGCCACCGGAAGTCGCAAAGGGCTGCAATTTGTCGTGGACATTCTTGGGACGAAAAAAAGGGACACGTGTTTTTGCATTTCTCTCCTAGTCCATTTTTTCAATTTGACGTATTTTTCACAATATCCGGGGTCGACAACTGTTGCGTAACTTTGTCACCGGAAGTCGCAAAGGGCTGCAATTTGTCGTGGACATTCTTGGGACGAATAAAAGGGATACGTGTTTTTGCATTTCTCTCCTAGTCCATTTTTTCAATTTGACGTATTTTTCACAATGTCCGGGGTCGACAACTGTTGCGTAACTTTGTCACCGGAAGTTGCAAAGGGCTGCAATTTGGTATACCGATTCTTGGGACGAAAAAAAGGGATACGTGTTTTTGCATTTCTCTCCTAGTCGATTTTTTCAATTTGACGTATTTTTCACAAGATCCGGGGTCGACAAGTGTTGCGTAACTTTGCCACCGGAAGTCGCACAGGGCTGCAGTTTGTCGTGGACATTCTTGGGACGAAAAAAAGGGATACGTGTTTTTGCATTTCTCTCCTAGTCCATTTTTTCAATTTGACGTATTTTTCACAAGATTCGGGGTCGACAAGTGTTGCGTAACGTTGCCACCGGAAGTCGCAAAGGCCTGCAATTTGGTATACAGATTCTTGGGACGAAAAACAGGGATACGTGTTCTTGCATTTCTCTCCTAGTCCATTTTTTCAGTTTGACGTATTTTTCACAAGATCCGGGGTCGACAAGTGTTGCGTAACTTTGCCACCGGAAGTCGCAAAGGGCTGCAGTTTGTCGTGGACATTCTTGGGACGAAAAAAAGGGATACGTGTTTTTGCATTTCTCTCCTAGTCCATTTTTTCAGTTTGACGTATTTTTCACAAGATCCGGGGTCGACAAGTGTTGCGTAACTTTGCCACCGGAAGTCCCAAAGGGCTGCAATTTGTCATGGATATTCTTGGGACGACAAAAAGGGACACGTGTTTTTGCATTTCTCTCCTAGTCCATTTTTTCATTTGACGTATTTTTCACAAGATCCGGGGTCGACAAGTTTTGCGTAACTTTGCCACCGGAAGTCGCAAAGGGCTGCAATTTGTCTTGGACATTCTTGGGACGAAAAAAAGGGACACGTGTTTTTGCAGTTCTCTCCTAGTCCATTTTTTCAATTTGACGTATTTTTCACAAGATCCGGGGTCGACAAGTGTTGCGTAACTTTGCCACCGGAAGTCGCAAAGGGCTGCAATTTGTCTTGGACATTCTTGGGACGAAAAAAAGGGACACGTGTTTTTGCATTTCTCTCCTAGTCCATTTTTTCAATTTGACGTATTTTTCACAATATCCGGGGTCGACAACTGTTGCGTAACTTTGTCACCCGAAGTCGCAAAGGGCTGCAATTTGGTATACAGATTCTTGGGACGAAAAACAGGGATACGTGTTCTTGCATTTCTCTCCTAGTCCATTTTTTCAGTTTGACGTATTTTTCACAAGATCCGGGGTCGACAAGTGTTGCGTAACTTTGCCACCGGAAGTCGCAAAGGGCTGCAATTTGTCATGGACATTCTTGGGACGAAAAAAAGGGACACGTGTTTTTGCATTTCTCTCCTAGTCCATTTTTTCAATTTGACGTATTTTTCACAATATCCGGGGTCGACAACTGTTGCGTAACTTTGTCACCGGAAGTCGCAAAGGGCTGCAATTTGGTATACAGATTCTTGGGACGAAAAACAGGGATACGTGTTCTTGCATTTCTCTCCTAGTCCATTTTTTCAGTTTGACGTATTTTTCACAAGATCCGGGGTCGACAAGTGTTGCGTAACATTTCCCACCGGAAGTCGCAAAGGGCTGCAGTTTGTCGTGGACATTCTTGGGACGAAAAAAAGGGACACGTGTTTTTGCACTTCTCTCCTAGTCCATTTTTTCAATTTGACGTATTTTTCACAAGATCCGGAGTCGACAAGTGTTGCGTAACTTTGTCACCGGAAGTCGCAAAGGGCTGCAATTTGGTATACCGATTCCTGGAACGAAAAAAAGGGATACGTGTTTTTGCATTTCTCTCCTAGTCCATTTTTTCAATTTGACGTATTTTTCACAAGATCCGGGGTCGACAAGTGTTGCGTAACTTTTCAGACCGGAAGTCGCAAAGGGCTGCAGTTTGTCGTGGACATTCTTGGGACGAAAAAAAGGGACACGTGTTTTTGCATTTCTCTCCTAGTCCATTTTTTCAATTTGACGTATTTTTCACAAGATCCGGGGTCGACAAGTGTTGCGTAACTTTGCCACCGGAAGTCGCAAAGGGCTGCAATTTGTCATGGACATTCTTGGGACGAAAAAAAGGGATACGTGTTTTTGCATTTCTCTCCTAGTCCATTTTTTCAATTTGACGTATTTTTCACAAGATTCGGGGTCGACAAGTGTTGCGTTACGTTGCCACCGGAAGTCGCAAAGGCCTGCAATTTGGTATACAGATTCTTGGGACGAAAAACAGGGATACGTGTTCTTGCATTTCTCTCCTAGTCCATTTTTTCAGTTTGACGTATTTTTCACAAGATCCGGGGTCGACAAGTGTTGCGTAACTTTGCCACCGGAAGTCGCAAAGGGCTGCAATTTGTCTTGGACATTCTTGGGACGAAAAAAAGGGACACGTGTTTTTGCATTTCTCTCCTAGTCCATTTTTTCAATTTGACGTATTTTTCACAAGATCCGGGGTCGACAAGTGTTGCGTAACTTTGCCACCGGAAGTCGCAAAGGGCTGCAATTTGTCTTGGACATTCTTGGGACGAAAAAAAGGGACACGTGTTTTTGCAGTTCTCTCCTAGTCCATTTTTTCAATTTGACGTATTTTTCACAAGATCCGGGGTCGACAAGTGTTGCGTAACTTTGCCACCGGAAGTCGCAAAGGGCTGCAATTTGTCTTGGACATTCTTGGGACGAAAAAAAGGGACACGTGTTTTTGCATTTCTCTCCTAGTCCATTTTTTCAATTTGACGTATTTTTCACAATATCCGGGGTCGACAACTGTTGCGTAACTTTGTCACCGGAAGTAGCAAAGGGCTGCAATTTGGTATACAGATTCTTGGGACGAAAAACAGGGAGACGTGTTCTTGCATTTCTCTCCTAGTCCATTTTTTCAGTTTGACGTATTTTTCACAAGATCCGGGGTCGACAAGTGTTGCGTAACTTTGCCACCGGAAGTCGCAAAGGGCTGCAGTTTGTCGTGGACATTCTTGGGACGAAAAAAAGGGACACGTGTTTTTGCATTTCTCTCCTAGTCCATTTTTTCAATTTGACGTATTTTTCACAATATCCGGGGTCGACAACTGTTGCGTAACGTTGCCACCGGAAGTCGCAAAGGCCTGCAATTTGGTATACAGATTCTTGGGACGAAAAACAGGGATACGTGTTCTTGCATTTCTCTCCTAGTCCATTTTTTCAGTTTGACGTATTTTTCACAAGATCCGGGGTCGACAAGTGTTGCGTAACTTTGCCACCGCAAGTCGCAAAGGCCTGCAATTTGTCTTGGACATTCTTGGGACGAAAAAAAGGGACACGTGTTTTTGCATTTCTCTCCTAGTCCATTTTTTCAATTTGACGTATTTTTCACAATATCCGGGGTCGACAACTGTTGCGTAACTTTGTCACCGGAAGTCGCAAAGGGCTGCAATTTGGTATACCGATTCTTGGGACGAAAAAAAGGGATACGTGTTTTTGCATTTCTCTCCTAGTCGATTTTTTCAATTTGACGTATTTTTCACAAGATTCGGGGTCGACAAGTGTTGCGTAACGTTGCCACCGGAAGTCGCAAAGGCCTGCAATTTGGTATACAGATTCTTGGGACGAAAAACAGGGAGACGTGTTCTTGCATTTCTCTCCTAGTCCATTTTTTCAGTTTGACGTATTTTTCACAAGATCCGGGGTCGACAAGTGTTGCGTAACTTTGCCACCGGAAGTCGCAAAGGGCTGCAATTTGTCTTGGACATTCTTGGGACGAAAAAAAGGGACACGTGTTTTTGCATTTCTCTCCTAGTCCATTTTTTCAATTTGACGTATTTTTCACAATATCCGGGGTCGACAACTGTTGCGTAACTTTGTCACCGGAAGTAGCAAAGGGCTGCAATTTGGTATACCGATTCTTGGGACGAAAAAAAGGGATACGTGTTTTTGCATTTCTCTCCTAGTCGATTTTTTCAATTTGACGTATTTTTCACAAGATTCGGGGTCGACAAGTGTTGCGTAACGTTGCCACCGGAAGTCGCAAAGGCCTGCAATTTGGTATACAGATTCTTGGGACGAAAAACAGGGAGACGTGTTCTTGCATTTCTCTCCTAGTCCATTTTTTCAGTTTGACGTATTTTTCACAAGATCCGGGGTCGACAAGTGTTGCGTAACTTTGCCACCGGAAGTCGCAAAGGGCTGCAGTTTGTCGTGGACATTCTTGGGACGAAAAAAAGGGACACGTGTTTTTGCATTTCTCTCCTAGTCCATTTTTTCAATTTGACGTATTTTTCACAATATCCGGGGTCGACAACTGTTGCGTAACTTTGCCACCGGAAGTCGCAAAGGGCTGCAATTTGTCGTGGACATTCTTGGGACGAAAAAAAGGGATACGTGTTTTTGCATTTCTCTCCTAGTCCATTTTTTCAATTTGACGTATTTTTCACAATATCCGGGGTCGACAACTGTTGCGTAATTTTGTCACCGGAAGTCGCAAAGGGCTGCAATTTGGTATACCGATTCTTGGGACGAAAAAAAGGGATACATGTTTTTGCATTTCTCTCCTAGTCCATTTTTTCAATTTGACTTATTTTTCACAAGATCCGGGGTCGACAAGTGTTGCGTAACTTTGCCACCGGAAGTCGCAAAGGGCTGCAGTTTGTCGTGGACATTCTTAGGACGAAAAAAACGGATACGTGTTTTTGCATTTCTCTCCTAATCCATTTTTTCAATTTGACGTATTTTTCACAAGATCCGGGGTCGACAAGTGTTGCGTAACTTTTCAGACCGGAAGTCGCAAAGGGCTGCAGTTTGTCGTGGACATTCTTGGGACGAAAAAAAGGGACACGTGTTTTTGCATTTCTCTCCTAGTCCATTTTTTCAATTTGACGTATTTTTCACAAGATCCGGGGTCGACAAGTGTTGCGTAACTTTGCCACCGGAAGTCGCAAAGGGCTGCAATTTGTCATGGACATTCTTGGGACGAAAAAAAGGGACACGTATTTTTGCATTTCTCTCCTAGTCCATTTTTTCAATTTGACGAATTTTTCACAAGATCCGGGGTCGACAAATGTTACGTAACTTTGCCACCGGAAGTCGCAAAGGGCTGCAATTTGGTATACCGATTCTTGGGACGAAAAAAAGGGATACGTGTTTTTGCATTTCTCTCCTAGTCCATTTTTTCAATTTGACTTATTTTTCACAAAATCCGGGGTCGACAAGTGTTGCGTAACTTTGCCACCGGAAGTCGCAAAGGGCTGCAATTTGTCATGGACATTCTTGGGACGAAAAAAAGGGACACGTGTTTTTGCATTTCTCTCCTAGTCCATTTTTTCAATTTGACGAATTTTTCACAAGATCCGGGGTCGACAAATGTTACGTAACTTTGCCACCGGAAGTCGCAAAGGGCTGCAATTTGTCGTGGACATTCTTGGGACGAAAAAAAGGGACACGTGTTTTTGCATTTCTCTCCTAGTCCATTTTTTCAATTTGACGTATTTTTCACAATATCCGGGGTCGACAACTGTTGCGTAACTTTGTCACCGGAAGTCGCAAAGGGCTGCAATTTGTCGTGGACATTCTTGGGACGAATAAAAGGGATACGTGTTTTTGCATTTCTCTCCTAGTCCATTTTTTCAATTTGACGTATTTTTCACAATGTCCGGGGTCGACAACTGTTGCGTAACTTTGTCACCGGAAGTTGCAAAGGGCTGCAATTTGGTATACCGATTCTTGGGACGAAAAAAAGGGATACGTGTTTTTGCATTTCTCTCCTAGTCGATTTTTTCAATTTGACGTATTTTTCACAAGATCCGGGGTCGACAAGTGTTGCGTAACTTTGCCACCGGAAGTCGCAAAGGGCTGCAGTTTGTCGTGGACATTCTTGGGACGAAAAAAAGGGATACGTGTTTTTGCATTTCTCTCCTAGTCCATTTTTTCAATTTGACGTATTTTTCACAAGATTCGGGGTCGACAAGTGTTGCGTAACGTTGCCACCGGAAGTCGCAAAGGCCTGCAATTTGGTATACAGATTCTTGGGACGAAAAACAGGGATACGTGTTCTTGCATTTCTCTCCTAGTCCATTTTTTCAGTTTGACGTATTTTTCACAAGATCCGGGGTCGACAAGTGTTGCGTAACTTTGCCACCGGAAGTCGCAAAGGGCTGCAGTTTGTCGTGGACATTCTTGGGACGAAAAAAAGGGATACGTGTTTTTGCATTTCTCTCCTAGTCCATTTTTTCAGTTTGACGTATTTTTCACAAGATCCGGGGTCGACAAGTGTTGCGTAACTTTGCCACCGGAAGTCCCAAAGGGCTGCAATTTGTCATGGATATTCTTGGGACGACAAAAAGGGACACGTGTTTTTGCATTTCTCTCCTAGTCCATTTTTTCATTTGACGTATTTTTCACAAGATCCGGGGTCGACAAGTTTTGCGTAACTTTGCCACCGGAAGTCGCAAAGGGCTGCAGTTTGTCGTGGACATTCTTGGGACGAAAAAAAGGGACACGTGTTTTTGCATTTCTCTCCTAGTCCATTTTTTCAGTTTGACGTATTTTTCACAAGATCCGGGGTCGACAAGTGTTGCGTAACTTTGCCACCGGAAGTCCCAAAGGGCTGCAATTTGTCATGGATATTCTTGGGACGACAAAAAGGGACACGTGTTTTTGCATTTCTCTCCTAGTCCATTTTTTCATTTGACGTATTTTTCACAAGATCCGGGGTCGACAAGTTTTGCGTAACTTTGCCACCGGAAGTCGCAAAGGGCTGCAGTTTGTCGTGGACATTCTTGGGACGAAAAAAAGGGACACGTGTTTTTGCATTTCTCTCCTAGTCCATTTTTTCAATTTGACGTATTTTTCACAAGATCCGGGGTCGACAAGTGTTGCGTAACTTTTCAGACCGGAAGTCGCAAAGGGCTGCAGTTTGTCGTGGACATTCTTGGGACGACAAAAAGGGACACGTGTTTTTGCATTTCTCTCCTAGTCCATTTTTTCAATTTGACGTATTTTTCACAAGATCCGGGGTCGACAAGTGTTGCGTAACTTTGCCACCGGAAGTCGCAAAGGGCTGCAATTTGTCATGGACATTCTTGGGACGAAAAAAAGGGACACGTATTTTTGCATTTCTCTCCTAGTCCATTTTTTCAATTTGACGAATTTTTCACAAGATCCGGGGTCGACAAATGTTACGTAACTTTGCCACCGGAAGTCGCAAAGGGCTGCAATTTGGTATACCGATTCTTGGGACGAAAAAAAGGGATACGTGTTTTTGCATTTCTCTCCTAGTCCATTTTTTCAATTTGACTTATTTTTCACAAAATCCGGGGTCGACAAGTGTTGCGTAACTTTGCCACCGGAAGTCGCAAAGGGCTGCAATTTGTCATGGACATTCTTGGGACGAAAAAAAGGGACACGTGTTTTTGCATTTCTCTCCTAGTCCATTTTTTCAATTTGACGAATTTTTCACAAGATCCGGGGTCGACAAATGTTACGTAACTTTGCCACCGGAAGTCGCAAAGGGCTGCAATTTGGTATACCGATTCTTGGGACGAAAAAAAGGGATACGTGTTTTTGCATTTCTCTCCTAGTCCATTTTTTCAATTTGACGAATTTTTCACAAGATCCGGGGTCGACAACTGTTGCTTAACTTTGCCACCGGAAGTCGCAAAGGGCTGCAATTTGTCGTGGACATTCTTGGGACGAAAAAAAGGGACACGTGTTTTTGCATTTCTCTCCTAGTCCATTTTTTCAATTTGACGTATTTTTCACAATATCCGGGGTCGACAACTGTTGCGTAACTTTGTCACCGGAAGTCGCAAAGGGCTGCAATTTGTCGTGGACATTCTTGGGACGAATAAAAGGGATACGTGTTTTTGCATTTCTCTCCTAGTCCATTTTTTCAATTTGACGTATTTTTCACAATGTCCGGGGTCGACAACTGTTGCGTAACTTTGTCACCGGAAGTTGCAAAGGGCTGCAATTTGGTATACCGATTCTTGGGACGAAAAAAAGGGATACGTGTTTTTGCATTTCTCTCCTAGTCGATTTTTTCAATTTGACGTATTTTTCACAAGATCCGGGGTCGACAAGTGTTGCGTAACTTTGCCACCGGAAGTCGCAAAGGGCTGCAGTTTGTCGTGGACATTCTTGGGACGAAAAAAAGGGATACGTGTTTTTGCATTTCTCTCCTAGTCCATTTTTTCAATTTGACGTATTTTTCACAAGATTCGGGGTCGACAAGTGTTGCGTAACGTTGCCACCGGAAGTCGCAAAGGCCTGCAATTTGGTATACAGATTCTTGGGACGAAAAACAGGGATACGTGTTCTTGCATTTCTCTCCTAGTCCATTTTTTCAGTTTGACGTATTTTTCACAAGATCCGGGGTCGACAAGTGTTGCGTAACTTTGCCACCGGAAGTCGCAAAGGGCTGCAGTTTGTCGTGGACATTCTGGGGACGAAAAAAAGGGATACGTGTTTTTGCATTTCTCTCCTAGTCCATTTTTTCAGTTTGACGTATTTTTCACAAGATCCGGGGTCGACAAGTGTTGCGTAACTTTGCCACCGGAAGTCCCAAAGGGCTGCAATTTGTCATGGATATTCTTGGGACGACAAAAAGGGACACGTGTTTTTGCATTTCTCTCCTAGTCCATTTTTTCATTTGACGTATTTTTCACAAGATCCGGGGTCGACAAGTTTTGCGTAACTTTGCCACCGGAAGTCGCAAAGGGCTGCAGTTTGTCGTGGACATTCTTGGGACGAAAAAAAGGGACACGTGTTTTTGCATTTCTCTCCTAGTCCATTTTTTCAATTTGACGTATTTTTCACAAGATCCGGGGTCGACAAGTGTTGCGTAACTTTGCCACCGGAAGTCCCAAAGGGCTGCAATTTGTCATGGATATTCTTGGGACGACCAAAAGGGATACGTGTTCTTGCATTTCTCTCCTAGTCCATTTTTTCAGTTTGACGTATTTTTCACAAGATCCGGGGTCGACAAGTGTTGCGTAACTTTGCCACCGGAAGTCCCAAAGGGCTGCAATTTGTCATGGATATTCTTGGGACGACAAAAAGGGACACGTGTTTTTGCATTTCTCTCCTAGTCCATTTTTTCAATTTGACGTATTTTTCACAAGATCCGGGGTCGACAAGTGTTGCGTAACTTTGCCACCGGAAGTCGCAAAGGGCTGCAGTTTGTCGTGGACATTCTTGGGACGAAAAAAAGGGACACGTGTTTTTGCATTTCTCTCCTAGTCCATTTTTTCAATTTGACGTATTTTTCACAAGATCCGGGGTCGACAAGTGTTGCGTAACTTTGCCACCGGAAGTCCCAAAGGGCTGCAATTTGTCATGGATATTCTTGGGACGACCAAAAGGGATACGTGTTCTTGCATTTCTCTCCTAGTCCATTTTTTCAGTTTGACGTATTTTTCACAAGATCCGGGGTCGACAAGTGTTGCGTAACTTTGCCACCGGAAGTCCCAAAGGGCTGCAATTTGTCATGGATATTCTTGGGACGACAAAAAGGGACACGTGTTTTTGCATTTCTCTCCTAGTCCATTTTTTCAATTTGACGTATTTTTCACAAGATCCGGGGTCGACAAGTGTTGCGTAACTTTGCCACCGGAAGTCGCAAAGGGCTGCAGTTTGTCGTGGACATTCTTGGGACGAAAAAAAGGGACACGTGTTTTTGCATTTCTCTCCTAGTCCATTTTTTCAATTTGACGTATTTTTCACAAGATCCGGGGTCGACAAGTGTTGCGTAACTTTGCCACCGGAAGTCCCAAAGGGCTGCAATTTGTCATGGATATTCTTGGGACGACCAAAAGGGACACGTGTTTTTGCATTTCTCTCCTAGTCCATTTTTTCAATTTGACGTATTTTTCACAAGATCCGGGGTCGACAAGTGTTGCGTAACTTTGCCACCGGAAGTCGCAAAGGGCTGCAATTTGTCGTGGACATTCTTGGGACGAAAAAAAGGGACACGTGTTTTTGCATTTCTCTCCTAGTCCATTTTTTCAATTTGACGTATTTTTCACAAGATCCGGGGTCGACAAGTGTTGCGTAACTTTGCCACCGGAAGTCGCAAAGGGCTGCAATTTGTCGTGGACATTCTTGGGACGAAAAAAAGGGATACGTGTTTTTGCATTTCTCTCCTAGTCCATTTTTTCAGTTTGACGTATTTTTCACAAGATCCGGGGTCGACAAGTGTTGCGTAACTTTGCCACCGGAAGTCCCAAAGGGCTGCAATTTGTCATGGATATTCTTGGGACGACAAAAAGGGACACGTGTTTTTGCATTTCTCTCCTAGTCCATTTTTTCAATTTGACGTATTTTTCACAAGATCCGGGGTCGACAAGTGTTGCGTAACTTTGCCACCGGAAGTCGCAAAGGGCTGCAGTTTGTCGTGGACATTCCTGGGACGAAAAAAAGGGACACGTGTTTTTGCATTTCTCTCCTAGTCCATTTTTTCAATTTGACGTATTTTTCACAAGATCCGGGGTCGACAAGTGTTGCGTAACTTTGCCACCGGAAGTCGCAAAGGGCTGCAATTTGTCGTGGACATTCTTGGGACGAAAAAAAGGGACACGTGTTTTTGCATTTCTCTCCTAGTCCATTTTTTCAATTTGACGTATTTTTCACAAGATCCGGGGTCGACAAGTGTTGCGTAACTTTGCCACCGGAAGTCGCAAAGGGCTGCAATTTGTCGTGGACATTCTTAGGACGAAAAAAAGGGATACGTGTTTTTGCATTTCTCTCCTAGTCCATTTTTTCAATTTGACGTATTTTTCACAAGATCCGGGGTCGACAAGTGTTGCGTAACTTTGCCACCGGAAGTCGCAAAGGGCTGCAATTTGTCGTGGACATTCTTGGGACGAAAAAAAGGGACACGTGTTTTTGCATTTCTCTCCTAGTCCATTTTTTCAATTTGACGTATTTTTCACAAGATCCGGGGTCGACAAGTGTTGCGTAACTTTGCCACCGGAAGTCGCAAAGAGCTGCAATTTGTCGTGGACATTCTTGGGACGAAAAAAAGGGATACGTGTTTTTGCATTTCTCTCCTAGTCCATTTTTTCAATTTGACGTATTTTTCACAAGATCCGGGGTCGACAAGTGTTGCGTAACTTTGCCACCGGAAGTCGCAAAGGGCTGCAGTTTGTCGTGGACATTCTTGGGACGAAAAAAAGGGATACGTGTTTTTGCATTTCTCTCCTAGTCCATTTTTTCAATTTGACGTATTTTTCACAAGATTCGGGGTCGACAAGTGTGCGTAACGTTGCCACCGGAAGTCGCAAAGGCCTGCAATTTGGTATACAGATTCTTGGGACGAAAAACAGGGATACGTGTTCTTGCATTTCTCTCCTAGTCCATTTTTTCAGTTTGACGTATTTTTCACAAGATCCGGGGTCGACAAGTGTTGCGTAACTTTGCCACCGGAAGTCGCAAAGGGCTGCAGTTTGTCGTGGACATTCTTGGGACGAAAAAAAGGGATACGTGTTTTTGCATTTCTCTCCTAGTCCATTTTTTCAGTTTGACGTATTTTTCACAAGACCCGGGGTCGACAAGTGTTGCGTAACTTTGCCACCGGAAGTCCCAAAGGGCTGCAATTTGTCATCGATATTCTTGGGACGACAAAAAGGGACACGTGTTTTTGCATTTCTCTCCTAGTCCATTTTTTCAATTTGACGTATTTTTCACAAGATCCGGGGTCGACAAGTGTTGCGTAACTTTGCCACCGGAAGTCCCAAAGGGCTGCAATTTGTCGTGGACATTCTTGGGACGAAAAAAAGGGACACGTGTTTTTGCATTTCTCTCCTAGTCCATTTTTTCAATTTGACGTATTTTTCACAAGATCCGGGGTCGACAAGTGTTGCGTAACTTTGCCACCGGAAGTCGCAAAGGGCTGCAATTTGTCGTGGACATTCTTGGGACGAAAAAAAGGGATACGTGTTTTTGCATTTCTCTCCTAGTCCATTTTTTCAATTTGACGTATTTTTCACAAGATCCGGGGTCGACAAGTGTTGCGTAACTTTGCCACCGGAAGTCGCAAAGGGCTGCAATTTGTCGTGGACATTCTTGGGACGAAAAAAAGGGACACGTGTTTTTGCATTTCTCTCCTAGTCCATTTTTTCAATTTGACTTTTCACAATGTCCGGGGTCGACAACTGTTGCGTAACTTTGTCACCGGAAGTTGCAAAGGGCTGCAATTTGGTATACCGATTCTTGGGACGAAAAAAAGGGATACGTGTTTTTGCATTTCTCTCCTAGTCGATTTTTTCAATTTGACGTATTTTTCACAAGATCCGGGGTCGACAAGTGTTGCGTAACTTTGCCACCGGAAGTCGCAAAGGGCTGCAATTTGTCATGGACATTCTTGGGACGAAAAAAAGGGACACGTGTTTTTGTATTTCTCTCCTAGTCCATTTTTTCAATTTGACGAATTTTTCACAAGATCCGGGGTCGACAAATGTTACGTAACTTTGCCACCGGAAGTCGCAAAGGGCTGCAATTTGGTATACCGATTCTTGGGACGAAAAAAAGGGATACGTGTTTTTGCATTTCTCTCCTAGTCCATTTTTTCAATTTGACGAATTTTTCACAAGATCCGGGGTCGACAACTGTTGCTTAACTTTGCCACCGGAAGTCGCAAAGGGCTGCAATTTGTCGTGGACATTCTTGGGACGAAAAAAAGGGACACGTGTTTTTGCATTTCTCTCCTAGTCCATTTTTTCAATTTGACGTATTTTTCACAATATCCGGGGTCGACAACTGTTGCGTAACTTTGTCACCGGAAGTCGCAAAGGGCTGCAATTTGTCGTGGACATTCTTGGGACGAATAAAAGGGATACGTGTTTTTGCATTTCTCTCCTAGTCCATTTTTTCAATTTGACGTATTTTTCACAATGTCCGGGGTCGACAACTGTTGCGTAACTTTGTCACCGGAAGTTGCAAAGGGCTGCAATTTGGTATACCGATTCTTGGGACGAAAAAAAGGGATACGTGTTTTTGCATTTCTCTCCTAGTCGATTTTTTCAATTTGACGTATTTTTCACAAGATCCGGGGTCGACAAGTGTTGCGTAACTTTGCCACCGGAAGTCGCAAAGGGCTGCAGTTTGTCGTGGACATTCTTGGGACGAAAAAAAGGGATACGTGTTTTTGCATTTCTCTCCTAGTCCATTTTTTCAATTTGACGTATTTTTCACAAGATTCGGGGTCGACAAGTGTTGCGTAACGTTGCCACCGGAAGTCGCAAAGGCCTGCAATTTGGTATACCGATTCTTGGGACGAAAAAAAGGGATACGTGTTTTTGCATTTCTCTCCTAGTCGATTTTTTCAATTTGACGTATTTTTCACAAGATCCGGGGTCGACAAGTGTTGCGTAACTTTGCCACCGGAAGTCCCAAAGGGCTGCAATTTGTCATGGATATTCTTGGGACGACAAAAAGGGACACGTGTTTTTGCATTTCTCTCCTAGTCCATTTTTTCATTTGACGTATTTTTCACAAGATCCGGGGTCGACAAGTTTTGCGTAACTTTGCCACCGGAAGTCGCAAAGGGCTGCAGTTTGTCGTGGACATTCTTGGGACGAAAAAAAGGGACACGTGTTTTTGCATTTCTCTCCTAGTCCATTTTTTCAATTTGACGTATTTTTCACAAGATCCGGGGTCGACAAGTGTTGCGTAACTTTGCCACCGGAAGTCCCAAAGGGCTGCAATTTGTCATGGATATTCTTGGGACGACCAAAAGGGATACGTGTTCTTGCATTTCTCTCCTAGTCCATTTTTTCAGTTTGACGTATTTTTCACAAGATCCGGGGTCGACAAGTGTTGCGTAACTTTGCCACCGGAAGTCCCAAAGGGCTGCAATTTGTCATGGATATTCTTGGGACGACAAAAAGGGACACGTGTTTTTGCATTTCTCTCCTAGTCCATTTTTTCAATTTGACGTATTTTTCACAAGATCCGGGGTCGACAAGTGTTGCGTAACTTTGCCACCGGAAGTCGCAAAGGGCTGCAGTTTGTCGTGGACATTCTTGGGACGAAAAAAAGGGACACGTGTTTTTGCATTTCTCTCCTAGTCCATTTTTTCAATTTGACGTATTTTTCACAAGATCCGGGGTCGACAAGTGTTGCGTAACTTTGCCACCGGAAGTCCCAAAGGGCTGCAATTTGTCATGGATATTCTTGGGACGACCAAAAGGGATACGTGTTCTTGCATTTCTCTCCTAGTCCATTTTTTCAGTTTGACGTATTTTTCACAAGATCCGGGGTCGACAAGTGTTGCGTAACTTTGCCACCGGAAGTCCCAAAGGGCTGCAATTTGTCATGGATATTCTTGGGACGACAAAAAGGGACACGTGTTTTTGCATTTCTCTCCTAGTCCATTTTTTCAATTTGACGTATTTTTCACAAGATCCGGGGTCGACAAGTGTTGCGTAACTTTGCCACCGGAAGTCGCAAAGGGCTGCAGTTTGTCGTGGACATTCTTGGGACGAAAAAAAGGGACACGTGTTTTTGCATTTCTCTCCTAGTCCATTTTTTCAATTTGACGTATTTTTCACAAGATCCGGGGTCGACAAGTGTTGCGTAACTTTGCCACCGGAAGTCCCAAAGGGCTGCAATTTGTCATGGATATTCTTGGGACGACCAAAAGGGACACGTGTTTTTGCATTTCTCTCCTAGTCCATTTTTTCAATTTGACGTATTTTTCACAAGATCCGGGGTCGACAAGTGTTGCGTAACTTTGCCACCGGAAGTCGCAAAGGGCTGCAATTTGTCGTGGACATTCTTGGGACGAAAAAAAGGGACACGTGTTTTTGCATTTCTCTCCTAGTCCATTTTTTCAATTTGACGTATTTTTCACAAGATCCGGGGTCGACAAGTGTTGCGTAACTTTGCCACCGGAAGTCGCAAAGGGCTGCAATTTGTCGTGGACATTCTTGGGACGAAAAAAAGGGATACGTGTTTTTGCATTTCTCTCCTAGTCCATTTTTTCAGTTTGACGTATTTTTCACAAGATCCGGGGTCGACAAGTGTTGCGTAACTTTGCCACCGGAAGTCCCAAAGGGCTGCAATTTGTCATGGATATTCTTGGGACGACAAAAAGGGACACGTGTTTTTGCATTTCTCTCCTAGTCCATTTTTTCAATTTGACGTATTTTTCACAAGATCCGGGGTCGACAAGTGTTGCGTAACTTTGCCACCGGAAGTCGCAAAGGGCTGCAGTTTGTCGTGGACATTCCTGGGACGAAAAAAAGGGACACGTGTTTTTGCATTTCTCTCCTAGTCCATTTTTTCAATTTGACGTATTTTTCACAAGATCCGGGGTCGACAAGTGTTGCGTAACTTTGCCACCGGAAGTCGCAAAGGGCTGCAATTTGTCGTGGACATTCTTGGGACGAAAAAAAGGGACACGTGTTTTTGCATTTCTCTCCTAGTCCATTTTTTCAATTTGACGTATTTTTCACAAGATCCGGGGTCGACAAGTGTTGCGTAACTTTGCCACCGGAAGTCGCAAAGGGCTGCAATTTGTCGTGGACATTCTTGGGACGAAAAAAAGGGACATGTGTTTTTGCATTTCTCTCCTAGTCCATTTTTTCAATTTGACGTATTTTTCACAAGATCCGGGGTCGACAAGTGTTGCGTAACTTTGCCACCGGAAGTCGCAAAGAGCTGCAATTTGTCGTGGACATTCTTGGGACGAAAAAAAGGGATACGTGTTTTTGCATTTCTCTCCTAGTCCATTTTTTCAATTTGACGTATTTTTCACAAGATCCGGGGTCGACAAGTGTTGCGTAACTTTGCCACCGGAAGTCGCAAAGGGCTGCAGTTTGTCGTGGACATTCTTGGGACGAAAAAAAGGGATACGTGTTTTTGCATTTCTCTCCTAGTCCATTTTTTCAATTTGACGTATTTTTCACAAGATTCGGGGTCGACAAGTGTGCGTAACGTTGCCACCGGAAGTCGCAAAGGCCTGCAATTTGGTATACAGATTCTTGGGACGAAAAACAGGGATACGTGTTCTTGCATTTCTCTCCTAGTCCATTTTTTCAGTTTGACGTATTTTTCACAAGATCCGGGGTCGACAAGTGTTGCGTAACTTTGCCACCGGAAGTCGCAAAGGGCTGCAGTTTGTCGTGGACATTCTTGGGACGAAAAAAAGGGATACGTGTTTTTGCATTTCTCTCCTAGTCCATTTTTTCAGTTTGACGTATTTTTCACAAGACCCGGGGTCGACAAGTGTTGCGTAACTTTGCCACCGGAAGTCCCAAAGGGCTGCAATTTGTCATCGATATTCTTGGGACGACAAAAAGGGACACGTGTTTTTGCATTTCTCTCCTAGTCCATTTTTTCAATTTGACGTATTTTTCACAAGATCCGGGGTCGACAAGTGTTGCGTAACTTTGCCACCGGAAGTCCCAAAGGGCTGCAATTTGTCGTGGACATTCTTGGGACGAAAAAAAGGGACACGTGTTTTTGCATTTCTCTCCTAGTCCATTTTTTCAATTTGACGTATTTTTCACAAGATCCGGGGTCGACAAGTGTTGCGTAACTTTGCCACCGGAAGTCGCAAAGGGCTGCAATTTGTCGTGGACATTCTTGGGACGAAAAAAAGGGACACGTGTTTTTGCATTTCTCTCCTAGTCCATTTTTTCAATTTGACGTATTTTTCACAAGATCCGGGGTCGACAAGTGTTGCGTAACTTTGCCACCGGAAGTCGCAAAGGGCTGCAATTTGTCGTGGACATTCTTAGGACGAAAAAAAGGGATACGTGTTTTTGCATTTCTCTCCTAGTCCATTTTTTCAGTTTGACGTATTTTTCACAAGATCCGGGGTCGACAAGTGTTGCGTAACTTTGCCACCGGAAGTCGCAAAGGGCTGCAATTTGTCGTGGACATTCTTGGGACGAAAAAAAGGGACACGTGTTTTTGCATTTCTCTCCTAGTCCATTTTTTCAATTTGACGTATTTTTCACAAGATCCGGGGTCGACAAGTGTTGCGTAACTTTGCCACCGGAAGTCGCAAAGGGCTGCAATTTGTCGTGGACATTCTTGGGACGAAAAAAAGGGATACGTGTTTTTGCATTTCTCTCCTAGTCCATTTTTTCAATTTGACGTATTTTTCACAAGATCCGGGGTCGACAAGTGTTGCGTAACTTTGTCACCGGAAGTTGCAAAGGGCTGCAATTTGGTATACCGATTCTTGGGACGAAAAAAAGGGATACGTGTTTTTGCATTTCTCTCCTAGTCGATTTTTTCAATTTGACGTATTTTTCACAAGATCCGGGGTCGACAAGTGTTGCGTAACTTTGCCACCGGAAGTCGCAAAGGGCTGCAGTTTGTCGTGGACATTCTTGGGACGAAAAAAAGGGATACGTGTTTTTGCATTTCTCTCCTAGTCCATTTTTTCAATTTGACGTATTTTTCACAAGATTCGGGGTCGACAAGTGTTGCGTAACGTTGCCACCGGAAGTCGCAAAGGCCTGCAATTTGGTATACAGATTCTTGGGACGAAAAACAGGGATACGTGTTCTTGCATTTCTCTCCTAGTCCATTTTTTCAGTTTGACGTATTTTTCACAAGATCCGGGGTCGACAAGTGTTGCGTAACTTTGCCACCGGAAGTCGCAAAGGGCTGCAGTTTGTCGTGGACATTCTTGGGACGAAAAAAAGGGATACGTGTTTTTGCATTTCTCTCCTAGTCCATTTTTTCAGTTTGACGTATTTTTCACAAGATCCGGGGTCGACAAGTGTTGCGTAACTTTGCCACCGGAAGTCCCAAAGGGCTGCAATTTGTCATGGATATTCTTGGGACGACAAAAAGGGACACGTGTTTTTGCATTTCTCTCCTAGTCCATTTTTTCAATTTGACGTATTTTTCACAAGATCCGGGGTCGACAAGTTTTGCGTAACTTTGCCACCGGAAGTCGCAAAGGGCTGCAGTTTGTCGTGGACATTCTTGGGACGAAAAAAAGGGACACGTGTTTTTGCATTTCTCTCCTAGTCCATTTTTTCAATTTGACGTATTTTTCACAAGATCCGGGGTCGACAAGTGTTGCGTAACTTTGCCACCGGAAGTCCCAAAGGGCTGCAATTTGTCGTGGACATTCTTGGGACGAAAAAAAGGGACACGTGTTTTTGCATTTCTCTCCTAGTCCATTTTTTCAATTTGACGTATTTTTCACAAGATCCGGGGTCGACAAGTGTTGCGTAACTTTGCCACCGGAAGTCGCAAAGGGCTGCAATTTGTCGTGGACATTCTTGGGACGAAAAAAAGGGACACGTGTTTTTGCATTTCTCTCCTAGTCCATTTTTTCAATTTGACGTATTTTTCACAATGTCCGGGGTCGACAACTGTTGCGTAACTTTGTCACCGGAAGTTGCAAAGGGCTGCAATTTGGTATACCGATTCTTGGGACGAAAAAAAGGGATACGTGTTTTTGCATTTCTCTCCTAGTCGATTTTTTCAATTTGACGTATTTTTCACAAGATCCGGGGTCGACAAGTGTTGCGTAACTTTGCCACCGGAAGTCGCAAAGGGCTGCAGTTTGTCGTGGACATTCTTGGGACGAAAAAAAGGGATACGTGTTTTTGCATTTCTCTCCTAGTCCATTTTTTCAATTTGACGTATTTTTCACAAGATTCGGGGTCGACAAGTGTTGCGTAACGTTGCCACCGGAAGTCGCAAAGGCCTGCAATTTGGTATACAGATTCTTGGGACGAAAAACAGGGATACGTGTTCTTGCATTTCTCTCCTAGTCCATTTTTTCAGTTTGACGTATTTTTCACAAGATCCGGGGTCGACAAGTGTTGCGTAACTTTGCCACCGGAAGTCGCAAAGGGCTGCAGTTTGTCGTGGACATTCTTGGGACGAAAAAAAGGGATACGTGTTTTTGCATTTCTCTCCTAGTCCATTTTTTCAGTTTGACGTATTTTTCACAAGATCCGGGGTCGACAAGTGTTGCGTAACTTTGCCACCGGAAGTCCCAAAGGGCTGCAATTTGTCATGGATATTCTTGGGACGACAAAAAGGGACACGTGTTTTTGCATTTCTCTCCTAGTCCATTTTTTCATTTGACGTATTTTTCACAAGATCCGGGGTCGACAAGTTTTGCGTAACTTTGCCACCGGAAGTCCCAAAGGGCTGCAATTTGTCATGGATATTCTTGGGACGACAAAAAGGGACACGTGTTTTTGCATTTCTCTCCTAGTCCATTTTTTCAATTTGACGTATTTTTCACAAGATCCGGGGTCGACAAGTGTTGCGTAACTTTGCCACCGGAAGTCGCAAAGGGCTGCAGTTTGTCGTGGACATTCTTGGGACGAAAAAAAGGGACACGTGTTTTTGCATTTCTCTCCTAGTCCATTTTTTCAATTTGACGTATTTTTCACAAGATTCGGGGTCGACAAGTGTTGCGTAACGTTGCCACCGGAAGTCGCAAAGGCCTGCAATTTGGTATACAGATTCTTGGGACGAAAAACAGGGATACGTGTTCTTGCATTTCTCTCCTAGTCCATTTTTTCAGTTTGACGTATTTTTCACAAGATCCGGGGTCGACAAGTGTTGCGTAACTTTGCCACCGGAAGTCGCAAAGGGCTGCAGTTTGTCGTGGACATTCTTGGGACGAAAAAAAGGGATACGTGTTTTTGCATTTCTCTCCTAGTCCATTTTTTCAATTTGACGTATTTTTCACAAGATTCGGGGTCGACAAGTGTGCGTAACGTTGCCACCGGAAGTCGCAAAGGCCTGCAATTTGGTATACAGATTCTTGGGACGAAAAACAGGGATACGTGTTCTTGCATTTCTCTCCTAGTCCATTTTTTCAGTTTGACGTATTTTTCACAAGATCCGGGGTCGACAAGTGTTGCGTAACTTTGCCACCGGAAGTCGCAAAGGGCTGCAGTTTGTCGTGGACATTCTTGGGACGAAAAAAAGGGATACGTGTTTTTGCATTTCTCTCCTAGTCCATTTTTTCAGTTTGACGTATTTTTCACAAGGGCATTAGGGCAAAATAACTCGGCCAAAACGACTCAAACAACAACACCTCCGAACAAAACAACTCCGGCCAAAACAACTCGGTACAAAAATAACTCCAGCCAAATAGCAAGCAAAAATACCTCCGGACAAAACAACTCCGGCCAAAACAACTCGGTACAAAAATAACTGACTAACTAATAACTGACTAACTAACAACTGACTAACTAATAACTGACTAACTAATAACTAACTAACTAATAACTAACCTAACCTAACCTAACCTAACCCCCCTCGGCGCTTCGCCCCAGGACCCCGTTCCGCAACATCTGACTATCCCAACAAATGACCGGAGTTATTTTTATACCGAGTTATTTCGACCCGAGTTGTTTTCATCGGAGTTATTTTTGTACCGAGTTGTTTTAGTCAGAGTTGTTGTGATCGAGTTGTTTTGACAGGAGTTATTAAAAACCGAGTTATTATGGACGGGTCCCTTTCACAAGACCCGGGGTCGACAAGTGTTGCGTAACTTTGCCACCGGAAGTCCCAAAGGGCTGCAATTTGTCATCGATATTCTTGGGACGACAAAAAGGGACACGTGTTTTTGCATTTCTCTCCTAGTCCATTTTTTCAATTTGACGTATTTTTCACAAGATCCGGGGTCGACAAGTGTTGCGTAACTTTGCCACCGGAAGTCCCAAAGGGCTGCAATTTGTCGTGGACATTCTTGGGACGAAAAAAAGGGACACGTGTTTTTGCATTTCTCTCCTAGTCCATTTTTTCAATTTGACGTATTTTTCACAAGATCCGGGGTCGACAAGTGTTGCGTAACTTTGCCACCGGAAGTCGCAAAGGGCTGCAATTTGTCGTGGACATTCTTGGGACGAAAAAAAGGGACACGTGTTTTTGCATTTCTCTCCTAGTCCATTTTTTCAATTTGACGTATTTTTCACAAGATCCGGGGTCGACAAGTGTTGCGTAACTTTGCCACCGGAAGTCGCAAAGGGCTGCAATTTGTCGTGGACATTCTTAGGACGAAAAAAAGGGATACGTGTTTTTGCATTTCTCTCCTAGTCCATTTTTTCAGTTTGACGTATTTTTCACAAGATCCGGGGTCGACAAGTGTTGCGTAACTTTGCCACCGGAAGTCGCAAAGGGCTGCAATTTGTCGTGGACATTCTTGGGACGAAAAAAAGGGACACGTGTTTTTGCATTTCTCTCCTAGTCCATTTTTTCAATTTGACGTATTTTTCACAAGATCCGGGGTCGACAAGTGTTGCGTAACTTTGCCACCGGAAGTCGCAAAGGGCTGCAATTTGTCGTGGACATTCTTGGGACGAAAAAAAGGGATACGTGTTTTTGCATTTCTCTCCTAGTCCATTTTTTCAATTTGACGTATTTTTCACAAGATCCGGGGTCGACAAGTGTTGCGTAACTTTGTCACCGGAAGTTGCAAAGGGCTGCAATTTGGTATACCGATTCTTGGGACGAAAAAAAGGGATACGTGTTTTTGCATTTCTCTCCTAGTCGATTTTTTCAATTTGACGTATTTTTCACAAGATCCGGGGTCGACAAGTGTTGCGTAACTTTGCCACCGGAAGTCGCAAAGGGCTGCAGTTTGTCGTGGACATTCTTGGGACGAAAAAAAGGGATACGTGTTTTTGCATTTCTCTCCTAGTCCATTTTTTCAATTTGACGTATTTTTCACAAGATTCGGGGTCGACAAGTGTTGCGTAACGTTGCCACCGGAAGTCGCAAAGGCCTGCAATTTGGTATACAGATTCTTGGGACGAAAAACAGGGATACGTGTTCTTGCATTTCTCTCCTAGTCCATTTTTTCAGTTTGACGTATTTTTCACAAGATCCGGGGTCGACAAGTGTTGCGTAACTTTGCCACCGGAAGTCGCAAAGGGCTGCAGTTTGTCGTGGACATTCTTGGGACGAAAAAAAGGGATACGTGTTTTTGCATTTCTCTCCTAGTCCATTTTTTCAGTTTGACGTATTTTTCACAAGATCCGGGGTCGACAAGTGTTGCGTAACTTTGCCACCGGAAGTCCCAAAGGGCTGCAATTTGTCATGGATATTCTTGGGACGACAAAAAGGGACACGTGTTTTTGCATTTCTCTCCTAGTCCATTTTTTCAATTTGACGTATTTTTCACAAGATCCGGGGTCGACAAGTTTTGCGTAACTTTGCCACCGGAAGTCGCAAAGGGCTGCAGTTTGTCGTGGACATTCTTGGGACGAAAAAAAGGGACACGTGTTTTTGCATTTCTCTCCTAGTCCATTTTTTCAATTTGACGTATTTTTCACAAGATCCGGGGTCGACAAGTGTTGCGTAACTTTGCCACCGGAAGTCCCAAAGGGCTGCAATTTGTCGTGGACATTCTTGGGACGAAAAAAAGGGACACGTGTTTTTGCATTTCTCTCCTAGTCCATTTTTTCAATTTGACGTATTTTTCACAAGATCCGGGGTCGACAAGTGTTGCGTAACTTTGCCACCGGAAGTCGCAAAGGGCTGCAATTTGTCGTGGACATTCTTGGGACGAAAAAAAGGGACACGTGTTTTTGCATTTCTCTCCTAGTCCATTTTTTCAATTTGACGTATTTTTCACAATGTCCGGGGTCGACAACTGTTGCGTAACTTTGTCACCGGAAGTTGCAAAGGGCTGCAATTTGGTATACCGATTCTTGGGACGAAAAAAAGGGATACGTGTTTTTGCATTTCTCTCCTAGTCGATTTTTTCAATTTGACGTATTTTTCACAAGATCCGGGGTCGACAAGTGTTGCGTAACTTTGCCACCGGAAGTCGCAAAGGGCTGCAGTTTGTCGTGGACATTCTTGGGACGAAAAAAAGGGATACGTGTTTTTGCATTTCTCTCCTAGTCCATTTTTTCAATTTGACGTATTTTTCACAAGATTCGGGGTCGACAAGTGTTGCGTAACGTTGCCACCGGAAGTCGCAAAGGCCTGCAATTTGGTATACAGATTCTTGGGACGAAAAACAGGGATACGTGTTCTTGCATTTCTCTCCTAGTCCATTTTTTCAGTTTGACGTATTTTTCACAAGATCCGGGGTCGACAAGTGTTGCGTAACTTTGCCACCGGAAGTCGCAAAGGGCTGCAGTTTGTCGTGGACATTCTTGGGACGAAAAAAAGGGATACGTGTTTTTGCATTTCTCTCCTAGTCCATTTTTTCAGTTTGACGTATTTTTCACAAGATCCGGGGTCGACAAGTGTTGCGTAACTTTGCCACCGGAAGTCCCAAAGGGCTGCAATTTGTCATGGATATTCTTGGGACGACAAAAAGGGACACGTGTTTTTGCATTTCTCTCCTAGTCCATTTTTTCATTTGACGTATTTTTCACAAGATCCGGGGTCGACAAGTTTTGCGTAACTTTGCCACCGGAAGTCCCAAAGGGCTGCAATTTGTCATGGATATTCTTGGGACGACAAAAAGGGACACGTGTTTTTGCATTTCTCTCCTAGTCCATTTTTTCAATTTGACGTATTTTTCACAAGATCCGGGGTCGACAAGTGTTGCGTAACTTTGCCACCGGAAGTCGCAAAGGGCTGCAGTTTGTCGTGGACATTCTTGGGACGAAAAAAAGGGACACGTGTTTTTGCATTTCTCTCCTAGTCCATTTTTTCAATTTGACGTATTTTTCACAAGATTCGGGGTCGACAAGTGTTGCGTAACGTTGCCACCGGAAGTCGCAAAGGCCTGCAATTTGGTATACAGATTCTTGGGACGAAAAACAGGGATACGTGTTCTTGCATTTCTCTCCTAGTCCATTTTTTCAGTTTGACGTATTTTTCACAAGATCCGGGGTCGACAAGTGTTGCGTAACTTTGCCACCGGAAGTCGCAAAGGGCTGCAGTTTGTCGTGGACATTCTTGGGACGAAAAAAAGGGATACGTGTTTTTGCATTTCTCTCCTAGTCCATTTTTTCAGTTTGACGTATTTTTCACAAGATCCGGGGTCGACAAGTGTTGCGTAACTTTGCCACCGGAAGTCCCAAAGGGCTGCAATTTGTCATGGATATTCTTGGGACGACAAAAAGGGACACGTGTTTTTGCATTTCTCTCCTAGTCCATTTTTTCATTTGACGTATTTTTCACAAGATCCGGGGTCGACAAGTTTTGCGTAACTTTGCCACCGGAAGTCGCAAAGGGCTGCAGTTTGTCGTGGACATTCTTGGGACGAAAAAAAGGGACACGTGTTTTTGCATTTCTCTCCTAGTCCATTTTTTCAATTTGACGTATTTTTCACAAGATCCGGGGTCGACAAGTGTTGCGTAACTTTGCCACCGGAAGTCGCAAAGGGCTGCAATTTGTCGTGGACATTCTTAGGACGAAAAAAAGGGATACGTGTTTTTGCATTTCTCTCCTAGTCCATTTTTTCAGTTTGACGTATTTTTCACAAGATCCGGGGTCGACAAGTGTTGCGTAACTTTGCCACCGGAAGTCGCAAAGGGCTGCAATTTGTCGTGGACATTCTTGGGACGAAAAAAAGGGACACGTGTTTTTGCATTTCTCTCCTAGTCCATTTTTTCAATTTGACGTATTTTTCACAAGATCCGGGGTCGACAAGTGTTGCGTAACTTTGCCACCGGAAGTCGCAAAGGGCTGCAATTTGTCGTGGACATTCTTGGGACGAAAAAAAGGGATACGTGTTTTTGCATTTCTCTCCTAGTCCATTTTTTCAATTTGACGTATTTTTCACAAGATCCGGGGTCGACAAGTGTTGCGTAACTTTGTCACCGGAAGTTGCAAAGGGCTGCAATTTGGTATACCGATTCTTGGGACGAAAAAAAGGGATACGTGTTTTTGCATTTCTCTCCTAGTCGATTTTTTCAATTTGACGTATTTTTCACAAGATCCGGGGTCGACAAGTGTTGCGTAACTTTGCCACCGGAAGTCGCAAAGGGCTGCAGTTTGTCGTGGACATTCTTGGGACGAAAAAAAGGGATACGTGTTTTTGCATTTCTCTCCTAGTCCATTTTTTCAATTTGACGTATTTTTCACAAGATTCGGGGTCGACAAGTGTTGCGTAACGTTGCCACCGGAAGTCGCAAAGGCCTGCAATTTGGTATACAGATTCTTGGGACGAAAAACAGGGATACGTGTTCTTGCATTTCTCTCCTAGTCCATTTTTTCAGTTTGACGTATTTTTCACAAGATCCGGGGTCGACAAGTGTTGCGTAACTTTGCCACCGGAAGTCGCAAAGGGCTGCAGTTTGTCGTGGACATTCTTGGGACGAAAAAAAGGGATACGTGTTTTTGCATTTCTCTCCTAGTCCATTTTTTCAGTTTGACGTATTTTTCACAAGATCCGGGGTCGACAAGTGTTGCGTAACTTTGCCACCGGAAGTCCCAAAGGGCTGCAATTTGTCATGGATATTCTTGGGACGACAAAAAGGGACACGTGTTTTTGCATTTCTCTCCTAGTCCATTTTTTCATTTGACGTATTTTTCACAAGATCCGGGGTCGACAAGTTTTGCGTAACTTTGCCACCGGAAGTCGCAAAGGGCTGCAGTTTGTCGTGGACATTCTTGGGACGAAAAAAAGGGACACGTGTTTTTGCATTTCTCTCCTAGTCCATTTTTTCAATTTGACGTATTTTTCACAAGATCCGGGGTCGACAAGTGTTGCGTAACTTTGCCACCGGAAGTCGCAAAGGGCTGCAATTTGTCGTGGACATTCTTAGGACGAAAAAAAGGGATACGTGTTTTTGCATTTCTCTCCTAGTCCATTTTTTCAGTTTGACGTATTTTTCACAAGATCCGGGGTCGACAAGTGTTGCGTAACTTTGCCACCGGAAGTCGCAAAGGGCTGCAATTTGTCGTGGACATTCTTGGGACGAAAAAAAGGGACACGTGTTTTTGCATTTCTCTCCTAGTCCATTTTTTCAATTTGACGTATTTTTCACAAGATCCGGGGTCGACAAGTGTTGCGTAACTTTGCCACCGGAAGTCGCAAAGGGCTGCAATTTGTCGTGGACATTCTTGGGACGAAAAAAAGGGATACGTGTTTTTGCATTTCTCTCCTAGTCCATTTTTTCAATTTGACGTATTTTTCACAAGATCCGGGGTCGACAAGTGTTGCGTAACTTTGTCACCGGAAGTTGCAAAGGGCTGCAATTTGGTATACCGATTCTTGGGACGAAAAAAAGGGATACGTGTTTTTGCATTTCTCTCCTAGTCGATTTTTTCAATTTGACGTATTTTTCACAAGATCCGGGGTCGACAAGTGTTGCGTAACTTTGCCACCGGAAGTCGCAAAGGGCTGCAGTTTGTCGTGGACATTCTTGGGACGAAAAAAAGGGATACGTGTTTTTGCATTTCTCTCCTAGTCCATTTTTTCAATTTGACGTATTTTTCACAAGATTCGGGGTCGACAAGTGTTGCGTAACGTTGCCACCGGAAGTCGCAAAGGCCTGCAATTTGGTATACAGATTCTTGGGACGAAAAACAGGGATACGTGTTCTTGCATTTCTCTCCTAGTCCATTTTTTCAGTTTGACGTATTTTTCACAAGATCCGGGGTCGACAAGTGTTGCGTAACTTTGCCACCGGAAGTCGCAAAGGGCTGCAGTTTGTCGTGGACATTCTTGGGACGAAAAAAAGGGATACGTGTTTTTGCATTTCTCTCCTAGTCCATTTTTTCAGTTTGACGTATTTTTCACAAGATCCGGGGTCGACAAGTGTTGCGTAACTTTGCCACCGGAAGTCCCAAAGGGCTGCAATTTGTCATGGATATTCTTGGGACGACAAAAAGGGACACGTGTTTTTGCATTTCTCTCCTAGTAAATTTTTTCAATTTGACGTATTTTTCACAAGATCCGGGGTCGACAAGTTTTGCGTAACTTTGCCACCGGAAGTCGCAAAGGGCTGCAGTTTGTCGTGGACATTCTTGGGACGAAAAAAAGGGACACGTGTTTTTGCATTTCTCTCCTAGTCCATTTTTTCAATTTGACGTATTTTTCACAAGATCCGGGGTCGACAAGTGTTGCGTAACTTTGCCACCGGAAGTCCCAAAGGGCTGCAATTTGTCGTGGACATTCTTGGGACGAAAAAAAGGGACACGTGTTTTTGCATTTCTCTCCTAGTCCATTTTTTCAATTTGACGTATTTTTCACAAGATCCGGGGTCGACAAGTGTTGCGTAACTTTGCCACCGGAAGTCGCAAAGGGCTGCAATTTGTCGTGGACATTCTTGGGACGAAAAAAAGGGATACGTGTTTTTGCATTTCTCTCCTAGTCCATTTTTTCAATTTGACGTATTTTTCACAAGATCCGGGGTCGACAAGTGTTGCGTAACTTTGCCACCGTAAGTCGCAAAGGGCTGCAATTTGTCGTGGACATTCTTGGGACGAAAAAAAGGGACACGTGTTTTTGCATTTCTCTCCTAGTCCATTTTTTCAATTTGACGTATTTTTCACAATGTCCGGGGTCGACAACTGTTGCGTAACTTTGTCACCGGAAGTTGCAAAGGGCTGCAATTTGGTATACCGATTCTTGGGACGAAAAAAAGGGATACGTGTTTTTGCATTTCTCTCCTAGTCGATTTTTTCAATTTGACGTATTTTTCACAAGATCCGGGGTCGACAAGTGTTGCGTAACTTTGCCACCGGAAGTCGCAAAGGGCTGCAGTTTGTCGTGGACATTCTTGGGACGAAAAAAAGGGATACGTGTTTTTGCATTTCTCTCCTAGTCCATTTTTTCAATTTGACGTATTTTTCACAAGATTCGGGGTCGACAAGTGTTGCGTAACGTTGCCACCGGAAGTCGCAAAGGCCTGCAATTTGGTATACAGATTCTTGGGACGAAAAACAGGGATACGTGTTCTTGCATTTCTCTCCTAGTCCATTTTTTCAGTTTGACGTATTTTTCACAAGATCCGGGGTCGACAAGTGTTGCGTAACTTTGCCACCGGAAGTCGCAAAGGGCTGCAGTTTGTCGTGGACATTCTTGGGACGAAAAAAAGGGATACGTGTTTTTGCATTTCTCTCCTAGTCCATTTTTTCAGTTTGACGTATTTTTCACAAGATCCGGGGTCGACAAGTGTTGCGTAACTTTGCCACCGGAAGTCCCAAAGGGCTGCAATTTGTCATGGATATTCTTGGGACGACAAAAAGGGACACGTGTTTTTGCATTTCTCTCCTAGTCCATTTTTTCATTTGACGTATTTTTCACAAGATCCGGGGTCGACAAGTTTTGCGTAACTTTGCCACCGGAAGTCCCAAAGGGCTGCAATTTGTCATGGATATTCTTGGGACGACAAAAAGGGACACGTGTTTTTGCATTTCTCTCCTAGTCCATTTTTTCAATTTGACGTATTTTTCACAAGATCCGGGGTCGACAAGTGTTGCGTAACTTTGCCACCGGAAGTCGCAAAGGGCTGCAGTTTGTCGTGGACATTCTTGGGACGAAAAAAAGGGACACGTGTTTTTGCATTTCTCTCCTAGTCCATTTTTTCAATTTGACGTATTTTTCACAAGATTCGGGGTCGACAAGTGTTGCGTAACGTTGCCACCGGAAGTCGCAAAGGCCTGCAATTTGGTATACAGATTCTTGGGACGAAAAACAGGGATACGTGTTCTTGCATTTCTCTCCTAGTCCATTTTTTCAGTTTGACGTATTTTTCACAAGATCCGGGGTCGACAAGTGTTGCGTAACTTTGCCACCGGAAGTCGCAAAGGGCTGCAGTTTGTCGTGGACATTCTTGGGACGAAAAAAAGGGATACGTGTTTTTGCATTTCTCTCCTAGTCCATTTTTTCAGTTTGACGTATTTTTCACAAGATCCGGGGTCGACAAGTGTTGCGTAACTTTGCCACCGGAAGTCCCAAAGGGCTGCAATTTGTCATGGATATTCTTGGGACGACAAAAAGGGACACGTGTTTTTGCATTTCTCTCCTAGTCCATTTTTTCATTTGACGTATTTTTCACAAGATCCGGGGTCGACAAGTTTTGCGTAACTTTGCCACCGGAAGTCGCAAAGGGCTGCAGTTTGTCGTGGACATTCTTGGGACGAAAAAAAGGGACACGTGTTTTTGCATTTCTCTCCTAGTCCATTTTTTCAATTTGACGTATTTTTCACAAGATCCGGGGTCGACAAGTGTTGCGTAACGTTGCCACCGGAAGTCGCAAAGGCCTGCAATTTGGTATACAGATTCTTGGGACGAAAAACAGGGATACGTGTTCTTGCATTTCTCTCCTAGTCCATTTTTTCAGTTTGACGTATTTTTCACAAGATCCGGGGTCGACAAGTGTTGCGTAACTTTGCCACCGGAAGTCGCAAAGGGCTGCAGTTTGTCGTGGACATTCTTGGGACGAAAAAAAGGGACACGTGTTTTTGCATTTCTCTCCTAGTCCATTTTTTCAATTTGACGTATTTTTCACAAGATTCGGGGTCGACAAGTGTTGCGTAACGTTGCCACCGGAAGTCGCAAAGGCCTGCAATTTGGTATACAGATTCTTGGGACGAAAAACAGGGATACGTGTTCTTGCATTTCTCTCCTAGTCCATTTTTTCAGTTTGACGTATTTTTCACAAGATCCGGGGTCGACAAGTGTTGCGTAACTTTGCCACCGGAAGTCGCAAAGGGCTGCAGTTTGTCGTGGACATTCTTGGGACGAAAAAAAGGGATACGTGTTTTTGCATTTCTCTCCTAGTCCATTTTTTCAGTTTGACGTATTTTTCACAAGATCCGGGGTCGACAAGTGTTGCGTAACTTTGCCACCGGAAGTCCCAAAGGGCTGCAATTTGTCATGGATATTCTTGGGACGACAAAAAGGGACACGTGTTTTTGCATTTCTCTCCTAGTCCATTTTTTCATTTGACGTATTTTTCACAAGATCCGGGGTCGACAAGTTTTGCGTAACTTTGCCACCGGAAGTCGCAAAGGGCTGCAGTTTGTCGTGGACATTCTTGGGACGAAAAAAAGGGACACGTGTTTTTGCATTTCTCTCCTAGTCCATTTTTTCAATTTGACGTATTTTTCACAAGATCCGGGGTCGACAAGTGTTGCGTAACGTTGCCACCGGAAGTCGCAAAGGCCTGCAATTTGGTATACAGATTCTTGGGACGAAAAACAGGGATACGTGTTCTTGCATTTCTCTCCTAGTCCATTTTTTCAGTTTGACGTATTTTTCACAAGATCCGGGGTCGACAAGTGTTGCGTAACTTTGCCACCGGAAGTCGCAAAGGGCTGCAGTTTGTCGTGGACATTCTTGGGACGAAAAAAAGGGATACGTGTTTTTGCATTTCTCTCCTAGTCCATTTTTTCAGTTTGACGTATTTTTCACAAGATCCGGGGTCGACAAGTGTTGCGTAACTTTGCCACCGGAAGTCCCAAAGGGCTGCAATTTGTCATGGATATTCTTGGGACGACAAAAAGGGACACGTGTTTTTGCATTTCTCTCCTAGTCCATTTTTTCATTTGACGTATTTTTCACAAGATCCGGGGTCGACAAGTTTTGCGTAACTTTGCCACCGGAAGTCGCAAAGGGCTGCAGTTTGTCGTGGACATTCTTGGGACGAAAAAAAGGGACACGTGTTTTTGCATTTCTCTCCTAGTCCATTTTTTCAATTTGACGTATTTTTCACAAGATCCGGGGTCGACAAGTGTTGCGTAACTTTGCCACCGGAAGTCCCAAAGGGCTGCAATTTGTCGTGGACATTCTTGGGACGAAAAAAAGGGATACGTGTTTTTGCATTTCTCTCCTAGTCCATTTTTTCAATTTGACGTATTTTTCACAAGATCCGGGGTCGACAAGTGTTGCGTAACTTTGCCACCGGAAGTCGCAAAGGGCTGCAATTTGTCGTGGACATTCTTGGGACGAAAAAAAGGGATACGTGTTTTTGCATTTCTCTCCTAGTCCATTTTTTCAGTTTGACGTATTTTTCACAAGATCCGGGGTCGACAAGTGTTGCGTAACTTTGCCACCGGAAGTCCCAAAGGGCTGCAATTTGTCATGGATATTCTTGGGACGACAAAAAGGGACACGTGTTTTTGCATTTCTCTCCTAGTCCATTTTTTCAATTTGACGTATTTTTCACAAGATCCGGGGTCGACAAGTGTTGCGTAACTTTGCCACCGGAAGTCGCAAAGGGCTGCAGTTTGTCGTGGACATTCTTGGGACGAAAAAAAGGGACACGTGTTTTTGCATTTCTCTCCTAGTCCATTTTTTCAATTTGACGTATTTTTCACAAGATCCGGGGTCGACAAGTGTTGCGTAACTTTGCCACCGGAAGTCCCAAAGGGCTGCAATTTGTCATGGATATTCTTGGGACGACAAAAAGGGACACGTGTTTTTGCATTTCTCTCCTAGTCCATTTTTTCAATTTGACGTATTTTTCACAAGATCCGGGGTCGACAAGTGTTGCGTAACTTTGCCACCGGAAGTCGCAAAGGGCTGCAATTTGTCGTGGACATTCTTGGGACGAAAAAAAGGGACACGTGTTTTTGCATTTCTCTCCTAGTCCATTTTTTCAATTTGACGTATTTTTCACAAGATCCGGGGTCGACAAGTGTTGCGTAACTTTGCCACCGGAAGTCGCAAAGGGCTGCAATTTGTCGTGGACATTCTTGGGACGAAAAAAAGGGATATGTGTTTTTGCATTTCTCTCCTAGTCCATTTTTTCAATTTGACGTATTTTTCACAAGATCCGGGGTCGACAAGTGTTGCGTAACTTTGCCACCGGAAGTCGTAAAGGGCTGCAATTTGTCGTGGACATTCTTGGGACGAAAAAAAGGGACACGTGTTTTTGCATTTCTCTCCTAGTCCATTTTTTCAATTTGACGTATTTTTCACAAGATCCGGGGTCGACAAGTGTTGCGTAACTTTGCCACCGGAAGTCGCAAAGGGCTGCAATTTGTCGTGGCCATTCTTGGGACGAAAAAAAGGGATACGTGTTTTTGCATTTCTCTCCTAGTCCATTTTTTCAATTTGACGTATTTTTCACAAGATCCGGGGTCGACAAGTGTTGCGTAACTTTGCCACCGGAAGTCGCAAAGGGCTGCAATTTGTCGTGGACATTCTTGGGACGAAAAAAAGGGACATGTGTTTTTGCATTTCTCACCTAGTCCATTTTTTCAATTTGACGTATTTTTCACAATGTCCGGGGTCGACAACTGTTGCGTAACTTTGTCACCGGAAGTTGCAAAGGGCTGCAATTTGGTATACCGATTCTTGGGACGAAAAAAAGGGATACGTATTTTTGCATTTCTCTCCTAGTCGATTTTTTCAATTTGACGTATTTTTCACAAGATCCGGGGTCGACAAGTGTTGCGTAACTTTGCCACCGGAAGTCGCAAAGGGCTGCAGTTTGTCGTGGACATTCTTGGGACGAAAAAAAGGGATACGTGTTTTTGCATTTCTCTCCTAGTCCATTTTTTCAATTTGACGTATTTTTCACAAGATTCGGGGTCGACAAGTGTTGCGTAACGTTGCCACCGGAAGTCGCAAAGGCCTGCAATTTGGTATACAGATTCTTGGGACGAAAAACAGGGATACGTGTTCTTGCATTTCTCTCCTAGTCCATTTTTTCAGTTTGACGTATTTTTCACAAGATCCGGGGTCGACAAGTGTTGCGTAACTTTGCCACCGGAAGTCGCAAAGGGCTGCAGTTTGTCGTGGACATTCTTGGGACGAAAAAAAGTGATACGTGTTTTTGCATTTCTCTCCTAGTCCATTTTTTCAGTTTGACGTATTTTTCACAAGATCCGGGGTCGACAAGTGTTGCGTAACTTTGCCACCGGAAGTCCCAAAGGGCTGCAATTTGTCATGGATATTCTTGGGACGACAAAAAGGGACACGTGTTTTTGCATTTCTCTCCTAGTCCATTTTTTCAATTTGACGTATTTTTCACAAGATCCGGGGTCGACAAGTTTTGCGTAACTTTGCCACCGGAAGTCGCAAAGGGCTGCAGTTTGTCGTGGACATTCTTGGGACAAAAAAAGGGACACGTGTTTTTGCATTTCTCTCCTAGTCCATTCTTTCAATTTGACGTATTTTTCACAAGATCCGGGGTCGACAAGTGTTGTGTAACTTTGCCACCGGAAGTCGCAAAGGGCTGCAATTTGTCGTGGACATTCTTGGGACGAAAAAAAGGGACACGTGTTTTTGCATTTCTCTCCTAGTCCATTTTTTCAATTTGACGTATTTTTCACAAGATCCGGGGTCGACAAGTGTTGCGTAACTTTGCCACCGGAAGTCGCAAAGGGCTGCAATTTGTCGTGGACATTCTTAGGACGAAAAAAAGGGATACGTGTTTTTGCATTTCTCTCCTAGTCCATTTTTTCAATTTGACGTATTTTTCACAAGATCCGGGGTCGACAAGTGTTGCGTAACTTTGCCACCGGAAGTCGCAAAGGGCTGCAATTTGTCGTGGACATTCTTGGGACGAAAAAAAGGGACACGTGTTTTTGCATTTCTCTCCTAGTCCATTTTTTCAATTTGACGTATTTTTCACAAGATCCGGGGTCGACAAGTGTTGCGTAACTTTGCCACCGGAAGTCGCAAAGGGCTGCAATTTGTCGTGGACATTCTTGGGACGAAAAAAAGGGATACGTGTTTTTGCATTTCTCTCCTAGTCCATTTTTTCAATTTGACGTATTTTTCACAAGATCCGGGGTCGACAAGTGTTGCGTAACTTTGCCACCGGAAGTCGCAAAGGGCTGCAATTTGTCGTGGACATTCTTGGGACGAAAAAAAGGGACACGTGTTTTTGCATTTCTCTCCTAGTCCATTTTTTCAATTTGACGTATTTTTCACAATGTCCGGGGTCGACAACTGTTGCGTAACTTTGTCACCGGAAGTTGCAAAGGGCTGCAATTTGGTATACCGATTCTTGGGACGAAAAAAAGGGATACGTGTTTTTGCATTTCTCTCCTAGTCGATTTTTTCAATTTGACGTATTTTTCACAAGATCCGGGGTCGACAAGTGTTGCGTAACTTTGCCACCGGAAGTCGCAAAGGGCTGCAGTTTGTCGTGGACATTCTTGGGACGAAAAAAAGGGATACGTGTTTTTGCATTTCTCTCCTAGTCCATTTTTTCAATTTGACGTATTTTTCACAAGATTCGGGGTCGACAAGTGTTGCGTAACGTTGCCACCGGAAGTCGCAAAGGCCTGCAATTTGGTATACAGATTCTTGGGACGAAAAACAGGGATACGTGTTCTTGCATTTCTCTCCTAGTCCATTTTTTCAGTTTGACGTATTTTTCACAAGATCCGGGGTCGACAAGTGTTGCGTAACTTTGCCACCGGAAGTCGCAAAGGGCTGCAGTTTGTCGTGGACATTCTTGGGACGAAAAAAAGGGATACGTGTTTTTGCATTTCTCTCCTAGTCCATTTTTTCAGTTTGACGTATTTTTCACAAGATCCGGGGTCGACAAGTGTTGCGTAACTTTGCCACCGGAAGTCCCAAAGGGCTGCAATTTGTCATGGATATTCTTGGGACGACAAAAAGGGACACGTGTTTTTGCATTTCTCTCCTAGTCCATTTTTTCAATTTGACGTATTTTTCACAAGATCCGGGGTCGACAAGTGTTGCGTAACTTTGCCACCGGAAGTCGCAAAGGGCTGCAATTTGTCGTGGACATTCTTGGGACGAAAAAAAGGGATACGTGTTTTTGCATTTCTCTCCTAGTCCATTTTTTCAATTTGACGTATTTTTCACAAGATCCGGGGTCGACAAGTGTTGCGTAACTTTGCCACCGGAAGTCGCAAAGGGCTGCAATTTGTCGTGGACATTCTTGGGACGAAAAAAAGGGACACGTGTTTTTGCATTTCTCTCCTAGTCCATTTTTTCAATTTGACGTATTTTTCACAATGTCCGGGGTCGACAACTGTTGCGTAACTTTGTCACCGGAAGTTGCAAAGGGCTGCAATTTGGTATACCGATTCTTGGGACGAAAAAAAGGGATACGTGTTTTTGCATTTCTCTCCTAGTCGATTTTTTCAATTTGACGTATTTTTCACAAGATCCGGGGTCGACAAGTGTTGCGTAACTTTGCCACCGGAAGTCGCAAAGGGCTGCAGTTTGTCGTGGACATTCTTGGGACGAAAAAAAGGGATACGTGTTTTTGCATTTCTCTCCTAGTCCATTTTTTCAATTTGACGTATTTTTCACAAGATTCGGGGTCGACAAGTGTTGCGTAACGTTGCCACCGGAAGTCGCAAAGGCCTGCAATTTGGTATACAGATTCTTGGGACGAAAAACAGGGATACGTGTTCTTGCATTTCTCTCCTAGTCCATTTTTTCAGTTTGACGTATTTTTCACAAGATCCGGGGTCGACAAGTGTTGCGTAACTTTGCCACCGGAAGTCGCAAAGGGCTGCAGTTTGTCGTGGACATTCTTGGGACGAAAAAAAGGGATACGTGTTTTTGCATTTCTCTCCTAGTCCATTTTTTCAGTTTGACGTATTTTTCACAAGATCCGGGGTCGACAAGTGTTGCGTAACTTTGCCACCGGAAGTCCCAAAGGGCTGCAATTTGTCATGGATATTCTTGGGACGACAAAAAGGGACACGTGTTTTTGCATTTCTCTCCTAGTCCATTTTTTCAATTTGACGTATTTTTCACAAGATCCGGGGTCGACAAGTGTTGCGTAACTTTGCCACCAGAAGTCGCAAAGGGCTGCAATTTGTCGTGGACATTCTTGGGACGAAAAAAAGGGACATGTGTTTTTGCATTTCTCACCTAGTCCATTTTTTCAATTTGACGTATTTTTCACAATGTCCGGGGTCGACAACTGTTGCGTAACTTTGTCACCGGAAGTTGCAAAGGGCTGCAATTTGGTATACCGATTCTTGGGACGAAAAAAAGGGATACGTATTTTTGCATTTCTCTCCTAGTCGATTTTTTCAATTTGACGTATTTTTCACAAGATCCGGGGTCGACAAGTGTTGCGTAACTTTGCCACCGGAAGTCGCAAAGGGCTGCAGTTTGTCGTGGACATTCTTGGGACGAAAAAAAGGGATACGTGTTTTTGCATTTCTCTCCTAGTCCATTTTTTCAGTTTGACGTATTTTTCACAAGATCCGGGGTCGACAAGTGTTGCGTAACTTTGCCACCGGAAGTCGCAAAGGGCTGCAATTTGTCGTGGACATTCTTGGGACGAAAAAAAGGGACACGTGTTTTTGCATTTCTCTCCTAGTCCATTTTTTCAATTTGACGTATTTTTCACAAGATCCGGGGTCGACAAGTGTTGCGTAACTTTGCCACCGGAAGTCGCAAAGGGCTGCAATTTGTCGTGGACATTCTTGGGACGAAAAAAAGGGATACGTGTTTTTGCATTTCTCTCCTAGTCCATTTTTTCAATTTGACGTATTTTTCACAAGATCCGGGGTCGACAAGTGTTGCGTAACTTTGCCACCGGAAGTCGCAAAGGGCTGCAATTTGTCGTGGACATTCTTGGGACGAAAAAAAGGGACACGTGTTTTTGCATTTCTCTCCTAGTCCATTTTTTCAATTTGACGTATTTTTCACAATGTCCGGGGTCGACAACTGTTGCGTAACTTTGTCACCGGAAGTTGCAAAGGGCTGCAATTTGGTATACCGATTCTTGGGACGAAAAAAAGGGATACGTGTTTTTGCATTTCTCTCCTAGTCGATTTTTTCAATTTGACGTATTTTTCACAAGATCCGGGGTCGACAAGTGTTGCGTAACTTTGCCACCGGAAGTCGCAAAGGGCTGCAGTTTGTCGTGGACATTCTTGGGACGAAAAAAAGGGATACGTGTTTTTGCATTTCTCTCCTAGTCCATTTTTTCAATTTGACGTATTTTTCACAAGATTCGGGGTCGACAAGTGTTGCGTAACGTTGCCACCGGAAGTCGCAAAGGCCTGCAATTTGGTATACAGATTCTTGGGACGAAAAACAGGGATACGTGTTCTTGCATTTCTCTCCTAGTCCATTTTTTCAGTTTGACGTATTTTTCACAAGATCCGGGGTCGACAAGTGTTGCGTAACTTTGCCACCGGAAGTCGCAAAGGGCTGCAGTTTGTCGTGGACATTCTTGGGACGAAAAAAAGGGATACGTGTTTTTGCATTTCTCTCCTAGTCCATTTTTTCAGTTTGACGTATTTTTCACAAGATCCGGGGTCGACAAGTGTTGCGTAACTTTGCCACCGGAAGTCCCAAAGGGCTGCAATTTGTCATGGATATTCTTGGGACGACAAAAAGGGACACGTGTTTTTGCATTTCTCTCCTAGTCCATTTTTTCAATTTGACGTATTTTTCACAAGATCCGGGGTCGACAAGTGTTGCGTAACTTTGCCACCAGAAGTCGCAAAGGGCTGCAATTTGTCGTGGACATTCTTGGGACGAAAAAAAGGGACATGTGTTTTTGCATTTCTCACCTAGTCCATTTTTTCAATTTGACGTATTTTTCACAATGTCCGGGGTCGACAACTGTTGCGTAACTTTGTCACCGGAAGTTGCAAAGGGCTGCAATTTGGTATACCGATTCTTGGGACGAAAAAAAGGGATACGTATTTTTGCATTTCTCTCCTAGTCGATTTTTTCAATTTGACGTATTTTTCACAAGATCCGGGGTCGACAAGTGTTGCGTAACTTTGCCACCGGAAGTCGCAAAGGGCTGCAGTTTGTCGTGGACATTCTTGGGACGAAAAAAAGGGATACGTGTTTTTGCATTTCTCTCCTAGTCCATTTTTTCAGTTTGACGTATTTTTCACAAGATCCGGGGTCGACAAGTGTTGCGTAACTTTGCCACCGGAAGTCCCAAAGGGCTGCAATTTGTCATGGATATTCTTGGGACGACAAAAAGGGACACGTGTTTTTGCATTTCTCTCCTAGTCCATTTTTTCAATTTGACGTATTTTTCACAAGATCCGGGGTCGACAAGTGTTGCGTAACTTTGCCACCGGAAGTCGCAAAGGGCTGCAATTTGTCGTGGACATTCTTGGGACGAAAAAAAGGGACACGTGTTTTTGCATTTCTCTCCTAGTCCATTTTTTCAATTTGACGTATTTTTCACAAGATCCGGGGTCGACAAGTGTTGCGTAACTTTGCCACCGGAAGTCGCAAAGGGCTGCAATTTGTCGTGGACATTCTTGGGACGAAAAAAAGGGATACGTGTTTTTGCATTTCTCTCCTAGTCCATTTTTTCAATTTGACGTATTTTTCACAAGATCCGGGGTCGACAAGTGTTGCGTAACTTTGCCACCGGAAGTCGCAAAGGGCTGCAGTTTGTCGTGGACATTCTTGGGACGAAAAAAAGGGATACGTGTTTTTGCATTTCTCTCCTAGTCCATTTTTTCAGTTTGACGTATTTTTCACAAGATCCGGGGTCGACAAGTGTTGCGTAACTTTGCCACCGGAAGTCCCAAAGGGCTGCAATTTGTCATGGATATTCTTGGGACGACAAAAAGGGACACGTGTTTTTGCATTTCTCTCCTAGTCCATTTTTTCAATTTGACGTATTTTTCACAAGATCCGGGGTCGACAAGTGTTGCGTAACTTTGCCACCGGAAGTCGCAAAGGGCTGCAATTTGTCGTGGACATTCTTGGGACGAAAAAAAGGGACACGTGTTTTTGCATTTCTCTCCTAGTCCATTTTTTCAATTTGACGTATTTTTCACAAGATCCGGGGTCGACAAGTGTTGCGTAACTTTGCCACCGGAAGTCGCAAAGGGCTGCAATTTGTCGTGGACATTCTTGGGACGAAAAAAAGGGATACGTGTTTTTGCATTTCTCTCCTAGTCCATTTTTTCAATTTGACGTATTTTTCACAAGATCCGGGGTCGACAAGTGTTGCGTAACTTTGCCACCGGAAGTCGCAAAGGGCTGCAATTTGTCGTGGACATTCTTGGGACGAAAAAAAGGGACACGTGTTTTTGCATTTCTCTCCTAGTCCATTTTTTCAATTTGACGTATTTTTCACAATGTCCGGGGTCGACAACTGTTGCGTAACTTTGTCACCGGAAGTTGCAAAGGGCTGCAATTTGGTATACCGATTCTTGGGACGAAAAAAAGGGATACGTGTTTTTGCATTTCTCTCCTAGTCGATTTTTTCAATTTGACGTATTTTTCACAAGATCCGGGGTCGACAAGTGTTGCGTAACTTTGCCACCGGAAGTCGCAAAGGGCTGCAGTTTGTCGTGGACATTCTTGGGACGAAAAAAAGGGATACGTGTTTTTGCATTTCTCTCCTAGTCCATTTTTTCAATTTGACGTATTTTTCACAAGATTCGGGGTCGACAAGTGTTGCGTAACGTTGCCACCGGAAGTCGCAAAGGCCTGCAATTTGGTATACAGATTCTTGGGACGAAAAACAGGGATACGTGTTCTTGCATTTCTCTCCTAGTCCATTTTTTCAGTTTGACGTATTTTTCACAAGATCCGGGGTCGACAAGTGTTGCGTAACTTTGCCACCGGAAGTCGCAAAGGGCTGCAGTTTGTCGTGGACATTCTTGGGACGAAAAAAAGGGATACGTGTTTTTGCATTTCTCTCCTAGTCCATTTTTTCAGTTTGACGTATTTTCCACAAGATCCGGGGTCGACAAGTGTTGCGTAACTTTGCCACCGGAAGTCCCAAAGGGCTGCAATTTGTCATGGATATTCTTGGGACGACAAAAAGGGACACGTGTTTTTGCATTTCTCTCCTAGTCCATTTTTTCAATTTGACGTATTTTTCACAAGATCCGGGGTCGACAAGTGTTGCGTAACTTTGCCACCAGAAGTCGCAAAGGGCTGCAATTTGTCGTGGACATTCTTGGGACGAAAAAAAGGGACATGTGTTTTTGCATTTCTCACCTAGTCCATTTTTTCAATTTGACGTATTTTTCACAATGTCCGGGGTCGACAACTGTTGCGTAACTTTGTCACCGGAAGTTGCAAAGGGCTGCAATTTGGTATACCGATTCTTGGGACGAAAAAAAGGGATACGTATTTTTGCATTTCTCTCCTAGTCGATTTTTTCAATTCGACGTATTTTTCACAAGATCCGGGGTCGACAAGTGTTGCGTAACTTTGCCACCGGAAGTCGCAAAGGGCTGCAGTTTGTCGTGGACATTCTTGGGACGAAAAAAAGGGATACGTGTTTTTGCATTTCTCTCCTAGTCCATTTTTTCAGTTTGACGTATTTTTCACAAGATCCGGGGTCGACAAGTGTTGCGTAACTTTGCCACCGGAAGTCCCAAAGGGCTGCAATTTGTCATGGATATTCTTGGGACGACAAAAAGGGACACGTGTTTTTGCATTTCTCTCCTAGTCCATTTTTTCAATTTGACGTATTTTTCACAAGATCCGGGGTCGACAAGTGTTGCGTAACTTTGCCACCGGAAGTCGCAAAGGGCTGCAATTTGTCGTGGACATTCTTGGGACTAAAAAAAGGGACACGTGTTTTTGCATTTCTCTCCTAGTCCATTTTTTCAATTTGACGTATTTTTCACAAGATCCGGGGTCGACAAGTGTTGCGTAACTTTGCCACCGGAAGTCGCAAAGGGCTGCAATTTGTCGTGGACATTCTTAGGACGAAAAAAAGGGATACGTGTTTTTGCATTTCTCTCCTAGTCCATTTTTTCAATTTGACGTATTTTTCACAAGATCCGGGGTCGACAAGTGTTGCGTAACTTTGCCACCGGAAGTCGCAAAGGGCTGCAATTTGTCGTGGACATTCTTGGGACGAAAAAAAGGGACACGTGTTTTTGCATTTCTCTCCTAGTCCATTTTTTCAATTTGACGTATTTTTCACAAGATCCGGGGTCGACAAGTGTTGCGTAACTTTGCCACCGGAAGTCGCAAAGGGCTGCAATTTGTCGTGGACATTCTTGGGACGAAAAAAAGGGATACGTGTTTTTGCATTTCTCTCCTAGTCCATTTTTTCAATTTGACGTATTTTTCACAAGATCCGGGGTCGACAAGTGTTGCGTAACTTTGCCACCGGAAGTCGCAAAGGGCTGCAATTTGTCGTGGACATTCTTGGGACGAAAAAAAGGGACACGTGTTTTTGCATTTCTCTCCTAGTCCATTTTTTCAATTTGACGTATTTTTCACAATGTCCGGGGTCGACAACTGTTGCGTAACTTTGTCACCGGAAGTTGCAAAGGGCTGCAATTTGGTATACCGATTCTTGGGACGAAAAAAAGGGACACGTGTTTTTGCATTTCTCTCCTAGTCCATTTTTTCAATTTGACGTATTTTTCACAATGTCCGGGGTCGACAACTGTTGCGTAACGTTGCCACCGGAAGTCGCAAAGGCCTGCAATTTGGTATACAGATTCTTGGGACGAAAAACAGGGATACGTGTTCTTGCATTTCTCTCCTAGTCCATTTTTTCAGTTTGACGTATTTTTCACAAGATCCGGGGTCGACAAGTGTTGCGTAACTTTGCCACCGGAAGTCGCAAAGGGCTGCAGTTTGTCGTGGACATTCTTGGGACGAAAAAAAGGGATACGTGTTTTTGCATTTCTCTCCTAGTCCATTTTTTCAGTTTGACGTATTTTTCACAAGATCCGGGGTCGACAAGTGTTGCGTAACTTTGCCACCGGAAGTCCCAAAGGGCTGCAATTTGTCATGGATATTCTTGGGACGACAAAAAGGGACACGTGTTTTTGCATTTCTCTCCTAGTCCATTTTTTCAATTTGACGTATTTTTCACAAGATCCGGGGTCGACAAGTTTTGCGTAACTTTGCCACCGGAAGTCGCAAAGGGCTGCAGTTTGTCGTGGACATTCTTGGGACGAAAAAAAGGGACACGTGTTTTTGCATTTCTCTCCTAGTCCATTTTTTCAATTTGACGTATTTTTCACAAGATCCGGGGTCGACAAGTGTTGCGTAACTTTGCCACCGGAAGTCCCAAAGGGCTGCAATTTGTCGTGGACATTCTTGGGACGAAAAAAAGGGATACGTGTTTTTGCATTTCTCTCCTAGTCCATTTTTTCAATTTGACGTATTTTTCACAAGATCCGGGGTCGACAAGTGTTGCGTAACTTTGCCACCGGAAGTCGCAAAGGGCTGCAATTTGTCGTGGACATTCTTGGGACGAAAAAAAGGGATACGTGTTTTTGCATTTCTCTCCTAGTCCATTTTTTCAGTTTGACGTATTTTTCACAAGATCCGGGGTCGACAAGTGTTGCGTAACTTTGCCACCGGAAGTCCCAAAGGGCTGCAATTTGTCATGGATATTCTTGGGACGACAAAAAGGGACACGTGTTTTTGCATTTCTCTCCTAGTCCATTTTTTCAATTTGACGTATTTTTCACAAGATCCGGGGTCGACAAGTGTTGCGTAACTTTGCCACCGGAAGTCGCAAAGGGCTGCAGTTTGTCGTGGACATTCTTGGGACGAAAAAAAGGGACACGTGTTTTTGCATTTCTCTCCTAGTCCATTTTTTCAATTTGACGTATTTTTCACAAGATCCGGGGTCGACAAGTGTTGCGTAACTTTGCCACCGGAAGTCCCAAAGGGCTGCAATTTGTCATGGATATTCTTGGGACGACAAAAAGGGACACGTGTTTTTGCATTTCTCTCCTAGTCCATTTTTTCAATTTGACGTATTTTTCACAAGATCCGGGGTCGACAAGTGTTGCGTAACTTTGCCACCGGAAGTCGCAAAGGGCTGCAATTTGTCGTGGACATTCTTGGGACGAAAAAAAGGGACACGTGTTTTTGCATTTCTCTCCTAGTCCATTTTTTCAATTTGACGTATTTTTCACAATGTCCGGGGTCGACAACTGTTGCGTAACTTTGTCACCGGAAGTCGCAAAGGGCTGCAATTTGGTATACCGATTCTTGGGACGAAAAAAAGGGATACGTGTTTTTGCATTTCTCTCCTAGTCGATTTTTTCAATTTGACGTATTTTTCACAAGATCCGGGGTCGACAAGTGTTGCGTAACTTTGCCACCGGAAGTCGCAAAGGGCTGCAGTTTGTCGTGGACATTCTTGGGACGAAAAAAAGGGATACGTGTTTTTGCATTTCTCTCCTAGTCCATTTTTTCAATTTGACGTATTTTTCACAAGATTCGGGGTAGACAAGTGTTGCGTAACGTTGCCACCGGAAGTCGCAAAGGCCTGCAATTTGGTATACAGATTCTTGGGACGAAAAACAGGGATACGTGTTCTTGCATTTCTCTCCTAGTCCATTTTTTCAGTTTGACGTATTTTTCACAAGATCCGGGGTCGACAAGTGTTGCGTAACTTTGCCACCGGAAGTCGCAAAGGGCTGCAGTTTGTCGTGGACATTCTTGGGACGAAAAAAAGGGATACGTGTTTTTGCATTTCTCTCCTAGTCCATTTTTTCAGTTTGACGTATTTTTCACAAGATCCGGGGTCGACAAGTGTTGCGTAACTTTGCCACCGGAAGTCCCAAAGGGCTGCAATTTGTCATGGATATTCTTGGGACGACAAAAAGGGACACGTGTTTTTGCATTTCTCTCCTAGTCCATTTTTTCAATTTGACGTATTTTTCACAAGATCCGGGGTCGACAAGTTTTGCGTAACTTTGCCACCGGAAGTCGCAAAGGGCTGCAGTTTGTCGTGGACATTCTTGGGACGAAAAAAAGGGACACGTGTTTTTGCATTTCTCTCCTAGTCCATTTTTTCAATTTGACGTATTTTTCACAAGATCCGGGGTCGACAAGTGTTGCGTAACTTTGCCACCGGAAGTCCCAAAGGGCTGCAATTTGTCGTGGACATTCTTGGGACGAAAAAAAGGGATACGTGTTTTTGCATTTCTCTCCTAGTCCATTTTTTCAATTTGACGTATTTTTCACAAGATCCGGGGTCGACAAGTGTTGCGTAACTTTGCCACCGGAAGTCGCAAAGGGCTGCAATTTGTCGTGGACATTCTTGGGACGAAAAAAAGGGACACGTGTTTTTGCATTTCTCTCCTAGTCCATTTTTTCAATTTGACGTATTTTTCACAAGATCCGGGGTCGACAAGTGTTGCGTAACTTTGCCACCGGAAGTCGCAAAGGGCTGCAATTTGTCGTGGACATTCTTGGGACGAAAAAAAGGGATACGTGTTTTTGCATTTCTCTCCTAGTCCATTTTTTCAATTTGACGTATTTTTCACAAGATCCGGGGTCGACAAGTGTTGCGTAACTTTGCCACCGGAAGTCGCAAAGGGCTGCAATTTGTCGTGGACATTCTTGGGACGAAAAAAAGGGACACGTGTTTTTGCATTTCTCTCCTAGTCCATTTTTTCAATTTGACGTATTTTTCACAAGATCCGGGGTCGACAAGTGTTGCGTAACTTTGCCACCGGAAGTCGCAAAGGGCTGCAATTTGTCGTGGACATTCTTGGGACGAAAAAAAGGGATACGTGTTTTTGCATTTCTCTCCTAGTCGATTTTTTCAATTTGACGTATTTTTCACAAGATCCGGGGTCGACAAGTGTTGCGTAACTTTGCCACCGGAAGTCGCAAAGGGCTGCAGTTTGTCGTGGACATTCTTGGGACGAAAAAAAGGGACACGTGTTTTTGCATTTCTCTCCTAGTCCATTTTTTCAATTTGACGTATTTTTCACAAGATCCGGGGTCGACAAGTGTTGCGTAACTTTGCCACCGGAAGTCCCAAAGGGCTGCAATTTGTCATGGATATTCTTGGGACGACAAAAAGGGACACGTGTTTTTGCATTTCTCTCCTAGTCCATTTTTTCAATTTGACGTATTGTTCACAAGATCCGGGGTCGACAAGTGTTGCGTAACTTTGCCACCGGAAGTCGCAAAGGGCTGCAATTTGTCGTGGACATTCTTGGGACGAAAAAAAGGGACACGTGTTTTTGCATTTCTCTCCTAGTAAATTTTTTCAATTTGACGTATTTTTCACAATGTCCGGGGTCGACAACTGTTGCGTAACTTTGTCACCGGAAGTCGCAAAGGGCTGCAATTTGGTATACCGATTCTTGGGACGAAAAAAAGGGACACGTGTTTTTGCATTTCTCTCCTAGTCGATTTTTTCAATTTGACGTATTTTTCACAAGATCCGGGGTCGACAAGTGTTGCGTAACTTTGCCACCGGAAGTCGCAAAGGGCTGCAGTTTGTCGTGGACATTCTTGGGACGAAAAAAAGGGATACGTGTTTTTGCATTTCTCTCCTAGTCCATTTTTTCAAATTTGACGTATTTTTCACAAGATTCGGGGTCGACAAGTGTTGCGTAACGTTGCCACCGGAAGTCGCAAAGGCCTGCAATTTGGTATACAGATTCTTGGGACGAAAAACAGGGATACGTGTTCTTCCATTTCTCTCCTAGTCCATTTTTTCAGTTTGACGTATTTTTCACAAGATCCGGGGTCGACAAGTGTTGCGTAACTTTGCCACCGGAAGTCGCAAAGGGCTGCAGTTTGTCGTGGACATTCTTGGGACGAAAAAAAGGGACACGTGTTTTTGCATTTCTCTCCTAGTCCATTTTTTCAATTTGACGTATTTTTCACAAGATCCGGGGTCGACAAGTGTTGCGTAACTTTGCCACCGGAAGTCCCAAAGGGCTGCAATTTCTCGTGGACATTCTTGGGACGAAAAAAAGGGATACGTGTTTTTGCATTTCTCTCCTAGTCCATTTTTTCAATTTGACGTATTTTTCACAAGATCCGGGGTCGACAAGTGTTGCGTAACTTTGCCACCGGAAGTCGCAAAGGGCTGCAATTTGTCGTGGACATTCTTGGGACGAAAAAAAGGGATACGTGTTTTTGCATTTCTCTCCTAGTCCATTTTTTCAATTTGACGTATTTTTCACAAGATCCGGGGTCGACAAGTGTTGCGTAACTTTGCCACCGGAAGTCGCAAAGGGCTGCAATTTGTCGTGGACATTCTTGGGACGAAAAAAAGGGACACATGTTTTTGCATTTCTCTCCTAGTCCATTTTTTCAATTTGACGTATTTTTCACAATGTCCGGGGTCGACAACTGTTGCGTAACTTTGTCACCGGAAGTTGCAAAGGGCTGCAATTTGGTATACCGATTCTTGGGACGAAAAAAAGGGATACGTGTTTTTGCATTTCTCTCCTAGTCGATTTTTTCAATTTGACGTATTTTTCACAAGATCCGGGGTCGACAAGTGTTGCGTAACTTTGCCACCGGAAGTCGCAAAGGGCTGCAGTTTGTCGTGGACATTCTTGGGACGAAAAAAAGGGACACGTGTTTTTGCATTTCTCTCCTAGTCCATTTTTTCAATTTGACGTATTTTTCACAAGATCCGGGGTCGACAAGTGTTGCGTAACTTTGCCACCGGAAGTCGCAAAGGGCTGCAGTTTGTCGTGGACATTCTTGGGACGAAAAAAAGGGATACGTGTTTTTGCATTTCTCTCCTAGTCCATTTTTTCAATTTGACGTATTTTTCACAAGATTCGGGGTAGACAAGTGTTGCGTAACGTTGCCACCGGAAGTTGCAAAGGCCTGCAATTTGGTATACAGATTCTTGGGACGAAAAACAGGGATACGTGTTCTTGCATTTCTCTCCTAGTCCATTTTTTCAGTTTGACGTATTTTTCACAAGATCCGGGGTCGACAAGTGTTGCGTAACTTTGCCACCGGAAGTCCCAAAGGGCTGCAATTTGTCATGGATATTCTTGGGACGACAAAAAGGGACACGTGTTTTTGCATTTCTCTCCTAGACCATTTTTTCAATTTGACGTATTTTTCACAAGATCCGGGGTCGACAAGTGTTGCGTAACTTTGCCACCGGAAGTCGCAAAGGGCTGCAGTTTGTCGTGGACATTCTTGGGACGACAAAAAGGGACACGTGTTTTTGCATTTCTCTCCTAGTCCATTTTTTCAATTTGACGTATTTTTCACAAGATCCGGGGTCGACAAGTGTTGCGTAACTTTGCCACCGGAAGTCCCAAATGGCTGCAATTTGTCATGGATATTCTTGGGACGACAAAAAGGGACACGTGTTTTTGCATTTCTCTCCTAGTCCATTTTTTCAATTTGACGTATTTTTCACAAGATCCGGGGTCGACAAGTGTTGCGTAACATTGCCACCGGAAGTCGCAAAGGGCTGCAATTTGTCGTGGACATTCTTGGGACGAAAAAAAGGGACACGTGTTTTTGCATTTCTCTCCTAGTCCATTTTTTCAATTTGACGTATTTTTCACAAGATCCGGGGTCGACAAGTGTTGCGTAACTTTGCCACCGGAAGTCGCAAAGGGCTGCAATTTGTCGTGGACATTCTTGGGACGAAAAAAAGGGATACGTGTTTTTGCATTTCTCTCCTAGTCCATTTTTTCAATTTGACGTATTTTTCACAAGATCCGGGGTCGACAAGTGTTGCGTAACTTTGCCACCGGAAGTCGCAAAGGGCTGCAATTTGTCGTGGACATTCTTGGGACGAAAAAAAGGGACACGTGTTTTTGCATTTCTCTCCTAGTCCATTTTTTCAATTTGACGTATTTTTCACAATGTCCGGGGTCGACAACTGTTGCGTAACTTTGTCACCGGAAGTCGCAAAGGGCTGCAATTTGGTATACCGATTCTTGGGACGAAAAAAAGGGATACGTGTTTTTGCATTTCTCTCCTAGTCGATTTTTTCAATTTGACGTATTTTTCACAAGATCCGGGGTCGACAAGTGTTGCGTAACTTTGCCACCGGAAGTCGCAAAGGGCTGCAGTTTGTCGTGGACATTCTTGGGACGAAAAAAAGGGATACGTGTTTTTGCATTTCTCTCCTAGTCCATTTTTTCAAATTTGACGTATTTTTCACAAGATTCGGGGTCGACAAGTGATGCGTAACGTTGCCACCGGAAGTCGCAAAGGCCTGCAATTTGGTATACAGATTCTTGGGACGAAAAACAGGGATACGTGTTCTTGCATTTCTCTCCTAGTCCATTTTTTCAGTTTGACGTATTTTTCACAAGATCCGGGGTCGACAAGTGTTGCGTAACTTTGCCACCGGAAGTCGCAAAGGGCTGCAGTTTGTCGTGGACATTCTTGGGACGAAAAAAAGGGACACGTGTTATTGCATTTCTCTCCTAGTCCATTTTTTCAATTTGACGTATTTTTCACAAGATCCGGGGTCGACAAGTGTTGCGTAACTTTGCCACCGGAAGTCGCAAAGGGCTGCAGTTTGTCGTGGACATTCTTGGGACGAAAAAAAGGGATACGTGTTTTTGCATTTCTCTCCTAGTCCATTTTTTCAATTTGACGTATTTTTCACAAGATTCGGGGTAGACAAGTGTTGCGTAACGTTGCCACCGGAAGTTGCAAAGGCCTGCAATTTGGTATACAGATTCTTGGGACGAAAAACAGGGATACGTGTTCTTGCATTTCTCTCCTAGTCCATTTTTTCAGTTTGACGTATTTTTCACAAGATCCGGGGTCGACAAGTGTTGCGTAACTTTGCCACCGGAAGTCGCAAAGGGCTGCAGTTTGTCGTGGACATTCTTGGGACGAAAAAAAGGGACACGTGTTTTTGCATTTCTCTCCTAGTCCATTTTTTCAACTTGACGTATTTTTCACAAGATCCGGGGTCGACAAGTGTTGAGTAACTTTGCCACCGGAAGTCCCAAAGGGCTGCAATTTGTCATGGATATTCTTGGGACGACAAAAAGGGACACGTGTTTTTGCATTTCTCTCCTAGTCCATTTTTTCAATTTGACGTATTTTTCACAAGATCCGGGGTCGACAAGTGTTGCGTAACTTTGCCACCGGAAGTCGCAAAGGGCTGCAATTTGTCGTGGACATTCTTGGGACGAAAAAAAGGGACACGTGTTTTTGCATTTCTCTCCTAGTCCATTTTTTCAATTTGACGTATTTTTCACAATGTCCGGGGTCGACAACTGTTGCGTAACTTTGTCACCGGAAGTCGCAAAGGGCTGCAATTTGGTATACCGATTCTTGGGACGAAAAAAAGGGATACGTGTTTTTGCATTTCTCTCCTAGTCGATTTTTTCAATTTGACGTATTTTTCACAAGATCCGGGGTCGACAAGTGTTGCGTAACTTTGCCACCGGAAGTCGCAAAGGGCTGCAGTTTGTCGTGGACATTCTTGGGACGAAAAAAAGGGATACGTGTTTTTGCATTTCTCTCCTAGTCCATTTTTTCAATTTGACGTATTTTTCACAAGATTCGGGGTAGACAAGTGTTGCGTAACGTTGCCACCGGAAGTTGCAAAGGCCTGCAATTTGGTATACAGATTCTTGGGACGAAAAACAGGGATACGTGTTCTTGCATTTCTCTCCTAGTCCATTTTTTCAGTTTGACGTATTTTTCACAAGATCCGGGGTCGACAAGTGTTGCGTAACTTTGCCACCGGAAGTCGCAAAGGGCTGCAGTTTGTCGTGGACATTCTTGGGACGAAAAAAAGGGACACGTGTTTTTGCATTTCTCTCCTAGTCCATTTTTTCAACTTGACGTATTTTTCACAAGATCCGGGGTCGACAAGTGTTGCGTAACTTTGCCACCGGAAGTCGCAAAGGGCTGCAATTTGTCGTGGACATTCTTGGGACGAAAAAAAGGGACACGTGTTTTTGCATTTCTCTCCTAGTCCATTTTTTCAATTTGACGTATTTTTCACAATGTCCGGGGTCGACAACTGTTGCGTAACTTTGTCACCGGAAGTCGCAAAGGGCTGCAATTTGGTATACCGATTCTTGGGACGAAAAAAAGGGATACGTGTTTTTGCATTTCTCTCCTAGTCGATTTTTTCAATTTGACGTATTTTTCACAAGATCCGGGGTCGACAAGTGTTGCGTAACTTTGCCACCGGAAGTCGCAAAGGGCTGCAGTTTGTCGTGGACATTCTTGGGACGAAAAAAAGGGACACGTGTTTTTGCATTTCTCTCCTAGTCCATTTTTTCAATTTGACGTATTTTTCACAAGATCCGGGGTCGACAAGTGTTGCGTAACTTTGCCACCGGAAGTCCCAAAGGGCTGCAATTTCTCGTGGACATTCTTGGGACGAAAAAAAGGGATACGTGTTTTTGCATTTCTCTCCTAGTCCATTTTTTCAATTTGACGTATTTTTCACAAGATCCGGGGTCGACAAGTGTTGCGTAACTTTGCCACCGGAAGTCGCAAAGGGCTGCAATTTGTCGTGGACATTCTTGGGACGAAAAAAAGGGATACGTGTTTTTGCATTTCTCTCCTAGTCCATTTTTTCAATTTGACGTATTTTTCACAAGATCCGGGGTCGACAAGTGTTGCGTAACTTTGCCACCGGAAGTCGCAAAGGGCTGCAATTTGTCGTGGACATTCTTGGGACGAAAAAAAGGGACACATGTTTTTGCATTTCTCTCCTAGTCCATTTTTTCAATTTGACGTATTTTTCACAATGTCCGGGGTCGACAACTGTTGCGTAACTTTGTCACCGGAAGTTGCAAAGGGCTGCAATTTGGTATACCGATTCTTGGGACGAAAAAAAGGGATACGTGTTTTTGCATTTCTCTCCTAGTCGATTTTTTCAATTTGACGTATTTTTCACAAGATCCGGGGTCGACAAGTGTTGCGTAACTTTGCCACCGGAAGTCGCAAAGGGCTGCAGTTTGTCGTGGACATTCTTGGGACGAAAAAAAGGGACACGTGTTTTTGCATTTCTCTCCTAGTCCATTTTTTCAATTTGACGTATTTTTCACAAGATCCGGGGTCGACAAGTGTTGCGTAACTTTGCCACCGGAAGTCGCAAAGGGCTGCAGTTTGTCGTGGACATTCTTGGGACGAAAAAAAGGGATACGTGTTTTTGCATTTCTCTCCTAGTCCATTTTTTCAATTTGACGTATTTTTCACAAGATTCGGGGTAGACAAGTGTTGCGTAACGTTGCCACCGGAAGTTGCAAAGGCCTGCAATTTGGTATACAGATTCTTGGGACGAAAAACAGGGATACGTGTTCTTGCATTTCTCTCCTAGTCCATTTTTTCAGTTTGACGTATTTTTCACAAGATCCGGGGTCGACAAGTGTTGCGTAACTTTGCCACCGGAAGTCCCAAAGGGCTGCAATTTGTCATGGATATTCTTGGGACGACAAAAAGGGACACGTGTTTTTGCATTTCTCTCCTAGACCATTTTTTCAATTTGACGTATTTTTCACAAGATCCGGGGTCGACAAGTGTTGCGTAACTTTGCCACCGGAAGTCGCAAAGGGCTGCAGTTTGTCGTGGACATTCTTGGGACGAAAAAAAGGGACACGTGTTTTTGCATTTCTCTCCTAGTCCATTTTTTCAATTTGACGTATTTTTCACAAGATCCGGGGTCGACAAGTGTTGCGTAACTTTGCCACCGGAAGTCCCAAATGGCTGCAATTTGTCATGGATATTCTTGGGACGACAAAAAGGGACACGTGTTTTTGCATTTCTCTCCTAGTCCATTTTTTCAATTTGACGTATTTTTCACAAGATCCGGGGTCGACAAGTGTTGCGTAACATTGCCACCGGAAGTCGCAAAGGGCTGCAATTTGTCGTGGACATTCTTGGGACGAAAAAAAGGGACACGTGTTTTTGCATTTCTCTCCTAGTCCATTTTTTCAATTTGACGTATTTTTCACAAGATCCGGGGTCGACAAGTGTTGCGTAACTTTGCCACCGGAAGTCGCAAAGGGCTGCAATTTGTCGTGGACATTCTTGGGACGAAAAAAAGGGATACGTGTTTTTGCATTTCTCTCCTAGTCCATTTTTTCAATTTGACGTATTTTTCACAAGATCCGGGGTCGACAAGTGTTGCGTAACTTTGCCACCGGAAGTCGCAAAGGGCTGCAATTTGTCGTGGACATTCTTGGGACGAAAAAAAGGGACACGTGTTTTTGCATTTCTCTCCTAGTCCATTTTTTCAATTTGACGTATTTTTCACAATGTCCGGGGTCGACAACTGTTGCGTAACTTTGTCACCGGAAGTCGCAAAGGGCTGCAATTTGGTATACCGATTCTTGGGACGAAAAAAAGGGATACGTGTTTTTGCATTTCTCTCCTAGTCGATTTTTTCAATTTGACGTATTTTTCACAAGATCCGGGGTCGACAAGTGTTGCGTAACTTTGCCACCGGAAGTCGCAAAGGGCTGCAGTTTGTCGTGGACATTCTTGGGACGAAAAAAAGGGATACGTGTTTTTGCATTTCTCTCCTAGTCCATTTTTTCAAATTTGACGTATTTTTCACAAGATTCGGGGTCGACAAGTGATGCGTAACGTTGCCACCGGAAGTCGCAAAGGCCTGCAATTTGGTATACAGATTCTTGGGACGAAAAACAGGGATACGTGTTCTTGCATTTCTCTCCTAGTCCATTTTTTCAGTTTGACGTATTTTTCACAAGATCCGGGGCGACAAGTGTTGCGTAACTTTGCCACCGGAAGTCGCAAAGGGCTGCAGTTTGTCGTGGACATTCTTGGGACGAAAAAAAGGGACACGTGTTATTGCATTTCTCTCCTAGTCCATTTTTTCAATTTGACGTATTTTTCACAAGATCCGGGGTCGACAAGTGTTGCGTAACTTTGCCACCGGAAGTCGCAAAGGGCTGCAGTTTGTCGTGGACATTCTTGGGACGAAAAAAAGGGATACGTGTTTTTGCATTTCTCTCCTAGTCCATTTTTTCAATTTGACGTATTTTTCACAAGATTCGGGGTAGACAAGTGTTGCGTAACGTTGCCACCGGAAGTTGCAAAGGCCTGCAATTTGGTATACAGATTCTTGGGACGAAAAACAGGGATACGTGTTCTTGCATTTCTCTCCTAGTCCATTTTTTCAGTTTGACGTATTTTTCACAAGATCCGGGGTCGACAAGTGTTGCGTAACTTTGCCACCGGAAGTCGCAAAGGGCTGCAGTTTGTCGTGGACATTCTTGGGACGAAAAAAAGGGACACGTGTTTTTGCATTTCTCTCCTAGTCCATTTTTTCAACTTGACGTATTTTTCACAAGATCCGGGGTCGACAAGTGTTGAGTAACTTTGCCACCGGAAGTCCCAAAGGGCTGCAATTTGTCATGGATATTCTTGGGACGACAAAAAGGGACACGTGTTTTTGCATTTCTCTCCTAGTCCATTTTTTCAATTTGACGTATTTTTCACAAGATCCGGGGTCGACAAGTGTTGCGTAACTTTGCCACCGGAAGTCGCAAAGGGCTGCAATTTGTCGTGGACATTCTTGGGACGAAAAAAAGGGACACGTGTTTTTGCATTTCTCTCCTAGTCCATTTTTTCAATTTGACGTATTTTTCACAATGTCCGGGGTCGACAACTGTTGCGTAACTTTGTCACCGGAAGTCGCAAAGGGCTGCAATTTGGTATACCGATTCTTGGGACGAAAAAAAGGGATACGTGTTTTTGCATTTCTCTCCTAGTCGATTTTTTCAATTTGACGTATTTTTCACAAGATCCGGGGTCGACAAGTGTTGCGTAACTTTGCCACCGGAAGTCGCAAAGGGCTGCAGTTTGTCGTGGACATTCTTGGGACGAAAAAAAGGGATACGTGTTTTTGCATTTCTCTCCTAGTCCATTTTTTCAATTTGACGTATTTTTCACAAGATTCGGGGTAGACAAGTGTTGCGTAACGTTGCCACCGGAAGTTGCAAAGGCCTGCAATTTGGTATACAGATTCTTGGGACGAAAAACAGGGATACGTGTTCTTGCATTTCTCTCCTAGTCCATTTTTTCAGTTTGACGTATTTTTCACAAGATCCGGGGTCGACAAGTGTTGCGTAACTTTGCCACCGGAAGTCGCAAAGGGCTGCAGTTTGTCGTGGACATTCTTGGGACGAAAAAAAGGGACACGTGTTTTTGCATTTCTCTCCTAGTCCATTTTTTCAACTTGACGTATTTTTCACAAGATCCGGGGTCGACAAGTGTTGCGTAACTTTGCCACCGGAAGTCGCAAAGGGCTGCAATTTGTCGTGGACATTCTTGGGACGAAAAAAAGGGACACGTGTTTTTGCATTTCTCTCCTAGTCCATTTTTTCAATTTGACGTATTTTTCACAATGTCCGGGGTCGACAACTGTTGCGTAACTTTGTCACCGGAAGTCGCAAAGGGCTGCAATTTGGTATACCGATTCTTGGGACGAAAAAAAGGGATACGTGTTTTTGCATTTCTCTCCTAGTCGATTTTTTCAATTTGACGTATTTTTCACAAGATCCGGGGTCGACAAGTGTTGCGTAACTTTGCCACCGGAAGTCGCAAAGGGCTGCAGTTTGTCGTGGACATTCTTGGGACGAAAAAAAGGGATACGTGTTTTTGCATTTCTCTCCTAGTCCATTTTTTCAATTTGACGTATTTTTCACAAGATTCGGGGTAGACAAGTGTTGCGTAACGTTGCCACCGGAAGTCGCAAAGGCCTGCAATTTGGTATACAGATTCTTGGGACGAAAAACAGGGATACGTGTTCTTGCATTTCTCTCCTAGTCCATTTTTTCAGTTTGACATATTTTTCACAAGATCCGGGGTCGACAAGTGTTGCGTAACTTTGCCACCGGAAGTCGCAAAGGGCTGCAGTTTGTCGTGGACATTCTTGGGACGAAAAAAAGGGACACTTGTTTTTGCATTTCTCTCCTAGTCCATTTTTTCAATTTGACGTATTTTTCACAAGATCCGGGGTCGACAAGTGTTGCGTAACTTTGCCACCGGAAGTCGCAAAGGGCTGCAGTTTGTCGTGGACATTCTTGGGACGAAAAAAAGGGATACGTGTTTTTGCATTTCTCTCCTAGTCCATTTTTTCAATTTGACGTATTTTTCACAAGATTCGGGGTAGACAAGTGTTGCGTAACGTTGCCACCGGAAGTTGCAAAGGCCTGCAATTTGGTATACAGATTCTTGGGACGAAAAACAGGGATACGTGTTTTTGCATTTCTCTCCTAGTCCATTTTTTCAACTTGACGTATTTTTCACAAGATCCGGGGTCGACAAGTGTTGAGTAACTTTGCCACCGGAAGTCCCAAAGGGCTGCAATTTGTCATGGATATTCTTGGGACGACAAAAAGGGACACGTGTTGTTGCATTTCTCTCCTAGTCCATTTTTTCAACTTGACGTATTTTTCACAAGATCCGGGGTCGACAAGTGTTGAGTAACTTTGCCACCGGAAGTCCCAAAGGGCTGCAATTTGTCATGGATATTCTTGGGACGACAAAAAGGGACACGTGTTTTTGCATTTCTCTCCTAGTCCATTTTTTCAATTTGACGTATTTTTCACAAGATCCGGGGTCGACAAGTGTTGCGTAACTTTGCCACCGGAAGTCGCAAAGGGCTGCAATTTGTCGTGGACATTCTTGGGACGAAAAAAAGGGACACGTGTTTTTGCATTTCTCTCCTAGTCCATTTTTTCAATTTGACGTATTTTTCACAATGTCCGGGGTCGACAACTGTTGCGTAACTTTGTCACCGGAAGTCCCAAAGGGCTGCAATTTGTCGTGGACATTCTTGGGACGAAAAAAAGGGATACGTGTTTTTGCATTTCCCTCCTAGTCGATTTTTTCAATTTGACGTATTTTTCACAAGATCCGGGGTCGACAAGTGTTGCGTAACTTTGCCACCGGAAGTCGCAAAGGGCTGCAGTTTGTCGTGGACATTCTTGGGACGAAAAAAAGGGATACGTGTTTTTGCATTTCTCTCCTAGTCCATTTTTTCAATTTGACGTATTTTTCACAAGATTCGGGGTAGACAAGTGTTGCGTAACATTGCCACCGGAAGTCGCAAAGGCCTGCAATTTGGTATACAGATTCTTGGGACGAAAAACAGGGATACGTGTTCTTGCATTTCTCTCCTAGTCCATTTTTTCAGTTTGACATATTTTTCACAAGATCCGGGGTCGACAAGTGTTGCGTAACTTTGCCACCGGAAGTCGCAAAGGGCTGCAGTTTGTCGTGGACATTCTTGGGACGAAAAAAAGGGACACTTGTTTTTGCATTTCTCTCCTAGTCCATTTTTTCAATTTGACGTATTTTTCACAAGATCCGGGGTCGACAAGTGTTGCGTAACTTTGCCACCGGAAGTCCCAAAGGGCTGCAATTTGTCATGGATATTCTTGGGACGACAAAAAGGGACACGTGTTTTTGCATTTCTCTCCTAGTCCATTTTTTCAATTTGACGTATTTTTCACAAGATCCGGGGTCGACAAGTGTTGCGTAACTTTGCCACCGGAAGTCGCAAAGGGCTGCAATTTGTCGTGGACATTCTTGGGACGAAAAAAAGGGACACGTGTTTTTGCATTTCTCTCCTAGTCCATTTTTTCAACTTGACGTATTTTTCACAAGATCCGGGGTCGACAAGTGTTGAGTAACTTTGCCACCGGAAGTCCCAAAGGGCTGCAATTTGTCATGGATATTCTTGGGACGACAAAAAGGGACACGTGTTTTTGCATTTCTCTCCTAGTCCATTTTTTCAATTTGACGTATTTTTCACAAGATCCGGGGTCGACAAGTGTTGCGTAACTTTGCCACCGGAAGTCGCAAAGGGCTGCAGTTTGTCGTGGACATTCTTGGGACGAAAAAAAGGGACACGTGTTTTTGCATTTCTCTCCTAGTCCATTTTTTCAACTTGACGTATTTTTCACAAGATCCGGGGTCGACAAGTGTTGAGTAACTTTGCCACCGGAAGTCCCAAAGGGCTGCAATTTGTCATGGATATTCTTGGGACGACAAAAAGGGACACGTGTTTTTGCATTTCTCTCCTAGTCCATTTTTTCAATTTGACGTATTTTTCACAAGATCCGGGGTCGACAAGTGTTGCGTAACTTTGCCACCGGAAGTCGCAAAGGGCTGCAATTTGTCGTGGACATTCTTGGGACGAAAAAAAGGGACACGTGTTTTTGCATTTCTCTCCTAGTCCATTTTTTCAATTTGACGTATTTTTCACAATGTCCGGGGTCGACAACTGTTGCGTAACTTTGTCACCGGAAGTCCCAAAGGGCTGCAATTTGTCGTGGACATTCTTGGGACGAAAAAAAGGGATACGTGTTTTTGCATTTCCCTCCTAGTCGATTTTTTCAATTTGACGTATTTTTCACAAGATCCGGGGTCGACAAGTGTTGCGTAACTTTGCCACCGGAAGTCGCAAAGGGCTGCAGTTTGTCGTGGACATTCTTGGGACGAAAAAAAGGGATACGTGTTTTTGCATTTCTCTCCTAGTCCATTTTTTCAATTTGACGTATTTTTCACAAGATTCGGGGTAGACAAGTGTTGCGTAACGTTGCCACCGGAAGTCGCAAAGGCCTGCAATTTGGTATACAGATTCTTGGGACGAAAAACAGGGATACGTGTTCTTGCATTTCTCTCCTAGTCCATTTTTTCAGTTTGACATATTTTTCACAAGATCCGGGGTCGACAAGTGTTGCGTAACTTTGCCACCGGAAGTCGCAAAGGGCTGCAGTTTGTCGTGGACATTCTTGGGACGAAAAAAAGGGACACTTGTTTTTGCATTTCTCTCCTAGTCCATTTTTTCAATTTGACGTATTTTTCACAAGATCCGGGGTCGACAAGTGTTGCGTAACTTTGCCACCGGAAGTCGCAAAGGGCTGCAGTTTGTCGTGGACATTCTTGGGACGAAAAAAAGGGATACGTGTTTTTGCATTTCTCTCCTAGTCCATTTTTTCAATTTGACGTATTTTTCACAAGATTCGGGGTAGACAAGTGTTGTGTAACGTTGCCACCGGAAGTTGCAAAGGCCTGCAATTTGGTATACAGATTCTTGGGACGAAAAACAGGGATACGTGTTCTTGCATTTCTCTCCTAGTCCATTTTTTCAGTTTGACGTATTTTTAACAAGATCCGGGGTCGACAAGTGTTGCGTAACTTTGCCACCGGAAGTCGCAAAGGGCTGCAGTTTGTCGTGGACATTCTTGGGACGAAAAAAAGGGACACGTGTTTTTGCATTTCTCTCCTAGTCCATTTTTTCAACTTGACGTATTTTTCACAAGATCCGGGGTCGACAAGTGTTGAGTAACTTTGCCACCGGAAGTCCCAAAGGGCTGCAATTTGTCATGGATATTCTTGGGACGACAAAAAGGGACACGTGTTTTTGCATTTCTCTCCTAGTCCATTTTTTCAATTTGACGTATTTTTCACAAGATCCGGGGTCGACAAGTGTTGCGTAACTTTGCCACCGGAAGTCGCAAAGGGCTGCAATTTGTCGTGGACATTCTTGGGACGAAAAAAAGGGACACGTGTTTTTGCATTTCTCTCCTAGTCCATTTTTTCAACTTGACGTATTTTTCACAAGATCCGGGGTCGACAAGTGTTGAGTAACTTTGCCACCGGAAGTCCCAAAGGGCTGCAATTTGTCATGGATATTCTTGGGACGACAAAAAGGGACACGTGTTTTTGCATTTCTCTCCTAGTCGATTTTTTCAATTTGACGTATTTTTCACAAGATCCGGGGTCGACAAGTGTTGCGTAACTTTGCCACCGGAAGTCGCAAAGGGCTGCAGTTTGTCGTGGACATTCTTGGGACGAAAAAAAGGGACACGTGTTTTTGCATTTCTCTCCTAGTCCATTTTTTCAACTTGACGTATTTTTCACAAGATCCGGGGTCGACAAGTGTTGAGTAACTTTGCCACCGGAAGTCCCAAAGGGCTGCAATTTGTCATGGATATTCTTGGGACGACAAAAAGGGACACGTGTTTTTGCATTTCTCTCCTAGTCCATTTTTTCAATTTGACGTATTTTTCACAAGATCCGGGGTCGACAAGTGTTGCGTAACTTTGCCACCGGAAGTCGCAAAGGGCTGCAATTTGTCGTGGACATTCTTGGGACGAAAAAAAGGGACACGTGTTTTTGCATTTCTCTCCTAGTCCATTTTTTCAATTTGACGTATTTTTCACAATGTCCGGGGTCGACAACTGTTGCGTAACTTTGTCACCGGAAGTCGCAAAGGGCTGCAATTTGGTATACCGATTCTTGGGACGAAAAAAAGGGATACGTGTTTTTGCATTTCTCTCCTAGTCGATTTTTTCAATTTGACGTATTTTTCACAAGATCCGGGGTCGACAAGTGTTGCGTAACTTTGCCACCGGAAGTCGCAAAGGGCTGCAGTTTGTCGTGGACATTCTTGGGACGAAAAAAAGGGATACGTGTTTTTGCATTTCTCTCCTAGTCCATTTTTTCAATTTGACGTATTTTTCACAAGATCCGGGGTCGACAAGTGTTGCGTAACTTTGCCACCGGAAGTCGCAAAGGGCTGCAGTTTGTCGTGGACATTCTTGGGACGAAAAAAAGGGATACGTGTTTTTGCATTTCTCTCCTAGTCCATTTTTTCAATTTGACGTATTTTTCACAAGATTCGGGGTAGACAAGTGTTGCGTAACGTTGCCACCGGAAGTTGCAAAGGCCTGCAATTTGGTATACAGATTCTTGGGACGAAAAACAGGGATACGTGTTCTTGCATTTCTCTCCTAGTCCATTTTTTCAGTTTGACGTATTTTTAACAAGATCCGGGGTCGACAAGTGTTGCGTAACTTTGCCACCGGAAGTCGCAAAGGGCTGCAGTTTGTCGTGGACATTCTTGGGACGAAAAAAAGGGACACGTGTTTTTGCATTTCTCTCCTAGTCCATTTTTTCAACTTGACGTATTTTTCACAAGATCCGGGGTCGACAAGTGTTGAGTAACTTTGCCACCGGAAGTCCCAAAGGGCTGCAATTTGTCATGGATATTCTTGGGACGACAAAAAGGGACACGTGTTTTTGCATTTCTCTCCTAGTCCATTTTTTCAATTTGACGTATTTTTCACAAGATCCGGGGTCGACAAGTGTTGCGTAACTTTGCCACCGGAAGTCGCAAAGGGCTGCAATTTGTCGTGGACATTCTTGGGACGAAAAAAAGGGACACGTGTTTTTGCATTTCTCTCCTAGTCCATTTTTTCAACTTGACGTATTTTTCACAAGATCCGGGGTCGACAAGTGTTGAGTAACTTTGCCACCGGAAGTCCCAAAGGGCTGCAATTTGTCATGGATATTCTTGGGACGACAAAAAGGGACACGTGTTTTTGCATTTCTCTCCTAGTCCATTTTTTCAATTTGACGTATTTTTCACAAGATCCGGGGTCGACAAGTGTTGCGTAACTTTGCCACCGGAAGTCGCAAAGGGCTGCAATTTGTCGTGGACATTCTTGGGACGAAAAAAAGGGACACGTGTTTTTGCATTTCTCTCCTAGTCCATTTTTTCAATTTGACGTATTTTTCACAATGTCCGGGGTCGACAACTGTTGCGTAACTTTGTCACCGGAAGTCGCAAAGGGCTGCAATTTGGTATACCGATTCTTGGGACGAAAAAAAGGGATACGTGTTTTTGCATTTCTCTCCTAGTCGATTTTTTCAATTTGACGTATTTTTCACAAGATCCGGGGTCGACAAGTGTTGCGTAACTTTGCCACCGGAAGTCGCAAAGGGCTGCAGTTTGTCGTGGACATTCTTGGGACGAAAAAAAGGGATACGTGTTTTTGCATTTCTCTCCTAGTCCATTTTTTCAATTTGACGTATTTTTCACAAGATTCGGGGTAGACAAGTGTTGCGTAACGTTGCCACCGGAAGTTGCAAAGGCCTGCAATTTGGTATACAGATTCTTGGGACGAAAAACAGGGATACGTGTTCTTGCATTTCTCTCCTAGTCCATTTTTTCAGTTTGACGTATTTTTCACAAGATCCGGGGTCGACAAGTGTTGCGTAACTTTGCCACCGGAAGTCGCAAAGGGCTGCAGTTTGTCGTGGACATTCTTGGGACGAAAAAAAGGGACACGTGTTTTTGCATTTCTCTCCTAGTCCATTTTTTCAATTTGACGTATTTTTCACAAGATCCGGTGTCGACAAGTATTGCGTAACTTTGCCACCGGAAGTCGCAAAGGGCTGCAGTTTGTCGTGGACATTCTTGGGACGAAAAAAAGGGATACGTGTTTTTGCATTTCTCTCCTAGTCCATTTTTTCAATTTGACGTATTTTTCACAAGATCCGGGGTCGACAAGTGTTGCGTAACTTTGCCACCGGAAGTCGCAAAGGGCTGCAATTTGTCGTGGACATTCTTGGGACGAAAAAAAGGGACACGTGTTTTTGCATTTCTCTCCTAGTCCATTTTTTCAATTTGACGTATTTTTCACAAGATCCGGGGTCGACAAGTGTTGCGTAACTTTGCCACCGGAAGTCGCAAAGGGCTGCAATTTGTCGTGGACATTCTTGGGACGAAAAAAAGGGACACGTGTTTTTGCATTTCTCTCCTAGTCCATTTTTTCAATTTGACGTATTTTTCACAATGTCCGGGGTCGACAACTGTTGCGTAACTTTGTCACCGGAAGTCGCAAAGGGCTGCAATTTGGTATACCGATTCTTGGGACGAAAAAAAGGGATACGTGTTTTTGCATTTCTCTCCTAGTCGATTTTTTCAATTTGACGTATTTTTCACAAGATCCGGGGTCGACAAGTGTTGCGTAACTTTGCCACCGGAAGTCGCAAAGGGCTGCAGTTTGTCGTGGACATTCTTGGGACGAAAAAAAGGGATACGTGTTTTTGCATTTCTCTCCTAGTCCATTTTTTCAATTTGACGTATTTTTCACAAGATTCGGGGTAGACAAGTGTTGCGTAACGTTGCCACCGGAAGTTGCAAAGGCCTGCAATTTGGTATACAGATTCTTGGGACAAAAAACAGGGATACGTGTTCTTGCATTTCTCTCCTAGTCCATTTTTTCAGTTTGACGTATTTTTCACAAGATCCGGGGTCGACAAGTGTTGCGTAACTTTGCCACCGGAAGTCGCAAAGGGCTGCAGTTTGTCGTGGACATTCTTGGGACGAAAAAAAGGGACACGTGTTTTTGCATTTCTCTCCTAGTCCATTTTTTCAATTTGACGTATTTTTCACAAGATCCGGTGTCGACAAGTGTTGCGTAACTTTGCCACCGGAAGTCGCAAAGGGCTGCAGTTTGTCGTGGACATTCTTGGGACGAAAAAAAGGGATACGTGTTTTTGCATTTCTCTCCTAGTCCATTTTTTCAATTTGACGTATTTTTCACAAGATTCGGGGTAGACAAGTGTTGCGTAACGTTGCCACCGGAAGTTGCAAAGGCCTGCAATTTGGTATACAGATTCTTGGGACGAAATACAGGGATACGTGTTCTTGCATTTCTCTCCTAGTCCATTTTTTCAGTTTGACGTATTTTTCACAAGATCCGGGGTCGACAAGAGTTGCGTAACTTTGCCACCGGAAGTCCCAAAGGGCTGCAATTTGTCATGGATATTCTTGGGACGACAAAAAGGGACACGTGTTTTTGCATTTCTCTCCTAGTCCATTTTTTCAATTTGACGTATTTTTCACAAGATCCGGGGTCGACAAGTGTTGCGTAACTTTGCCACCGGAAGTCGCAAAGGGCTGCAGTTTGTCGTGGACATTCTTGGGACGAAAAAAAGGGACACGTGTTTTTGCATTTCTCTCCTAGTCCATTTTTTCAATTTGACGTATTTTTCACAAGATCCGGTGTCGACAAGTGTTGCGTAACTTTGCCACCGGAAGTCCCAAAGGGCTGCAATTTGTCATGGATATTCTTGGGACGACAAAAAGGGACACGTGTTTTTGCATTTCTCTCCTAGTCCATTTTTTCAATTTGACGTATTTTTCAGAAGATCCGGGGTCGACAAGTGTTGCGTAACTTTGCCACCGGAAGTCCCAAAGGGCTGCAATTTGTCATGGATATTCTTGGGACGACAAAAAGGGACACGTGCTTTTGCATTTCTCTCCTAGTCGATTTTTTCAATTTGACGTATTTTTCACAAGATCCGGGGTCGACAAGTGTTGCGTAACTTTGCCACCGGAAGTCGCAAAGGGCTGCAGTTTGTCGTGGACATTCTTGGGACGAAAAAAAGGGATACGTGTTTTTGCATTTCTCTCCTAGTCCATTTTTTCAATTTGACGTATTTTTCACAAGATTCGGGGTAGACAAGTGTTGCGTAACGTTGCCACCGGAAGTTGCAAAGGCCTGCAATTTGGTATACAGATTCTTGGGACGAAAAACAGGGATACGTGTTCTTGCATTTCTCTCCTAGTCCATTTTTTCAGTTTGACGTATTTTTCACAAGATCCGGGGTCGACAAGTGTTGCGTAACTTTGCCACCGGAAGTCGCAAAGGGCTGCAGTTTGTCATGGACATTCTTGGGACGAAAAAAAGGGACACGTGTTTTTGCATTTCTCTCCTAGTCCATTTTTTCAATTTGACGTATTTTTCACAAGATCCGGGGTCGACAAGTGTTGCGTAACTTTGCCACCGGAAGTCGCAATGGGCTGCAGTTTGTCGTGGACATTCTTGGGACGAAAAAAAGGGATACGTGTTTTTGCATTTCTCTCCTAGTCCATTTTTTCAATTTGACGTATTTTTCACAAGATCCGGGGTCGACAAGTGTTGCGTAACTTTGCCACCGGAAGTTGCAAAGGCCTGCAATTTGGTATACAGATTCTTGGGACGAACAACAGGGATACGTGTTCTTGCATTTCTCTCCTAGTCCATTTTTTCAGTTTGACGTATTTTTCACAAGATCCGGGGTCGACAAGTGTTGCGTAACTTTGCCACCGGAAGTCCCAAAGGGCTGCAATTTGTCATGGATATTCTTGGGACGACAAAAAGGGACACGTGTTTTTGCATTTCTCTCCTAGTCCATTTTTTCAATTTGACGTATTTTTCACAAGATCCGGGGTCGACAAGTGTTGCGTAACTTTGCCACCGGAAGTCCCAAAGGGCTGCAATTTGTCATGGATATTCTTGGGACGACAAAAAGGGACACGTGTTTTTGCATTTCTCTCCTAGTCCATTTTTTCAATTTGACGTATTTTTCACAAGATCCGGGGTCGACAAGTGTTGCGTAACTTTGCCACCGGAAGTCGCAAAGGGCTGCAATTTGTCGTGGACATTCTTGGGACGAAAAAAAGGGACACGTGTTTTTGCATTTCTCTCCTAGTCCATTTTTTCAATTTGACGTATTTTTCACAAGATCCGGGGTCGACAAGTGTTGCGTAACTTTGCCACCGGAAGTCGCAAAGGGCTGCAGTTTGTCGTGGACATTCTTGGGACGAAAAAAAGGGACATGTGTTTTTGCATTTCTCTCCTAGTCCATTTTTTCAATTTGACGTATTTTTCACAATATCCGGGGTCGACAAGTGTTGCGTAACTTTGCCACCGGAAGTCGCAAAGGGCTGCAGTTTGTCGTGGACATTCTTGGGACGAAAAAAAGGGATACGTGTTTTGGCATTTCTCTCCTAGTCCATTTTTTCAATTTGACGTATTTTTCACAAGATTCGGGGTAGACAAGTGTTGCGTAACGTTGCCACCGGAAGTTGCAAAGGCCTGCAATTTGGTATACAGATTCTTGGGACGAAAAACAGGGATACGTGTTCTTGCATTTCTCTCCTAGTCCATTTTTTCAGTTTGACGTATTTTTCACAAGATCCGGGGTCGACAAGTGTTGCGTAACTTTGCCACCGGAAGTCCCAAAGGGCTGCAATTTGTCATGGATATTCTTGGGACGACAAAAAGGGACACGTGTTTTTGCATTTCTCTCCTAGTCCATTTTTTCAATTTGACGTATTTTTCACAAGATCCGGGGTCGACAAGTGTTGCGTAACTTTGCCACCGGAAGTCGCAAAGGGCTGCAGTTTGTCGTGGACATTCTTGGGACGAAAAAAAGGGATACGTGTTTTTGCATTTCTCTCCTAGTCCATTTTTTCAACTTGACGTATTTTTCACAAGATCCGGGGTCGACAAGTGTTGCGTAACTTTGCCACCGGAAGTCCCAAAGGGCTGCAATTTGTCATGGATATTCTTGGGACGACAAAAAGGGACACGTGTTTTTGCATTTCACTCCTAGTCCATTTTTTCAATTTGACGTATTTTTCACAAGATCCGGGGTCGACAAGTGTTGCGTAACTTTGCCACCGGAAGTCGCAAAGGGCTGCAATTTGTCATGGACATTCTTGGGACGAAAAAAAGGGACACGTGTTTTTGCATTTCTCTCCTAGTCCATTTTTTCAATTTGACGTATTTTTCACAAGATCCGGGGTCGACAAGTGTTGCGTAACTTTGCCACCGGAAGTCGCAAAGGGCTGCAATTTGTCGTGGACATTCTTGGGACGAAAAAAAGGGATACGTGTTTTTGCATTTCTCTCCTAGTCCATTTTTTCAATTTGACGTATTTTTCACAAGATCCGGGGTCGACAAGTGTTGCGTAACTTTGCCACCGGAAGTCGCAAAGGGCTGCAATTTGTCGTGGACATTCTTGGGACGAAAAAAAGGGACACGTGTTTTTGCATTTCTCTCCTAGTCCATTTTTTCAATTTGACGTATTTTTCACAATGTCCGGGGTCGACAAGTGTTGCGTAACGTTGCCACCGGAAGTTGCAAAGGCCTGCAATTTGGTATACAGATTCTTGGGACGAAAAACAGGGATACGTGTTCTTGCATTTCTCTCCTAGTCCATTTTTTCAGTTTGACGTATTTTTCACAAGATCCGGGGTCGACAAGTGTTGCGTAACTTTGCCACCGGAAGTCCCAAAGGGCTGCAATTTGTCATGGATATTCTTGGGACGACAAAAAGGGACACGTGTTTTTGCATTTCTCTCCTAGTCCATTTTTTCAATTTGACGTATTTTTCACAAGATCCGGGGTCGACAAGTGTTGCGTAACTTTGCCACCGGAAGTCGCAAAGGGCTGCAGTTTGTCGTGGACATTCTTGGGACGAAAAAAAGGGATACGTGTTTTTGCATTTCTCTCCTAGTCCATTTTTTCAACTTGACGTATTTTTCACAAGATCCGGGGTCGACAAGTGTTGCGTAACTTTGCCACCGGAAGTCCCAAAGGGCTGCAATTTGTCATGGATATTCTTGGGACGACAAAAAGGGACACGTGTTTTTGCATTTCACTCCTAGTCCATTTTTTCAATTTGACGTATTTTTCACAAGATCCGGGGTCGACAAGTGTTGCGTAACTTTGCCACCGGAAGTCGCAAAGGGCTGCAATTTGTCATGGACATTCTTGGGACGAAAAAAAGGGACACGTGTTTTTGCATTTCTCTCCTAGTCCATTTTTTCAATTTGACGTATTTTTCACAAGATCCGGGGTCGACAAGTGTTGCGTAACTTTGCCACCGGAAGTCGCAAAGGGCTGCAATTTGTCGTGGACATTCTTGGGACGAAAAAAAGGGATACGTGTTTTTGCATTTCTCTCCTAGTCCATTTTTTCAATTTGACGTATTTTTCACAAGATCCGGGGTCGACAAGTGTTGCGTAACTTTGCCACCGGAAGTCGCAAAGGGCTGCAATTTGTCGTGGACATTCTTGGGACGAAAAAAAGGGACACGTGTTTTTGCATTTCTCTCCTAGTCCATTTTTTCAATTTGACGTATTTTTCACAATGTCCGGGGTCGACAACTGTTGCGTAACTTTGTCACCGGAAGTCGCAAAGGGCTGCAATTTGGTATACCGATTCTTGGGACGAAAAAAAGGGATACGTGTTTTTGCATTTCTCTCCTAGTCGATTTTTTCAATTTGACGTATTTTTCACAAGATCCGGGGTCGACAAGTGTTGCGTAACTTTGCCACCGGAAGTCGCAAAGGGCTGCAGTTTGTCGTGGACATTCTTGGGACGAAAAAAAGGGATACGTGTTTTTGCATTTCTCTCCTAGTCCATTTTTTCAATTTGACGTATTTTTCACAAGATTCGGGGTCGACAAGTGTTGCGTAACGTTGCCACCGGAAGTCGCAAAGGCCTGCAATTTGGTATACAGATTCTTGGGACGAAAAACAGGGATACGTGTTCTTGCATTTCTCTCCTAGTCCATTTTTTCAATTTGACGTATTTTTCACAAGATCCGGGGTCGACAAGTGTTGCGTAACTTTGCCACCGGAAGTCGCAAAGGGCTGCAATTTGTCGTGGACATTCTTGGGACGAAAAAAAGGGATACGTGTTTTTGCATTTCTCTCCTAGTCCATTTTTTCAATTTGACGTATTTTTCACAAGATCCGGGGTCGACAAGTGTTGCGTAACATTGCCACCGGAAGTCGCAAAGGGCTGCAATTTGTCGTGGACATTCTTGGGACGAAAAAAAGGGACACGTGTTTTTGCATTTCTCTCCTAGTCCATTTTTTCAATTTGACGTATTTTTCACAATGTCCGGGGTCGACAACTGTTGCGTAACTTTGTCACCGGAAGTCGCAAAGGGCTGCAATTTGGTATACCGATTCTTGGGACGAAAAAAAGGGATACGTGTTTTTGCATTTCTCTCCTAGTCGATTTTTTCAATTTGACGTATTTTTCACAAGATCCGGGGTCGACAAGTGTTGCGTAACTTTGCCACCGGAAGTCGCAAAGGGCTGCAGTTTGTCGTGGACATTCTTGGGACGAAAAAAAGGGATACGTGTTTTTGCATTTCTCTCCTAGTCCATTTTTTCAATTTGACGTATTTTTCACAAGATTCGGGGTAGACAAGTGTTGCGTAACGTTGCCACCGGAAGTTGCAAAGGCCTGCAATTTGGTATACAGATTCTTGGGACGAAAAACAGGGAGACGTGTTCTTACATTTCTCTCCTAGTCCATTTTTTCAGTTTGACGTATTTTTCACAAGATCGGGGGTCGACAAGTGTTGCGTAACTTTGCCACCGGAAGTCGCAAAGGGCTGCAGTTTGTCGTGGACATTCTTGGGACGAAAAAAAGGGAAACGTGTTTTTGCATTTCTCTCCTAGTCCATTTTTTCAATTTGACGTATTTTTCACAAGATCCGGGGTCGACAAGTGTTGCGTAACTTTGCCACCGGAAGTCCCAAAAGGCTGCAATTTGTCATGGACATTCTTGGGACGAAAAAAAGGGACACGTGTTTTTGCATTTCTCTCCTAGTCCATTTTTTCAATTTGACGTATTTTTCACAAGATCCGGGGTCGACAAGTGTTGCGTAACTTTGCCACCGGAAATCGCAAAGGGCTGCAATTTGTCGTGGACATTCTTGGGACGAAAAAAAGGGACATGTGTTTTTGCATTTCTCTCCTAGTCCATTTTTTCAATTTGACGCATTCTTCACAAGATCCGGGGTCGACAAGTGTTGCGTAACTTTGCCACCGGAAGTCGCAAAGGGCTGCAATTTGTCGTGGACATTCTTGGGACGAAAAAAAGGGATACGTGTTTTTGCATTTCTCTCCTAGTCCATTTTTTCAATTTGACGTATTTTTCACAAGATCCGGGGTCGACAAGTGTTGCGTAACTTTGCCACCGGAAGTCGCAAAGGGCTGCAATTTGTCGTGGACATTCTTGGGACGAAAAAAAGGGACACGTGTTTTTGCATTTCTCTCCTAGTCCATTTTTTCAATTTGACGTATTTTTCACAATGTCCGGGGTCGACAACTGTTGCGTAACTTTGTCACCGGAAGTCGCAAAGGGCTGCAACTTGGTATACCGATTCTTGGGACGAAAAAAAGGGATACGTGTTTTTGCATTTCTCTCCTAGTCGATTTTTTCAATTTGACGTATTTTTCACAAGATCCGGGGTCGACAAGTGTTGCGTAACTTTGCCACCGGAAGTCGCAAAGGGCTGCAGTTTGTCGTGGACATTCTTGGGACGAAAAAAAGGGATACGTGTTTTTGCATTTCTCTCCTAGTCCATTTTTTCAACTTGACGTATTTTTCACAAGATCCGGGGTCGACAAGTGTTGCGTAACTTTGCCACCGGAAGTCGCAAAGGGCTGCAGTTTGTCGTGGACATTCTTGGGACGAAAAAAAGGGATACGTGTTTTTGCATTTCTCTCCTAGTCCATTTTTTCAACTTGACGTATTTTTCACAAGATCCGGGGTCGACAAGTGTTGCGTAACTTTGCCACCGGAAGTCCCAAAGGGCTGCAATTTGTCATGGATATTCTTGGGACGACAAAAAGGGACACGTGTTTTTGCATTTCACTCCTAGTCCATTTTTTCAATTTGACGTATTTTTCACAAGATCCGGGGTCGACAAGTGTTGCGTAACTTTGCCACCGGAAGTCGCAAAGGGCTGCAATTTGTCATGGACATTCTTGGGACGAAAAAAAGGGACACGTGTTTTTGCATTTCTCTCCTAGTCCATTTTTTCAATTTGACGTATTTTTCACAAGATCCGGGGTCGACAAGTGTTGCGTAACTTTGCCACCGGAAGTCGCAAAGGGCTGCAGTTTGTCGTGGACATTCTTGGGACGAAAAAAAGGGATACGTGTTTTTGCATTTCTCTCCTAGTCCATTTTTTCAATTTGACGTATTTTTCACAAGATTCGGGGTAGACAAGTGTTGCGTAACGTTGCCACCGGAAGTCGCAAAGGGCTGCAATTTGGTATACCGATTCTTGGGACGAAAAAAAGGGATACGTGTTTTTGCATTTCTCTCCTAGTCGATTTTTTCAATTTGACGTATTTTTCACAAGATCCGGGGTCGACAAGTGTTGCGTAACTTTGCCACCGGAAGTCGCAAAGGGCTGCAGTTTGTCGTGGACATTCTTGGGACGAAAAAAAGGGATACGTGTTTTTGCATTTCTCTCCTAGTCCATTTTTTCAATTTGACGTATTTTTCACAAGATTCGGGGTAGACAAGTGTTGCGTAACGTTGCCACCGGAAGTTGCAAAGGCCTGCAATTTGGTATACAGATTCTTGGGACAAAAAACAGGGATACGTGTTCTTGCATTTCTCTCCTAGTCCATTTTTTCAGTTTGACGTATTTTTCACAAGATCCGGGGTCGACAAGTGTTGCGTAACTTTGCCACCGGAAGTCGCAAAGGGCTGCAGTTTGTCGTGGACATTCTTGGGACGAAAAAAAGGGACACGTGTTTTTGCATTTCTCTCCTAGTCCATTTTTTCAATTTGACGTATTTTTCACAAGATCCGGGGTCGACAAGTGTTGCGTAACTTTGCCACCGGAAGTCGCAAAGGGCTGCAATTTGTCGTGGACATTCTTGGGACGAAAAAAAGGGACACGTGTTTTTGCATTTCTCTCCTAGTCCATTTTTTCAATTTGACGTATTTTTCACAATGTCCGGGGTCGACAAGTGTTGCGTAACGTTGCCACCGGAAGTTGCAAAGGCCTGCAATTTGGTATACAGATTCTTGGGACGAAAAACAGGGATACGTGTTCTTGCATTTCTCTCCTAGTCCATTTTTTCAGTTTGACGTATTTTTCACAAGATCCGGGGTCGACAAGTGTTGCGTAACTTTGCCACCGGAAGTCCCAAAGGGCTGCAATTTGTCATGGATATTCTTGGGACGACAAAAAGGGACACGTGTTTTTGCATTTCTCTCCTAGTCCATTTTTTCAATTTGACGTATTTTTCACAAGATCCGGGGTCGACAAGTGTTGCGTAACTTTGCCACCGGAAGTCGCAAAGGGCTGCAGTTTGTCGTGGACATTCTTGGGACGAAAAAAAGGGATACGTGTTTTTGCATTTCTCTCCTAGTCCATTTTTTCAACTTGACGTATTTTTCACAAGATCCGGGGTCGACAAGTGTTGCGTAACTTTGCCACCGGAAGTCCCAAAGGGCTGCAATTTGTCATGGATATTCTTGGGACGACAAAAAGGGACACGTGTTTTTGCATTTCACTCCTAGTCCATTTTTTCAATTTGACGTATTTTTCACAAGATCCGGGGTCGACAAGTGTTGCGTAACTTTGCCACCGGAAGTCGCAAAGGGCTGCAATTTGTCATGGACATTCTTGGGACGAAAAAAAGGGACACGTGTTTTTGCATTTCTCTCCTAGTCCATTTTTTCAATTTGACGTATTTTTCACAAGATCCGGGGTCGACAAGTGTTGCGTAACTTTGCCACCGGAAGTCGCAAAGGGCTGCAATTTGTCGTGGACATTCTTGGGACGAAAAAAAGGGATACGTGTTTTTGCATTTCTCTCCTAGTCCATTTTTTCAATTTGACGTATTTTTCACAAGATCCGGGGTCGACAAGTGTTGCGTAACTTTGCCACCGGAAGTCGCAAAGGGCTGCAATTTGTCGTGGACATTCTTGGGACGAAAAAAAGGGACACGTGTTTTTGCATTTCTCTCCTAGTCCATTTTTTCAATTTGACGTATTTTTCACAATGTCCGGGGTCGACAACTGTTGCGTAACTTTGTCACCGGAAGTCGCAAAGGGCTGCAATTTGGTATACCGATTCTTGGGACGAAAAAAAGGGATACGTGTTTTTGCATTTCTCTCCTAGTCGATTTTTTCAATTTGACGTATTTTTCACAAGATCCGGGGTCGACAAGTGTTGCGTAACTTTGCCACCGGAAGTCGCAAAGGGCTGCAGTTTGTCGTGGACATTCTTGGGACGAAAAAAAGGGATACGTGTTTTTGCATTTCTCTCCTAGTCCATTTTTTCAATTTGACGTATTTTTCACAAGATTCGGGGTCGACAAGTGTTGCGTAACGTTGCCACCGGAAGTCGCAAAGGCCTGCAATTTGGTATACAGATTCTTGGGACGAAAAACAGGGATACGTGTTCTTGCATTTCTCTCCTAGTCCATTTTTTCAATTTGACGTATTTTTCACAAGATCCGGGGTCGACAAGTGTTGCGTAACTTTGCCACCGGAAGTCGCAAAGGGCTGCAATTTGTCGTGGACATTCTTGGGACGAAAAAAAGGGATACGTGTTTTTGCATTTCTCTCCTAGTCCATTTTTTCAATTTGACGTATTTTTCACAAGATCCGGGGTCGACAAGTGTTGCGTAACATTGCCACCGGAAGTCGCAAAGGGCTGCAATTTGTCGTGGACATTCTTGGGACGAAAAAAAGGGACACGTGTTTTTGCATTTCTCTCCTAGTCCATTTTTTCAATTTGACGTATTTTTCACAATGTCCGGGGTCGACAACTGTTGCGTAACTTTGTCACCGGAAGTCGCAAAGGGCTGCAATTTGGTATACCGATTCTTGGGACGAAAAAAAGGGATACGTGTTTTTGCATTTCTCTCCTAGTCGATTTTTTCAATTTGACGTATTTTTCACAAGATCCGGGGTCGACAAGTGTTGCGTAACTTTGCCACCGGAAGTCGCAAAGGGCTGCAGTTTGTCGTGGACATTCTTGGGACGAAAAAAAGGGATACGTGTTTTTGCATTTCTCTCCTAGTCCATTTTTTCAATTTGACGTATTTTTCACAAGATTCGGGGTAGACAAGTGTTGCGTAACGTTGCCACCGGAAGTTGCAAAGGCCTGCAATTTGGTATACAGATTCTTGGGACGAAAAACAGGGAGACGTGTTCTTACATTTCTCTCCTAGTCCATTTTTTCAGTTTGACGTATTTTTCACAAGATCGGGGGTCGACAAGTGTTGCGTAACTTTGCCACCGGAAGTCGCAAAGGGCTGCAGTTTGTCGTGGACATTCTTGGGACGAAAAAAAGGGAAACGTGTTTTTGCATTTCTCTCCTAGTCCATTTTTTCAATTTGACGTATTTTTCACAAGATCCGGGGTCGACAAGTGTTGCGTAACTTTGCCACCGGAAGTCCCAAAAGGCTGCAATTTGTCATGGACATTCTTGGGACGAAAAAAAGGGACACGTGTTTTTGCATTTCTCTCCTAGTCCATTTTTTCAATTTGACGTATTTTTCACAAGATCCGGGGTCGACAAGTGTTGCGTAACTTTGCCACCGGAAATCGCAAAGGGCTGCAATTTGTCGTGGACATTCTTGGGACGAAAAAAAGGGACATGTGTTTTTGCATTTCTCTCCTAGTCCATTTTTTCAATTTGACGCATTCTTCACAAGATCCGGGGTCGACAAGTGTTGCGTAACTTTGCCACCGGAAGTCGCAAAGGGCTGCAATTTGTCGTGGACATTCTTGGGACGAAAAAAAGGGATACGTGTTTTTGCATTTCTCTCCTAGTCCATTTTTTCAATTTGACGTATTTTTCACAAGATCCGGGGTCGACAAGTGTTGCGTAACTTTGCCACCGGAAGTCGCAAAGGGCTGCAATTTGTCGTGGACATTCTTGGGACGAAAAAAAGGGACACGTGTTTTTGCATTTCTCTCCTAGTCCATTTTTTCAATTTGACGTATTTTTCACAATGTCCGGGGTCGACAACTGTTGCGTAACTTTGTCACCGGAAGTCGCAAAGGGCTGCAACTTGGTATACCGATTCTTGGGACGAAAAAAAGGGATACGTGTTTTTGCATTTCTCTCCTAGTCGATTTTTTCAATTTGACGTATTTTTCACAAGATCCGGGGTCGACAAGTGTTGCGTAACTTTGCCACCGGAAGTCGCAAAGGGCTGCAGTTTGTCGTGGACATTCTTGGGACGAAAAAAAGGGATACGTGTTTTTGCATTTCTCTCCTAGTCCATTTTTTCAATTTGACGTATTTTTCACAAGATCCGGGGTCGACAAGTGTTGCGTAACTTTGCCACCGGAAGTCGCAAAGGGCTGCAATTTGTCGTGGACATTCTTGGGACGAAAAAAAGGGACACGTGTTTTTGCATTTCTCTCCTAGTCCATTTTTTCAATTTGACGTATTTTTCACAATGTCCGGGGTCGACAACTGTTGCGTAACTTTGTCACCGGAAGTCGCAAAGGGCTGCAATTTGGTATACCGATTCTTGGGACGAAAAAAAGGGATACGTGTTTTTGCATTTCTCTCCTAGTCGATTTTTTCAATTTGACGTATTTTTCACAAGATCCGGGGTCGACAAGTGTTGCGTAACTTTGCCACCGGAAGTCGCAAAGGGCTGCAGTTTGTCGTGGACATTCTTGGGACGAAAAAAAGGGATACGTGTTTTTGCATTTCTCTCCTAGTCCATTTTTTCAATTTGACGTATTTTTCACAAGATTCGGGGTCGACAAGTGTTGCGTAACGTTGCCACCGGAAGTCGCAAAGGCCTGCAATTTGGTATACAGATTCTTGGGACGAAAAACAGGGATACGTGTTCTTGCATTTCTCTCCTAGTCCATTTTTTCAGTTTGACGTATTTTTCACAAGATCCGGGGTCGACAAGTGTTGCGTAACTTTGCCACCGGAAGTCCCGAAGGGCTGCAATTTGTCATGGACATTCTTGGGACGAAAAAAAGGGACACGTGTTTTTGCATTTCTCTCCTAGTCCATTTTTTCAATTTGACGTATTTTTCACAAGATCCGGGGTCGACAAGTGTTGCGTAACTTTGCCACCGGAAATCGCAAAGGGCTGCAATTTGTCGTGAACATTCTTGGGACGAAAAAAAGGGACATGTGTTTTTGCATTTCTCTCCTAGTCCATTTTTTCAATTTGACGTATTCTTCACAAGATCCGGGGTCGACAAGTGTTGCGTAACTTTGCCACCGGAAGTCGCAAAGGGCTGCAGTTTGTCGTGGACATTCTTGGGACGAAAAAAAGGGATACGTGTTTTTGCATTTCTCTCCTAGTCCATTTTTTTAATTTGACGTATTTTTCACAAGATTCGCGGTAGACAAGTGTTGCGTAACGTTGCCACCGGAAGTTGCAAAGGCCTGCAATTTGGTATACAGATTCTTGGGACGAAAAACAGGGAGACGTGTTCTTACATTTCTCTCCTAGTCCATTTTTTCAGTTTGACGTATTTTTCACAAGATCGGGGGTCGACAAGTGTTGCGTAACTTTGCCACCGGAAGTCGCAAAGGGCTGCAGTTTGTCGTGGACATTCTTGGGACGAAAAAAAGGGAAACGTGTTTTTGCATTTCTCTCCTAGTCCATTTTTTCAATTTGACGTATTTTTCACAAGATCCGGGGTCGACAAGTGTTGCGTAACTTTGCCACCGGAAGTCCCAAAAGGCTGCAATTTGTCATGGACATTCTTGGGACGAAAAAAAGGGACACGTGTTTTTGCATTTCTCTCCTAGTCCATTTTTTCAATTTGACGTATTTTTCACAAGATCCGGGGTCGACAAGTGTTGCGTAACTTTGCCACCGGAAATCGCAAAGGGCTGCAATTTGTCGTGGACATTCTTGGGACGAAAAAAAGGGACATGTGTTTTTGCATTTCTCTCCTAGTCCATTTTTTCAATTTGACGCATTCTTCACAAGATCCGGGGTCGACAAGTGTTGCGTAACTTTGCCACCGGAAGTCGCAAAGGGCTGCAGTTTGTCGTGGACATTCTTGGGACGAAAAAAAGGGATACGTGTTTTTGCATTTCTCTCCTAGTCCATTTTTTCAACTTGACGTATTTTTCACAAGATCCGGGGTCGACAAGTGTTGCGTAACTTTGCCACCGGAAGTCGCAAAGGGCTGCAACTTGGTATACCGATTCTTGGGACGAAAAAAAGGGATACGTGTTTTTGCATTTCTCTCCTAGTCGATTTTTTCAATTTGACGTATTTTTCACAAGATCCGGGGTCGACAAGTGTTGCGTAACTTTGCCACCGGAAGTCGCAAAGGGCTGCAACTTGGTATACCGATTCTTGGGACGAAAAAAAGGGATACGTGTTTTTGCATTTCTCTCCTAGTCGATTTTTTCAATTTGACGTATTTTTCACAAGATCCGGGGTCGACAAGTGTTGCGTAACTTTGCCACCGGAAGTCGCAAAGGGCTGCAGTTTGTCGTGGACATTCTTGGGACGAAAAAAAGGGATACGTGTTTTTGCATTTCTCTCCTAGTCCATTTTTTCAACTTGACGTATTTTTCACAAGATCCGGGGTCGACAAGTGTTGCGTAACTTTGCCACCGGAAGTCCCAAAAGGCTGCAATTTGTCGTGGACATTCTTGGGACGAAAAAAAGGGATACGTGTTTTTGCATTTCTCTCCTAGTCCATTTTTTCAATTTGACGTATTTTTCACAAGATCCGGGGTCGACAAGTGTTGCGTAACTTTGCCACCGGAAGTCGCAAAGGGCTGCAATTTGTCGTGGACATTCTTGGGACGAAAAAAAGGGACACGTGTTTTTGCATTTCTCTCCTAGTCCATTTTTTCAATTTGACGCATTCTTCACAAGATCCGGGGTCGACAAGTGTTGCGTAACTTTGCCACCGGAAGTCGCAAAGGGCTGCAATTTGTCGTGGACATTCTTGGGACGAAAAAAAGGGATACGTGTTTTTGCATTTCTCTCCTAGTCCATTTTTTCAATTTGACGTATTTTTCACAAGATCCGGGGTCGACAAGTGTTGCGTAACTTTGCCACCGGAAGTCGCAAAGGGCTGCAATTTGTCGTGGACATTCTTGGGACGAAAAAAAGGGACACGTGTTTTTGCATTTCTCTCCTAGTCCATTTTTTCAATTTGACGTATTTTTCACAATGTCCGGGGTCGACAACTGTTGCGTAACTTTGTCACCGGAAGTCGCAAAGGGCTGCAACTTGGTATACCGATTCTTGGGACGAAAAAAAGGGATACGTGTTTTTGCATTTCTCTCCTAGTCGATTTTTTCAATTTGACGTATTTTTCACAAGATCCGGGGTCGACAAGTGTTGCGTAACTTTGCCACCGGAAGTCGCAAAGGGCTGCAGTTTGTCGTGGACATTCTTGGGACGAAAAAAAGGGATACGTGTTTTTGCATTTCTCTCCTAGTCCATTTTTTCAACTTGACGTATTTTTCACAAGATCCGGGGTCGACAAGTGTTGCGTAACTTTGCCACCGGAAGTCGCAAAGGGCTGCAATTTGTCGTGGACATTCTTGGGACGAAAAAAAGGGACACGTGTTTTTGCATTTCTCTCCTAGTCCATTTTTTCAATTTGACGTATTTTTCACAATGTCCGGGGTCGACAACTGTTGCGTAACTTTGTCACCGGAAGTCGCAAAGGGCTGCAATTTGGTATACCGATTCTTGGGACGAAAAAAAGGGATACGTGTTTTTGCATTTCTCTCCTAGTCGATTTTTTCAATTTGACGTATTTTTCACAAGATCCGGGGTCGACAAGTGTTGCGTAACTTTGCCACCGGAAGTCGCAAAGGGCTGCAGTTTGTCGTGGACATTCTTGGGACGAAAAAAAGGGATACGTGTTTTTGCATTTCTCTCCTAGTCCATTTTTTCAATTTGACGTATTTTTCACAAGATTCGGGGTCGACAAGTGTTGCGTAACGTTGCCACCGGAAGTCGCAAAGGCCTGCAATTTGGTATACAGATTCTTGGGACGAAAAACAGGGATACGTGTTCTTGCATTTCTCTCCTAGTCCATTTTTTCAGTTTGACGTATTTTTCACAAGATCCGGGGTCGACAAGTGTTGCGTAACTTTGCCACCGGAAGTCCCGAAGGGCTGCAATTTGTCATGGACATTCTTGGGACGAAAAAAAGGGACACGTGTTTTTGCATTTCTCTCCTAGTCCATTTTTTCAATTTGACGTATTTTTCACAAGATCCGGGGTCGACAAGTGTTGCGTAACTTTGCCACCGGAAATCGCAAAGGGCTGCAATTTGTCGTGAACATTCTTGGGACGAAAAAAAGGGACATGTGTTTTTGCATTTCTCTCCTAGTCCATTTTTTCAATTTGACGTATTCTTCACAAGATCCGGGGTCGACAAGTGTTGCGTAACTTTGCCACCGGAAGTCGCAAAGGGCTGCAGTTTGTCGTGGACATTCTTGGGACGAAAAAAAGGGACATGTGTTTTTGCATTTCTCTCCTAGTCCATTTTTTCAATTTGACGTATTCTTCACAAGATCCGGGGTCGACAAGTGTTGCGTAACTTTGCCACCGGAAGTCGCAAAGGGCTGCAGTTTGTCGTGGACATTCTTGGGACGAAAAAAAGGGATACGTGTTTTTGCATTTCTCTCCTAGTCCATTTTTTCAATTTGACGTATTTTTCACAAGATTCGGGGTAGACAAGTGTTGCGTAACGTTGCCACCGGAAGTTGCAAAGGCCTGCAATTTGGTATACAGATTCTTGGGACGAAAAACAGGGAGACGTGTTCTTACATTTCTCTCCTAGTCCATTTTTTCAGTTTGACGTATTTTTCACAAGATCGGGGGTCGACAAGTGTTGCGTAACTTTGCCACCGGAAGTCGCAAAGGGCTGCAGTTTGTCGTGGACATTCTTGGGACGAAAAAAAGGGAAACGTGTTTTTGCATTTCTCTCCTAGTCCATTTTTTCAATTTGACGTATTTTTCACAAGATCCGGGGTCGACAAGTGTTGCGTAACTTTGCCACCGGAAGTCCCAAAAGGCTGCAATTTGTCATGGACATTCTTGGGACGAAAAAAAGGGACACGTGTTTTTGCATTTCTCTCCTAGTCCATTTTTTCAATTTGACGTATTTTTCACAAGATCCGGGGTCGACAAGTGTTGCGTAACTTTGCCACCGGAAATCGCAAAGGGCTGCAATTTGTCGTGGACATTCTTGGGACGAAAAAAAGGGACATGTGTTTTTGCATTTCTCTCCTAGTCCATTTTTTCAATTTGACGTATTTTTCACAAGATCCGGGGTCGACAAGTGTTGCGTAACTTTGCCACCGGAAATCGCAAAGGGCTGCAATTTGTCGTGAACATTCTTGGGACGAAAAAAAGGGACATGTGTTTTTGCATTTCTCTCCTAGTCCATTTTTTCAATTTGACGTATTCTTCACAAGATCCGGGGTCGACAAGTGTTGCGTAACTTTGCCACCGGAAATCGCAAAGGGCTGCAATTTGTCGTGGACATTCTTGGGACGAAAAAAAGGGACATGTGTTTTTGCATTTCTCTCCTAGTCCATTTTTTCAATTTGACGCATTCTTCACAAGATCCGGGGTCGACAAGTGTTGCGTAACTTTGCCACCGGAAGTCGCAAAGGGCTGCAGTTTGTCGTGGACATTCTTGGGACGAAAAAAAGGGATACGTGTTTTTGCATTTCTCTCCTAGTCCATTTTTTCAACTTGACGTATTTTTCACAAGATCCGGGGTCGACAAGTGTTGCGTAACTTTGCCACCGGAAGTCGCAAAGGGCTGCAACTTGGTATACCGATTCTTGGGACGAAAAAAAGGGATACGTGTTTTTGCATTTCTCTCCTAGTCGATTTTTTCAATTTGACGTATTTTTCACAAGATCCGGGGTCGACAAGTGTTGCGTAACTTTGCCACCGGAAGTCGCAAAGGGCTGCAACTTGGTATACCGATTCTTGGGACGAAAAAAAGGGATACGTGTTTTTGCATTTCTCTCCTAGTCGATTTTTACAATTTGACGTATTTTTCACAAGATCCGGGGTCGACAAGTGTTGCGTAACTTTGCCACCGGAAGTCGCAAAGGGCTGCAGTTTGTCGTGGACATTCTTGGGACGAAAAAAAGGGATACGTGTTTTTGCATTTCTCTCCTAGTCCATTTTTTCAACTTGACGTATTTTTCACAAGATCCGGGGTCGACAAGTGTTGCGTAACTTTGCCACCGGAAGTCCCAAAAGGCTGCAATTTGTCGTGGACATTCTTGGGACGAAAAAAAGGGATACGTGTTTTTGCATTTCTCTCCTAGTCCATTTTTTCAATTTGACGCATTCTTCACAAGATCCGGGGTCGACAAGTGTTGCGTAACTTTGCCACCGGAAGTCGCAAAGGGCTGCAATTTGTCGTGGACATTCTTGGGACGAAAAAAAGGGATACGTGTTTTTGCATTTCTCTCCTAGTCCATTTTTTCAATTTGACGTATTTTTCACAAGATCCGGGGTCGACAAGTGTTGCGTAACTTTGCCACCGGAAGTCGCAAAGGGCTGCAATTTGGTATACAGATTCTTGGGACGAAAAACAGGGAGACGTGTTCTTACATTTCTCTCCTAGTCCATTTTTTCAGTTTGACGTATTTTTCACAAGATCGGGGGTCGACAAGTGTTGCGTAACTTTGCCACCGGAAGTCGCAAAGGGCTGCAGTTTGTCGTGGACATTCTTGGGACGAAAAAAAGGGAAACGTGTTTTTGCATTTCTCTCCTAGTCCATTTTTTCAATTTGACGTATTTTTCACAAGATCCGGGGTCGACAAGTGTTGCGTAACTTTGCCACCGGAAGTCCCAAAAGGCTGCAATTTGTCATGGACATTCTTGGGACGAAAAAAAGGGACACGTGTTTTTGCATTTCTCTCCTAGTCCATTTTTTCAATTTGACGTATTTTTCACAAGATCCGGGGTCGACAAGTGTTGCGTAACTTTGCCACCGGAAATCGCAAAGGGCTGCAATTTGTCGTGGACATTCTTGGGACGAAAAAAAGGGACATGTGTTTTTGCATTTCTCTCCTAGTCCATTTTTTCAATTTGACGCATTCTTCACAAGATCCGGGGTCGACAAGTGTTGCGTAACTTTGCCACCGGAAGTCGCAAAGGGCTGCAGTTTGTCGTGGACATTCTTGGGACGAAAAAAAGGGATACGTGTTTTTGCATTTCTCTCCTAGTCCATTTTTTCAACTTGACGTATTTTTCACAAGATCCGGGGTCGACAAGTGTTGCGTAACTTTGCCACCGGAAGTCGCAAAGGGCTGCAACTTGGTATACCGATTCTTGGGACGAAAAAAAGGGATACGTGTTTTTGCATTTCTCTCCTAGTCGATTTTTTCAATTTGACGTATTTTTCACAAGATCCGGGGTCGACAAGTGTTGCGTAACTTTGCCACCGGAAGTCGCAAAGGGCTGCAGTTTGTCGTGGACATTCTTGGGACGAAAAAAAGGGATACGTGTTTTTGCATTTCTCTCCTAGTCCATTTTTTCAACTTGACGTATTTTTCACAAGATCCGGGGTCGACAAGTGTTGCGTAACTTTGCCACCGGAAGTCCCAAAAGGCTGCAATTTGTCGTGGACATTCTTGGGACGAAAAAAAGGGATACGTGTTTTTGCATTTCTCTCCTAGTCCATTTTTTCAATTTGACGCATTCTTCACAAGATCCGGGGTCGACAAGTGTTGCGTAACTTTGCCACCGGAAGTCGCAAAGGGCTGCAATTTGTCGTGGACATTCTTGGGACGAAAAAAAGGGATACGTGTTTTTGCATTTCTCTCCTAGTCCATTTTTTCAATTTGACGTATTTTTCACAAGATCCGGGGTCGACAAGTGTTGCGTAACTTTGCCACCGGAAGTCGCAAAGGGCTGCAATTTGTCGTGGACATTCTTGGGACGAAAAAAAGGGACACGTGTTTTTGCATTTCTCTCCTAGTCCATTTTTTCAATTTGACGTATTTTTCACAATGTCCGGGGTCGACAACTGTTGCGTAACTTTGTCACCGGAAGTCGCAAAGGGCTGCAACTTGGTATACCGATTCTTGGGACGAAAAAAAGGGATACGTGTTTTTGCATTTCTCTCCTAGTCGATTTTTTCAATTTGACGTATTTTTCACAAGATCCGGGGTCGACAAGTGTTGCGTAACTTTGCCACCGGAAGTCGCAAAGGGCTGCAGTTTGTCGTGGACATTCTTGGGACGAAAAAAAGGGATACGTGTTTTTGCATTTCTCTCCTAGTCCATTTTTTCAACTTGACGTATTTTTCACAAGATCCGGGGTCGACAAGTGTTGCGTAACTTTGCCACCGGAAGTCGCAAAGGGCTGCAATTTGTCGTGGACATTCTTGGGACGAAAAAAAGGGATACGTGTTTTTGCATTTCTCTCCTAGTCCATTTTTTCAATTTGACGTATTTTTCACAAGATCCGGGGTCGACAAGTGTTGCGTAACTTTGCCACCGGAAGTCGCAAAGGGCTGCAATTTGTCGTGGACATTCTTGGGACGAAAAAAAGGGACACGTGTTTTTGCATTTCTCTCCTAGTCCATTTTTTCAATTTGACGTATTTTTCACAATGTCCGGGGTCGACAACTGTTGCGTAACTTTGTCACCGGAAGTCGCAAAGGGCTGCAATTTGGTATACCGATTCTTGGGACGAAAAAAAGGGATACGTGTTTTTGCATTTCTCTCCTAGTCGATTTTTTCAATTTGACGTATTTTTCACAAGATCCGGGGTCGACAAGTGTTGCGTAACTTTGCCACCGGAAGTCGCAAAGGGCTGCAGTTTGTCGTGGACATTCTTGGGACGAAAAAAAGGGATACGTGTTTTTGCATTTCTCTCCTAGTCCATTTTTTCAATTTGACGTATTTTTCACAAGATTCGGGGTCGACAAGTGTTGCGTAACGTTGCCACCGGAAGTCGCAAAGGCCTGCAATTTGGTATACAGATTCTTGGGACGAAAAACAGGGATACGTGTTCTTGCATTTCTCTCCTAGTCGATTTTTTCAATTTGACGTATTTTTCACAAGATCCGGGGTCGACAAGTGTTGCGTAACTTTGCCACCGGAAGTCGCAAAGGGCTGCAGTTTGTCGTGGACATTCTTGGGACGAAAAAAAGGGATACGTGTTTTTGCATTTCTCTCCTAGTCCATTTTTTCAATTTGACGTATTTTTCACAAGATTCGGGGTCGACAAGTGTTGCGTAACGTTGCCACCGGAAGTCGCAAAGGCCTGCAATTTGGTATACAGATTCTTGGGACGAAAAACAGGGATACGTGTTCTTGCATTTCTCTCCTAGTCCATTTTTTCAGTTTGACGTATTTTTCACAAGATCCGGGGTCGACAAGTGTTGCGTAACTTTGCCACCGGAAGTCCCGAAGGGCTGCAATTTGTCATGGACATTCTTGGGACGAAAAAAAGGGACACGTGTTTTTGCATTTCTCTCCTAGTCCATTTTTTCAATTTGACGTATTTTTCACAAGATCCGGGGTCGACAAGTGTTGCGTAACTTTGCCACCGGAAATCGCAAAGGGCTGCAATTTGTCGTGAACATTCTTGGGACGAAAAAAAGGGACATGTGTTTTTGCATTTCTCTCCTAGTCCATTTTTTCAATTTGACGCATTCTTCACAAGATCCGGGGTCGACAAGTGTTGCGTAACTTTGCCACCGGAAGTCGCAAAGGGCTGCAATTTGTCGTGGACATTCTTGGGACGAAAAAAAGGGATACGTGTTTTTGCATTTCTCTCCTAGTCCATTTTTTCAATTTGACGTATTTTTCACAAGATCCGGGGTCGACAAGTGTTGCGTAACTTTGCCACCGGAAGTCGCAAAGGGCTGCAATTTGTCGTGGACATTCTTGGGACGAAAAAAAGGGACACGTGTTTTTGCATTTCTCTCCTAGTCCATTTTTTCAATTTGACGTATTTTTCACAATGTCCGGGGTCGACAACTGTTGCGTAACTTTGTCACCGGAAGTCGCAAAGGGCTGCAACTTGGTATACCGATTCTTGGGACGAAAAAAAGGGATACGTGTTTTTGCATTTCTCTCCTAGTCGATTTTTTCAATTTGACGTATTTTTCACAAGATCCGGGGTCGACAAGTGTTGCGTAACTTTGCCACCGGAAGTCGCAAAGGGCTGCAGTTTGTCGTGGACATTCTTGGGACGAAAAAAAGGGATACGTGTTTTTGCATTTCTCTCCTAGTCCATTTTTTCAACTTGACGTATTTTTCACAAGATCCGGGGTCGACAAGTGTTGCGTAACTTTGCCACCGGAAGTCGCAAAGGGCTGCAATTTGTCGTGGACATTCTTGGGACGAAAAAAAGGGATACGTGTTTTTGCATTTCTCTCCTAGTCCATTTTTTCAATTTGACGTATTTTTCACAAGATCCGGGGTCGACAAGTGTTGCGTAACTTTGCCACCGGAAGTCGCAAAGGGCTGCAATTTGTCGTGGACATTCTTGGGACGAAAAAAAGGGACACGTGTTTTTGCATTTCTCTCCTAGTCCATTTTTTCAATTTGACGTATTTTTCACAATGTCCGGGGTCGACAACTGTTGCGTAACTTTGTCACCGGAAGTCGCAAAGGGCTGCAATTTGGTATACCGATTCTTGGGACGAAAAAAAGGGATACGTGTTTTTGCATTTCTCTCCTAGTCGATTTTTTCAATTTGACGTATTTTTCACAAGATCCGGGGTCGACAAGTGTTGCGTAACTTTGCCACCGGAAGTCGCAAAGGGCTGCAGTTTGTCGTGGACATTCTTGGGACGAAAAAAAGGGATACGTGTTTTTGCATTTCTCTCCTAGTCCATTTTTTCAATTTGACGTATTTTTCACAAGATTCGGGGTCGACAAGTGTTGCGTAACGTTGCCACCGGAAGTCGCAAAGGCCTGCAATTTGGTATACAGATTCTTGGGACGAAAAACAGGGATACGTGTTCTTGCATTTCTCTCCTAGTCGATTTTTTCAATTTGACGTATTTTTCACAAGATCCGGGGTCGACAAGTGTTGCGTAACTTTGCCACCGGAAGTCGCAAAGGGCTGCAACTTGGTATACCGATTCTTGGGACGAAAAAAAGGGATACGTGTTTTTGCATTTCTCTCCTAGTCGATTTTTTCAATTTGACGTATTTTTCACAAGATCCGGGGTCGACAAGTGTTGCGTAACTTTGCCACCGGAAGTCGCAAAGGGCTGCAGTTTGTCGTGGACATTCTTGGGACGAAAAAAAGGGATACGTGTTTTTGCATTTCTCTCCTAGTCCATTTTTTCAACTTGACGTATTTTTCACAAGATCCGGGGTCGACAAGTGTTGCGTAACTTTGCCACCGGAAGTCGCAAAGGGCTGCAATTTGTCGTGGACATTCTTGGGACGAAAAAAAGGGATACGTGTTTTTGCATTTCTCTCCTAGTCCATTTTTTCAATTTGACGTATTTTTCACAAGATCCGGGGTCGACAAGTGTTGCGTAACTTTGCCACCGGAAGTCGCAAAGGGCTGCAATTTGTCGTGGACATTCTTGGGACGAAAAAAAGGGACACGTGTTTTTGCATTTCTCTCCTAGTCCATTTTTTCAATTTGACGTATTTTTCACAATGTCCGGGGTCGACAACTGTTGCGTAACTTTGTCACCGGAAGTCGCAAAGGGCTGCAATTTGGTATACCGATTCTTGGGACGAAAAAAAGGGATACGTGTTTTTGCATTTCTCTCCTAGTCGATTTTTTCAATTTGACGTATTTTTCACAAGATCCGGGGTCGACAAGTGTTGCGTAACTTTGCCACCGGAAGTCGCAAAGGGCTGCAGTTTGTCGTGGACATTCTTGGGACGAAAAAAAGGGATACGTGTTTTTGCATTTCTCTCCTAGTCCATTTTTTCAATTTGACGTATTTTTCACAAGATTCGGGGTCGACAAGTGTTGCGTAACGTTGCCACCGGAAGTCGCAAAGGCCTGCAATTTGGTATACAGATTCTTGGGACGAAAAACAGGGATACGTGTTCTTGCATTTCTCTCCTAGTCGATTTTTTCAATTTGACGTATTTTTCACAAGATCCGGGGTCGACAAGTGTTGCGTAACTTTGCCACCGGAAGTCGCAAAGGGCTGCAACTTGGTATACCGATTCTTGGGACGAAAAAAAGGGATACGTGTTTTTGCATTTCTCTCCTAGTCGATTTTTTCAATTTGACGTATTTTTCACAAGATCCGGGGTCGACAAGTGTTGCGTAACTTTGCCACCGGAAGTCGCAAAGGGCTGCAACTTGGTATACCGATTCTTGGGACGAAAAAAAGGGATACGTGTTTTTGCATTTCTCTCCTAGTCGATTTTTTCAATTTGACGTATTTTTCACAAGATCCGGGGTCGACAAGTGTTGCGTAACTTTGCCACCGGAAGTCGCAAAGGGCTGCAGTTTGTCGTGGACATTCTTGGGACGAAAAAAAGGGATACGTGTTTTTGCATTTCTCTCCTAGTCCATTTTTTCAACTTGACGTATTTTTCACAAGATCCGGGGTCGACAAGTGTTGCGTAACTTTGCCACCGGAAGTCCCAAAAGGCTGCAATTTGTCGTGGACATTCTTGGGACGAAAAAAAGGGATACGTGTTTTTGCATTTCTCTCCTAGTCCATTTTTTCAATTTGACGCATTCTTCACAAGATCCGGGGTCGACAAGTGTTGCGTAACTTTGCCACCGGAAGTCGCAAAGGGCTGCAATTTGTCGTGGACATTCTTGGGACGAAAAAAAGGGATACGTGTTTTTGCATTTCTCTCCTAGTCCATTTTTTCAATTTGACGTATTTTTCACAAGATCCGGGGTCGACAAGTGTTGCGTAACTTTGCCACCGGAAGTCGCAAAGGGCTGCAATTTGTCGTGGACATTCTTGGGACGAAAAAAAGGGACACGTGTTTTTGCATTTCTCTCCTAGTCCATTTTTTCAATTTGACGTATTTTTCACAATGTCCGGGGTCGACAACTGTTGCGTAACTTTGTCACCGGAAGTCGCAAAGGGCTGCAACTTGGTATACCGATTCTTGGGACGAAAAAAAGGGATACGTGTTTTTGCATTTCTCTCCTAGTCGATTTTTTCAATTTGACGTATTTTTCACAAGATCCGGGGTCGACAAGTGTTGCGTAACTTTGCCACCGGAAGTCGCAAAGGGCTGCAGTTTGTCGTGGACATTCTTGGGACGAAAAAAAGGGATACGTGTTTTTGCATTTCTCTCCTAGTCCATTTTTTCAACTTGACGTATTTTTCACAAGATCCGGGGTCGACAAGTGTTGCGTAACTTTGCCACCGGAAGTCGCAAAGGGCTGCAATTTGTCGTGGACATTCTTGGGACGAAAAAAAGGGATACGTGTTTTTGCATTTCTCTCCTAGTCCATTTTTTCAATTTGACGTATTTTTCACAAGATCCGGGGTCGACAAGTGTTGCGTAACTTTGCCACCGGAAGTCGCAAAGGGCTGCAATTTGTCGTGGACATTCTTGGGACGAAAAAAAGGGACACGTGTTTTTGCATTTCTCTCCTAGTCCATTTTTTCAATTTGACGTATTTTTCACAATGTCCGGGGTCGACAACTGTTGCGTAACTTTGTCACCGGAAGTCGCAAAGGGCTGCAATTTGGTATACCGATTCTTGGGACGAAAAAAAGGGATACGTGTTTTTGCATTTCTCTCCTAGTCGATTTTTTCAATTTGACGTATTTTTCACAAGATCCGGGGTCGACAAGTGTTGCGTAACTTTGCCACCGGAAGTCGCAAAGGGCTGCAGTTTGTCGTGGACATTCTTGGGACGAAAAAAAGGGATACGTGTTTTTGCATTTCTCTCCTAGTCCATTTTTTCAATTTGACGTATTTTTCACAAGATTCGGGGTCGACAAGTGTTGCGTAACGTTGCCACCGGAAGTCGCAAAGGCCTGCAATTTGGTATACAGATTCTTGGGACGAAAAACAGGGATACGTGTTCTTGCATTTCTCTCCTAGTCGATTTTTTCAATTTGACGTATTTTTCACAAGATCCGGGGTCGACAAGTGTTGCGTAACTTTGCCACCGGAAGTCGCAAAGGGCTGCAGTTTGTCGTGGACATTCTTGGGACGAAAAAAAGGGATACGTGTTTTTGCATTTCTCTCCTAGTCCATTTTTTCAATTTGACGTATTTTTCACAAGATTCGGGGTCGACAAGTGTTGCGTAACGTTGCCACCGGAAGTCGCAAAGGCCTGCAATTTGGTATACAGATTCTTGGGACGAAAAACAGGGATACGTGTTCTTGCATTTCTCTCCTAGTCCATTTTTTCAGTTTGACGTATTTTTCACAAGATCCGGGGTCGACAAGTGTTGCGTAACTTTGCCACCGGAAGTCCCGAAGGGCTGCAATTTGTCATGGACATTCTTGGGACGAAAAAAAGGGACACGTGTTTTTGCATTTCTCTCCTAGTCCATTTTTTCAATTTGACGTATTTTTCACAAGATCCGGGGTCGACAAGTGTTGCGTAACTTTGCCACCGGAAATCGCAAAGGGCTGCAATTTGTCGTGAACATTCTTGGGACGAAAAAAAGGGACATGTGTTTTTGCATTTCTCTCCTAGTCCATTTTTTCAATTTGACGCATTCTTCACAAGATCCGGGGTCGACAAGTGTTGCGTAACTTTGCCACCGGAAGTCGCAAAGGGCTGCAATTTGTCGTGGACATTCTTAGGACGAAAAAAAGGGATACGTGTTTTTGCATTTCTCTCCTAGTCCATTTTTTCAATTTGACGTATTTTTCACAAGATCCGGGGTCGACAAGTGTTGCGTAACTTTGCCACCGGAAGTCGCAAAGGGCTGCAATTTGTCGTGGACATTCTTGGGACGAAAAAAAGGGACACGTGTTTTTGCATTTCTCTCCTAGTCCATTTTTTCAATTTGACGTATTTTTCACAATGTCCGGGGTCGACAACTGTTGCGTAACTTTGTCACCGGAAGTCGCAAAGGGCTGCAACTTGGTATACCGATTCTTGGGACGAAAAAAAGGGATACGTGTTTTTGCATTTCTCTCCTAGTCGATTTTTTCAATTTGACGTATTTTTCACAAGATCCGGGGTCGACAAGTGTTGCGTAACTTTGCCACCGGAAGTCGCAAAGGGCTGCAGTTTGTCGTGGACATTCTTGGGACGAAAAAAAGGGATACGTGTTTTTGCATTTCTCTCCTAGTCCATTTTTTCAACTTGACGTATTTTTCACAAGATCCGGGGTCGACAAGTGTTGCGTAACTTTGCCACCGGAAGTCGCAAAGGGCTGCAATTTGTCGTGGACATTCTTGGGACGAAAAAAAGGGATACGTGTTTTTGCATTTCTCTCCTAGTCCATTTTTTCAATTTGACGTATTTTTCACAAGATCCGGGGTCGACAAGTGTTGCGTAACTTTGCCACCGGAAGTCGCAAAGGGCTGCAATTTGTCGTGGACATTCTTGGGACGAAAAAAAGGGACACGTGTTTTTGCATTTCTCTCCTAGTCCATTTTTTCAATTTGACGTATTTTTCACAATGTCCGGGGTCGACAACTGTTGCGTAACTTTGTCACCGGAAGTCGCAAAGGGCTGCAATTTGGTATACCGATTCTTGGGACGAAAAAAAGGGATACGTGTTTTTGCATTTCTCTCCTAGTCGATTTTTTCAATTTGACGTATTTTTCACAAGATCCGGGGTCGACAAGTGTTGCGTAACTTTGCCACCGGAAGTCGCAAAGGGCTGCAGTTTGTCGTGGACATTCTTGGGACGAAAAAAAGGGATACGTGTTTTTGCATTTCTCTCCTAGTCCATTTTTTCAATTTGACGTATTTTTCACAAGATTCGGGGTCGACAAGTGTTGCGTAACGTTGCCACCGGAAGTCGCAAAGGCCTGCAATTTGGTATACAGATTCTTGGGACGAAAAACAGGGATACGTGTTCTTGCATTTCTCTCCTAGTCGATTTTTTCAATTTGACGTATTTTTCACAAGATCCGGGGTCGACAAGTGTTGCGTAACTTTGCCACCGGAAGTCGCAAAGGGCTGCAGTTTGTCGTGGACATTCTTGGGACGAAAAAAAGGGATACGTGTTTTTGCATTTCTCTCCTAGTCCATTTTTTCAATTTGACGTATTTTTCACAAGATTCGGGGTCGACAAGTGTTGCGTAACGTTGCCACCGGAAGTCGCAAAGGCCTGCGATTTGGTATACAGATTCTTGGGACGAAAAACAGGGATACGTGTTCTTGCATTTCTCTCCTAGTCCATTTTTTCAGTTTGACGTATTTTTCACAAGATCCGGGGTCGACAAGTGTTGCGTAACTTTGCCACCGGAAGTCCCGAAGGGCTGCAATTTGTCATGGACATTCTTGGGACGAAAAAAAGGGACACGTGTTTTTGCATTTCTCTCCTAGTCCATTTTTTCAATTTGACGTATTTTTCACAAGATCCGGGGTCGACAAGTGTTGCGTAACTTTGCCACCGGAAATCGCAAAGGGCTGCAATTTGTCGTGAACATTCTTGGGACGAAAAAAAGGGACATGTGTTTTTGCATTTCTCTCCTAGTCCATTTTTTCAATTTGACGCATTCTTCACAAGATCCGGGGTCGACAAGTGTTGCGTAACTTTGCCACCGGAAGTCGCAAAGGGCTGCAATTTGTCGTGGACATTCTTGGGACGAAAAAAAGGGATACGTGTTTTTGCATTTCTCTCCTAGTCCATTTTTTCAATTTGACGTATTTTTCACAAGATCCGGGGTCGACAAGTGTTGCGTAACTTTGCCACCGGAAGTCGCAAAGGGCTGCAATTTGTCGTGGACATTCTTGGGACGAAAAAAAGGGACACGTGTTTTTGCATTTCTCTCCTAGTCCATTTTTTCAATTTGACGTATTTTTCACAATGTCCGGGGTCGACAACTGTTGCGTAACTTTGTCACCGGAAGTCGCAAAGGGCTGCAACTTGGTATACCGATTCTTGGGACGAAAAAAAGGGATACGTGTTTTTGCATTTCTCTCCTAGTCGATTTTTTCAATTTGACGTATTTTTCACAAGATCCGGGGTCGACAAGTGTTGCGTAACTTTGCCACCGGAAGTCGCAAAGGGCTGCAGTTTGTCGTGGACATTCTTGGGACGAAAAAAAGGGATACGTGTTTTTGCATTTCTCTCCTAGTCCATTTTTTCAACTTGACGTATTTTTCACAAGATCCGGGGTCGACAAGTGTTGCGTAACTTTGCCACCGGAAGTCGCAAAGGGCTGCAATTTGTCGTGGACATTCTTGGGACGAAAAAAAGGGATACGTGTTTTTGCATTTCTCTCCTAGTCCATTTTTTCAATTTGACGTATTTTTCACAAGATCCGGGGTCGACAAGTGTTGCGTAACTTTGCCACCGGAAGTCGCAAAGGGCTGCAATTTGTCGTGGACATTCTTGGGACGAAAAAAAGGGACACGTGTTTTTGCATTTCTCTCCTAGTCCATTTTTTCAATTTGACGTATTTTTCACAATGTCCGGGGTCGACAACTGTTGCGTAACTTTGTCACCGGAAGTCGCAAAGGGCTGCAATTTGGTATACCGATTCTTGGGACGAAAAAAAGGGATACGTGTTTTTGCATTTCTCTGCTAGTCGATTTTTTCAATTTGACGTATTTTTCACAAGATCCGGGGTCGACAAGTGTTGCGTAACTTTGCCACCGGAAGTCGCAAAGGGCTGCAGTTTGTCGTGGACATTCTTGGGACGAAAAAAAGGGATACGTGTTTTTGCATTTCTCTCCTAGTCCATTTTTTCAATTTGACGTATTTTTCACAAGATTCGGGGTCGACAAGTGTTGCGTAACGTTGCCACCGGAAGTCGCAAAGGCCTGCAATTTGGTATACAGATTCTTGGGACGAAAAACAGGGATACGTGTTCTTGCATTTCTCTCCTAGTCGATTTTTTCAATTTGACGTATTTTTCACAAGATCCGGGGTCGACAAGTGTTGCGTAACTTTGCCACCGGAAATCGCAAAGGGCTGCAATTTGTCGTGAACATTCTTGGGACGAAAAAAAGGGACATGTGTTTTTGCATTTCTCTCCTAGTCCATTTTTTCAATTTGACGTATTCTTCACAAGATCCGGGGTCGACAAGTGTTGCGTAACTTTGCCACCGGAAGTCGCAAAGGGCTGCAGTTTGTCGTGGACATTCTTGGGACGAAAAAAAGGGATACGTGTTTTTGCATTTCTCTCCTAGTCCATTTTTTCAATTTGACGTATTTTTCACAAGATTCGGGGTAGACAAGTGTTGCGTAACGTTGCCACCGGAAGTTGCAAAGGCCTGCAATTTGGTATACAGATTCTTGGGACGAAAAACAGGGAGACGTGTTCTTACATTTCTCTCCTAGTCCATTTTTTCAGTTTGACGTATTTTTCACAAGATCGGGGGTCGACAAGTGTTGCGTAACTTTGCCACCGGAAGTCGCAAAGGGCTGCAGTTTGTCGTGGACATTCTTGGGACGAAAAAAAGGGAAACGTGTTTTTGCATTTCTCTCCTAGTCCATTTTTTCAATTTGACGTATTTTTCACAAGATCCGGGGTCGACAAGTGTTGCGTAACATTGCCACCGGAAGTCCCAAAAGGCTGCAATTTGTCATGGACATTCTTGGGACGAAAAAAAGGGACACGTGTTTTTGCATTTCTCTCCTAGTCCATTTTTTCAATTTGACGTATTTTTCACAAGATCCGGGGTCGACAAGTGTTGCGTAACTTTGCCACCGGAAATCGCAAAGGGCTGCAATTTGTCGTGGACATTCTTGGGACGAAAAAAAGGGACATGTGTTTTTGCATTTCTCTCCTAGTCCATTTTTTCAATTTGACGCATTCTTCACAAGATCCGGGGTCGACAAGTGTTGCGTAACTTTGCCACCGGAAGTCGCAAAGGGCTGCAATTTGTCGTGGACATTCTTGGGACGAAAAAAAGGGATACGTGTTTTTGCATTTCTCTCCTAGTCCATTTTTTCAATTTGACGTATTTTTCACAAGATCCGGGGTCGACAAGTGTTGCGTAACTTTGCCACCGGAAGTCGCAAAGGGCTGCAATTTGTCGTGGACATTCTTGGGACGAAAAAAAGGGACACGTGTTTTTGCATTTCTCTCCTAGTCCATTTTTTCAATTTGACGTATTTTTCACAATGTCCGGGGTCGACAACTGTTGCGTAACTTTGTCACCGGAAGTCGCAAAGGGCTGCAACTTGGTATACCGATTCTTGGGACGAAAAAAAGGGATACGTGTTTTTGCATTTCTCTCCTAGTCGATTTTTTCAATTTGACGTATTTTTCACAAGATCCGGGGTCGACAAGTGTTGCGTAACTTTGCCACCGGAAGTCGCAAAGGGCTGCAGTTTGTCGTGGACATTCTTGGGACGAAAAAAAGGGATACGTGTTTTTGCATTTCTCTCCTAGTCCATTTTTTCAACTTGACGTATTTTTCACAAGATCCGGGGTCGACAAGTGTTGCGTAACTTTGCCACCGGAAGTCGCAAAGGGCTGCAATTTGTCGTGGACATTCTTGGGACGAAAAACAGGGATACGTGTTCTTGCATTTCTCTCCTAGTCCATTTTTTCAGTTTGACGTATTTTTCACAAGATCCGGGGTCGACAAGTGTTGCGTAACTTTGCCACCGGAAGTCGCAAAGGGCTGCAGTTTGTCGTGGACATTCTTGGGACGAAAAAAAGGGACACGTGTTTTTGCATTTCTCTCCTAGTCCATTTTTTCAATTTGACGTATTTTTCACAAGATCCGGGGTCGACAAGTGTTGCGTAACTTTGCCACCGGAAGTCCCGAAGGGCTGCAATTTGTCATGGACATTCTTGGGACGAAAAAAAGGGACACGTGTTTTTGCATTTCTCTCCTAGTCCATTTTTTCAATTTGACGTATTTTTCACAAGATCCGGGGTCGACAAGTGTTGCGTAACTTTGCCACCGGAAGTCGCAAAGGGCTGCAGTTTGTCGTGGACATTCTTGGGACGAAAAAAAGGGACACGTGTTTTTGCATTTCTCTCCTAGTCCATTTTTTCAATTTGACGTATTTTTCACAAGATCCGGGGTCGACAAGTGTTGCGTAACTTTGCCACCGGAAGTCCCGAAGGGCTGCAATTTGTCATGGACATTCTTGGGACGAAAAAAAGGGACACGTGTTTTTGCATTTCTCTCCTAGTCCATTTTTTCAATTTGACGTATTTTTCACAAGATCCGGGGTCGACAAGTGTTGCGTAACTTTGCCACCGGAAATCGCAAAGGGCTGCAATTTGTCGTGGATATTCTTGGGACGAAAAAAAGGGACATGTGTTTTTGCATTTCTCTCCTAGTCCATTTTTTCAATTTGACGTATTCTTCACAAGATCCGGGGTCGACAAGTGTTGCGTAACTTTGCCACCGGAAGTCGCAAAGGGCTGCAGTTTGTCGTGGACATTCTTGGGACGAAAAAAAGGGATACGTGTTTTTGCATTTCTCTCCTAGTCCATTTTTTCAATTTGACGTATTTTTCACAAGATTCGGGGTAGACAAGTGTTGCGTAACGTTGCCACCGGAAGTTGCAAAGGCCTGCAATTTGGTATACAGATTCTTGGGACGAAAAACAGGGAGACGTGTTCTTACATTTCTCTCCTAGTCCATTTTTTCAGTTTGACGTATTTTTCACAAGATCCGGGGTCGACAAGTGTTGCGTAACTTTGCCACCGGAAGTCGCAAAGGGCTGCAGTTTGTCGTGGACATTCTTGGGACGAAAAAAAGGGACACGTGTTTTTGCATTTCTCTCCTAGTCCATTTTTTCAATTTGACGTATTTTTCACAAGATCCGGGGTCGACAAGTGTTGCGTAACTTTGCCACCGGAAATCGCAAAGGGCTGCAATTTGTCGTGGACATTCTTGGGACGAAAAAAAGGGACATGTGTTTTTGCATTTCTCTCCTAGTCCATTTTTTCAATTTGACGTATTTTTCACAAGATCCGGGGTCGACAAGTGTTGCGTAACTTTGCCACCGGAAGTCGCAAAGGGCTGCAGTTTGTCGTGGACATTCTTGGGACGAAAAAAAGGGATACGTGTTTTTGCATTTCTCTCCTAGTCCATTTTTTCAATTTGACGTATTTTTCACAAGATTCGGGGTCGACAAGTGTTGCGTAACGTTGCCACCGGAAGTCGCAAAGGCCTGCAATTTGGTATACAGATTCTTGGGACGAAAAACAGGGATACGTGTTCTTGCATTTCTCTCCTAGTCGATTTTTTCAATTTGACGTATTTTTCACAAGATCCGGGGTCGACAAGTGTTGCGTAACTTTGCCACCGGAAGTCGCAAAGGGCTGCAGTTTGTCGTGGACATTCTTGGGACGAAAAAAAGGGATACGTGTTTTTGCATTTCTCTCCTAGTCCATTTTTTCAATTTGACGTATTTTTCACAAGATTCGGGGTCGACAAGTGTTGCGTAACGTTGCCACCGGAAGTCGCAAAGGCCTGCAATTTGGTATACAGATTCTTGGGACGAAAAACAGGGATACGTGTTCTTGCATTTCTCTCCTAGTCCATTTTTTCAGTTTGACGTATTTTTCACAAGATCCGGGGTCGACAAGTGTTGCGTAACTTTGCCACCGGAAGTCCCGAAGGGCTGCAATTTGTCATGGACATTCTTGGGACGAAAAAAAGGGACACGTGTTTTTGCATTTCTCTCCTAGTCCATTTTTTCAATTTGACGTATTTTTCACAAGATCCGGGGTCGACAAGTGTTGCGTAACTTTGCCACCGGAAATCGCAAAGGGCTGCAATTTGTCGTGAACATTCTTGGGACGAAAAAAAGGGACATGTGTTTTTGCATTTCTCTCCTAGTCCATTTTTTCAATTTGACGTATTCTTCACAAGATCCGGGGTCGACAAGTGTTGCGTAACTTTGCCACCGGAAGTCGCAAAGGGCTGCAGTTTGTCGTGGACATTCTTGGGACGAAAAAAAGGGATACGTGTTTTTGCATTTCTCTCCTAGTCCATTTTTTCAATTTGACGTATTTTTCACAAGATTCGGGGTAGACAAGTGTTGCGTAACGTTGCCACCGGAAGTTGCAAAGGCCTGCAATTTGGTATACAGATTCTTGGGACGAAAAACAGGGAGACGTGTTCTTACATTTCTCTCCTAGTCCATTTTTTCAGTTTGACGTATTTTTCACAAGATCGGGGGTCGACAAGTGTTGCGTAACTTTGCCACCGGAAGTCGCAAAGGGCTGCAGTTTGTCGTGGACATTCTTGGGACGAAAAAAAGGGAAACGTGTTTTTGCATTTCTCTCCTAGTCCATTTTTTCAATTTGACGTATTTTTCACAAGATCCGGGGTCGACAAGTGTTGCGTAACTTTGCCACCGGAAGTCCCAAAAGGCTGCAATTTGTCATGGACATTCTTGGGACGAAAAAAAGGGACACGTGTTTTTGCATTTCTCTCCTAGTCCATTTTTTCAATTTGACGTATTTTTCACAAGATCCGGGGTCGACAAGTGTTGCGTAACTTTGCCACCGGAAATCGCAAAGGGCTGCAATTTGTCGTGGACATTCTTGGGACGAAAAAAAGGGACATGTGTTTTTGCATTTCTCTCCTAGTCCCTTTTTCAATTTGACGCATTCTTCACAAGATCCGGGGTCGACAAGTGTTGCGTAACTTTGCCACCGGAAGTCGCAAAGGGCTGCAATTTGTCGTGGACATTCTTGGGACGAAAAAAAGGGATACGTGTTTTTGCATTTCTCTCCTAGTCCATTTTTTCAATTTGACGTATTTTTCACAAGATCCGGGGTCGACAAGTGTTGCGTAACTTTGCCACCGGAAGTCGCAAAGGGCTGCAATTTGTCGTGGACATTCTTGGGACGAAAAAAAGGGACACGTGTTTTTGCATTTCTCTCCTAGTCCATTTTTTCAATTTGACGTATTTTTCACAATGTCCGGGGTCGACAACTGTTGCGTAACTTTGTCACCGGAAGTCGCAAAGGGCTGCAACTTGGTATACCGATTCTTGGGACGAAAAAAAGGGATACGTGTTTTTGCATTTCTCTCCTAGTCGATTTTTTCAATTTGACGTATTTTTCACAAGATCCGGGGTCGACAAGTGTTGCGTAACTTTGCCACCGGAAGTCGCAAAGGGCTGCAGTTTGTCGTGGACATTCTTGGGACGAAAAAAAGGGATACGTGTTTTTGCATTTCTCTCCTAGTCCATTTTTTCAACTTGACGTATTTTTCACAAGATCCGGGGTCGACAAGTGTTGCGTAACTTTGCCACCGGAAGTCGCAAAGGGCTGCAATTTGTCGTGGACATTCTTGGGACGAAAAACAGGGATACGTGTTCTTGCATTTCTCTCCTAGTCCATTTTTTCAGTTTGACGTATTTTTCACAAGATCCGGGGTCGACAAGTGTTGCGTAACTTTGCCACCGGAAGTCGCAAAGGGCTGCAATTTGTCGTGGACATTCTTGGGACGAAAAAAAGGGACACGTGTTTTTGCATTTCTCTCCTAGTCCATTTTTTCAATTTGACGTATTTTTCACAATGTCCGGGGTCGACAACTGTTGCGTAACTTTGTCACCGGAAGTCGCAAAGGGCTGCAACTTGGTATACCGATTCTTGGGACGAAAAAAAGGGATACGTGTTTTTGCATTTCTCTCCTAGTCGATTTTTTCAATTTGACGTATTTTTCACAAGATCCGGGGTCGACAAGTGTTGCGTAACTTTGCCACCGGAAGTCGCAAAGGGCTGCAGTTTGTCGTGGACATTCTTGGGACGAAAAAAAGGGATACGTGTTTTTGCATTTCTCTCCTAGTCCATTTTTTCAACTTGACGTATTTTTCACAAGATCCGGGGTCGACAAGTGTTGCGTAACTTTGCCACCGGAAGTCGCAAAGGGCTGCAATTTGTCGTGGACATTCTTGGGACGAAAAACAGGGATACGTGTTCTTGCATTTCTCTCCTAGTCCATTTTTTCAGTTTGACGTATTTTTCACAAGATCCGGGGTCGACAAGTGTTGCGTAACTTTGCCACCGGAAGTCGCAAAGGGCTGCAGTTTGTCGTGGACATTCTTGGGACGAAAAAAAGGGACACGTGTTTTTGCATTTCTCTCCTAGTCCATTTTTTCAATTTGACGTATTTTTCACAAGATCCGGGGTCGACAAGTGTTGCGTAACTTTGCCACCGGAAGTCCCGAAGGGCTGCAATTTGTCATGGACATTCTTGGGACGAAAAAAAGGGACACGTGTTTTTGCATTTCTCTCCTAGTCCATTTTTTCAATTTGACGTATTTTTCACAAGATCCGGGGTCGACAAGTGTTGCGTAACTTTGCCACCGGAAGTCGCAAAGGGCTGCAGTTTGTCGTGGACATTCTTGGGACGAAAAAAAGGGACACGTGTTTTTGCATTTCTCTCCTAGTCCATTTTTTCAATTTGACGTATTTTTCACAAGATCCGGGGTCGACAAGTGTTGCGTAACTTTGCCACCGGAAGTCCCGAAGGGCTGCAATTTGTCATGGACATTCTTGGGACGAAAAAAAGGGACACGTGTTTTTGCATTTCTCTCCTAGTCCATTTTTTCAATTTGACGTATTTTTCACAAGATCCGGGGTCGACAAGTGTTGCGTAACTTTGCCACCGGAAATCGCAAAGGGCTGCAATTTGTCGTGGATATTCTTGGGACGAAAAAAAGGGACATGTGTTTTTGCATTTCTCTCCTAGTCCATTTTTTCAATTTGACGTATTCTTCACAAGATCCGGGGTCGACAAGTGTTGCGTAACTTTGCCACCGGAAGTCGCAAAGGGCTGCAGTTTGTCGTGGACATTCTTGGGACGAAAAAAAGGGATACGTGTTTTTGCATTTCTCTCCTAGTCCATTTTTTCAATTTGACGTATTTTTCACAAGATTCGGGGTAGACAAGTGTTGCGTAACGTTGCCACCGGAAGTTGCAAAGGCCTGCAATTTGGTATACAGATTCTTGGGACGAAAAACAGGGAGACGTGTTCTTACATTTCTCTCCTAGTCCATTTTTTCAGTTTGACGTATTTTTCACAAGATCCGGGGTCGACAAGTGTTGCGTAACTTTGCCACCGGAAGTCGCAAAGGGCTGCAGTTTGTCGTGGACATTCTTGGGACGAAAAAAAGGGACACGTGTTTTTGCATTTCTCTCCTAGTCCATTTTTTCAATTTGACGTATTTTTCACAAGATCCGGGGTCGACAAGTGTTGCGTAACTTTGCCACCGGAAATCGCAAAGGGCTGCAATTTGTCGTGGACATTCTTGGGACGAAAAAAAGGGACATGTGTTTTTGCATTTCTCTCCTAGTCCATTTTTTCAATTTGACGTATTCTTCACAAGATCCGGGGTCGACAAGTGTTGCGTAACTTTGCCACCGGAAGTCGCAAAGGGCTGCAATTTGTCGTGGACATTCTTGGGACGAAAAACAGGGATACGTGTTCTTGCATTTCTCTCCTAGTCCATTTTTTCAATTTGACGTATTTTTCACAAGATCCGGGGTCGACAAGTGTTGCGTAACTTTGCCACCGGAAGTCGCAAAGGCCTGCAATTTGGTATACAGATTCTTGGGACGAAAAACAGGGAGACGTGTTCTTATATTTCTCTCCTAGTCCATTTTTTCAGTTTGACGTATTTTTCACAAGATCCGGGGTCGACGAGTGTTGCGTAACTTTGCCACCGGAAGTCGCAAAGGGCTGCAGTTTGTCGTGGACATTCTTGGGACGAAAAAAAGGGACACGTGTTTTTGCATTTCTCTCCTAGTCCATTTTTTCAATTTGACGTATTTTTCACAATGTCCGGGGTCGACAACTGTTGCGTAACTTTGTCACCGGAAGTCGCAAAGGGCTGCAACTTGGTATACCGATTCTTGGGACGAAAAAAAGGGATACGTGTTTTTGCATTTCTCTCCTAGTCGATTTTTTCAATTTGACGTATTTTTCACAAGATCCGGGGTCGACAAGTGTTGCGTAACTTTGCCACCGGAAGTCGCAAAGGGCTGCAGTTTGTCGTGGACATTCTTGGGACGAAAAAAAGGGATACGTGTTTTTGCATTTCTCTCCTAGTCCATTTTTTCAACTTGACGTATTTTTCACAAGATCCGGGGTCGACAAGTGTTGCGTAACTTTGCCACCGGAAGTCGCAAAGGGCTGCAATTTGTCGTGGACATTCTTGGGACGAAAAACAGGGATACGTGTTCTTGCATTTCTCTCCTAGTCCATTTTTTCAATTTGACGTATTTTTCACAAGATCCGGGGTCGACAAGTGTTGCGTAACTTTGCCACCGGAAGTCGCAAAGGGCTGCAATTTGTCGTGGACATTCTTGGGACGAAAAAAAGGGATACGTGTTTTTGCATTTCTCTCCTAGTCCATTTTTTCAACTTGACGTATTTTTCACAAGATCCGGGGTCGACAAATGTTGCGTAACTTTGTCACCGGAAGTCGCAAAGGGCTGCAATTTGGTATACCGATTCTTGGGACGAAAAAAAGGGATACGTGTTTTTGCATTTCTCTCCTAGTCGATTTTTTCAATTTGACGTATTTTTCACAAGATCCGGGGTCGACAAGTGTTGCGTAACTTTGCCACCGGAAGTCGCAAAGGGCTGCAGTTTGTCGTGGACATTCTTGGGACGAAAAAAAGGGATACGTGTTTTTGCATTTCTCTCCTAGTCCATTTTTTCAATTTGACGTATTTTTCACAAGATTCGGGGTCGACAAGTGTTGCGTAACGTTGCCACCGGAAGTCGCAAAGGCCTGCAATTTGGTATACAGATTCTTGGGACGAAAAACAGGGATACGTGTTCTTGCATTTCTCTCCTAGTCCATTTTTTCAATTTGACGTATTTTTCACAAGATCCGGGGTCGACAAGTGTTGCGTAACTTTGCCACCGGAAGTCGCAAAGGGCTGCAATTTGTCGTGGACATTCTTGGGACGAAAAAAAGGGATACGTGTTTTTGCATTTCTCTCCTAGTCCATTTTTTCAATTTGACGTATTTTTCACAAGATCCGGGGTCGACAAGTATTGCGTAACTTTGCCACCGGAAGTCGCAAAGGGCTGCAGTTTGTCGTGGACATTCTTGGGACGAAAAAAAGGGATACGTGTTTTTGCATTTCTCTCCTAGTCCATTTTTTCAATTTGACGTATTTTTCACAAGATTCGGGGTCGACAAGTGTTGCGTAACGTTGCCACCGGAAGTCGCAAAGGCCTGCAATTTGGTATACAGATTCTTGGGACGAAAAACAGGGATACGTGTTCTTGCATTTCTCTCCTAGTCCATTTTTTCAGTTTGACGTATTTTTCACAAGATCCGGGGTCGACAAGTGTTGCGTAACTTTGCCACCGGAAGTCCCGAAGGGCTGCAATTTGTCATGGACATTCTTGGGACGAAAAAAAGGGACACGTGTTTTTGCATTTCTCTCCTAGTCCATTTTTTCAATTTGACGTATTTTTCACAAGATCCGGGGTCGACAAGTGTTGCGTAACTTTGCCACCGGAAATCGCAAAGGGCTGCAATTTGTCGTGAACATTCTTGGGACGAAAAAAAGGGACATGTGTTTTTGCATTTCTCTCCTAGTCCATTTTTTCAATTTGACGTATTCTTCACAAGATCCGGGGTCGACAAGTGTTGCGTAACTTTGCCACCGGAAGTCGCAAAGGGCTGCAGTTTGTCGTGGACATTCTTGGGACGAAAAAAAGGGATACGTGTTTTTGCATTTCTCTCCTAGTCCATTTTTTCAATTTGACGTATTTTTCACAAGATTCGGGGTAGACAAGTGTTGCGTAACGTTGCCACCGGAAGTTGCAAAGGCCTGCAATTTGGTATACAGATTCTTGGGACGAAAAACAGGGAGACGTGTTCTTACATTTCTCTCCTAGTCCATTTTTTCAGTTTGACGTATTTTTCACAAGATCCGGGGTCGACAAGTGTTGCGTAACTTTGCCACCGGAAATCGCAAAGGGCTGCAATTTGTCGTGAACATTCTTGGGACGAAAAAAAGGGACATGTGTTTTTGCATTTCTCTCCTAGTCCATTTTTTCAATTTGACGTATTCTTCACAAGATCCGGGGTCGACAAGTGTTGCGTAACTTTGCCACCGGAAGTCGCAAAGGGCTGCAGTTTGTCGTGGACATTCTTGGGACGAAAAAAAGGGATACGTGTTTTTGCATTTCTCTCCTAGTCCATTTTTTCAATTTGACGTATTTTTCACAAGATTCGGGGTAGACAAGTGTTGCGTAACGTTGCCACCGGAAGTTGCAAAGGCCTGCAATTTGGTATACAGATTCTTGGGACGAAAAACAGGGAGACGTGTTCTTACATTTCTCTCCTAGTCCATTTTTTCAGTTTGACGTATTTTTCACAAGATCGGGGGTCGACAAGTGTTGCGTAACTTTGCCACCGGAAGTCGCAAAGGGCTGCAGTTTGTCGTGGACATTCTTGGGACGAAAAAAAGGGAAACGTGTTTTTGCATTTCTCTCCTAGTCCATTTTTTCAATTTGACGTATTTTTCACAAGATCCGGGGTCGACAAGTGTTGCGTAACTTTGCCACCGGAAATCCCAAAAGGCTGCAATTTGTCATGGACATTCTTGGGACGAAAAAAAGGGACACGTGTTTTTGCATTTCTCTCCTAGTCCATTTTTTCAATTTGACGTATTTTTCACAAGATCCGGGGTCGACAAGTGTTGCGTAACTTTGCCACCGGAAATCGCAAAGGGCTGCAATTTGTCGTGGACATTCTTGGGACGAAAAAAAGGGACATGTGTTTTTGCATTTCTCTCCTAGTCCATTTTTTCAATTTGACGCATTCTTCACAAGATCCGGGGTCGACAAGTGTTGCGTAACTTTGCCACCGGAAGTCGCAAAGGGCTGCAATTTGTCGTGGACATTCTTGGGACGAAAAAAAGGGATACGTGTTTTTGCATTTCTCTCCTAGTCCATTTTTTCAATTTGACGTATTTTTCACAAGATCCGGGGTCGACAAGTGTTGCGTAACTTTGCCACCGGAAGTCGCAAAGGGCTGCAATTTGTCGTGGACATTCTTGGGACGAAAAAAAGGGACACGTGTTTTTGCATTTCTCTCCTAGTCCATTTTTTCAATTTGACGTATTTTTCACAATGTCCGGGGTCGACAACTGTTGCGTAACTTTGTCACCGGAAGTCGCAAAGGGCTGCAACTTGGTATACCGATTCTTGGGACGAAAAAAAGGGATACGTGTTTTTGCATTTCTCTCCTAGTCGATTTTTTCAATTTGACGTATTTTTCACAAGATCCGGGGTCGACAAGTGTTGCGTAACTTTGCCACCGGAAGTCGCAAAGGGCTGCAGTTTGTCGTGGACATTCTTGGGACGAAAAAAAGGGATACGTGTTTTTGCATTTCTCTCCTAGTCCATTTTTTCAACTTGACGTATTTTTCACAAGATCCGGGGTCGACAAGTGTTGCGTAACTTTGCCACCGGAAGTCGCAAAGGGCTGCAATTTGTCGTGGACATTCTTGGGACGAAAAACAGGGATACGTGTTCTTGCATTTCTCTCCTAGTCCATTTTTTCAGTTTGACGTATTTTTCACAAGATCCGGGGTCGACAAGTGTTGCGTAACTTTGCCACCGGAAGTCGCAAAGGGCTGCAGTTTGTCGTGGACATTCTTGGGACGAAAAAAAGGGACACGTGTTTTTGCATTTCTCTCCTAGTCCATTTTTTCAATTTGACGTATTTTTCACAAGATCCGGGGTCGACAAGTGTTGCGTAACTTTGCCACCGGAAGTCCCGAAGGGCAGCAATTTGTCATGGACATTCTTGGGACGAAAAAAAGGGACACGTGTTTTTGCATTTCTCTCCTAGTCCATTTTTTCAATTTGACGTATTTTTCACAAGATCCGGGGTCGACAAGTGTTGCGTAACTTTGCCACCGGAAGTCGCAAAGGGATGCAGTTTGTCGTGGACATTCTTGGGACGAAAAAAAGGGACACGTGTTTTTGCATTTCTCTCCTAGTCCATTTTTTCAATTTGACGTATTTTTCACAAGATCCGGGGTCGACAAGTGTTGCGTAACTTTGCCACCGGAAGTCCCGAAGGGCTGCAATTTGTCATGGACATTCTTGGGACGAAAAAAAGGGACACGTGTTTTTGCATTTCTCTCCTAGTCCATTTTTTCAATTTGACGTATTTTTCACAAGATCCGGGGTCGACAAGTGTTGCGTAACTTTGCCACCGGAAATCGCAAAGGGCTGCAATTTGTCGTGAACATTCTTGGGACGAAAAAAAGGGACATGTGTTTTTGCATTTCTCTCCTAGTCCATTTTTTCAATTTGACGTATTCTTCACAAGATCCGGGGTCGACAAGTGTTGCGTAACTTTGCCACCGGAAGTCGCAAAGGGCTGCAGTTTGTCGTGGACATTCTTGGGACGAAAAAAAGGGATACGTGTTTTTGCATTTCTCTCCTAGTCCATTTTTTCAATTTGACGTATTTTTCACAAGATTCGGGGTAGACAAGTGTTGCGTAACGTTGCCACCGGAAGTTGCAAAGGCCTGCAATTTGGTATACAGATTCTTGGGACGAAAAACAGGGAGACGTGTTCTTACATTTCTCTCCTAGTCCATTTTTTCAGTTTGACGTATTTTTCACAAGATCGGGGGTCGACAAGTGTTGCGTAACTTTGCCACCGGAAGTCGCAAAGGGCTGCAGTTTGTCGTGGACATTCTTGGGACGAAAAAAAGGGAAACGTGTTTTTGCATTTCTCTCCTAGTCCATTTTTTCAATTTGACGTATTTTTCACAAGATCCGGGGTCGACAAGTGTTGCGTAACTTTGCCACCGGAAGTCCCAAAAGGCTGCAATTTGTCATGGACATTCTTGGGACGAAAAAAAGGGACACGTGTTTTTGCATTTCTCTCCTAGTCCATTTTTTCAATTTGACGTATTTTTCACAAGATCCGGGGTCGACAAGTGTTGCGTAACTTTGCCACCGGAAATCGCAAAGGGCTGCAATTTGTCGTGGACATTCTTGGGACGAAAAAAAGGGACATGTGTTTTTGCATTTCTCTCCTAGTCCATTTTTTCAATTTGACGCATTCTTCACAAGATCCGGGGTCGACAAGTGTTGCGTAACTTTGCCACCGGAAGTCGCAAAGGGCTGCAATTTGTCGTGGACATTCTTGGGACGAAAAAAAGGGACACGTGTTTTTGCATTTCTCTCCTAGTCCATTTTTTCAATTTGACGTATTTTTCACAATGTCCGGGGTCGACAACTGTTGCGTAACTTTGTCACCGGAAGTCGCAAAGGGCTGCAACTTGGTATACCGATTCTTGGGACGAAAAAAAGGGATACGTGTTTTTGCATTTCTCTCCTAGTCGATTTTTTCAATTTGACGTATTTTTCACAAGATCCGGGGTCGACAAGTGTTGCGTAACTTTGCCACCGGAAGTCGCAAAGGGCTGCAGTTTGTCGTGGACATTCTTGGGACGAAAAAAAGGGATACGTGTTTTTGCATTTCTCTCCTAGTCCATTTTTTCAACTTGACGTATTTTTCACAAGATCCGGGGTCGACAAGTGTTGCGTAACTTTGCCACCGGAAGTCGCAAAGGGCTGCAATTTGTCGTGGACATTCTTGGGACGAAAAACAGGGATACGTGTTCTTGCATTTCTCTCCTAGTCCATTTTTTCAGTTTGACGTATTTTTCACAAGATCCGGGGTCGACAAGTGTTGCGTAACTTTGCCACCGGAAGTCGCAAAGGGCTGCAGTTTGTCGTGGACATTCTTGGGACGAAAAAAAGGGACACGTGTTTTTGCATTTCTCTCCTAGTCCATTTTTTCAATTTGACGTATTTTTCACAAGATCCGGGGTCGACAAGTGTTGCGTAACTTTGCCACCGGAAGTCCCGAAGGGCTGCAATTTGTCATGGACATTCTTGGGACGAAAAAAAGGGACACGTGTTTTTGCATTTCTCTCCTAGTCCATTTTTTCAATTTGACGTATTTTTCACAAGATCCGGGGTCGACAAGTGTTGCGTAACTTTGCCACCGGAAGTCGCAAAGGGCTGCAGTTTGTCGTGGACATTCTTGGGACGAAAAACAGGGACACGTGTTTTTGCATTTCTCTCCTAGTCCATTTTTTCAATTTGACGTATTTTTCACAAGATCCGGGGTCGACAAGTGTTGCGTAACTTTGCCACCGGAAGTCCCGAAGGGCTGCAATTTGTCATGGACATTCTTGGGACGAAAAAAAGGGACACGTGTTTTTGCATTTCTCTCCTAGTCCATTTTTTCAATTTGACGTATTTTTCACAAGATCCGGGGTCGACAAGTGTTGCGTAACTTTGCCACCGGAAATCGCAAAGGGCTGCAATTTGTCGTGGATATTCTTGGGACGAAAAAAAGGGACATGTGTTTTTGCATTTCTCTCCTAGTCCATTTTTTCAATTTGACGTATTCTTCACAAGATCCGGGGTCGACAAGTGTTGCGTAACTTTGCCACCGGAAGTCGCAAAGGGCTGCAGTTTGTCGTGGACATTCTTGGGACGAAAAAAAGGGATACGTGTTTTTGCATTTCTCTCCTAGTCCATTTTTTCAATTTGACGTATTTTTCACAAGATTCGGGGTAGACAAGTGTTGCGTAACGTTGCCACCGGAAGTTGCAAAGGCCTGCAATTTGGTATACAGATTCTTGGGACGAAAAACAGGGAGACGTGTTCTTACATTTCTCTCCTAGTCCATTTTTTCAGTTTGACGTATTTTTCACAAGATCCGGGGTCGACAAGTGTTGCGTAACTTTGCCACCGGAAGTCGCAAAGGGCTGCAGTTTGTCGTGGACATTCTTGGGACGAAAAAAAGGGACACGTGTTTTTGCATTTCTCTCCTAGTCCATTTTTTCAATTTGACGTATTTTTCACAAGATCCGGGGTCGACAAGTGTTGCGTAACTTTGCCACCGGAAATCGCAAAGGGCTGCAATTTGTCGTGGACATTCTTGGGACGAAAAAAAGGGACATGTGTTTTTGCATTTCTCTCCTAGTCCATTTTTTCAATTTGACGTATTCTTCACAAGATCCGGGGTCGACAAGTGTTGCGTAACTTTGCCACCGGAAGTCGCAAAGGGCTGCAATTTGTCGTGGACATTCTTGGGACGAAAAACAGGGATACGTGTTCTTGCATTTCTCTCCTAGTCCATTTTTTCAATTTGACGTATTTTTCACAAGATCCGGGGTCGACAAGTGTTGCGTAACTTTGCCACCGGAAGTCGCAAAGGCCTGCAATTTGGTATACAGATTCTTGGGACGAAAAAAATGGATACGTGTTTTTGCATTTCTCTCCTAGTCCATTTTTTCAATTTGACGTATTTTTCACAAGATTCGGGGTAGACAAGTGTTGCGTAACGTTGCCACCGGAAGTTGCAAAGGCCTGCAATTTGGTATACAGATTCTTGGGACGAAAAACAGGGAGACGTGTTCTTATATTTCTCTCCTAGTCCATTTTTTCAGTTTGACGTATTTTTCACAAGATCCGGGGTCGACAAGTGTTGCGTAACTTTGCCACCGGAAGTCGCAAAGGGCTGCAGTTTGTCGTGGACATTCTTGGGACGAAAAAAAGGGACACGTGTTTTTGCATTTCTCTCCTAGTCCATTTTTTCAATTTGACGTATTTTTCACAAGATCCGGGGTCGACAAGTGTTGCGTAACTTTGCCACCGGAAATCGCAAAGGGCTGCAATTTGTCGTGGACATTCTTGGGACGAAAAAAAGGGACATGTGTTTTTGCATTTCTCTCCTAGTCCATTTTTTCAATTTGACGTATTCTTCACAAGATCCGGGGTCGACAAGTGTTGCGTAACTTTGCCACCGGAAGTCGCAAAGGGCTGCAATTTGTCGTGGACATTCTTGGGACGAAAAACAGGGATACGTGTTCTTGCATTTCTCTCCTAGTCCATTTTTTCAATTTGACGTATTTTTCACAAGATCCGGGGTCGACAAGTGTTGCGTAACTTTGCCACCGGAAGTCGCAAAGGCCTGCAATTTGGTATACAGATTCTTGGGACGAAAAAAATGGATACGTGTTTTTGCATTTCTCTCCTAGTCCATTTTTTCAATTTGACGTATTTTTCACAAGATTCGGGGTAGACAAGTGTTGCGTAACGTTGCCACCGGAAGTTGCAAAGGCCTGCAATTTGGTATACAGATTCTTGGGACGAAAAACAGGGAGACGTGTTCTTATATTTCTCTCCTAGTCCATTTTTTCAGTTTGACGTATTTTTCACAAGATCCGGGGTCGACAAGTGTTGCGTAACTTTGCCACCGGAAGTCGCAAAGGGCTGCAGTTTGTCGTGGACATTCTTGGGACGAAAAAAAGGGACACGTGTTTTTGCATTTCTCTCCTAGTCCATTTTTTCAATTTGACGTATTTTTCACAATGTCCGGGGTCGACAACTGTTGCGTAACTTTGTCACCGGAAGTCGCAAAGGGCTGCAACTTGGTATACCGATTCTTGGGACGAAAAAAAGGGATACGTGTTTTTGTATTTCTCTCCTAGTCGATTTTTTCAATTTGACGTATTTTTCACAAGATCCGGGGTCGACAAGTGTTGCGTAACTTTGCCACCGGAAGTCGCAAAGGGCTGCAGTTTGTCGTGGACATTCTTGGGACGAAAAAAAGGGATACGTGTTTTTGCATTTCTCTCCTAGTCCATTTTTTCAACTTGACGTATTTTTCACAAGATCCGGGGTCGACAAGTGTTGCGTAACTTTGCCACCGGAAGTCGCAAAGGGCTGCAATTTGTCGTGGACATTCTTGGGACGAAAAACAGGGATACGTGTTCTTGCATTTCTCTCCTAGTCCATTTTTTCAGTTTGACGTATTTTTCACAAGATCCGGGGTCGACAAGTGTTGCGTAACTTTGCCACCGGAAGTCGCAAAGGGCTGCAGTTTGTCGTGGACATTCTTGGGACGAAAAAAAGGGACACGTGTTTTTGCATTTCTCTCCTAGTCCATTTTTTCAATTTGACGTATTTTTCACAAGATCCGGGGTCGACAAGTGTTGCGTAACTTTGCCACCGGAAGTCCCGAAGGGCTGCAATTTGTCATGGACATTCTTGGGACGAAAAAAAGGGACACGTGTGTTTGCATTTCTCTCCTAGTCCATTTTTTCAATTTGACGTATTTTTCACAAGATCCGGGGTCGACAAGTGTTGCGTAACTTTGCCACCGGAAGTCGCAAAGGGCTCCAGTTTGTCGTGGACATTCTTCGGACGAAAAAAAGGGACACGTGTTTTTGCATTTCTCTCCTAGTCCATTTTTTCAATTTGACGTATTTTTCACAAGATCCGGGGTCGACAAGTGTTGCGTAACTTTGCCACCGGAAGTCCCGAAGGGCTGCAATTTGTCATGGACATTCTTGGGACGAAAAAAAGGGACACGTGTTTTTGCATTTCTCTCCTAGTCCATTTTTTCAATTTGACGTATTTTTCACAAGATCCGGGGTCGACAAGTGTTGCGTAACTTTGCCACCGGAAATCGCAAAGGGCTGCAATTTGTCGTGGATATTCTTGGGACGAAAAAAAGGGACATGTGTTTTTGCATTTCACTCCTAGTCCATTTTTTCAATTTGACGTATTCTTCACAAGATCCGGGGTCGACAAGTGTTGCGTAACTTTGCCACCGGAAGTCGCAAAGGGCTGCAGTTTGTCGTGGACATTCTTGGGACGAAAAAAAGGGATACGTGTTTTTGCATTTCTCTCCTAGTCCATTTTTTCAATTTGACGTATTTTTCACAAGATTCGGGGTAGACAAGTGTTGCGTAACGTTGCCACCGGAAGTTGCAAAGGCCTGCAATTTGGTATACAGATTCTTGGGACGAAAAACAGGGAGACGTGTTCTTACATTTCTCTCCTAGTCCATTTTTTCAGTTTGACGTATTTTTCACAAGATCCGGGGTCGACAAGTGTTGCGTAACTTTGCCACCGGAAGTCGCAAAGGCCTGCAATTTGGTATACAGATTCTTGGGACGAAAAAAATGGATACGTGTTTTTGCATTTCTCTCCTAGTCCATTTTTTCAATTTGACGTATTTTTCACAAGATTCGGGGTAGACAAGTGTTGCGTAACGTTGCCACCGGAAGTTGCAAAGGCCTGCAATTTGGTATACAGATTCTTGGGACGAAAAACAGGGAGACGTGTTCTTATATTTCTCTCCTAGTCCATTTTTTCAGTTTGACGTATTTTTCACAAGATCCGGGGTCGACAAGTGTTGCGTAACTTTGCCACCGGAAGTCGCAAAGGGCTGCAGTTTGTCGTGGACATTCTTGGGACGAAAAAAAGGGACACGTGTTTTTGCATTTCTCTCCTAGTCCATTTTTTCAATTTGACGTATTTTTCACAAGATCCGGGGTCGACAAGTGTTGCGTAACTTTGCCACCGGAAATCGCAAAGGGCTGCAATTTGTCGTGGACATTCTTGGGACGAAAAAAAGGGACATGTGTTTTTGCATTTCTCTCCTAGTCCATTTTTTCAATTTGACGTATTCTTCACAAGATCCGGGGTCGACAAGTGTTGCGTAACTTTGCCACCGGAAGTCGCAAAGGGCTGCAATTTGTCGTGGACATTCTTGGGACGAAAAACAGGGATACGTGTTCTTGCATTTCTCTCCTAGTCCATTTTTTCAATTTGACGTATTTTTCACAAGATCCGGGGTCGACAAGTGTTGCGTAACTTTGCCACCGGAAGTCGCAAAGGCCTGCAATTTGGTATACAGATTCTTGGGACGAAAAAAATGGATACGTGTTTTTGCATTTCTCTCCTAGTCCATTTTTTCAATTTGACGTATTTTTCACAAGATTCGGGGTAGACAAGTGTTGCGTAACGTTGCCACCGGAAGTTGCAAAGGCCTGCAATTTGGTATACAGATTCTTGGGACGAAAAACAGGGAGACGTGTTCTTATATTTCTCTCCTAGTCCATTTTTTCAGTTTGACGTATTTTTCACAAGATCCGGGGTCGACAAGTGTTGCGTAACTTTGCCACCGGAAGTCGCAAAGGGCTGCAGTTTGTCGTGGACATTCTTGGGACGAAAAAAAGGGACACGTGTTTTTGCATTTCTCTCCTAGTCCATTTTTTCAATTTGACGTATTTTTCACAATGTCCGGGGTCGACAACTGTTGCGTAACTTTGTCACCGGAAGTCGCAAAGGGCTGCAACTTGGTATACCGAATCTTGGGACGAAAAAAAGGGATACGTGTTTTTGCATTTCTCTCCTAGTCGATTTTTTCAATTTGACGTATTTTTCACAAGATCCGGGGTCGACAAGTGTTGCGTAACTTTGCCACCGGAAGTCGCAAAGGGCTGCAGTTTGTCGTGGACATTCTTGGGACGAAAAAAAGGGATACGTGTTTTTGCATTTCTCTCCTAGTCCATTTTTTCAACTTGACGTATTTTTCACAAGATCCGGGGTCGACAAGTGTTGCGTAACTTTGCCACCGGAAGTCGCAAAGGGCTGCAATTTGTCGTGGACATTCTTGGGACGAAAAACAGGGATACGTGTTCTTGCATTTCTCTCCTAGTCCATTTTTTCAGTTTGACGTATTTTTCACAAGATCCGGGGTCGACAAGTGTTGCGTAACTTTGCCACCGGAAGTCGCAAAGGGCTGCAGTTTGTCGTGGACATTCTTGGGACGAAAAAAAGGGACACGTGTTTTTGCATTTCTCTCCTAGTCCATTTTTTCAATTTGACGTATTTTTCACAAGATCCGGGGTCGACAAGTGTTGCGTAACTTTGCCACCGGAAGTCCCGAAGGGCTGCAATTTGTCATGGACATTCTTGGGACGAAGAAAAGGGACACGTGTGTTTGCATTTCTCTCCTAGTCCATTTTTTCAATTTGACGTATTTTTCACAAGATCCGGGGTCGACAAGTGTTGCGTAACTTTGCCACCGGAAGTCGCAAAGGGCTCCAGTTTGTCGTGGACATTCTTGGGACGAAAAAAAGGGACACGTGTTTTTGCATTTCTCTCCTAGTCCATTTTTTCAATTTGACGTATTTTTCACAAGATCCGGGGTCGACAAGTGTTGCGTAACTTTGCCACCGGAAGTCCCGAAGGGCTGCAATTTGTCATGGACATTCTTGGGACGAAAAAAAGGGACACGTGTTTTTGCATTTCTCTCCTAGTCCATTTTTTCAATTTGACGTATTTTTCACAAGATCCGGGGTCGACAAGTGTTGCGTAACTTTGCCACCGGAAATCGCAAAGGGCTGCAATTTGTCGTGGATATTCTTGGGACGAAAAAAAGGGACATGTGTTTTTGCATTTCTCTCCTAGTCCATTTTTTCAATTTGACGTATTCTTCACAAGATCCGGGGTCGACAAGTGTTGCGTAACTTTGCCACCGGAAGTCGCAAAGGGCTGCAGTTTGTCGTGGACATTCTTGGGACGAAAAAAAGGGATACGTGTTTTTGCATTTCTCTCCTAGTCCATTTTTTCAATTTGACGTATTTTTCACAAGATTCGGGGTAGACAAGTGTTGCGTAACGTTGCCACCGGAAGTTGCAAAGGCCTGCAATTTGGTATACAGATTCTTGGGACGAAAAACAGGGAGACGTGTTCTTACATTTCTCTCCTAGTCCATTTTTTCAGTTTGACGTATTTTTCACAAGATCCGGGGTCGACAAGTGTTGCGTAACTTTGCCACCGGAAGTCGCAAAGGGCTGCAGTTTGTCGTGGACATTCTTGGGACGAAAAAAAGGGACACGTGTTTTTGCATTTCTCTCCTAGTCCATTTTTTCAATTTGACGTATTTTTCACAAGATCCGGGGTCGACAAGTGTTGCGTAACTTTGCCACCGGAAGTCCCAAAAGGCTGCAATTTGTCATGGACATTCTTGGGACGAAAAAAAGGGACACGTGTTTTTGCATTTCTCTCCTAGTCCATTTTTTCAATTTGACGTATTTTTCACAAGATCCGGGGTCGACAAGTGTTGCGTAACTTTGCCACCGGAAATCGCAAAGGGCTGCAATTTGTCGTGGACATTCTTGGGACGAAAAAAAGGGACATGTGTTTTTGCATTTCTCTCCTAGTCCATTTTTTCAATTTGACGTATTCTTCACAAGATCCGGGGTCGACAAGTGTTGCGTAACTTTGCCACCGGAAGTCGCAAAGGGCTGCAATTTGTCGTGGACATTCTTGGGACGAAAAACAGGGATACGTGTTCTTGAATTTCTCTCCTAGTCCATTTTTTCAATTTGACGTATTTTTCACAAGATCCGGGGTCGACAAGTGTTGCGTAACTTTGCCACCAGAAGTCGCAAAGGCCTGCAATTTGGTATACAGATTCTTGGGACGAAAAAAATGGATACGTGTTTTTGCATTTCTCTCCTAGTCCATTTTTTCAATTTGACGTATTTTTCACAAGATCCGGGGTCGACAAGTGTTGCGTAACTTTGCCACCGGAAGTCGCAAAGGGCTGCAGTTTGTCGTGGACATTCTTGGGACGAAAAAAAGGGATACGTGTTTTTGCATTTCTCTCCTAGTCCATTTTTTCAATTTGACGTATTTTTCACAAGATTCGGGGTAGACAAGTGTTGCGTAACGTTGCCACCGGAAGTTGCAAAGGCCTGCAATTTGGTATACAGATTCTTGGGACGAAAAACAGGGAGACGTGTTCTTACATTTCTCTCCTAGTCCATTTTTTCAGTTTGACGTATTTTTCACAAGATCCGGGGTCGACAAGTGTTGCGTAACTTTGCCACCGGAAGTCGCAAAGGGCTGCAGTTTGTCGTGGACATTCTTGGGACGAAAAAAAGGGACACGTGTTTTTGCATTTCTCTCCTAGTCCATTTTTTCAATTTGACGTATTTTTCACAAGATCCGGGGTCGACAAGTGTTGCGTAACTTTGCCACCGGAAGTCCCAAAAGGCTGCAATTTGTCATGGACATTCTTGGGACGAAAAAAAGGGACACGTGTTTTTGCATTTCTCTCCTAGTCCATTTTTTCAATTTGACGTATTTTTCACAAGATCCGGGGTCGACAAGTGTTGCGTAACTTTGCCACCGGAAATCGCAAAGGGCTGCAATTTGTCGTGGACATTCTTGGGACGAAAAAAAGGGACATGTGTTTTTGCATTTCTCTCCTAGTCCATTTTTTCAATTTGACGTATTCTTCACAAGATCCGGGGTCGACAAGTGTTGCGTAACTTTGCCACCGGAAGTCGCAAAGGGCTGCAATTTGTCGTGGACATTCTTGGGACGAAAAACAGGGATACGTGTTCTTGCATTTCTCTCCTAGTCCATTTTTTCAATTTGACGTATTTTTCACAAGATCCGGGGTCGACAAGTGTTGCGTAACTTTGCCACCGGAAGTCGCAAAGGCCTGCAATTTGGTATACAGATTCTTGGGACGAAAAAAATGGATACGTGTTTTTGCATTTCTCTCCTAGTCCATTTTTTCAATTTGACGTATTTTTCACAAGATTCGGGGTAGACAAGTGTTGCGTAACGTTGCCACCGGAAGTTGCAAAGGCCTGCAATTTGGTATACAGATTCTTGGGACGAAAAACAGGGATACGTGTTCTTATATTTCTCTCCTAGTCCATTTTTTCAGTTTGACGTATTTTTCACAAGATCCGGGGTCGACAAGTGTTGCGTAACTTTGCCACCGGAAGTCGCAAAGGGCTGCAGTTTGTCGTGGACATTCTTGGGACGAAAAAAAGGGACACGTGTTTTTGCATTTCTCTCCTAGTCCATTTTTTCAATTTGACGTATTTTTCACAAGATCCGGGGTCGACAAGTGTTGCGTAACTTTGCCACCGGAAGTTCCAAAGGGCTGCAATTTGTCATGGACATTCTTGGGACGAAAAAAAGGGACACGTGTTTTTGCATTTCTCTCCTAGTCCATTTTTTCAATTTGACGTATTCTTCACAAGATCCGGGGTCGACAAGTGTTGCGTAACTTTGCCACCGGAAGTCGCAAAGGGCTGCAATTTGTCGTGGACATTCTTGGGACGAAAAACAGGGATACGTGTTCTTGCATTTCTCTCCTAGTCCATTTTTTCAATTTGACGTATTTTTCACAAGATCCGGGGTCGACAAGTGTTGCGTAACTTTGCCACCGGAAGTCGCAAACGCCTGCAATTTGGTATACAGATTCTTGGGACGAAAAAAATGGATACGTGTTTTTGCATTTCTCTCCTAGTCCATTTTTTCAATTTGACGTATTTTTCACAAGATTCGGGGTAGACAAGTGTTGCGTAACGTTGCCACCGGAAGTTGCAAAGGCCTGCAATTTGGTATACAGATTCTTGGGACGAAAAACAGGGAGACGTGTTCTTATATTTCTCTCCTAGTCCATTTTTTCAGTTTGACGTATTTTTCACAAGATCCGGGGTCGACAAGTGTTGCGTAACTTTGCCACCGGAAGTCGCAAAGGGCTGCAGTTTGTCGTGGACATTCTTGGGACGAAAAAAAGGGACACGTGTTTTTGCATTTCTCTCCTAGTCCATTTTTTCAATTTGACGTATTTTTCACAAGATCCGGGGTCGACAAGTGTTGCGTAACTTTGCCACCGGAAGTCCCAAAGGGCTGCAATTTGTCATGGACATTCTTGGGACGAAAAAAAGGGACACGTGTTTTTGCATTTCTCTCCTAGTCCATTTTTTCAATTTGACGTATTTTTCACAAGATCCGGGGTCGACAAGTGTTGCGTAACTTTGCCACCGGAAATCGCGAAGGGCTGCAATTTGTCGTGGACATTCTTGGGACGAAAAAAAGGGACATGTGTTTTTGCATTTCTCTCCTAGTCCATTTTTTCAATTTGACGTATTCTTCACAAGATCCGGGGTCGACAAGTGTTGCGTAACTTTGCCACCGGAAGTCGCAAAGGGCTGCAATTTGTCGTGGACATTCTTGGGACGAAAAACAGGGATACGTATTCTTGCATTTCTCTCCTAGTCCATTTTTTCAATTTGACGTATTTTTCACAAGATCCGGGGTCGACAAGTGTTGCGTAACTTTGCCACCGGAAGTCGCAAAGGCCTGCAATTTGGTATACAGATTCTTGGGACGAAAAAAATGGATACGTGTTTTTGCATTTCTCTCCTAGTCCATTTTTTCAATTTGACGTATTTTTCACAAGATCCGGGGTCGACAAGTGTTGCGTAACGTTGCCACCGGAAGTCGCAAAGGCCTGCAAATTGGTATACAGATTCTTGGGACGAAAAACAGGGATACGTGTTCTTGCATTTCTCTCCTAGTCCATTTTTTCAATTTGACGTATTTTTCACAAGATCCGAGGTCGACAACTGTTGCGTAACTTTGCCACCGGAAGTCGCAAAGGGCTGCAGTTTGGTATGGACATTCTAGGAACGAAAAAAAGGGACACGTGTTTTTGCATTTCTCTCCTAGTTGATTTTTTCAATTTGACGTATTTTCTGAAAATTCAAAGTCGACAAGTGTTGCGTAACTTTGCCACCGGAAGTCGCAAAGGGCTGCAATTTGGTGTGGACATTCTAGGAACGAAAAAAATGGATACGTGTTTTTGCATTTCTCTCCTACTTCATTTTTTCAATTTGACGTATTTTTTACAGTCTCCAGAATCGATGAGTACTGAGTTTCAACTCATTTTGAATTTAATGTATCAGTCCCACCACCCACCCTCCCGACTCCCTCTCACTTTAATAATCTGTTTTCTTCCGGACTGCTATAAAATTGAGTGAATGACGTTTTGGACACCGTGTACCGGTTTTCGTCTGGCTGAATGCATATCCCGAAACAATTGCCGATCACTCGTTGCACGTGTAGCTGCTGCGCCAGCCTAAGTCACGCCCATGCCCATATTGGGAGTTTGTCAACGAATCCTATGACGCTCGCTCGGGCTATGAAACAATTGCTAGGCGCGGAATTTGTAGGAAGCTATTGCAAAGCAGCGATCTTTGGCATCCGCGAATGAATCCGCGGAAATCCTTCGTTCTGATTGGTCGCACTTAAATGCTTCTCATTTAAAAACTATTGCGAATTTTGGCAAACGGTTTGCGGGAGGGTACTCAGGGCACCTCCAGGCATCGCCCACTTTCCGGTCGAAAAGCAATTCTGGGACACCCTGTATATATATATGTGACTGAACTCGTTCGTGGTACCAACTTCATTAGGGTAGTTTGAATTGATAGGATTTCCAAGATGACAATGGAGAAGTTGACCCGAAGTCCAACTTCCTTAGTCACGCTTAGAAAGGATGGGTTACTTCAAAAATAACAATCTCCCAAAAAAACACTTACGTGTAAAAAACTACGGCAAGTGCAGGAATGCTGTGTATTCCTCTAATAAGAAGTATTGATATCAGATTATTGAGGCCAAGTACATAAGTCACTACATGTTTGCCTATTATATGATCTAGCACTAGCCCATCATTTTAATTGTATTTTCAAAATTTCCTATAACGTTTTCACTAATCTTTTACATTACTACTGCTTGCCATAGTTGATTATGATTTAATGGTCATTTATAATTAATAAAACTTTAGGTGATTCCTTATCGAGTACTACTTGGCGGGTCCGTGCCAGGATTTCCAAAGTATTTACTTTGAACGTACTAATAGTATCCTAAAACTACATTTTTGTTTTCAAGTTTTTACCGTGATTATTTTTGACGAGTTATTGTTAATAAACTCTATATAGAAAGTTGACATTGGTTTTAAGTTTGATGATTGGCATAATGAATGCAAATTTACGTCAAGAAATGCACGGACCCGTCAAGTATTATAGTACTCGATAAGGAATCACCTAAAGTTTTATTAATTATTAAATGACCATTAAATCATAATCCACTATGGCAAGCAGTAGTAATGTAAAAGAGTAGTGAAAACGTTATAGGAAATTTTGAAAATACAATTAACCCTTTCGCGCCGAGTGCCGCATATATGCAGCAGTCACTCGACGACCTGTGGGTACGGGCGCCGCATATACGCGGCATCCACGCCACGGCTTCCGGGTACGGGCGCCGCATATACGCGACATCCACGCCACGGCTTCTGGGTACGAGCGGCGCATATATGCGGCATAGAAATGATCTGTACAAGTGCCATCTATAGTCGATGGCAACATTTTTCGTTACCGGTAGAGCATTTTCTTGCGCAATAAAGTACAAACTTCAAGGCAATCGTTTACTGTTTTATACCGAATATTCCATCGAATCCATTAGCGAGTAAACGATTTTACGTATTTGGTTTTCACATAAATTAGGAATAGATCGGCTTAAGGTAAAATCCGAACTCTTAAAAATTAGACTTTTGAGGTTACGGTTTTGTTTGAAAATGTATTTACAAAAATATTTTAGGCCCTTTTAGAATGAGTACAAGTCATAAAAGTAGTATTATGTTAGAAACTGAAGTAGTCGATTCTGAAAATGAAAATAATGTCCACCGATGTAGAAAACGACGAAAAAATAATATATGCAGCACTTCAGAATCAGAAGCAGAGTTAAATGACGATAATACAAAGGACATCCAGTGCAACACAACATGGACATCGAAAAATTTCGAACCAAAGATTCATAAATTTTCCTCAAAGATTCAGGACTGAAGAAGGAAATAGGAAGATCGTCAAAAATCATTGATTACTTTGAACTATTTTTTTATCAAGAGCTCGTAGAGTATATTGTAGATGAGACCAATTATTACTATTATTAGAGCAATGATTGTTTTATTCAGTACAGTTCCTATTTAAGACTTAGAACAACATATATACAGAAACCATGCGCACCGTGCATATTTTCGGCGCGAGTTTCCGTTCAGTGACGGTACTTCGGTGGACGGGGGTGCCGTAGTGAAAGGGTTAAAATGATGGGCCAGTTCTAGATCATATAATAGGCAAACATGTAGTGACTTATGTACTTGGCCTCAATAATCTGAAATCAATACTTTTTATTACACGAATACACAGCACTCCTGTGCTTGGCGTAGTTTTTTACACGTAAGTGTTTTTTGGGGTATATCACAAGTTTTTGTTGCTCAACGGGACATAGAAGCTCTAAGCACTGAAATTTATATTCTCACAGATATAATATGTAAATGCATTATGATGTTGCTGATTAGAAAAATATATTGTGTTGTCGAAAATGTTTAATGGCATATAAATTTGATTTGTAAGTCCCTTTTTCTAAAAATGCATAAAGACTGTGACGTGATTCTTCCGAATCTCGCCACAAAAATTAATAAACTGTTTTCTCCACGCTACCTAAGCTCCGCACGACAATCCACCAGCGAAATTCCGTATGCTACGCTATTCTTAAGTTTTCCGTTTGTGAACGTCCACTATCGTCCTTGTTGTCAGTTCCGATTACGTTTCTTGCGATTAATTATTATTTTGCTTCTATTACGTTATATGCAATCTCTTCTCTCGAGTCTCTCGACAACGAACTACGGGCGTGAGGACCGGACAGCCACCTTGGAGATTTATGAGGATTTTGTGACGATACGATATGGCTGTTTGATGCCGCCTTTGGAGAATTTGGTGCCAGGGACGACTCGACAAGGATGCAACGCCGCCTCCACCGACCAGGAGATGCCCGCCGGTCCCGCCGACCTGGATGTCGCCGGGATCCTGCTGCTGCCACGACGCCGAAAGAAGCCCTGGAGCACCCGGGAGGGGGCTCCGCCGTTTCCGTCGGCCGGCGAGGGCTGCCCTCTGGGCCTATCCGCCGCCGATACGGCCGGAAGGGAGATGAGGTTTTCCTCCCTGGCCCGCCTAAGGCCTGCCGATCGTCCAGGACAGCGCCTCCGTCCGGCTGAGAAGCCACCTGCGCCTCCTCAATCCGCAAGGCCCAGCGTGCTCCGAGGACCGTGCCGTCAGGATCGCCGCTCGATTCCGTTCGGCCGCTTCCGTCGCTGCGCGTCGACGCTCGGGAGAGCTCGGGTATCCTCGTCAACGTTCGTCCGATTCCGGTGCCGTCCCGCCTCACATACGCCCGCTCGCCAACGATCGTGGATCGATAAATCATTGTCGTGCGAAGTTTTGAGCCAGCTGCCACGTGCGAAATAAATTACGAACCCGAGACGAGAAATAGAAGGAAAGAGAGAGAGAGAGCACGAGAGCTAAGGAGGAAGAGTGCCTTGAGGGCTGCCGTTTTGAGCTAGACGCTTCACGCTTTATTTTGTTATCCTATTGTGGTGAGGTCTTTTGCTTCCGTAATATTTTCTGATTTTTGGTGATATTGAAGATAGTAGACACGTGCACGGCTAAACCGTCCGTTTAGCCGGTGACGAATTTCCTTTGTCGCATCAGGCGAATGTCTTTCCGCCGAATATATTATAAAGGACGATAGTGCCGTTATTAGTGATATTTTTGAGTTTTCCGATTGTTCGGTCGAACGAATAGTTTAGAGGTGCCCAGGTACCAACGACCACTCGCGCGTGCATACGAGTACGCGCGTCACGCGGCCGACTGTGGTTCTGGCTGGTGTCTCGGGGTGAGCGTTAAGGGGGGAGAGGATAATATTAGCCGGGCCCCAAGGGAAGAAAAAAGTAGTATTCGTGGGACTCGTGAACAATTACCTTGTCTGTGCGTTTCCGGGATAAACGAGTGATCTAAGGGAATTAAGGGCGATTAGATCATTACTCGGAGTTCGTGCTGTGCGGATATCAACTCTTTGGAGTCGTCTACATGCTAGTGAGCTGAACGATAGCCGTAAGTACACTATCAAGGGCGACACCACTCGCCAGGCACATCGGCACAGCCGATTGTACCCGCAAGCAAGCGCAACGCTTGACCGCAGGTCGTCAGCCGACTTAATTACACATCACGTAAAAATCATCAGGTGCACCGAATCAGACGGTGATACCAACCACAAGCGCAATGCTTTTGAGGTCGCCAGCGACTTATACTCATCATATCACATTGCATGGCGTGAATAAGCATAAAATAAGTTTCATACAGAATGTCCTTCCTACTGTAGATTTCATCTTCATGATAATTATAACGTGAAATAGACTTGACAACATAAATGACTTGTATATCTCGTAATTTCATTATTTGTGAGAGGTTTTTGCTCCGAGGTTCACGCCTCGGAGACTTTCCTCTCTGAGCCATAAATAAACATAATCTGAATGGCTCAACAAAAGACGTGGTTTGATTTAAAGTTCCTTACCCATTAATCCTTGTTTATCGAATCAAATTCGTTACAATGTTAACACATTTTGAGAAATTAAATACGCGGCCCCATTTTTGTTAAAGAGGACGCGCCCCACGAAACACCGATTTTGCGTTTTCTTATATGATTTATGCTTGCTACTTTTCTGTAATTAACAACTTTTCTGGAATCTTCGCTAACGGAAACGTGGGAATCCGCCTGTTTGAACGCTTGACCCCGGGTTGACCGGCTTGGTTGTTCTTCAGCCAGATTCTCTCGCTGCCGATTTATTATATTGTGCCTATTGTTATGAGATATCGATTGCCGTAAAAGTATTATTTTTCTGATTTTGGTCTAATTAGTGTGAGATTTTCGAACTTTGAGTTCCGTTAAAGTCAGTGGCGAGCCAACGCCGTATTTATTCTAATCTCTTCTATTCATACTGTTCCTATAATTTTCTTTGCGTTAACTGGGCTAAATTAATTGAATCTTTTCACTTGACTAACGCTTTGATTTGCGACTTATGTTTCCGATTTTCATAATTCTGTTTTTGTGTGCGATACTTTCTATTGGACTTTCTGTGAATTATTGCTGGTGTTCTCGTATTTGATTATCGTTGCCAAGCCTTAACGTATTTTTGCCTCTTTCGCGGAGAAACTTTGGTGAATTTTACGTGTCGCGCACGTCCCTCTGACGTCGCGCGCCAGGCACCCTTCGAGGCGACCTTAGTGTTTACGTTCCTCGACGCCGATCCTTCAGCCGGTCTCGAAATTGTACTATCTGTTCCGAGAACGTCTTGTCGAGCAACCATAATTAAATATTCGCTATAATATTTAATATTTTTCGGACTGTGATATATTTTTGTGGGTGCCATATTCTGTATTAATTTATTGTGACATTTCTAATTATTGTGCTATTTTCGTGTTCGCGATTTTCGTAGTGGTGTTAACGAATCCGCGTGTATTACCTTTTTCGGGTTCGTCCGTACTTATAATTCTTTTGCGTGACTCTTTCGTATTACGATCGTCGACCGCGGTTATAATTTCACGCGTGCGAGAATTGGAACCGCGCAGCTCGTTCCTCTGCCGTTCGTTGCGTTCCGATTTTCGTTCATTTAATGCTATTTGATTATTTTAGTTCAAAACGAATTAGTTAGTTTATTACGAGGAATCCTATAATCCCGACCGTGTCCGTTTCAGTGGATTTCGTCTTGTAGAAGTATCGAGCCCGCGTGCCCGTGTCTTCCTCGCGTGCGCGCTCACGCGTAGCGCCTTCGGTCGTTATTTTTCTGTTAAGGATGCTGCGTCTATAGTTTCCGAAATTCTATTTGTTGATTCTTATTTCTCTTTTGCATTGTATAGCTTCCGATTTTGGATATCGATTATTGTACCTTAGTTTTAAGACTTTTGTAAAACTATGCTTGGCTTTCGCTCGCACCCTCAGTAACGCCTGAGTTAATGCTTTTGTAATCTTGCTATGGAGTTTATTGATCCATTGGAATTTTGTTTTGCCTAATACAGCTATGGTGCGTTTACTACTTAATTCGACTTATTTTCCTGTAGTTTTGCGTATTACTTTCCTCTAAGTCCTTGGCCGAGTCATTCCTTCCTTACCTCTTGAACGCCGCGACGCTTCCGACGAGCTAGCCTCCGAAGCGGCGTACCGTGGGACGGGTAGTGGTCTGATTTAGTATTAGCGTTTGAGTTCCGGGTAACCGTTAGGTTTAGTTGCGTTTTATATTCTCTTTTTCTTGGCCGTGGTGCCCCTATCTGTTTTGCGTGGCCGTGGTGCCTTTAGGTTAGTTACGTTAGTATCTTTTCTTGGCCGTGGTGCCCCTATCTGATTTTGAGTGGCCGTGGTGCCTTTAGCTTTAGTTCGCCTGGTGGCACATTTAGGTTTAGTCTGCCTGGTGGCAATTGGTTACCCCGAATCAACTATCTCTCGCGATCAGTATGGTATAGATAACGAGCCCCGAGCTCGTGGTGCTCCTTAGAGGGTACCTGGCGCCCAACAGTCTTTTAGAGTTCACCGAGACCACTTCCGTTCCCGATTTCCTGTTTTATTGCGTTCTGTTTTGCCGACGAGCGAAATAACGTCCCAAGACATATACAAATTTTTAAAGAAAATGTAATCTTCAATGCATATAAGCGCCGTTAATGGTGTCCAGCTTGTTGAAGTCGTATAGTAAATGTAAGAGAGGGGAGTGTGCTGGATTATTTTCGTACCTCAGGCCATGCGAACATCAGAGAGGATACTATAGTTTGAGCGAAGCGCCAAAGCGGCGCTCGTTGCACACTTTTCTGAATACTCTGGACTGCTACGTCCGACACCTAGATACAAGGAACTACAGAGTAGCACTCCTGGACGCCCTGGACGTTCACATCCAACACGTAGACACAGTAAACTACGGAGCGGAATACCTGGACACCCTGGACTTCCACATCCAGTACCTAGATACAAGAAACTACGGAGCGGAATACCTGGACACCCTGGACTTCCACATCCAGTACCTAGTGCGACGATATTTCGCTCGTCGGCAAAACCGAACGCAATATAACAGGAAATCGGGAACGGAAGTGGTCTCTGTGAACTCTAAAAGACTGTTGGGCGCCAGGTACCCTCTAAGGAGCACCACGAGCTCGGGGCTCGTTCTCTATACCATACCGATCGCGAGGGATAGTTGATTCGGGGTAACCAATTGCCACCAGGCAGACTAAACCTAAATGAGCCACCAGGCGAACTAAAGCTAAAGGCACCACGGCCACTCAAAATCAGATAGGGGCACCACGGCCAAGAAAAGACACTAACGTAACTAACCTAAAGGCACCACGGCCACGCAAAACAGATAGGGGCACCACGGCCAAGAAAAAGAGAATATAAAACGCAACTAAACCTAACGGTTACCCGGAACTCAAACGCTAATACTAAATCAGACCACTACCCGTCCCACGGTACGCCGCTTCGGAGGCTAGCTCGTCGGAAGCGTCGCGGCGTTCAAGAGGTAAGGAAGGAACAAACTCGGCCAAGGACTTAGAGGAAAGTAATACGCCAAACTACAAGGAAATAACCCAAATTAAATAGTTAACGCACCAGAGCTGTATTAAGCAAACGAAAGTCCAAATAATCAATCAATTCGACAGCAAGATTACCAAAGCATTAACTCAGGCCGTACTGAGGGTGCGAGCGAAACCAAGCATAGTTTTACGAAAGTCTTAAAATTACTTTACAATAATCGACATTCAAAATCGGAAGCTATACAATGCAAAAGCGAAATAAGAATCATCCAAATAGAATTTCGGAAATTATAGTCGCAGCATCCTGATCGAAAAATAACGAGGGAAGGCGCGACGCGTGAGCGCGCACGCGAGTAAGACACGGGCACGCGGGCTCGATACTGCTACAAGACGCAATCCACGGAAAATGCTACGGTCGGAAGAATCGAATGACTCGGAATAAACTAACAAATCCGTTTTTAAATAAAATAACTAAATAACGAGAATGACAAAAATCGGAACGCAATGAACGGCAGAGGAACGGCAGCGGAACGAGCTGCGCGGTTCAAATTCTCGCACGCGTGAAATTATAACCGCGGTCGACAATCGTAATACGAAAGAGTCACGCAAAAGAAATTATTATACGACGAAGCCCGACAAAAGAATAAGGCGCGCGGGTTCGTTAACACCACTACGAAAATCGCGAACACGAAAATAGCACAATAATCAGAAATGTCACAATAAATTAATACAGAATATGGCACACAAAAATATATCACAGTCCGAAAAATATAGAATATTATAACGAATATTTAATTATGGTTGCACGGCGATACGTTCTCGGAACGGATAGTACAATTTCAAGACCGGCAGAAGGCTCGGCGTCGAGGAACGTAAACACTAAGGTCGCCTCGAAGGGCGCCTGGCGCGTGACGTCAGAGGGACGTACGCGACACGTAAAATTCACAAAAGGTTCTCCACGAAAGAGACAAAAATACGTTAGGCTTGGCAACGATAATTAAATATGAGAACACCAGCAATAATTCACAGAAAGTCCAATAGAAAATATCGCACACAAAAACAGAATTATGAAAATCGGAAACATAAGTCGCAAATCAAAGCGTGAAGCAAGTGAAAAGATTTAATTAATTTAGCCCGGTTAACGCAAAGAAAATTATAGAAACAGTGTGCATCGAAAAGATCAGAATAAATACGGCGTGGGCTCGCCACTGACTTTAACAGAACTTAAAGTTCGAAAATCTCACAATAATTAGACAAAAGCAGAAAAATAATACTTTTACGGCAATCGATATCTCATAACAATAGGCACAATAGAATAAATCGGCAGCGAGAGAATCTGGCTGAAGAACAACCAAGCCGGTCACCCGGGGTCAAGCGTTCAAACAGGCGGATTCCCACGTTTCCGTTAGCGAAGATTCCAGAAAAGTTAATCACAGAAAAGTATAAAGCATGAATCATATAAGAAAACGCAAAATCGGAAAACTCAACACTATCACTAGAAATGGCACTATCGTCCTTTATAGTATATTCGGCGGAAAGACATTCGCCCGACAACGACAAAGAAAATTCGTCACCGGCTAAACGGACGGTTTAGCCGTGCACGTGTCTATAATCTTCAACACAAAAATCCGAAAATATTAAAGGAAAGCGAAAGATCTCACCACAATAAACTGAAAGCGTAAAGCGTCAACCTCAGTAAATTCCCAAAAGCCCTCAATGCACGATTTCCCGTTCTCTCTCTTTCTCTTTCTCTATCTCTCTCTCTTTCTCTCTTAGTGGCGCTTGATAGTGTTTAAACGTGGTTTCGCTCTGATACTTCGCACGACAATGGTTTATTGATCCTGGATCGTTGGCGAGCGGGCGTAGGTGAGGCGGGACGGCCCCGGAATCGGACGGACATTGACGAGGATAGCCGAGCTCTCCCGAGCGTCGACGCACAGCGACGGAAGCGGCCGAACGGAATCGAGCGGCGATCCTGACGGCACGGTCCTCGAAGCACGCTGGGCCTTGCGGGTTGAGGAGGCGCAGGCGGCTTCTCAGCCGGACGGAGGCGCTGTCGTGGGCGGTCAGTCGACCTTAGGCGGCCCAGGGAGGAAAATCTCGTCTCCCTGCCGGTCGTATCGGCGGCGGATAGGCCCAGAGGGCAGCCCTCGTCGGCCGACGGAAACGGCGGAGCCCCCTCCCGGGTGCTCCAGGGCTTCTTTCGGCGTCGTGGCAGCAGCAGGTTCCCGGCGACTTCCAGGGCGGCAGGGCATCCTTGTCCGGTAGTCCAAAACTCTCCAAAAGCGGCATCAAACAGCCATAACGTCATAAAATCCTCAAAAATCCCCAAGGCGTCGGTCCTGTCCTCACGCCCGTAGCTCGTTGTCGAGAGACTCGAGAGTAGAGATTGCACATAACGTAATAGAAGCAAAATAATAATTAATCGCAAGAAACGTAATCGGAACTGACAACAAGGACGATAATGGACGATCACAAACGGAAAACTTAAGAATAGCGTAGCATACGGAATTTCGCTGGTGGATTGTCGTGCGGAGTTTAGGTAGCGTGAAAAAAAAAACAGTTTATTAATTTTTGTGGCGAGATTCGGCAGAATGACGTCACACTAGATACAAGAAACTACGGAACGGAACATCTGGACACCCTGGACTTTTAAATGCGGCACCGAGATAGATGAAACTACGGAGCGGAATACCTGGACACCCTGGACTTCCACATCCAGTACCTAGATACAAGAAACTACGGAGATGAACACCTGGACATTCTGTATCTCTAAAAACTGTCACCTAAAATACGAAGAACTATGTCGAAGCACACATATACGTACATACACCCATATAGACGCGCTCTACATGAAAGCCTTAATAATTGTGTACTATTGTGAAAGCAGCCTTATATTAACCGGAAATTCGGTGTGAATGGTAGCTTCACGTGTAAAGTGTATTTGATTGTATTGTGTATGCGTAAATTACTAACACCATCCAGAGTACAAATAGGTAAAGAAGGCATAGCAGTCAGTGCCATCTGTCGTGTAAAAAATGCGATAGACGTGAGAAGACGACGACGACGACGGAACTGAAATAAAATCATATCGCTCGCCATCTCAATACGCCCTAATCTCGTACACTAATCGTATTGCACGTGGTGTCAATCAATTCAGAACCCTCAATTCCTATAGTGAATGTATCAATTACATTTTCTCATGTATAGCGGTTAATAAGATATTTCGTTTCAAACACAGGTATAATAGCTGACTCAAGTAAAGAGTCTCTGCGAGCTGTGCCCTGTACAGCCGGTTGCCTGTACTTGGCGCGAGACTCGACCGAGTCTCTTGATGGGGAAGTTGACCCGAAGTACAACTTCCTTAGTCGATTCTTGAAAGACAGGACTTCAAAAATAACAATGGGGAAATTGACCCGAAGTCCAACTTCCTTAGTCGGTTTTCGAAGTTGGATAAGATGGGTGTTGGTATTTCAGGTTGAGTTAATACTAGTTCGGAAGGTATCCCACCGTTGTCACCAATTCTGTTACGTAGGCCGTAGTGGCTAGCGAGGCCTTTAAATTTTATAACAAAAATTTAGAAGTAACCAAGGAAAAGGAACGACCGGAGGTAACATGAATAATGTTTGAGAGAATTCCGAGCGGTAAGAATGCACTCAATGGTGGGTTCGCTGCTCGGTTAACACTTTAACGACCGCTCACACAACATGTGTGTGATAGCCGGAACAACCGTTAACGACCGCTCACACAACATGTGTGTGATGCTACCGCCGAAGGTTGTTGGCCAGTACCACACTCTTTGTGTGATAATTTATGAATGTAAACAAGCGTGGATATTGCTATTGGCTTCGTATTTCATCGCCACGTCTTTGATTTTAGGTAGTTATTACCAATTTTTAATTTTTGATTTTAAACTACAGTGGTGTACCACGTAAATTATGGATGGAGCAAATATTGGCGGTTGACGTTGGTGTAGTACGCTAAGCTGCCGTATAAGCGCTAGTGTCGCGCGCGTTTTCTAGTTCAAAATGTTGAAATAGCGCTAGTTTCACTTGTGTTTTGTTGAAGCAACAACAAGTAACAATATGACAACAATAAGTACAATACGACAGTATTAGCAAGTTTTATTTTGGCAAGTTTGGTGCAGGTATTTCGACGATCATTCTGCGAAGGAAAAGGAATGCTTATATAAGACAAATGTGCGGATAATTTATTTGATATTCTAATTGAATTTCTGGATTTTGGAGAAATAGAAAAGTTTGCAACTTTGCATCTTTTAGAGAAACAAATTGAAAAGAAACTTTCGCAATTTTCAACTCTCGGAAACCTCGCGAGACCCCTCGAAACCTCGTTTAGAATGGAAGACGAAGTGTTTGAGGAAGAATACGCAGATAATTTTTCTGACGTTCCCAGTGATGCCGAAGACAAAGAAGGCAGCGATAGTAATGGTGGAGAACATATTGAAAGAGGGGAAGAGGAAGATTCTTTCCCACAACTAAGAAGAAATCACCGTGTACGGATATCAAGCAGCAGTGACGACGAAGAAAGCGATGAGGATCCTTTCCCGCCACCAAGAAAAAATCGCCGTGTACTTCGTATACCTAGTAGCAGTGAGGAAGAAGAAGAAAAGGAGAATCCTTTCCCGCCCCCAAGAAGAAATCTCCGTCGACTTCGTACACCAAACAGCAGTGACGAAGAGGAAAACGAGGAGGATACAATTGGCTGGTCTGACATTGATAGACCACGTAATCATGAAGCTTTCGAAGGTGCCACGGGACCACGTGTCAGCGTCAGCCACTGTGATTCGGTTGAAAACGTCGTAAATTGTTTCTTCGGAGATGATCTTCTAGAGTTCATCGCGGTAGAAACGAATAAATATCATGCTCAGAATTACAGGAAATTTAAAAGAGGGAAAAAATGCGGAATGTGGCGTGATGTTACGATATCTCAACTAAAAAATTTTTTTGGATTAGTGATAATTATGGGGTTAGTTAAAAAGGCAAGAATTAGCGACTATTGGTCCACTAACCCCATCATTGAAACACCAATTTTTTCAAAAACCATGAGCCGTAATAGGTTTCGAGAAATCCTGACATATTTACATTTTTCTGATAACGAAAAAATGCCTCCAAACGCTGACAGGTTGTACAAAGTGCAATATCTTCTCGATTACTTTTCCAAAAAATTTGAAGAGAACTTTTCTCCAGGACAGAATATATCCGTCGATGAGGGCATGATACCGTGGCGCGGACGACTCAATTTCAAAGTATACAATCCAAGGAAAATAACTAAATACGGTTTACTTGTCAGAATGGCGTGTGATTCTGTTACTGGTTACATATTGGGCTTCAAATTATATTCCGGTACGGGACAAAAATTAGAGAAAACTGTAATGGATTTGTTAAAAAACTACTTCAATAGGTGGCATCACGTATATATGGACAATTTATACAATAGTGTAAATTTGGCGAAAAAATTAATTTTATATAAAATTAGGCTATGTGGAACAATTAGGGTAAATCGGGGTTTACCAGAATTCTTAAAACAAGCTAAATTAAAAGTGATGGAAACCATATTTGCTCGTCAGGGTAAAATATTGCTGCAGCTATATAAAACTAATAAAAAAAGGGACATTAGAATGATATCAATTATTCATAATGCAGATATTTGTGATACCGGGAAAAAGGATAAAAATGGTGATGCAATCTTGAAGCCAAAATGCATTATTGACTACAACCGGTATATGAAAGGGGTCGACCGCGCGGACCAATACTTGAGTTATTACCCCATTTATAGAAAAACAAAAAAGTGGACCAAGAAAGTTTCTTTGTATTTCATAAATTGTGCCATATTTAACTCGTTCTGTATATATCGACATTTGAACAAGGAGCACATTCGGAAATTTAATTACCACGATTTTTTAATTAAATTAGGAACTGCGTGGATTAAAACTACTAATGATGTTGATCCTACTACATCTCGCGTCGTTCGTTCCAATCCAGTGGAAAGATTAACTGGAGGAATAAAACATCAATTAGTTCAAATATCGGCAATAAAAAAGGGTGTACGAAGGGATTGCCATGTTTGCTACGCAAATAAAATTAGAAAACCTACATATTTTATGTGTAAGACATGTAAAATACCATTACATGTAGGTGATTGCTTTAATAATTATCATACATAAAAAAAAAATATTAAATTTGTCGTTAAATTGTTGTTGTTTTTTGTTTTATGTTAACTTTTTCGTGAATTCAATAAAGTTCTTTAACATTAATTTTTCAAAAATACTGCCGGCCCCTGGCGACGTTTGACTGCGTAGACGGGCGGTCGTTAAAGTGTTAAGGGTATTGAAATACGCCTTGCTATTCCAACGTGGATAGATATTCTCTGAAATGTTGAGGATGGGTAATAGATATTTAAAACGCGAGTAAAATGCGAATTTCCGATATATGGTTACAAACAATTTAGAAGTTTTCAATTAATTGTCGTCTACAGTGTTTCGATTATGAGAAATACTGGGATAAAAAAAATATTGTGAAATCGGATTACAAAACCTCACTGTGTGTGAGGTTAAGGCAAGAGCAAAATTTGGTGGAACAGAAATTTGTCTAGTATATGCGTTATTTGGAAAGACTAGTCTTTGCAGCTCAATTTTGCCCGGTAACCGATCCAGCTTGTTCCCTAGGGTATGTAATAACGAATCCGTACCTAGGCCAGATTGCGAATATTACACTGAATCTAATACTCTAACGGTTAGAGCCACAAGTGACAACGTGCAGTCCGATCTTTTACGCGTGAAACTGAATGATTTTCTGAGCGTCAGTGCCATGATTTAGGCTGCTTATATAGTCGATTTTTGCTGATGCTCTAGATACGGTTAGGACGTTCGGAATGCACTCGGCTAACCAGCTGGGTAGGTGGCACAGGCAATGCACTGGGTAACGTGCTGAGTCTGCAATTATACTTCCTGTCGGCTACGTTATTATTCTGTTTCGGAGTGAAGGTCGATATACGTAACAGATGACAGGCTTTTGTAAATATATCAACTATCTGCTCATTATATTCTCGCATCATGTCGTCTATAATTATCAGTATGGGGTGTTCTCCGGTAAAGTCTGAGCATGAAGGTAAACCATCCTGAAACTCAACACTCTCCAGCTCCTTCGAATGATAGAGAGGCTGTGATTCGGAATAATACCAGATAATTCTAGAAAATTTAACATCGCTCATATCCTCGATGTAATTTATAAAGTTTTTAACGAAATAGCTTTTTCCGCATGAACTAAGTCCTGCCACAATGGCCGACCATGGATGAACCCGCCGGGGATCCATAACTTAACACATTCGAACGTACTAGAAAATTGTGAAGTTTTTCAAAGTGTCGAGTTTAAATACTAAGAAAATATTTTTAAGATTTCGTATTGTCACCAATTACAATTATTATGTAGGAATGGTGGATGGGGAGTGGGGATGATGTTCTAGTCCTATAAGAAACGTCGTTTCCCAGGATCTTTAATCAGTAACAAACATTGTTAGTTACATCTCAGATATTCTTGTTAAAATGGCCAGCTCTCGAAGTTCTGACTAGGATTGACCAGCTACTCACGCCGCTTTATACCATGAAGAGAAGTGTGATGGCGTTGAACATTGGACATTGTGCGCGAGCCTTCAAATTTACGAGCAATCTCAACGTTTGGAAAAAGTCTGCACGGAAATGTGTCTAGTTTATCGTGCTGGGGGTGTAAAACGACCCGAGGGTATAGATTCACCTGATCGTCTGGCCTTAAAAGAATCACTACCTGCAGAAACATCTGAAGTGAAAAATGGGAAGAGGAAAAATATGGAAAACGAAGACGATTGTAAATGAAAAAAATAGCACTTAACGAAGGAGAAAACAGAATGTCGCTTAACCAGTTAACTGTGATTGACGAGTATACTCGTCATGCGTATAAAGTAGTGACCATTGGCTATTTAAATTGTAATTTTTGAAAAAAACAAAACATTTTCTCAAATTTCAAGATGTTTAGAATATTTTGAGGCCAGGCCGGAATAAAACAAACGAATAAAAAATATAAATAATTTGAGATAAACTCATGCGCCCCGTATGGACCGGCTGAAACATCTTACCAGTTCGCATAACGAATTTATTTATGGGCGATGACAAAGTATTTTAGATATTAAAAAATCCTACCCGAAGATGTGCACGTTGTTATAAACGCAAGATCAGAAAAGAATCCCGTTACTGGTGTTTCATTTGTAAAGTCCCATTATGTGTAACAGCCTGTTTTACTGAATACCACGCCACAGCAGGAATTTCAATTCTTCCTATCATATGCATTTAATTTTTCTCGCGTTTTTCGACTAATAAGTATTGTGACGTTATTTTTGGACGTCACAAAGGTCCCGGATTAGTTACTTTCGTTTTTCAATTTCGGGACGCATTTACGTCCCTCTTTCCAATAAAATGTTACGCAACCGGCCAAGAGCTCCAGGGTCATAGGCATTAGGGAACATTAAGTTAATATTTTCGTATACCAATATTTCATACGTCACGACCACTTCGCCGGAACCGAGCCATCCGGACAGCTGGAAGCCAACGAAGGAGGATAAGCAGATTTTATGCTGAGGAACGTGGAGAGCTGCCGTGTCGACCTGACGACTCCACCCTATAAGGGACCCTACCCGACAAAGAAGACGGAGGGTCAACCCAAAAGGACAGCGCCATGGACTCAATCCTACCTAGCAGTTTATATCGTCAATACCGATGGTCCCCAGCAATGGGACTAGTAACGAGGACGAGGAGGTCCCGAGTTCCGCGAGACTCCTCGTGCTGAAGATCAACGGGCCCCTGAGTGGAGGCACCGTAACTGGCTTGCCATAGGAGGCAGAAACGACCAGACCTACCGAAGTCATCAGGATCTCAGCCACTATCGTCGAGGACAGGGCCGGAATCTCATCGCCGCCAGAGGCCACTGGACACCCCGAGCTACGGCAGCGAGGCTGTGACTATGTTCCGCGTGGCTAGCGAACTTACGACTAGGATGTCAAAGTGTTGCGTTTAGTCCGCGATTGGAACTTTTACTTTACGCCGTCCTTCCGAGTACTATGTATCGTTTCTCAAAGGAAGGCTCCGGCATCTATCGAATATTATCGAAGTCCGTCTCGTAGGGGTAAGGCGATTGAGCCACAGATGTCACTTGTGTATTATATCGTGTGTTTTTATCGAGGAATAGTCCAACGGCATGACTTTTGTAACGGCGTAGTAATACGAGTATTGTAAATCCTCCCGAGGATCTAATTGGCTGTCTAAGGGCACTACTTTTGATTGTTGGTGGGGACGCGAGTCCCGGCCCTACAGTGAATTTTGCGTAGAGAACATTCTTGTCTGAGTTACCATCGTGGTCGGGTGCGAATTTTGTATCGTCATTAGTTGCAATAGTACCGGTAAGCATCTTGTAACGAGTCACGAAATCTTTTCCATACAGCTAACTTTCCTATCGTTTCGCGTTCGCGTTTTTCCCAGGGCCTCCGCCTATGGATGATTTCAGTATCGCTAACGTGGAAAAGATTCCGTGTATCGCCTATATTTTTGTAGTGAATTATTATTTCTTGATTTTGTAATCTTTTCTTAGCGCAAAAGTCTCGTGACCCTGGAGACCTAACAGAAAGAATCCGCGAATTCTCGCTTCACGAGAACGCGTGTAGTGTATCGTGTTTGTCTCGCTTCCCAAGACTTCACGTAGCGTCGCGTGTGTCCCGCTTCACGGGAGTTCACGTATCGTATACGACAGTTTCGTAAAAGAATTACTTTAGCTTTCGTTTGCTTTACCTAAATTGTTATCAGCTTCATTTCTTAGACTTGTTCCGAAATTATTATTTGTTAATTGTTGAAATTCTCAATCGTCCTGAATAAAAGGACACCTGTTATTGTTTTCTATTCCGAGGTTCTCATTCTCCTAATCAAGTCCTTTACCAACACCTCGGTGATCCCTGCCCCTCTACCATCTCGCGAATTATCTGTGCTGGTCGGTGGCACTTTCTCCGTCCCTTCTGGAATTATTTTGCAGATTTTGTATCGTGACGCAAAGGTGCGTCTGGCGCCCAATCGGTCTTTTTCGGTATCGTATTCCAGGGGGATAGGGGTTTATAATTTGTCGACGGAAAATCAGCTGTTTTGCTACGAACGGCTCGAGTAGTTGAATTCGGTCATAATTCGAGGAAAGAATTTTCGTCACAGTATGTAATATATGTTTAAGTTAACCAAATAAATATACATTAGTAATAAAAGTGCCAATTTTATAAAATAAAGCCATTTTTTTATCTAATATCTTAACAGCGACACTTACTCTGTGATTGACGAGTATACTCGTCATCGCTCGATTTCGGCGACACATATAGGTGCGCGCTCGCAAAAGGGGGCGCCACAGTTAACTGGTTAAAAGATCTGTGGGTATAAATGCCGCGCCTTCTACATCTACATCGCTACCCGTTCCAAAACCATCACCATTGCTAATGTTGCAAACTGTATACAACTTAAACAATCAGAAGCGTATTGTCGTGGAGCTAAACATTCACAATGGATATCAACTGATTTTACAACTCCTTGGTTGTAGAGGGGATGCCGTTACGCTTCTACCATTGGACTGACAACTTCTTCTCGATCACTCTGATAAATTCATAGCTCACTTTATAAATACTGCTACTACTGTTACAAAAAATAAGAATAATGAATGGTCTACGATACCCCTCCCAAATTGTAATGTTACATTCTGTAAATTATATGGCGACCGCACAATAAAAATAACATTGGGGAAAAGAAGTATTGCTTTTAAGAGACTTTTGGCGTCTTCGCATTGACCGTCTGCGGGTAAATACAGATGACCAGCGCAAAAACTTCTGTGCGTCGCGCACAACAGACCAACGCGTGGATACAGAAATTTTGTGCGTACACATCTGCTACCACTGCGAGAATTCAATATTTTTTCTCACACTGGTGGTCGACCTGTGAATGTGATGTGGTTGATGGCGATGTGGTCGGCACTAGAATCAAAATAAATATCACTCTCTCTACTCTATTACTCTCTCTCACCCCCCCCCCCGCCTCTCTCTCTCGCACGCACCACACACTTTTTTTTTACGATGGCATACTTACATCTGACTTACGCGTCTCATGCGATCGTGTCAGAAAACTTATTAAATTTTGGATTTCAAAACATTTTTATATATTATTTTGAAGCAATCGTTTACACAGTTACATTAGCAACATTAACACATAACGCCGTCTACTTTGCTTGCCATAATGAGTTTTACATAATCATAATTATTATTTTGCGATAAACTAATACATTTCATCTTTAATATAATAGAAACATGTAATTTCATAACAAACAATGTTTTAAGTAATTTAAAAATCCTTATCATAGATTCTAAACTATCGGTATATTTTATGTTGATTTGCACAATATTATTCTCAATAAAAAGAATACTACTTCGCGTGTAGAATTCATGCGTGTAGTTATGGAAAGTCCTTCCACTAACCAAAGAAAATGATTATAACAAGTCCATATTTCTATAAAAATTTATATTTAAAAAAGCGATCTTTTTATATTAAAGAAGTTACATTAAAAACTATAACTTTTATATCAAAACTAACGTTACAACTATTTATGTATTAGTTCTCATTGTAGGCTTCCTACTGATAACACAAATATAGAGGTAAGACTGTATGAGGCTGTACTAGATTTTGCGCCTGGAAACATGTAGCACTGTCCCTTATCAAAAGTTTTGTATAAAAAATGTGTATAAACAATTGTTAAATGAAATTTACTTTTGCATTGAATTCAGTTCCTAATGAGGGCGCTTCCAAGATACGGATCCGAATTTTGCGTATGTTCTTGGCAATTGCCTAATGGTCGTACGTGAAAAATTTCAAACTGATTTACCAGCTTGTGTAAGAAATATACGGAATAAAAGTAGTAAAAATTCACTAAATAATCTTGCATCTCAAAATAACTATATTTTTATCAAGATATTTCAGCTTTTAGGTGATAAAGTGAATGAAATTTCTTCAAAACACTTCTCTTACATCGAACATTATTACGATTAAATTTTAATTAAAAATCTTGCAGATTTTAAATCATTTTTTTATTGCATTATTTAAATAATAAGTGATATGACAATTTTTTAAATGATGGATCTCTATGCTTATGCTTGTGTCAAAGATAATACCTTAGGTGGGTAATATTTTTGCAATGAACAATATAGAGGGGATTCACTGAATAAGGAATATTATTATTGTACATCTAGGCAACCACCTACACACTACCTTTTCACCCAGGATAGTGAAAAGTTTGGAGTTAGACAAATTCGTGAAATGCCGCTAACGCGGCAAATGTAATTCGTTTTACGTCAAAGACATCGTGCACTGTACATACACTAGTATGTGTATGTACAAGAGGTGCATCTTTCCAACATCATCTTAGGTTTTGTAGTTTTATTATTTTGCTCCCTCCATTATTTTGAATAGAACTGAATATACAAGTATTATTTTTGCAATTTATCACTGTGAACCACTGTACTTCAAGCAATATACATGACTTATGTTTGATGTATTAGCAAAAAATGATGAATTTGTTTGATAATCCCAAAATTGTTCACTGTCATGCGAAATAATGTGGGGCTGGAGTAGGGTAATAAGAAATGGAGGAGCAAATATAGAAAATTTGGGAGAGGCATAGCTGTGATCTTTTGAGTTTCGAGAAAATTAAATGCATTTTCCAATAAAAACTATTGAATTTAGAAATATTTCATATGCATTTTTTTTATACACGTTTTTGTCACGAGGAGCAGTGCTGCACATTTTTTGGACGTGAAATCTGGTATATCTTGTGTAAAGAATGATGAAGCCATGTATGACAAGTATTTTACAAAGGTTTTGCTTCTCAATTTCAAAATAAATCTTTCAGACGCTTGTTACGCAGTATTTCTTATGCTATTTTTTTTTTACTGTTGGGCACAACATCCTTTTAAAATGTAGAAACCCTTATTCACGTTTGGAATACAAAAATTACCCCTTACAGTTGTACGCATATTACAATTTTTAGAATACATAAGGAAAAATAAAGCTTTTTATCAATAACTTTACACAAAGATATTTAATATCATTATAGGAAGTAGCTATAAATTATTTTGTAACTATTCCGTATCTCATAGTTTTCATCAACACAATATTGGAGACCGATATGTACCCCTGTCCTCATTCTTGTAGAGGAATTAATTTGTTTGCTCAGGTGAACTACAATCTTTAGCAATATATCATTATCAAAATAGTAAAGGGAATTAATTAAATTTTATTTTAGTAAGCCATATATCATTATCAAAATAGTAAAGGAAATGAATTAAATTTTTCTTCATACCATGGTCGAAAGTACATGATTGACGCATCGATTTCAGTGCAGAAAGCGTTGGATTCTTGCTGTGCTCCGATAGTCGTTTATTTTTGGGTAGAGAGAACGTACTGACTGAGAGAAAGAGAGAGACAGAGAAACAAAACAAAGTTTGCAATTCTCCGATAGGGGTCTCCAATAGCTACACAGCAAAAATCTAAGGCTTTCTGCACTGAAATTGATGCATCGATCCTGTATTTTCGACCATGGTATAAAGAAAAATAGTATACATCACATGGGCAGTAAACTGAGCACCCGGAACTGCTCGATAGAAGGCCCTCGGCTTCGCCTCGGGCATTCATCGAGCAGTGCCGAAAGCTCAGTTTTCTGCCCTTGTAGTGTAATATGCTATTATTTTAGTAATAACAACAAGGTCTCTATTACTGCAATCATAGCATTTTTTTCAGCCTCTTTTTGGGTGGTGCTATAACCAATTTCCATAATTTGTGGAGTGAAACTTAATTGAATACCAACCATATAAAGATTTGCTGTATTCAATTTATAATTGATTTCCTTAATTTTACACTTCAAAGTATCAGCACTTCGGGTTAGATATACTCGCAGTTCATCGTAAGTCATGTTATCGCTTTTTTGTCGATTTAACAAACATGTTAAAGTTTCAACAAGATTTAAGTATCCAACCTTCAAACACAGATGATACATCGAAATTGGAATATCATGATTCTTGCAACTGACAATGCCTGGTCGTTTCATTAAATCTGCGTATCGAACCATTGCTAAATCCGTTTGTTCTTTTCTTGACTCCTTTAAATTTGTTACTGATAAATTCAGGTATTCTATACCTGTGCTTAAATCGTCTACGTCTTTATCATTCGCACGTGCACTTATTAATTCCATTCCTGGGAGATTTATGTTTACGTTATCTTTTAAATGTTTTAACATTTTTTGAGCCACGTCCTGTTTTGCTTGCTTTTTACTTCTTGCGCAGGCTTCTTCTTGAAACATCTGTATTGTACACGTGATTGTAAATATCGGAGCATGCGAGGGCCCACTAATATTAGTAATTTCATAATGTGGTTCATCCAGTCTATTCTGTGCACATAACTCCTGTAATCAGAAATAATATTATTTTTAGTATATTTTATCCTCGTAAAATACAAAAGCGTAAAACAGCACCACTCCGAAGTTAGTTTTATCACGGGAATAATCAAAAAGGCTTCCTACTTTAAGATTCTCCCCAAGATTAAACATGGTGTAAACTTTAAAAAATGATTAGCAATCGACTCGGAAATTAAAAAGAAAAGTTGTCCTATTTTGAGATGACGCTGAAACTGGCAGGCGGACCTGGCAGACGGAACCGCGCTGCGAGTAATAGGTTCTGAATGCGACTGTACGCGACTGTACGTATACGAGCTACGCTCAGTACGATGGCAAGTTTGTAATTTCTTTGTTACTAATAAAGGCCGTCAACGGGAAAAATCATAGTATGTTTTATTCGTGTGGGTGTACAGAATATTCGTGTAAATTCACGGGATCCTAAGATCATGCGTGTAAAAGTTATTAACAGTTTTTTAAGTGTGGCTATGTAGTAGGAGCACGGACATGCAGATCTGTGCAGCTCAGCAGTACTTTCACACGCATGCTCACAGAGATTTGTAGATTTACACTAATATTCTATGGGACACCACGAATACAATACACTATAGCTTATACCGTTGACGTCCTTTGTTAATAAGAAAAAAAAATTACAAACTTGTCACCGTACCGAGCGTAGCTCGTATACGTACAGTCGCGTACAGTCGCATTCAGAACCTATTACTCGCAGCGCGGTTCCGTCTGCCAGGTCCGCCTGCCAGTTTCAGCGTCACTGTTTTGAGATGGTCCGTCAAAGCCTTCTTTTGGCTGTAATTGAAAAACGGTGAAGATGCATATGAAGTAAATACAATGCAAACTCCAGCAAATAATTAGGAACAGATTCGTAAGCAAATAGATAATGATTTTTCAATTTGGGGGGGGGGGGATTTCTAGACTCCCAAAACTTAAATTTTGTGTAACTGAAAATCGGTGAAGGTGCAAACAGAAATAAAAAGGATAAAACGTTTTAGCAAATAATTGGTAAGCGACATGAAAAAGAAAATTTTGGAAAATACCAACTTAAGGGGACTAACTTTACACAGATTATATTTTCATATAATAACGTCAAATAATTTATTGCACGCCGTATTTTTACCCACCTAAACGAGCTTAACCCACACTCAATCTTTATTTCAAAGAGAAATGCAAGAACTTTCTAGATATTTTTAGAGGGATGTATACAAAATTAATATAAACTAATTCGAGAACAGTCGGAAAATATGAGGAACGCGAATTGAAATGGAAATAGACAATTAAACAAAAATATGTAAAATATTGGAGAGAAGTTCATAGGGTGTCTACACGTGCATAGGACGTTTGAAAACCATACTTAGGATGTTTACGCCATGTAAGACGTTGTAACATTTCATTTATTTACTATTGCAAAAATAACTTAGTTTCACATACAGTAATGTGCAATTGAAGTGGAACACTTGAATTTTTGTGTATTTCTGCGAAACTATGACCGATTCCAAAAAACAAACACATATTTTTTAGGAAATTTCTTTCCCGTTCGAATGGTAAAGGTTTTATCCCGATCGGATACAAAATAACTGAACGGCAGGGGTTGGAGTGAAATAGTGCATTTTGGGACGTTTTGAAAAGTACGAGAACTGGTAGTCCTGGAAGGAAATTCATATTTTTAATTACGGCACGAGAGAGAGCATCCTTCGGAATTAGAAAAACACCCCCATTGAACCCCTGTAGCATCATTCTAGGGGGAGCTATGCCCCCTTGAATTGAAAACATTTAACACTATTCCTACCAGGACCGGTCAAATGACCGTTTTTAAATTTTCAATTGGAATTTCCTACATTCAACGTAAGTGAATCGCCTTTAAACTATGACTTTTCCTCATATATATGTATGATACATTTTTCAATATTCACTTACTTTTTTATTGTTTATTTTCTGAGAAAAATTTGTAGACTGTCTTACCTACCACGACCGGTCATTTAACCGGTAGTACGATTTATACATTTTTGTAATAGTTTCTCTCTAAGAATCAATGCCAAAACTACAAAGTCGTTACAAACGAAAGGTAATGTAGTTGTGGCACGATTTTATCCGAGAAGTGCCTTCCAGAAAATGGTTTACGGCACTTCCAAGTGAATTTAGAACCACAGAGTCCTCAACGGACGGTGTGATCCAAAAAATGGTTCTCTCTCGGATGAGAGAAGCTGGATATTAGATGCAGGATTCAGGATGCAGGATACAAGATGCAGGATACAAAAGTATACAGGGTGTTCCGAAACTACCTGACCCGGTGGGTATGGCGGTGTTCGGGAGGCTTCACTGATCACGAAAATGACCTTCTTTTTGTCGGGAAGGTCATAGTTTTTAAATAGGAGCAGGTCAAAGTTGACCAATCAGAACGAGGCGTCAAGAGAAACGTAGGCACCTACGAACTCTGAGTTTTCTTCCCTCGCGTTTGTTTCTCGGTGGCTTCGGGCAGGATGACGTCAGCCGAAGACATGCCTATTGCAAACAAGAAACAACCTACCGAGAAACAAAAGCAAGGGAAGAAAACTCAGAGTTCGTAGGTGCCTACGTTTCTCTTGACGCCTCGTTCTGATTGGTCAACTTTGACCTGCTCCTATTTAAAAACTATGACCTTCCCGACAAAAAGAAGGTCATTTTCGTGATCAGTGAAGCCTCCCGAACACCGCCATACCCACCGGGTCAGGTAGTTTCGGAACACCCTGTATACTTTTGTATCCTGCATCTTGTATCCTGCATCCTGAATCCTGCATCTAATATCCAGCTTCTCTCATCCGAGAGAGAACCATTTTTTGGATCACACCGTCCGTTGAGGACTCTGTGGTTCTAAATTCACTTGGAAGTGCCGTAAACCATTTTCTGGAAGGCACTTCTCGGATAAAATCGTGCCACAACTACATTACCTTTCGTTTGTAACGACTTTGTAGTTTTGGCATTGAGTCTTAGAGAGAAACTTCTACAAAAATGTATAAATCGTACTACCGGTTAAATGACCGGTCGTGGTAGGTAAGACAGACTACAAATTTTTCTCAGAAAATAAACAATAAAAAAATAAGTGAATATTCAAAAATGTATCATACATATACAGGGTGTCCCAAAATTACCTGACCAACGGGGTATGGCGGTGTTCGGGAGGCACCCCTGATCACGAAAATGACCTTCCTTTTGTCCGGAAGGTCATAGTTTTTAAATGGGAGCAGGTCAAAGTTGACCAATCAAAGGAAGGCGTCAAGAGAAACGTAGGCACCTGCGAACTCTGAGTTTTCTTCCCTCGCTTTTGTTTTTCAGTGGCTTCGGGCAGAATGACGTCAGCCGAGGACATGCCTATTGGAAACAAGAAACAAGCTGCCGAGAAACAAAAGCGAGGGAAGAAAACTCAGAGTTCGTAGGTGCCTACGTTTCTCTTGACGCCTCGCTTTGATTGGTCAACTTTGACCTGCTCCCATTTAAAAACTATGACTTTCCGGACAAACGGAAGATCATTTTCGTGATCAGTGGTGCCTCCCGAACACCGCCATACCCCGTTGGTCAGGTAATTTTGGGACACCCTGTATATGAGGAAAAGTCATAGTTTAAAGGCGATTCACTTACGTTGAATGTAGGAAATTCCAATTGAAAATTTAAAAACGGTCATTTGACCGGTCCTGGTAGGAATAGTGTTAAATGTTTTCAATTCAAGGGGGCATAGCTCCCCCTAGAATGATGCTACAGGGGTTCAATGGGGGTGTTTTTCTAATTCCGAAGGATGCTCTCTCTCGTGCCGTAATTAAAAATATGAATTTCCTTCCAGGACTACCAGTTCTCGTACTTTTCAAAACGTCCCAAAATGCACTATTTCACTCCAACCCCTGCCGTTCAGTTATTTTGTATCCGATCGGGATAAAACCTTTACCATTCGAACGGGAAGGAAATTTCCTAAAAAATATGTTTGTTTTTTTGGAATCGGTCATAGTTTCACAGAAATACACAAAAATTCAAGTGTTCCACTTCAATTGCACATTACTGTATATGTATTGTGACGACACTTTTTAACGGTAACGCACAAATAAATGGCACCGCGAGAAATAATTAATGAAATACTAAATTATTAGGCGCCAGGTATAACCAGAGTCCCGCCGGAGGGCGAGCAGGGACGAGGTGGGGGAGAGGGCGCTGTATGAGGCGTACAGGGCCCGGGTCGTGACCCTTCAGGGCGCGATCCGGGACGCTAAGGCCCGGGCATGGGGGGACCTTCTGTCCTCCCTGGACAGGGACCCCTGGGGGCGCCCGTATAGGATCGTCACCGGGAAGCTAAACAGGGCGCCCCCCGCGGCGGGGTCCCTGGACCCCCGGGCCCTTGAGGATGTGGTGGAGGCCCTCTTCCCTGCCGCGAGAGGAATAGTGGGGGACTGGGGGGCCGTGGACGGGGCGACACACCCGGACGCGGCCCCTGCACCCCCACTTGGGGACGCGGAGTGGAGGGATGCCGTCCAAAAGCTCGGCGCCCGACGGGTGGCGCCGGGACCGGACGGCATCCCTGGTAAGGTATGGAGGTTGGCCCACGGGGTGATTGGGGACCGGATGAGGCGGCTCATTCAGGGCTGCCTCAATAAGGGAACCTTCCCCCGTGGGTGGAAGGGGGGCCGATTGGTCCTCCTCCACAAGGAGGGCAGGCCGACGGGGGTCCCCTCGTCGTACCGTCCTCTCTGCGTGCTCGATGAGGCAGGCAAACTGTTAGAGTGGGTGGTGGTTGCCCGCCTCGTCGGGCACCTCGAGCGGGTGGGCCCGGATCTCTCCGCGGAGCAATATGGCTTCCGCGGAGGCCGGTCCACGTTGGATGCGGTCCAGCGGGTCCGGGACCTCTCAGGGGAGGTAGTTGCCCAGGGGGGGGGTGTCGCTGGCGGTGAGTCTGGATATAGTTAACGCCTTCAACACCCTCCCCTGGGACGCGATTGGGGCGGGCCTGGAATACCACCAGGTCCCGCCCCATATTAGGAGGTTGATCCGGTCCTACCTTGACGGGAGGACGGTCACATACCGGGACAGAGAGGGGACCCCACACAATAGGGATGTGGGGTGCGGGGTCCCGCAGGGATCGGTTCTGGGCCCGACCCTGTGGGCCCTAGCATATGATGCGGTTTTGCGGGTCGGCCTGCCGCGCGGCGTAGGACTGGTGTGCTACGCGGATGACACGCTGGTCCTCGCCGGCGAGACCTCCTGGTGGAGGGCCATTCGGCTAGCGGAAGTGGGCGTGGCGCGCGTCGTCGCGGCGATCCGCGCACTCGGGCTGCGGGTCGCTCCGCAAAAAACGGAGGCGATGTGGGTCTTTAACCGCAGGCGGAGCGGCCCGCCCCCGTCGGGGGCGCGGATCGGTGTCGGGGAGGCCCAGGTGGAGATCGGAGAGAAGATGAAGTACCTCGGTCTCACCCTGGACAGCCACTGGAAGTTCCGGACGCACTTCGTGGGTGCCGGGTCCCGGGGGGCGGGAGTAGCCGCAGCACTTGCGCGCCTGCTCCCTAACCTTGGGGGGCCCAGGGAAGAGGTTCGCCGCCTATACGTGGGGATCGTGCGGTCTGTTGTCACGTACGGGGCGCCGGTTTGGGCGGACGACCTCACGGCTGGCCGCCGATGGTGGCCGTGAGGGTAATTAGAGGGTACCGCACGGTCTCCGCAAGGGCGGCGATGGCACTGGCGAGGGTGATCCCCTTCGACCTCCACGCGAGGACGTGTGCGAGGACGTACCGGGCGACCCGCGTGGGTCGCGGAGGTCGGGGGGGGTGACCCCTTGTCCACAAGTGAGGAGGCTACCCTGAGGCTCCAGGCCCGGCAGGACGCTCTGGCCGAGTGGAGGAGTAGACTAGAGAAGGACGGGGCCGGCCATCGGACTGTCGGGGCGATCCTGGCCAACTGGGATGAGTGGCTGGGACGCGGCTGGGGAAGGTTGACCTTCCGTCTCACGCAGGTGCTCACCGGGCATGGATGCTTCGGTGAGTACCTGCACCGAATCGGGAGGGAGGCGGCGGCGTGCTGCCACCATTGCGGAGCGGACCAGGACACCGCGCAACATACGTTGGAGGTATGCTCTGCTTTTTGCAGGGAGCGCGGTGTCCTGGTCGAGGTCATCGGTGAGGATCTCTCGCTGCCTGCCGTCGTCCGGGCGATGGTGGGCAGCGAGGAGAAGTGGAATGCGGTGTTCTCCTTCTGCGAGACAGTGATCCTGCAGAAGGAGGACGCCGAGAGGGCCCGCGAGGCCCTCGGGAGGACAGGGGCGAGGGGCGGGGGCCGCCGACGTGGGAGACCCCCTCCCCCTGGCCCAGGATAAGCCGCAGGCCGCGAGGTAGGGGAGACCTCGCGGCCTTTGCACGCGGCATATTGCGAGGTGGCGGTGCGGGGAGTGGTCCCTCTGCGCCGCCGAAGTAGTGGAACCCCCCCCCCCTCGCCGGAGGGGGGTTAAAAAGAGCGGGGCCGTTAAGGCATAGGTAGGGGGGTCCCGGTTGTGTTCGTCCGAGATCCCGGGGCCCCCCTGTAGAGCCATGAGTGGACCACCGCGGGGGTTTTAGTGGGTAAGAACCCCACACTACCCCGGCCCCCTCCCCCGGGGGCTGGGGTGTCTTGGTGAAGATTTCCCCCGCGTTAAAAAAAAAAAAAAAAAGGTATAACCAGAGTTACACCGCTGTCTCCTAAGGACACCCTGGCCAGCTCTTATGCGGTGGGGTCCTGGGTCTGGGAGACAATAATCAAAATCTGAAAATTAGGGAGGTTCACTCTAAAAACTATTGGAAACGACAAACTATCGGAACCAGAATCCGGGGACGGATCCGATTTATTTTAAATAGAAAATATAATAACAAGGTGGTGAAATACAAATGATAAGTACAGAAAACTGATCGAGATAATGCAGAACACACTGGGATATTTACCCGAACAATATTATACAATAATGTTCCCGCTGGAACAACGCAACATACAATACGATATAACAAACGGTACGGTAACGATAATAAATGGTACGATATTGACTCACGCACCTATGTATTAGGGAGACGATTCCGCGAGACGTGGACTGAACGGTTAGACACAAAACCGGAAGAATTGAAATAATGAAATGAGAGACCGATCCCCTGTTTGTCACCGGATTAGCTATCCTTGGACCCTTAGCGGTCAGGAAAGCGCAGGATGACGCGTAAGAGTACGTGGAACAGAAAAGATCGGTTGATCCCGTGAATTGAAAAATAACCAAAATATCCCTAAGCGTCACTCACCGTTGTCCTACAGGACAACTAACTAAATAGTAGCTCCTACTATTTCCAGGAACACACTCTCCTGGATTATAGTCCCTCAAACGGATCACGATACGATATAGTAAATACAAAAATCGGTAGAAAACGATAGCACGTCTATCCCTGAGTTAGGCCACGCCGTGAGTGACGCTACAAATTTCCAAAATCGAGAACCTTCCTGAGAGCGCGCTATAATACCACCCCCTGGTCCAATCAGGTTCGCTGTTACATCGACTCCGCTAGCCTGGCATCTTGCTACGTTAGGATGGCTGCAGTGCCGTTTCCGGAAAGCGGGAATCACATCCACCTCTACTCCTTCGATAATCGGCTTCCCGCCGCTTCTGCAACTCCTGTATGCCCTCTGCTTCTGAAGACGCTCGCCGCTTGCTTCGCTTAGTTGAGCCACCAGGTTGTGTGCTCCGGTCTTGACGTCACCTCTCCTCGCAGCGCTCCGCCAGGCCCGTAGTTGGCTCTCTCTCGGGCCCCGTCTCAATACAAATTGTGTCGAATCCTCTCAGATCCGCTTAATGAACTCAAAAACAAACGAAACGTTCCCCACAGGGAAATTTTTTTTTTTTAACATTTATTAAAGAATTACAATCTGTTATTTCCAATAACAATAAATAATTTTTCTGGTAGTGAAAAAAAAAAAAAAGGGATTAAGAGTAGGCGTCCGTTGATGCCTTAATCTCTGGTTTTGATTTGGTCACGATGATTTGCTCTATTTGAAACGATCCAGTAGATCCAGAGGCTTAAACCTTTTCAGTTCTGACTACTAAATTCCTATTTAGTAGATTTGTCGCCAATTCGTTGGGATGAGTCCTAAGTCGTTCTTCGTAATGTTCACTGTACCGCTTGATTTCCTTTTTTACCGTCTCTATCTGAAGGTCTCTGTGGATTGCCGCATTTGTCACGACCAGGGAGCGTCAAGCACCAATCTCAGTGTCTTTGACTGAAATCTTTGAATTATGTCTAGGTTTGAGTTGCAGGCTACTCCCCACAGTTGAATTCCGTAGGTCCAGACTGGCTTTATGATTCCTTTGTAGATGATTAGCTTGTTGTAGAGGGAGAGTTGGGATTTCCTGCCAACAAGCCAGTAAATTTTGCGTAGTTTTAGATGCATTGCTTTTCTTTTTGTTTTAATGTGCTTGGTCCATGTTAGTCTCCTGTCCAGGTAGATTCCGAGATATTTTACTTCGTTAACACTTGGTAGAGGTCGTTCATACAGGTCGACGGTGGGGCAGTTCCGTTTTCTCGTAGTGAATGTGATATGTACTGACTTCGTTTCGCTTGCTTTTATGCGCCATTTCTCCAGCCATGTCTGAATATCGAAAAGTTATCTTTGAAGAATTCTCGACGCTATTTCGGGGTCATGGTGTGCTGCTAGTATAGCAATATCGTCCGCATACGTTGCTACCGTGACGTCTCTTCTTATTGGCAGATCCGCGGTGTACAAAGTATATAGAACTGGTCCCAGCACGCTTCCTTGAGGTACTCCAGACTTGATAGGGTGGAATTCTGATATGTCGTATCCATGTCGTACGTAAAATCGTCTGTTATGTAAGTACGATTTAAGGAGTAGGTAGTAACTAGGTAGGTTTGTTTTTATTTTGTAGAGTAGACCGGGGTACCACCCTTTGTCAAAAGCTCGTTGGATATCTAGGAAAGCTGCGGAGCAGTACTTCTTTTCTTCAATTGAGTTTGAGATTACGTTATAGACTCTATTGATTTGCTCTATTGTTGAGTGATTGTTTCTGAAGCCAAATTGGTGATCAGGTATGAGTTTATCTTCGCTAAGTGGAGTTTTCAGCCATACTAATAGTAGTTTCTCAAATAGTTTTGACATAATCGGCAGTAAACTTATCGGTCGGTAGGATGTAACTTCATTTGGAGGCTTACCAGGTTTCGGGATCATGATAATTTGTGCTACTTTTCACTGGCTGGGTATCTGTGACGTGCGGATGACTGCATTAAATAGCATTGTAATGTAGACAATCGCTTTTTTTGGGAGTTCTTTGAGGATTTTACCAGTAATTAGGTCGTAGCCAGAAGATTTGTTTAGGTTGAGTTTTCAGGATATTATTGTTTTAACTTCTCTTGGAGACACGCAGGCAATTGGCAGGTTCATGGGCAGAGGGCAATCCAGGTATTCTAGGAATTCTATGTTGTCTGCTTGACCCCGGACTGGTGTGAATACTTCTGCAAGATGTTGGGCGAACGTCTCAGCTTTCTGGGCGTCGCTTCTAGCCCAATCACCATCAGTTTTTTTAATTGGAGGATGTTGTTGCTACGGCTGGTTTAATCGTTTCCTTATCTTCCATAGGGAGAAGTCTGTACTATCCGTATTGGTTAATTTTAACAAACTTTGCTGGATGGTGTCGTTATTGAAGTCTTTGATGACTTTTTTAAGTTCACGGGTAGCTCTGTTAAAGTTGGTTTTGTCGATGGGATTTCTGCTTAGCTTCCATTTTCTTTTTAGTTTTCTTTTTTCAGTTAATTTGTTTGTTATTTCTATTGTGTAGTTGTTGACGATGTGTTTGTCGTTGGGTTCTGGAGTAGTTGCCCAGGCAGAATCTTGTATTAGCTTGGTGATATATTCTGTGCCATCCTCTATTTCCTGCTCGTTTTTTAGTGGAATTTTTAAGTTAATTTCTCTGTCTATTTTTTTCCTGAAGGCTGTCCAGTCTGTCTTCTTGTTGTGAAGAGAGGGTGGTCGCTGTTTGCAAATGATTCCAGTACTTAGTGTTAGCATCACTGGAGTGTGGTCAGACGATAAATCCAGGCTAGATTCAAGGCTCGTATAGATTTGGGCTATATTCTTTGTTACAAAGAAGTCTAGTACATCAGGAGTTTTGTTTCTGTCTGTGGGCCAGTAAGTAGGTTGACCCGTTGACAACTGCTCATAATTACTGTCAGTCATGGCTGTCTGTAGTTCCCTGCCTCTAGTGGTGGTTAGTCTCGATCCCCAACATGGGTGTTTAGCATTATAGTCGCCTCCAGCAATGAACCGGGGTCCTAGTGTTTCAAAGTATTCCATAAACCTCTCTTTACTAATTGAGTGTTTTGGGGGACAATACGTTGCCGATAGGACTATTGGTCCGAACTTTCGGTCTTCAACTGCAATGCTTGTAGCTTGTATGTAATCCTTTTGGAACACTGTTAGTACGTGATGTTTGATTGTATTTTTTATAATGATTGCAGTTCCTCCGTGGGCGGTACCATCAGGGTGTTTTGTGCCATATATATTATACGCACGAATTTTGAGGTAGCTTTTGTAAGTGAAATGTGTTTCTGAGATGAGCATAATATCTATTTTATTAGTGTGCAGGAATGTGGATAATTCTAGTCGATGTTGCAACAAGCCGTTGGCGTTCCATAATGCTATTCGGTAGAAGTGGTTCATTTTATTGAGAACTTTGTTAATACTATAGTCAGTAGGTTTAGTATTGTGTTTAGAAGTTCATTTTGTTGCGTTAGAACTGTTTTGAATTCAATGAATGATTTTTCGAGGACATTTATGATTTCTGAGTTGCTATTGGAGCGATTGTCTTGCTGCGGGTCTGTATCTGTGCGTGTGACTTGGGCATAGCTTGTGCTAGTTCTTCTGTTTGGCTGGCTGACGGGAGGAGTTTCATAGTGTTGTTGTTCTGAAGCTGGATTTTCACGCGTTGACTTTGTTCTGTACCAGTGTGGTTTTTGTGTGATTGAGTTTCTTTTTTGAAGTATTTCCTGGTAAATTTTACAGCCCTTGTAATTGGATGGGTGGTCCTCAGTGCATAGCGCGCATTTAGTTGGAGTTTCTCGAGATTTGGTGCAGTTTCCTGTATTGTGTTCGTCCCCACATTTTAAACACCTGTATTGTCTGCGGCAGTAGCCTTTAGTGTGTCCGTACCTCTGGCATCTGGTGCATTTTGCAAAATTGTATTTTTTTTTTTTTTTTTGGTCTTTCAATTTGATTTTTGGCATTTAATAACTGGTTGAGTTTATAGATATCTTTGTTGTTTTGGTTCGGTTCAAGATCTACGAAGAATAGTGGTAGAGGGACTTTAGATTCCCAGTGTCTATTGTTTACTACATTTCGTACCTGGTGTCCATGTTTCTCAATCGCTTCTTTCACTTCTCCGGGAAGATTTGTGGGGTGTAGGGATCTAATGACTACTCTGTATGCGCGTTGTTGCTTTAGTTGGTACGTATGATAGGAGGCACCTTCCTCGTCGAGCTTGCGAACAATCTTTCTGTAAGACTCAGAATCTTTGGCCATTACTTTTAGTTGTCCATTACTGTCGACAGTTTTGTATGTGTAGTCACCATTTCCAGCTACTTTTTCCATCATTGCTGAGAAGTCACGAATGGATTTTACACCCGGTATGAATATAGGAGGTGGCTTTGGTTCTTTGATGTTATTGTTTGTTGCTTGATCAACTTGTTCGGTTTGAGTCTGGTATTTATTTGGTAGGTCTTGCCTGTCTCTAAGTGCCGAGAATCTGTTATTGTTTTGAATAGCTTGAGATGACTCACCATCGCTGCCATTACTGCTAGATCTTCTTGCCCGTTTTTTGGGATGGACTATTTGCCATGTCGGCGATCGGTTTGGTTCGTTCGTTGCATCTGAATTACGAGAGAGGGTGAGACGGGGAAGTCCCTCGTGATGCTCGTATTCCATGTTTGTGTCGCTGTTACGCCCCTCCTCCCCGCTGCGTGGGTCATCCATATTCCCGTGGCTCGGTCTGCATTGAAGTATTGCACTTCACGGGGGGTATAGGAGTCACTCGGTGTTTATTCGTTTAATCACTGGTTGTTTAGAGATTCACAGGCTTGTTTACTGCGCGTTTATGAATTTAATGTATTGTATTTTATATACTATAGTATAATGTATCCAGTCTCGCTTTCACGCACGAACACGTCCGTCTCTGACGACGGCTCAAACTGAAGTCCACAGAGAAATAAATACAAACTCTTAAAATAAAATCAGTCCAGCGTCACGCGAAACGCTCCGTAACCCATTCGGCCCCACGACGTAGCCGTATTCGCCTAATTTTGTGACGTGCATCAAAATGCCACGTCACAGTATATGTATACTCTTTTGAAGTACGAAGTATCTGCAAATATTATACAAATCTATCTCATCTATATTCAGAACTTGATTCTTCTGTAAATGAGATACTTCTACATGTTCCATATAATCATGCTTGAAAGTCACGGGATTTTATATATGTATAAGAAAATGTCATTTTGTACACAATTGTATGCAATATGTCAATATGTTGTACACAATCGCTATCATAAAATAACCATATGTATCATTGTATATGTGAGCCTGAATTGATTAACTTAAAATATATTAAAAAATCAAGTTCGCAATATGGATAAAACAGTAAAATTCTTAGTCATTTATAAGTTTATGTTTTGCATGTCGTTGAATTTTTTTCTAATATACGTTTTTAACCCGGAAACAGGCGTGTTATATCCCAACGCGGATATTAGCCAATTTTTTAATTCTATTTCGAACATCGAACTCTTTGATGTTCGCCGCGACAAACACTATGCAGGCCATGCGCTATTGCGAAAATACTTGCAAGGCGTGAAGCAGGATGACCGCGTCAGTAATTTATTACCGCGTGCATCGACCCGTCGATCGTCGACCAATTTCGCGTTACTTCCGAAATTCATTAGTCTCTTCGAAACGCTACGCCCGACAAAAGCTTTTCTACTAGAGCTCCCGTCGAAATCATCGGTCCTACCTCGATTCCTTGCAAAGTGAGTGTCGTGCCTCTGGCCCTGCGTTTCTAAGCCTTTCCACCCGAGGGAACAGAAATACATCGTGGTGTGCGAATTGTAATTATTTGTGAGTGGAAGACGAATACCGGCGCAAGCGGAAGGACTCATATTCCAATCTAACTAATAAACTGTAAGTTACTATATGAATACTCAAACTTGTAATTCCTACTATATTTTATTTTTGTTAACATAACAGTAAATACGAGCTGTCTAGAGTAGCCATTTGCAATCCTTTCTATTTCCAAAAAGATCCAATTAATGACCGAATAACACTTGCGCTAAGCGCTTTAATAGTCTCCGAAAGCATTAAATTAAATCTAGCCCTCGCAGCCTCCCTGTGTCGGGCTTAACAGGCGCATCAGGGGCTTCCAAATTCAATGCTTTTCAAATTGAGAACAAAATCTCGCGCCATTCCCGAGTTATTCAGTCCAAATGTACCACCTAAAGTTACCACGTTTCGGCTCTATAACCGGTATAGATGATATAATTGGGAAATGTAAAGTTTGAGGACATCGAAATCCCCCAAAAAAAAAACACTTACGTGTAAAAAACTACGCCAAGTACAGGAGTGCTGTGTATTCCTCTAATAAAAAGTATTGATATCAGATTATTGAGGCCAAGTACATAAGTCACTACATGTTTGCCTATTATATGATCTAGCACTGGTCCATCATTTTAATTGTATTTTCAAAATTTCCTATAACATTTTCACTACTCTTTTACATTACTACTGTTTCTCGTAGTTGATTTTGAATTAATGATTATTTAATAATTAATAGAACTTTAGCTGATTCCTTATCGAGTACTGCTTGGCGGGTCCGTGCATTTCTTGATATAAATTTGCGTTCATTATGCTAGTCATTAAGCTCAAAAACAATGTCAACTTTCTATATAGAGCTTATTAACGATAACTCGTTAATAATAATCACGGTAAAAGCTGTAACGTATTTCTTTACGTGACCCGACACCGATAGCAAAACTCAAGAGAACGAACTATCTTCGAGAACCAACCTACGTTACCTTCGGCCGTCCACCCGTCGTTCGTGCATCCGCAAGCCAGGCGGGCGCCAGTCAATTCTTTTTTCACCGGGAACTGACGAGCCGGTATAAACTGGGAGTTGGGGTGGAACAGGCCCAACTCCACCAAGAACGAGAGCTCTGACGGAACCTATCAGACGAGGCGGTAGCTTAACGGATCCTTTCGATTTTTGGGGACGCGTGAAATCGAGAAACGCAACAGTAGGTGCTGATGTTTGGGGTCGCGTAAAATCAGCAAACGCAACTGGATACACGAACGGGAGCGGACGGTTACGGAAATGCACGGCCGCTCAAGCTGCTAGGTTTGAGGTAGAGAGGGTCGGAGTAAGAGTCCGGCAAATAGTGCGAGTGATAGAGAGCGACGAACCGAGAACGCATCAGAGCGAATCTAAACTATCCATCGAGATCCCTTCACCAATTAATAAATTGGGAGACTCACCGGGGCTGGTACAGCTAATCCGGGGAGGCCGAGAACTGCATCCCAAGGACACTCGGGTGAGCACTGCACTACGGCACAGCACTTCACCTCCGTAACACTCACAGGAATTCATAGAATTTCTGGATATCGCGAGAACAACGCGAGAACTGTACGATCCGAGAACTTGCTATACCGGAGCGAAACACGGCAAGAAAAACTATCAACAGATAGCACGGGAGCACGAGCCAGCCCGTGACACCTCGGTCGGTGCCCCGAAACAGACTGCTTTGACAATAGTCAAATCCGAGAACTAATCATTCTGATTGGTCGAGAGCCTTTTAACCGATAACACTTCTATCTTCTTCGAATCGTCTCTTTAAACCAAATCGAGAGCGTTCCATAACGAATCGGTACGTAATCTTTTGGAGATCCTCCACGGCCGCTTCCCCAGGGCATCGGGCGACAGCTGGGCACCACATCCTTAACTCGGGCAGGAGGTTCCTCTCCTGCCCTTAACCGTATCAAAACTATATCTCCGCCCGCTCTACAGCCCTTTGCCCATCTCCAGCGGGGCGCCGGTATTTCACCCGGGCTTCTGCCGGTCCGTGGAGACGTCTCCGTCGGGTACTCTCCTCTGCCGGGCAACTCGGTACGTCGAAACTATCTCCCCACGGCAGATTCGAGCACCTCGACCTCCACTAAACAACAACGAAATCTTCCGAGAGCCTTGACATATCTATGCGAATCAATCCGAGAGCGTAGCTTCTGAGCAGGGTGGCGATCCGAAGGGAACCAGAAATCGAGAACGTTATCTGTATCGGTAACCGGAGCCGCCTTGGGACCGTGATTCGAAAAATCACGTCACAAAGCTTAATAACAAACATATAATTTTAGGATACTATTAGTACGTTCAAAGTAAGTACTTTGCAATTCCTGGCACGGACCCGCCAAGTAGTACTCCATAAGGAATCAGCTAAAGTTTTATTAATTATTAAATAATCATTAATTCAAAATCAACTACGAGAAACAGTAGTAATGTAAAAGAGTAGTGAAAATGTTATAGGAAATTTTGAAAATACAATTAAAATGATGGGCCAGTGCTAGATCATATAATAGGCAAACATGTAGTGACTTATGTACTTGGCCCCAATAATCTGATATCAATACTTTTTATTAGAGGAATACACAGCACTCCTGTACTTGGCGTAGTTTTTTACACGTAAGTGTTTTTTGGGGGATATCACAAGTTTTTGTTGCTCAACGGGACATAGAAGTTTTAAGCACTGAAATGTATATTGTCACAGATATAAAATGTAAATGCATTATGATGTTGCTAATCAGAAAAATATATTGCGTTGATGAAAATGTTTAATGGCATATAAATTTAATTTGTAAGTCCCTTTTTCTAGAAATGCATAAAGACATATACAAATTTTTAAAGAAAATGTAATCTTCAATGCATATAAGCGTCGTTAATGGTGTCCAGCTTGTTGAAGTCGTGTGGTAAACATAAGAGAGGAGAGTGTGCTGGATTATTTACGTACCTCAGGCCGTGCGAATATCAGAGAGGATACTATAGTTTGAGCGAAGCGCCAAAGCTTGTTGCACAATTTTCTGGACTTCTACGTCCGACACCTAGATACAAGAAACTACGGAGCGGAATGCCTGGACGCCCTGGACTTCCAGATCCAGTACCTAGATACAAGAAACTACGAAGCGGAATACCTGGACACCCTGGACTTCCACATCCGACACCTAGATACAGAAAACTACGAAGGGGAATACCTGGACACCCTGAACTTCCACATCCGAGACCTGGACACAGGAAACTACGGAGCGGAATGCCTGGACACCCTGGACTTTTACGTCCGACACCTAGATACAGAAAACTACGAAGCGGAATACCTGAACACCCTGGACTTCCACGTCGGCCATCTAGATACAGAAAACTACGAAGCAGAACAGTTGGACAAACTGTCACCTAAATTACGAGGAACTATGCCGAAGCACACATATCCATACACCCATATTCGCGCGATCCACATGAGTGCTATTAAAAACTGAATAATTCTATACTGTTGTGAAAGCACCCTTATACTAACTGGAAATTCGGTATGAACGGTAGCTTCGCGTGTAAAGTGTATTTGATTGTGTTGTGTATTCGTAAATTACTAACACCATACAGAGTATGTACAAATAGGTAAAGAAGGCACAGCAGTCAGCGCCATCTGTCGTATAAAAAATGTGATGGACGTGCGAAGACGACGACGACGACGACGACGACGACGACGACGACGACGACGACGACGACGACTACGATGACGACGACGACGGAACTGAAATAAAATCATCTCGCTCGCCATCTCAATACGCCCTGATCTCGTATACTAATCGTATTGAACGTGGTGGCAATCAATTCAGGATCCTCAATTCCTATAGTGAATGTATCAATAACTTTTTCTCATGTATAGCGGTTAATAAGATATTTCGTTCCAAACACAGGTATAAGAGTTGATTTAAGTAAAGAGTCTCGGCGAGCTGTGCCCTGTACAGCCGTTTGCCTATACTTGGCGCGAGACTCGACCGAGTCTCTTGATTGAGGGAAATAGCACGTTATTATAATATATTTAACTCAAGACTTTGTATACCTCATTTTTTAATATAAAAAATTTGTTTAAAATATTGATTATTTAAAAATATATACTACGCAATATTGAAAATTTTTATGACAGACATCATTAATTGTGCTGTTATTTATAGAAATTGAATCATACGTTATACACATTTATTATTCATAGGTATACTCTTATAGTGAAACAGAAAGCGTGCTGATAGAACCATCTTCAAGTAAACAGAATAATACTTCCAAAAGCCAAATGAATCACATAATCTGTAAACTGTAGACACATGATCTTCGGTAGATGAAATCCGTAGTGCTATATAAAACACAATAGTAACAACAAATTATTCGCAAAAAATTCCTATAATTGAAATTAAATTAAAAGTAAATAATTTTAATATAAGACTGTATATATAGATTTTTTCTACACAATTTTATCGTAAAACAAACGTGGGTGCAAGTATAAATAAAAAAAGGAAAGAAGTGAGAAAAAGTTAAGAAATATTGGAAAAGCAATTTGATATATTTCATAATCCTATTTCAGTACTAAGAGGCTGAACATTACTATTATCACGAATAATAAAAACTATATTTATTTTAAAAAATTATAACATTGAAAATATACAGAATTCAAAATTTTTTTCAATCAAATAAATATTATCTGAATATTATAAAAACCTTAGCAGTTGCTGTAAAAGACCAATGGTGAGGAATAATTGAAATATCTTCTTCCAGTTATACCGTTCGCTACTAGCGTCCCATATACATACATATGACACTCGAATTTTATTATCTGAGCCCAACCTCAAATATCTGTCACTTTGTAAAATTGCTTATTTAACTTATTTAAAATGTAATAAATACATTTTATAAACATTAATGACAACTGTTATTATATTAAAACAATAAAATATTGTGGCTATGGTGATAGATTTTCCTCTGAGACCCTGGTAGTTATTAGGTTAAACATAAAATAACTACTCATATAGAATTTTCTATAATAATGTATATGAACAGATATATAAGCATATAGTGCATGATTCAATACTTCATAACATTTATTATACATATATTCTATCTTCAAGTAAAATGTGATCATGAAACCTCTTATAGTCAGACCCACAGGAAATACTCAAAGAAAGATTATAGATCTCTTTCCATATAATCTCTCTCAATAGAACTCATGTTTTATCTTATTAATACTATATAACAAAAGTTAAATCAAATCCAATACCTTGTAATAATGTGCCTTTTATAAAAACTATGTATAAAAAAATCACAGCTTAAAGAGTATACTAGCATACAGAAATACAATTAGTAATTTATTCCATTAAAGAGAACTAGGATATAATGTTTTTCTTCTAATGTGAGTTCTTAAATTTTTCAAGTGATCCACAAAAAGCGTATTAAGTCATAGCAGGTTTATTATTCACTCATTTTAACTATGTGATTCGTCAATGATATATTTGCATTTTCAAGATAAACAGAGTTTTGATATTAAGTGATATCAGAAGAATCAAGCCTTAATGTTTTTTTAAATCCTACCATAATATGAAAAACAAAGACATTACATGTAAAAAAAAATTAATTATAAACCGTATCTCCATTACTATCATAGATATAATTAGTAAAATTTTGTATATGCATATTTATAGCAGAAGAAAAAATATTTACAAATATAGTTTGAAATTATTAAAATATTGCAGTTCTGTACAGTGCCAAAAAATCTATTAGAATGAAATACATAACACTCCTTCTGTGACTGCCTTCAAGCAGAAGAGGGGTTAAAAATACATTGGAAATCCATTTTCTACCCCTATAACAGTTGTATTAAATATAAATATAAAGCACATGTCTTGCTATCTTCTATTGCTATAAAAGTTTAGAATTAATCTAATTAAAATTAAATTTCATTACATACAAACTATGTACTTGAATATTTTTATGTGACATACCTGAAGTTTTCCAATACAATTGAAAGCTGAATTTATAAAAGTCACCTTATGTGTTGTAACATTAACACTTTTTACTCCATTAGGTGGTACCACTGATTCCGATTTCTTAATAACCAATTCTTTGGATAATAAATTTAACATTGCCTGTGCTGCTTTGTGCTTAGCTTCTTTTTTTGACGAAGCAGTAGCTTCTACACTTTCACCGTTACATTCAACTCTTATAGTAAATGAAGATAGGTGAGTCCCACCACCATCATGGATTAATTTATAATTAGGTAATTGTTTCATCCCTTTCATCATAAATTCCTGGAGCATCGAAATGGGAGACTTACTCTCTCCCTATAAATGAAAATGTATAGATTAACTGCTATACTTCTATAGGTTTATATACAACTGTAACATGTAAATGTCTCTGATACAATTCGAAAAAATTAATTATTATAAATAGTAACCGTTTACCTGTACAATTTCTGCACCAGCATTATACATATTCTTAATTGTTAATAAACCAGATTACTTTGTAAAAAAGTAAAAAAAATATACGTATTTATTTATCTTCCACAATGGTCTCATATTTCGGAATTACAGATCTTGATCTTGTTGGATTTGACTTATGTGAGCATGGAGACTAGAGTAAAGGAGGCCGACCGCAATGCTTTGGATGTGGTCCCGAAACGGTGTACATCTTCTTCTTCTTTGTATAGATGGCACCAGACGGGCGTTTAGCCTTTACAAGCGGCCACAGGTTTTTAAGTTTTATGTGTTGCAATAGGGCGTCTGGCGTGAATATCCCGCGACGATCTGAAACACAGTAAGGAATGCCACGGCGACGGATCACCGAGGCGCTCCAAGCGACCAGTGTCGGAGGCTCACAGACCCCTCTTGGGAGGAAGCTTCAGGCAAGGGAGCCAATGGAGGAGGGAGCGGTTGGAGTAGGATTGGAGCAGTTCCTTTGGAGCGAGCAAGCAAGCAGGCAAGCAGGCAAGCAAGCAAGCAAGCAAGCAAGCAAGCAAGCAAGCAAGAAAGTAAGCAGGCAAGCGGCAAGCAAGTAAGCAAGTAAGCAAGTAAGCAAGTGAGCAAGTGAGCAAGTAAGCAAGCAAGCAAGTAAACAAGTAAGCAAGTAAGCAAGTAAGCAACCAGCAAGCAAGTAGAGGCGATGGATTAAAGCAAGCTTTAGAAAGAACGGAGGGTGTATAGCTATGACAGTTTTGCAGTGACTTTGAGGAGGTATAGGTTAGTTTAAATAGATAAGCTAGCGTCAGAGAAGAAGCGGTGCAGGATTTTTAGTATCCTGGGATGCATTAGTTTAAGGTAAGAAGCAATCGAATAGGTAATTGGGAGTTTAGCTTTGCGAATGGAGAGGAGAAGACCAGGCCTGAGGTGTGAAAAACGGCAACAGCGCCATAGGATATGGTCGACTGTTTCGGAGTCGTTACCGCACGGGCACAGATCGGAGCCTACAATATTTTTCCGGAAGAGACTCTCGGCTAAAGAGTGATGGTTTGATCTGATTCTATTGAAGGTTGATATAATAGAGCGGTCGAGTTTTGTGTTATGGAACCAGGGTGATTTGGATTCAGAGTAACAGTGCTGGAAATAGAAGAGGCCCTTTCCGTCTTGGTGATTGGAGTAGAATGCCAAACAGGTTTTTGATGTCCAAGTGGAGACCGTGGAGAGAAGATCAGTGTACGGAAGACTATGATTGAGGAAAGTGCCAATAGTTATGGCTTGCTTGGCAAGCAGGTCTGCCGTCTCATTCCCTTGAAGGTTTGAGTGGCCCCGTATCCAAAAAAGGCGAACAGATTGGTTGTTTAGGGAGGCTTGTCTAAGCTTTTCCCTGATGAGGTAGATGACGTACGAGTGGGACTGATCAAGTCTAAATGATTGAAGAGCATTCAAGACACTCTGTGAATCCGAGAAGATGGTTGACGAAGGTAGCTTTCTATCTAGAATGAAGTACACCGCGTGGAGAATTGCTAAGGCTTCTGCGGAGAAGATTGAGGCATGGCAATCTATTTTGCCCTGGAAGTGTATGCGTAAAGAAGGGCAGAAAATGCTGAGGCCGGTATGAGGGCTGTCTGGGTTTTTTGAACCATCAGTGTAGAAGCAATGGGATGAATGGAGGAGTTGGTTGAAGCAGCTGTTGAATTCACTTGATGGGTCTTTGGAGTTCTGGATGGACAATCCTTCCAGTAGGCTGATTTTTGGAGAGAAAAGTTGAACCGCATAGTCAAAGTGGTAGGGGAGAGGGCAAGGAGAGTTATAGATAATGTTGATGTAATTCCGAGCAGCAGAGAAGGCTTTATAGAGAATGTAGTTTTGCTTGATTTTGAAGGTTTTACTGTTGTACGGTAGGTGGCGTAAGTTTGAAAGAAGTGGAATGACTGGGTGGTTGGAGTGGGATAGACATTTTAGTATGTACTTTTTTGTAAGTTGTTTGAAGCGGATGAGTAAGGGCGGTTCTTTAGTTTCAGCGAGCAGAACGCGGATGGGAGTGGACATCCTAAGGCCTAGTGCGAGCCGGAGGGCACTATATTGGATTCTGTTTAACTTCGTGAAGACGTTATTATCAGAAGGTAGTAAAGCCTGACAGCCATATTCTATTGCGCTCCTAATTAAGGATTTGTATAGGATGAGCAGAGTTGCAGGATGCGCGCCCCACCATGTGGTTCTGAGGGCTTTAAAGATGTTAAGCAACCTATTGCATTTATTGATGACGGATTTGAGGTGGGAATTCCAGTTCAGCTTTCTGTCGAAGGTCATGCCCAGGTACCTAGCCTCATTGGAAGCATGAACCCGGTGAGTATCAATCCTAATGGAATAGTCAAAGAAGTCCTTCCTTCTTTTAGAGAAGATAACTAGCTTAGTTTTAGCAGGGGAGATAGATAAACCTTTGTTTCTCAGATAAGCACAGATGGAGTTGACGCTGGATTGGACGTTATTGATGCAATCGACTAAGTTTTTGGATCTCGACAGGATTAAGACATCATCCGCAAACTGCGTAGCAGTACACTGTGGATGAAGGTGGTTGTTAAGCTCCCTTATGTATAGAGAGAAGAGAATGGGGCTGAGGGTGAGGCCCTGAGGTAAGCCCTTGTGGGATGTCCTTGGACCACATAGACTTCCATTAATTTTGAAAAACACGTTTCTTTCAGCTATAATGTGGTAGATAAATCTGCAGATAGATTCTGGGATACCTAAAGAGCACAAATCTTGAATTAGAATAGAGGGGACGACCTCGTCGAACGCCCCCATGATGTCGACGAAGACTGCGACTGTGAATTCATCCTCAGCGAAACCATTGTAGATTTCAGATGACAGCAAGACTAAATTGTCGGTGGTGGATCTGGCTTTGCGAAAGCCAAATTGTGAAGATGGAAGAAGAGAGCGGTGTTCTGCCCACCACGACAGCCTGGCGAGGAGGAGACGTTCAAACAATTTGAGTAAGCATGAAGCTAAGGCTATGGGACGAAATTTGCCTGGGGTTGATTTGGGAATGAAAAACAGGAGAAATTGGTTCCAACTTTTAGGGAATATGGATTCCCTAAGGAAGTCGTTGAAGACGGCTAGAAGAGCGAGGCGAACATTGTGGGGTAACCTGTAAATGATGTCATTGCTAATCCTGTCAAGGCCTGGAGAAGACTTGCGCTTAAGTCTTTCAATGGCAAGCTCAAGTTCTGCCATCGTGAAGGGTTCCTCAAGAAAGGGGGATTTTTTGAAGAGGTAAGCAGGTGGGAAGCAGTTGTGAAGCACTGAGTTTGGGCAGATAGATTCTGCTAACTCTTGAAGCTTGTTCACGACCTCGATATCCGATGAGCAAGGTGGATCTGGGTTGAGCTGCCTATGACGATATCTTTTGACTTGGTTCCAGACCGAAGAGATGGAGGAGTTGGGTGATACCGATTCGCAGAAGGATCTCCAAGATTGTTTCTTGGCTACTGCGAAAGTGCGTTTTGCCAATGCGTCTGCTTTTTTATAAGCTACGAAGTTCGTGTGGTTATATGAACGGCGAAGTTGGCGGAGGGCTTGCTTCCTAGTACGGACTGCCGCATCACAGCTGGCATTCCACCAAGGAGAATGGCCTTTCTCCCTAGATGGTTTTGATGAAGAGTTGGAGTCAGGGATAGCATTGGGACAAGCCTCAATAACCGAGTTGGTGATGGTGTCGACGATGGTGTTGTATCTACTCAAGGCGTCTTGTGAAGAACAAAGGGCAGAAAAAGGAGAAGGTGCAGCTATAGGTGGGGCCAGAAATGTGGAACCGGTCAGTGAAAAAATTGGGGAGTCGCAAAGGTTGGCCGTAAATGTTGGCCAGTCCATGTTCTTGAGTCTGAATTTGTGGTTAAAATAGTTGTTTTTTGGGATTTGGACATTCAATGAAGTTGAGATGGGGAGGTGATCGCTACCCAGGGAATCCTTTAGGACTTCCCATGTGGCCAGTGGAGCAATGCTTTCAGAAACCAGAGTTAGGTCAAGACAGGAGGGTTGTTGATCTGGTCTGTTTAGGAATGTTGGTGACCCATCATTTAAGAGAACCAGATTGCTATTCAGCAAGTGCGAGTGAAGGAGGTTACCCGTTGAGCAAGCGTGAGAAGAACCCCAAGCTTCGTGATGACAATTGAAGTCACCACCTATGAAGACATTTTGGTTGGGGAGAGAATCGAAGAAGCTCACCCAATCGTTTGGGTGGGAGCCAAATGAGGATCCGGGGATTCTATAGGCTGCGACTATGGTCAAGGGGTTAGGCGAGAGGGAAATGGAAACAGCTAGTGACTCTAGGAGGTGCGGTTTGTAAAACGAATCATTGAACTTTGTAAAGGATAAGTGCTTCCCGATGCAAATGGCTATGCCACCACCCTTGTTGGAGGGTCTGTCCTTCCTAATAATGTTGAAATTTTTCAGGGAAACTGATTTGCTTGGCGAAAGCCAAGTTTCAAGAAGAATGATTACATCATAGTTTGAGGAGATGTTGGAAAGATCCCCTACTTTATTGCGAAGACTGCGACAATTCCAATGTAAGATATTCAGGGAGTCTTTGGTAGCCATGGAGGACATGATAGGATTGGTTTGGAAGGGAATGAGTGGAGATGAGAGTGTCGTAGAGGATTGATGGATGTAGAATGTTGGGGCTTCACGGCTGAACGCAGGTGAGTCTGCTGAAATCAATGTTAGAGAGTTTATCTAGTAAGTTATCTAATTTTTCTAGGCGCTGAAGTTGAGGAGCAAATTGCTCTAGGATGAGAGTAGCTGAGCTGAGAAGGGATTCAAGAGTGGAGATGGCATTTTCAATGTATTCAGGGTCAACGTTGGAGGTAGCCGGAAGAGGACTAGGAGTGCAAGAACGTAAGGCAACACCATTGCGAGATGGGATGCGAGATTCTTGTGTGTGCGGAAACTCGGCCGAGGTTGATGAACGAGTTGGTTTGGGAGTAGAAGCCCTAGTAGATGGATTTGGTAGCGAGGAACGACGCATAGAAGGCTTGAACGGAGGTGCGGACACCGAAGCGTAGGAAGGGGTTGGGGCCCTTGTAGCAGAATAAGAGTGAGAAGTCGCTGTTGCCGCATCTGTTAATGGGATATCACCAAGGCTGGGATATTCCGAGAAGTCGAAACGGGGAGGCCGAGCAGAGTTGGGTGACGAAGGGGAGGAGGTACCATGTTTTATCAGAGTGGCGGCTTCCTTAATTGGGATGTTCCTATCGGCTGATAGTGAAAGAATCTTTTTCTGAATTAACCTTTCAGGACATGCTGGATCTGAGGGTAGGTGGTTACCTCCGCAATTCAAACAGGAAGGAGAGCCCTCAGCTTTTGGGCATTGGGCCTCATCCTGGTGTGATGCTTGGCCGCAGCGAATGCAGCGTGCAGGACTGCGGCAGACCTGTGAGGTGTGGCCGAATCGGTGACAATTGAGACACATTCTAATGGAAGGTACAAAGGGGCTCACTTCATACCGTACACTAAACAGGTAAAGGTGAGTGGGCAGAGATTGGCCCTCAAATGTGATGAGCAGAGTGCGAGTAGGAATGTATTTGGGCGTGCCTTCAACCATGGTTTTCCTATCGAAGCGTTTTGCTGCAACTATTTTTTCAGATGCTGAGGAACCTGCAATAATGTCATCAGTGGAGAGATCAGTTGGGATATTGCGGATGATGCCCTGCTTCATGATCTGATTAGATGGAATGAAAGCAATTAAATTGAATTTTTGAAGGTTCGAATTCGAAACCAGTTTATTTGCTGCCTCAGCAGTGCTGACCCTGACTTTAAAACGGTTTTTCCCTGTTCTAGTGGTTTCCTGCAACTTGTCCCCTACCAAGTTGTGGACATTGCGACCCACAGTCAGAGGATGTAAGTTGGTTGTCGAACTGGGGTTAAGAGGCTGGACAGTCAAGACATAAGGACCGTGATGATTCTTACTGTACCTATTTTTGAGAGCCTGGCTGAGAGGATGCTCAGAAGGCAGTTGATCGGATTGAGCTTTTGTGACATTAGGTGCTGTGTGAAGGTTACCAGCGTTATTGAGAATGTCCTTATTTTGAGCTGGGAGTTCAGCTACGATGACTGGAACTACTTTGGTTTTAGGGTTCTTTAGAGAGTCCTCGTTTTCAGTGACAGCATCGCTATTGCGTTTGAGAGGATTGTGCTTGGACTTACCCTTGCGGGCTACTGTCTGGAACTCGCCACTAGATAGTGAGATGAGAGGATTCGTAGAGTCAGGTGGGAAAGCTTCATTCCGCAGAGAAGAAAGAGCCTGAGAGATGACCTCTTCAGAGCCTGCTGTTCCCGGAGGAGGCGATGGTCCCGGGTCCTCCAGCTCCATGCCGACAAGCGACATGTCCGGCCGTGGGCGGCCGGACCGGCCTAAGCCGTACACGTCGGTTGGAAAAAGCGAGGACAAGAAATATAAATTAAAAAGAAGTTAGAAATAGATAAGATAACACCTAAATAGCGATAAGAAGGCGTGAGAAAGCGTGGCGATATGTTATTGTTAAGCAGCAAGCGTGAGGTTAACACGTGGTTGCCGCCAAAAAATGGCGGCAGTTGCGTTAGGCTAGAGTTCTGGACCTATTTGTTATTTTGCTATTTGAAATAAAGGAATGAGGAAAATACAGGAAGGATAGTACCTTGCCCGAAACCACAAGCCCAAGTGCAGGAAGCCTATCCCCAAAGCGATGAAGACGGTGGCTTTTTGCGTCAGTAAGTATCACAGCTAAGCATAACACGTCCGCGCGCACTGAAGGTCCTGACAGAACTCAACGGTGTACATCACTGATATATATATATAACTGGATACGAGTTCAATATGGCAGGCCTCAGTCGAAACATGTAACGATTAGAAACTCGGATTCGACTACCGCGACGCCTGGCAGTCAGGCACGGTACTAAGCTGTTTACATTCACATACGGTGCGTTCCACTTAACGCTCGCAACGATCGCAACACCCTCTGTCTCGTTCCACTTAAGGCCGCGGTCGCTGTGAGCAGTCCCTGAAACGTCATCGATGACGTCATCATTGGCGACCGCGATGCGATCGCTTCGCCCACATCAAATAGGTGGGTCTTTGCGGTCGTTTGATGTTTTTGAGCGCCATTTTCAATTCAAATTTATGATGGAGACTGAAAAAATAACGCTGTACGATTCCGAGAGGGATATATTACTTGAATTGAATGTTCCTGTACAAGATGCTTTGCGTACAAAAAATCTGAGCTTGATGAACTCTCAGAAACGTAATTCCGTTCACGCATTAGCCTTATACACAAGTTTTCTACAACACCAGCCATCTTTGTTATCGTTCACAAGTCCGATAAGTCGTTCCACTTACGTTTTCGACCACGACGTCCGCAACAGTCCACAAGCTAGTGGAACACGAAATCTTGCGGTCGTGGGCGCGAGCGTTGCGAGCGTTAAGTGGAACGCACCCCATGGTGTTAAGTGGTGCTATTTTATAGTTGTGTTAAAGCAGAAGAAATAAGTCCGTATTCACAACTCGCTCTTAAGGTCACTAACAGAGTCGCTTGTAGTTAAAACTCACTAAGAAAAAACTTAAAAGCGCACTATTAGCACTAAAAGCGAGTTCTGAATACGGGCTATAGTATCTGCCAAAAATTATAAAATGGGAACATGTGTGTATTGCAAGAAATGTACAACAGAAAAAGGAATAACGTTTCACAGGTAAGTACAACTATATAATGAATAACGTACAATAATATATTATGTACAAATAATGAACAATAACTACAAAATGAATTCTTTGGAGGTTAGGGTTGAATAATAACTCTTGACAACTTTTTTAGATTCCCAGGTATATGGGCAGACCAGATTGGTTACCAGGAAAAACAGCAGTTCTTTGCTCTAACCATTTCACCAGCGATTGCTTTGAGCGCTGGTGGAATATGACAAGACTGCGCAAGGGTAGCGTGCCTACAATTTTTCTACAAGACAGAATTGAGGCACATACAACTTCCGATGTAGGCCAGGCTTTAAGTAAAAGTACGTATATTGCATACTTGTTCATTATTAGTTCACTTACGTGTTCAGAGTATATTGATAAATAAATGTTTATCATTGTCTTCTTCATACGTCGTTGATTATTTACTTCCAGGTAAGTCTTTTTTTTTCTTTATTGAAAAATGAATAAACGGGTAATTAATAACTGTGCAGGATTAAAGATTGACATGTCACTGCCTACGACAAGTCCTCCATCTACGTCAATGGATCAACCAAGCTGTACTAAGGAGTCAAGTTCTGCAGAAGCAATACTTCCCACACTGAGTGAGTATGCTTATTAACTAGTTGATTCAATTGAGAAAAAGCAATATTTACAAATTTTATTCAAAGAAATACACATATTTATAATTTGTACATCCAGGTCTGGAAATGTCAATACCAAGTTGTTCTCTTTCAACTCCGAAATCATCTACTAGTCAGGAGCAACTAACACCAAGGACATCACGGCGGCGAGAGCTATTCAAGCATGATCACCATTATGAAGACACTCCTCAAACAAGACAAAAAAAATGCTACCTTGTCAGGCAGAAATATGCAACATCACAAAAAAAGATTAGACCGGCAGATCATTTGGGCTAATCAATAACTGCCTGTGATTTCATTTGCTGTGATATTGTTACCAAAGATAGTTATTTTAAGAATATATCTATGTACTACTTTTGCCAATTATTAGTCTAAATTTTTCGATCAATAATATTGAGGTAGGTGTTCATATGAAAGCTGTGATAGTTCAAATGTTTCTATTTTTTTTATGAAACCATTATATATGTATGCAATAATTAAGAAAGTACCTTGCGTACATACCATACTTTGCCTACTTATTATTTGATACCTTCAATATTCAACAGATTGAACATCAAAAAGCATCGCACTATATCAGGGTTGTGGGACAGACGAACAACAGCAATACCGAGATACTCCTGGGAACGGAGTAAAAAGATCTATATCTGATCTACTCAATTGTATATAAGTAATCAATTTCAGTTTCACTTACAAATAGTAAGATATATATGTTGTAATATTGCCATTTATCACCATAAAAGGCAATATTATAACATATACCATAATAAAATGCAACATTCAAGTTTCTCCACAAACTGTATATGTACCGTTTTATTATTTGCATTAATTCCGTATATAAACGATCCGTGGGTTCCTACTACTTTACTCCATCCTTTTATTAAATATGCCGCGACCTACGTAGTACCGTGCCTGACTGCCAGGCGTCGCGGTAGTCGAATCCAAGCTTCAAATGGTTACACCATTATGGCGGCCAGCTCTTATCCAGTTAGTATATATATCAGTGGTGTACATACAGTAAAGGCCTTCACACACAAAACGACGTAACGACTTAAGACGTAACGACTTAAGACGTAAGCGTAAGGAAACCAACCAATCAGAATTGGATACTGTCCCCTTGGAGGGGGATGTACTAGATTCTGATTGGTTGGTTTCCTTACGCTTACGTCTTAAGTCGTTACGTCGTTTTGTGTGTGAAGGCCTTAACGACGGTTGCACCCACTGATATATATACTAACTGGATAAGAGCTGGCCGCCATAATGGTGTAACCATTTGAAGCTTGGATTCGACTACCGCGACGCCTGGCAGTCAGGCACGGTACTACGTAGGTCGCGGCATATTTAATAAAAGGATGGAGTAAAGTAGTAGGAACCCACGGATTGTTTATATACGAAATTAATGCAAATAATAAAACGGTACATATACAGTTTGTGGAGAAACTTGAATGTTGCATTTTATTATGGTATATGTTATAATATTGCCTTTTATGGTGATGAATGGCAATATTACAACATATATATCTTACTATTTGTAAATGAAACTGAAATTGATTACTTATATACAATTGAGTAGATCAGATATAGATCTTTTTACTCCGTTCCCAGGAGTATCTCGGTATTGCTGTTGTTCATCTGTCCCACAACCCTGATATAGTGCGATGCTTTTTGATGTTCAATCTGTTGAATATTGAAGGTATCAAATAATAAGTAGGCAAAGTAGAGTATGTACGCAAGGTACTTTCTTAATTAATGCATAGATATATAATGGTTTCATAAAAAAAATAGAAACATTTGAAGTATCACAGCTTTCATATGAACACCTACCTCAATATTATTGATAGAAAAATTTAGACTAATAATTGGCAAAAGTAGTACATAGATATATTCTTAAAATAACTATCTTTGGTAACAATATCACAGCAAATGAAATCACATGCAGTTATTAATTAGCCCAAATGATCTGCCGGTCTAATCTTTTTTTGTGATGTTGCATATTTCTGCCTGATAAGGTAGCATTTCTTTTGTCTTGTTCGAGGAGTGTCTTCATAATGGTGATCATGCTTGAATAGCTCTCGCCGCCGTGATGTCCTTGGTGTTAGTTGCTCCTGACAAGTAGACGATTTCGGAGTTGAAATAGAACAACTCGGTGTTGACATTTCCAGACCTGGATGTACAAATTATAAATACGTGTATTTCTTTGAATAAAATTTATAAATATTGCTTTTTCTCAATTGAATCAACTAGTTAATAAGCATACTCACTCAGTGTGGGAAGTATTGCTTCTGCAGAACTTGACTCCTTAGTACAGCTTGGTTGATCCATTGACGTAGATGGAGGACTTGTCGTAGGCAGTGACATGTCAACCTTTAATCCTGCACAGTTATTAATTACCCGTTTATTCATTTTTCAATAAAGAAAAAAAAAGACTTACCTGGAAGTAAATAATCAACGACGTATGAAGAAGACAATGATAAACATTTATTTATCAATATACTCTGAACACGTAAGTGAACTAATAATGAACAAGTATGCAATATACGTACTTTTACTTAAAGCCTGGCCTACATCGGAAGTTCTATGTGCCTCAATTCTGTCTTGTAGAAAAATTGTAGGCAGGCTACCCTTGCGCAGTCTTGTTATATTCCACCAGCGCTCAAAGCAATCGCTGGTGAAATGGTTAGAGCAAAGATCTGCTGTTTTTCCTGGTAACCAATCTGGTCTGCCCATATACCTGGGAATCTAAAAAAGTTGTCAAGAGTTATTATTCAACCCTAACCTCCAAAGAATTCATTTTGTAGTTATTGTTCATTATTTGTACATAATATATTATTGTACGTCATTCATTATATAGTTGTACTTACCTGTGAAACGTTATTCCTTTTTCTGTTGTACATTTCTTGCAATACACACATCTTCCCATTTTATTATTTTTGGCAGATCCTATTTCTCCTGCTTTAACACAACTATGAAATAGCACCACTTAACACTATGTGAATGTAAACAGCTTAGTACCGTGCCTGACTGCCAGGCGTCGCGGTAGTCGAATCCGAGCTTCTAAAGGCCTTCACACACAAAACGACGTAACGACTTAAGACGTAAGCGTAAGGAAACCAACCAATCAGAATTGGATACTGTCCCCTTGGAGGGGGATGTACTAGATTCTGATTGGTTGGTTTCCTTACGCTTACGTCTTAAGTCGTTACGTCGTTTTGTGTGTGAAGGCCTTAATCGTTACATGCATGGAGCCTAGAGTAGAGGAGGACGAACGCTTAATGCTAACGGGACAAAATTGTGGTCGACGAAACTTGACTTAGATCGGGTTCTAAATTTCACCACAAGCGTCGCTGTAAACTTTAAAGACTGGCGTGAAGTAACCGTTTGGTGATAGAGTGAAGTGACGTACATTCGATCGTAGAAAATCCCTGCTTACGCTGCAGTTTCAAGTGATCGCTGTCTCTTTTTATTCTCGGTCTGTCTCTCTCGTAGGCGCTAACGTCGCCGCGCCTCTATCGGCTTCAGTCGAAACAAGTGGAGCATGATTCGTAGACCATTTACATAGCATTACGTTCGTCCTCCTCTACTCTAGGCTCCATGGTTACATGTCTCGACTGAGGCCTGCCATAGTGAACTCGTATCCAGTTAGTATATATATCAGTGGTTGCACCACAAACCACTCATGGGAGACACGGCACTCCCGTGCTTTCGACCACGGTCGTACATGATTGCGGTTTTGTGTTCCAAAATGAAATATCCCTATATTGCATGATGTTATGTCGCGGCCTAGTGATAAATAATCTCACTAGAATTGAGCGGCGAATTCAAATAAGGGATTAAAATGGAATCACGATTTCTGTCTCCAAATCAGAATTCAATGCTTTCAAATACTCAGTCTGTCATTAACGCATAAATAAGGTATATTCTAAACAATTCGGAGAAGGCTTTCTAGCCGTTACACGTGCATAAACATATGGGCTACAAAGAATGCAGGCATGGGCCATTTGTTTATTGCTATCCTAACAGAGTGAGTTTCTCAAGAACTTCCACTCTTGACAATAAATCAAGTCACTTGAGAGTATCGACGGGCTAGCGGAATGTTCGGTTAAGGGATGACGCTGTCCATGTGCTTCCCCAAATAAACTAAGGATAGGGTGTGCATGAGTCCTTTGTGCGTAAGACAAGGCCCTCGATCTTAGGCCCGGGCAGCAAGGCGCCACACGCTGGGCCTCCACAAAGGGTGTACATACACATGAATGTGTATGAGTGCGGATGCATGCATGAGAAGTATGAAGGACTGTATCCCTTGGGATCCAGAAGACCAGTTCGATTTCTGGTCTTGAAGGGTATACTTCGAGTTCTATATCGTAGAGTCAATTAGCTAGATTCAGTTAAGATAGATTGATTTAGACTAAATCACGTTATAATTAAAGTAAATAAAGTTAGTTATAGTGCTCTCCAAAAGCACCTGCATTTTTATTTCTAAAGCCTTTATTCAGTTGAAATCCCATAACATCATCGTACCAGAAATCAACATATCTACAGAGGATTGAACACCGTTGGAGTGCTCATTAGAGCTTTGGTGGCTAACGAACCCACCTCGCCAGATTCACGCAGTCGAATCTGCCGCGAAAACGACAGTGGCGACGATCAGGACGTCACATAATAAAAATTTTGGTGACAGCGGTGGGATAGCTGCATCCTTCGAGGTTCAATTATCCACGAGAGATTCATATCTACGAGGACATCCAGGACTTTCTAAGGAGGACCCAGGACCAATCCATCCACACGTCACGGACAGCATCCAAGTGTGTTAGTGAAGTGATAAAAAGGCAATCTGTGAAATAAGTGAAGTTATAGTGTGCATGTAATTAAAATAGGTATATGCTGGTATTGCAAGGACAGAATCATTGTAAGTCTTAAATATAATACCTAGAATAAGTGGAGTGGACATCGGGATACTATCCAGGTTTTCTGCGGTTTCCCTGGATCGTGCAGTAAATACTGGTATCCTAAAGAGAAGGCCGCAGCCGTAAAATCAAATAGGTGTCCTTCCGTTCAGAGAGCATCTAGGAATTAAAGTAGAAATTTATTAATTAGAAGCAACAATGTCGAGTTCGACAACACAGTGGGAAATCGTTCCGACAGAGAGAAACGTGGGTATAGGCGAAAGTTCTTCTACTGCCACAGAGTACGGTTCGCTAAATTCTTCTATACCGGCAAATAAGGATTCAAATAACATAGAGGAAACACGTCATGCTCAATACATAGAAGCTAAAGAAGCTACAGGCTTAATACCGATTTATAATGGAGAAAACATGCCTGTAGATAGCTTCGTAGAACTTTGTAAGCAAACGGCTCTCTTGATTCATCCTTCGAAGATATTATACTTGACTCAATTGATTAAATCGCGTATCCAAGGAAAAGCAAGCAAGTATATTATGGGCAATACCGGATCAACCCTCGAAAAAATACTCGATGGATTGAGAAGAGCTTTCGCACCACGTAGAACGTATTTGCAATGGCAGGGACTTCTGTCTAGAGTATATCAGAAAAAGGGGGAAGCTATCATGGATTACGTCGCTCGAATAAAGGAAATTACACAGGGAATGACAGCAAGAATCGAAGAAGATTATCCCTCGGGAGGTGGAGAAATATTGTTAGTTAGCACTCAGGAAAACGCGCGAGACAGCTTCGTTCGAGGTCTTAGGGGTGAACTAGCGGAAAGAGTGTCACTCCGTAATCCATCTACACTCACGAACGCGATTGAGTTAGCCATAGAGCAGGAAGTTGAACTAAACCAGCGGAATTCTCTTTTTGAAGTTAGCAAGGACCATAAAGGGAGCGGAAATCAATTATTCTGTGATAGAGAAAGAATTATATGCAATAGTTTTCGCTGTTAAACACTTTAGGCCTTACTTGTACGGCAACAAGTTTCAGCTTGTAACTGATCACAGACCCTTAGTCTGGGCACACAGAATTAAAGACCCCACGTCACGACTTCTACGCTGGTTACTAAAGTTGAGAGAGTATAATTATGAAGTCCTTTATAAAGCGGGACGGTTGAACGTCAACGCTGATGCTCTCTCGCGAAATCCAATTGATATGGAGATCGCGAATATCAGATTTACAACGAGCCTTTGGCATAATGAAGGAGATAAAACACTTCTCAAGGATGCACTCAATAGGTACAATGCAGAGACATTGGCAGACAGAGAAATAGGGAGAACTCCTCTGACATCCAACGGTTCTGGGAACCACAAAAGTAAAGGGATAAACTTGATTCCAATTGGTCAACAGATTGCATCGAGGCCAGCCTCGGTGCAAGATATTGACACAATGGTAGAGCCTATTACCGCTCGGAGCGACACAGAGTGTCGCCCGGTATCTGGAGAGAAGATTGTTGCCTGGCAGCTCGATGACCCGGTGAGAAGTGGAAAAAAGCGACCTGAAAGGGTACAATACTCCTCACCCGGGAAATCGTGTTGCCGGATGAAGAATAAGCAATCTCCTCTAGAGGGGAATAGCAAAAGCTATCCCTTGAGTTACGACAACGAGGGTTGTCTAATTAGTGATAATGAAAATTATCGAGTTAAAGTTACCCCGGGCCCGGGTATAGCGTGGGCACTAGATGTTCAACGCAGGATGTCAGAAGAGGGGACGTCCATTGATCCCTTAGAGCTACAGCAGATAGTAGAAAAGCATGCTCAGATACTAACATACGAGGCATCCAAGAAAAGTGAAAACAATAAAGTAATAAGGAATTCAGAGTCTGGTACCAGCGGTAGTCGTGATTGTGAGGTATCTGAAAATTATTGTGTTTCTCCAGAAAGAAATCTTCTTCCCATTGATTCTCTTGAAGATGAATCATTCCCCGAATCCGTTTCGGATGACGACGATGACTTCTCTGACAGCGTTTTGAATGAGAATTCCCAGACGAATATACCTGTTCCAACAAAGAGAATGAAAAGATCAATATTGGCCAATGTATTCTCAGAAACCAGGGATGGAATACTTATGAAAAGGGACCACATAGCCCATTTCGTTTCAGCAGATTTTAAAACAAGAACTCAAGTAACGAGGGAACTTTTAGAAAAACAATACATTAGTGAACAAGGATTCCCGACATCGAAACAGGAAATTGGAGATGTAGTTATTTTCAAACATGGACCATGGCACGTGTTCAGCATAATAGTGAAGGAAAAATCGGAGGATAAGATCCAATTATTTAACGTAATAACAGGAATTACGAAATTAAAGAAAGCTATGGACTATTTCGGCGTAAAAACTGTTAGACTGGCAAGATCCGGAGACGAACTAGATAAACTGCCATGGGGTAATATCAAATTGCATTTAGAAAAGACCTTCCCAGACGGATATCATATTACCCTATGTTTAGGTCAAACTCAAATTCCTGAGGTTGAACAACGAAAGAAAATTATACAGGAAATGCATGAATCTGTAGTTGGAGGACACAAAGGTGTGAGGAAAACATATGAAAGAATAAGAAAGCAATACTTTTGGAACAATATGAAATCAGAGATCCAGACTTTCGTTAAACATTGCCTTACTTGTCAGAAGAATAAGCTCGTGCGGATTAAAACCAGGCAGCCAATGATAGTTACTGACACTCCTCAAGTGGCTTTTGAGAAAATAGCTCTCGATATAGTAGGACCCTTACCCATCACAAGTTCAGGTAGTAGATACGTCCTCACGATCCAAGATAGTTTAACAAAATATTCCGTAGCTATAGCTCTTCCTGAAGCTAAAGCCGAAATCATTGCTAAAGCCTTTGCTGAAAATTTCATCTGCTGTTTTGGATGTCCTGAGTCCATCCTGACTGATCAAGGTAAAAACTTCACAGGTGAAGTGATGAAACACCTAGCCAAACTATTTAAAATCAAACAACTAAAAACCACTGCCTTCCACCCACAATCCAATGGATCTTTAGAAAGAAGTCACTTGGTTCTAGTCGAGTACTTAAAACATTATATTAATTTGGACAGAGACTGGGACACATGGCTAAAATATTCCATGTTTTCCTATAATACATCAGTCCATGAATCTACTGGATTTAGTCCTCATGAGTTGATTTTTGGCAAAACAGCAAGAATTCCCTCAAACTTCATTAGAGAAAGTTCGGAACGAACCTATGTAGATTACTTAGGGGATCTCGTAGTAAAACTCAGGGAGACGCAGTTAAATGCTGCAGAAAGACTAGACAAATCTAAATTCAAATCCAAGGAATATTATGATAGGAGTGTAAATATTCAAGACTTTGCAGAAGGGGACTGGGTATTTCTATTGAATGACACTAAAGCAAACAAACTTGATCCTAATTATTTGGGGCCATTCCAAATCGACAAGATTCTGGGATACGAAAATGCAAGGATCAAGCTTTCTGCGCACCGTACAAAGGTGGTACATAAAAATCGACTGAAACCGGCTTATTTGTGAAGTTAGGAAATAAGCACCTGAGTAGAGTAAACAAAACATCGGAAGTAATAATATGGTTAGCTCTTAGAAAACTTAGGATACAGAAATGTTTTGGCATACCTATTGCTTGATGACATACTGTATAACCTCTATGACTAGAACTCGTACGCTCCGTTCCAGTTCTTCAGTTATCGCACTTCAGCTGTGAAAAGCAGTACCGTTCATAAAACATACTAACCGTCTGGATAAGTAAAACTAACTTACCAATTCGCGACAGTTCTTTCTTATTTTGCGACACAAACTACACAAATGCGACTCTTGAATAAGTCGCATCCTTCTTAAGGGGGGAGGTGTTATGTCGCGGCCTAGTGATAAATAATCTCACTAGAATTGAGCGGCGAATTCAAATAAGGGATTAAAATGGAATCACGATTTCTGTCTCCAAATCAGAATTCAATGCTTTCAAATACTCAGTCTGTCATTAACGCATAAATAAGGTATATTCTAAACAATTCGGAGAAGGCTTTCTAGCCGTTACACGTGCATAAACATATGGGCTACAAAGAATGCAGGCATGGGCCATTTGTTTATTGCTATCCTAACAGAGTGAGTTTCTCAAGAACTTCCACTCTTGACAATAAATCAAGTCACTTGAGAGTATCGACGGGCTAGCGGAATGTTCGGTTAAGGGATGACGCTGTCCATGTGCTTCCCCAAATAAACTAAGGATAGGGTGTGCATGAGTCCTTTGTGCGTAAGACAAGGCCCTCGATCTTAGGCCCGGACAGCAAGGCGCCACACGCTGGGCCTCCACAAAGGGTGTACATACACATGAATGTGTATGAGTGCGGATGCATGCATGAGAAGTATGAAGGACTGTATCCCTTGGGATCCAGTTCCAGTTCGATTTCTGGTCTTGAAGGGTATACTTCGAGTTCTATATCGTAGAGTCAATTAGCTAGATTCAGTTAAGATAGATTGATTTAGACTAAATCACGTTATAATTAAAGTAAATAAAGTTAGTCATAGTGCTCTCCAAAAGCACCTGCATTTTTATTTCTAAAGCCTTTATTCAGTTGAAATCCCATAACATCATCGTACCAGAAATCAACATATCTACAGAGGATTGAACACCGTTGGAGTGCTCATTAGAGCTTTGGTGGCTAACGAACCCACCTCGCCAGATTCACGCAGTCGAATCTGCCGCGAAAACGACAGTGGCGACGATCAGGACGTCACAATGAGCAATTTGGAACATGGTGAATAGCAACCGTGGTTGATTTTTTGTTACCGCTGCAACCACGAAAAAAGTGTGGTTGCTGTGGTCATCTACGGTAATTTTGTAGTTATTTTTATTCAATATTGTGGCGATCGGGGGGATGACACTCAATGCTAAAAGTGACCGAGTTATTTGTCAGACAGACTAAGAACGCTGATTGGCTGAGAGCCATTCTCAGCAATATATAACCAACATCACGAAGCCAAACCATGAAATGAAATATAGCCCCCTTATGTCGGTATCTTGAGTTATTTGAAACGTGGCGCGGTTAGCTCCATGGGTAAAGTAGGATCATTTTAACGAAATTGCTTGAATATCATAGTGAGGTATTTTCAAAGAAAGAGTAGTAATTTATTTTTCAATATTATTTATTCATATTCACATGGTACAATGAAAACAGTGATTCTGTATTCAGAATTATGGAAAAATAATTAACTAAGCTATATTAGCATATTAAGGTAGCTAGTCTATTAGACAAATTCAAAGATTAATATTTCCCATAAAAGTATGTTGTTGAGTAGGATATAAAACAATTTTCACCACAATTTTCAGAATTATTAACCACCTTGTTGCCGAGATATACTTTCTGAGATGCACTTTCGGCTACGTCGATTCAGGCTAAACACCGATCGCGTAAAAACGTCCACGTATGCTCACTGTAATCAGCTCACTGCGGGATTTCTTCGGCCATCTTTCCTGGCATCACTGACATGATCCCGCTAACAGCACATTGCTACAGATTGTTGCTATGCTGCCATCCTGCGGCAGCTTGTAGCAGCTTGCGTCGCAGAAAATGTCTCAACAGCTACGCACTGCTACCATATTCGTGAAACAAAAAATTCATTCTCGTTAGGTTGGCCGAAAAAATGTCGGAATAGCTGCTGACAAATAAGAAGGAGTGGGGAGCATCTGAGTGTCTACCCCCTGGTGGCGATCACTTATTTTTTCGCGCTAAAACACATCTGAAGTATGTATTGGGCATATGATGGCGGAGATGGATGGCGGACTGCAGAAGGTAATATTTATAAAAATTGTTATTGTATTATTTCATATTAAGTCTTTTTATTTGAAGTAAACTGTTTTATAACACATAAATATAATTTTTAGGAAACATATCAATGTGGGCTATGCCACCATCAAGTATGTTTCATCGATAATATTGGTACAGCATTTACTCATGAATGTCTAAAAGATTTTGATGAATTAATAATAAAAAACACATACTTGTATGGACAAAATACCGAACAGTTTGAAAAGAAGTTAGATAATTATGACAATATTGAAAAAAGTACTGGACTTCAAAAAAACAAGTGGACATCCCACGAAATTGGTTTCCTCATAGACTCTTACAAGGACTTTAAGCATAGATTTATATCTCCCCAATATAATGCAAAGCAAGTATGGGAATTAATTAGCAATAATTTGAAGAAACGGTAAAACTGCAGTATACGACTCCGAACTGAAGTTGGCTGCTAGTGACTTAGGTTTTTTGAGGTAACGCCATCTGCCGGATATAACGTGAATCGCATGGAATAGTCACGCCGCCTATTAGAAAAAAAATTAACCATAACCGACAGAAATAGTACCAGTCGACCATCGCGTGCGGGGAACATTGAAATTCCCTCTGAGCCTGAATCTGGGTGTACTTATGAATCCAAAAATATGTCAATTGTAAAATTTCGATCATTGATAACTTCGATTTGCCAAAAAACGAACCAGTTCTCACTGATCTCGTTGTTTTGCAACTACAACATTGCCAACGATATTTGTCCGAAAGCAATTCAGCAGTGCATAGAATCATGTCCTTATCGCACACTGGACACTTGAAAGTCCGAGCTATGAGTTCGTATCTTTGTGCAAAGGTGATTACCTCAATAGAAGGTTTCTCACCTAGTTTGAACAAATCTACGAATCGTATCACCATTGCAATCGATCACACACAATCCAATTTAAGCAAAAGAAATAATACCACACTTGTATTACATGCTTTGCGAGCTACTAACGAAAACCATGCTTCTACATGTTTCACGAAAGCAGACGATACATTGTAGCAAAAAAATCTCGAAGCTGTAGATCAAATTTAATGCTCAATGTATAATCACGAGCTTGCACTTATACATACTTATATTTTTAAATAATATTATTTATAAATTAAATATACACATATTTAATATAAGAATATGTAATAATATCATCATATCCAAATATATGTATACATAATAGGTGCAAACCTGTGTGGCGTAGCACGAAAATTAAACGAAAAAAATCTCCAAACATGGAATTTGCGACTACTAGATCATAATTTGTGAAAATATATTTTTATAACAAGATAATATTTATACTGTGACGTGATTTTTCGAATCACGGTCCCAAGGCGGCTCCGGTTACCGATACAGATAACGTTCTCGATTTCTGGTTCCCTTCGGATCGCCACCCTGCTCAGAAGCTACGCTCTCGGATTGATTCGCATAGATATGTCAAGGCTCTCGGAAGATTTCGTTGTTGTTGAGGTGAGGTCGAGGTGCTCGAATCTGCCGTGGGGAGATAGTCTCGACGTACCGAGTTGCCCGGCAGAGGAGAGTACCCGACGGAGACGTCTCCACGGACCGGCAGAAGCCCGGGTGAAATACCGGCGCCCCGCTGGAGATGGGCAAAGGGCTGTAGAGCGGGCGAAGATAGAGTTTTGATACAGTTAAGGGCAGGAGAGGAACCTCCTGCCCAAGTTAAGGATGTGGTGCCCAGCTGTCGCCCGATGCCCTGGGGAAGCGGCCGTGGAGGATCTCCAGAATTACGTACCGATTCGTTAAGGAACGCTCTCGATTTGGTTTAAAGGGACGATTCGAAGGAGATAGAAGTGTTATCGGTTAAAAGGCTCTCGACCAATCAGAATGATTAGTTCTCGGATTTGGCTATTGTCAAAGCAGTCTGTCTCGGGGCACCGACCGAGGTGTCACGGGCTGGCTCGTGCTCCCGTGCTATCTGTTGATAGTTTTTCTTGCCGTGTTTCGCTCCGGTATAGCAAGTTCTCGAATCGTAAAGTTCTCGCGTTGTTCTCGCGATATCCAGGAATTCTATGAATTCCTGTGAGTGTTACGGAGGTGTAGTGCTGTGCCTTAGTGCAGTGCTCACCAGAGTGTCCTTTGGATACGGTTCTCGGCCTGCCCGGATTAGCTGTACCAGCCCCGGTGAGTCTTCCAATTTATTAATTGGGGTTGGGATCTCGATGGATAGTTTAGATTCGTTCTGACACGTTCTCGGTTCGTCGCTCTCTATCACTCGCACTATTTGCCTGACTCTTACTCCGACCCTCTCTACCTCAAACCTAGCAGCCTGAGCGGCCGTGCATTTCCGTAACCGTCCGCTCCCGTTCGTGTATCCAGTTGCGTTTGCTGATTTTACGCGACCCCAAAGATCAGCACCTACGGTTGCGTTTCTCGATTTCACGCGTCAACAAAAATCGAAAGGATCCGTTAAGCTACCGCCTCGTCTGATAGGTTCCGTCAGAGCTCTCGTTCTTGGTGGAGTTGGGCCTGTTCCACCCCAACTCCCAGTTTATACCGGCTCGTCAGTTCCCGGTGAAATAAGAATTGACTGGCGCCCGCCTGGCTTGCGGATGCACGAACGACGGGTGGACGGCCGAAGGTAACGTAGGTTGGTTCTCGAAGATAGTTCGTTCTCTGAGTTTTGCTATCGGTGTCGGGTCTCGAAAAGAAATACGTTACAAATGGCGCCCAACGTGGGGCCAGCCAGCAAATAGTGTGTTACCGTATGCTCTCGACTACTTTTGCTCGCGAAGAGATGCTCCCGAGCACGTCTCGTTCTCGACCTATGCTCCCGGTTACGATGATTCTTCGTAGATCCCGAAGCGGTCACGCTCGTTCGGCGATCGGTCCCCGATCTGCTGTAGTTCTCGAACCCTAGAAAAATTCCGATGCACTTTCTTGCATCAGGCTACCGCCCTGCGAAATCAAAAATCGCCAGTTATCGAAAAGTTCTCGGTGAGGAAATTTCAAATTTCCTCCTCTCGCGATCCCCACCCATCGGTGACGTTCTCGACGCGGTTACCCCTAGGTGACAGCAAGGTTACCGCTTTATTGTGAAGCTTAGGCTAACACGGTAAACGGTCGCGAATCTTCGACTTTGAAAAGTCGCGTTCTCGTTCCCCGCTTGTGACGCTCCTCGAGTTGTCATACCCGGGTGACCCTATCGGTCACCGAGGCATTGTTCCTACGAAGACGGTTATCGAAACGGTTCCCGAATTCTGAAAAACAAGTTTTTCAGAAGATTTCGAAGGACCCCCTACCCTAGAGTCCTGGTTAGCGACAGCCGAAATCGGCAAGCTCTCGGTCACTTCGTCCCGAACGACCACTCAGGACAGTCGACTTGGAACACGAAGACGAGCTCTCGCGAAGAAATGGACGCACCTAACAGCCCCATCACAGAGGAGGAGGAGATGGACGTGGTCGACCAGGAGGATACGAGCGACTCCTGGTTCGACGAGATGTTGCGAGCGACGACCACCATCAGGGAGAGACCGGCAGACGAGCTATCGACGCGAGAAGCGCTCGCTCACGCGTGTGCCGCAGCGCTCACCCTCGTCGGTCCGAAGGACCCAGCCTCGGAACAGGCGATTGTGGGCACTCTCGAGGACCTGGCTCAGGGGGCCATGGAGCCCGAACCGGGGACACCTCAGGACACGGAGCCCGTCACCGCCGCTTCCGAACCACCAGCTCCTGCGACACCGATGGCGCCAACCGTCCGGGAACAGCGGATCACTCCGGATGCGGTAGTGGCACCCGCGGTGCCCACCGACCGTGCGAGACCCGCCAAACCAGCACCAGCGAAGACCCCGGAGTGGACCATCGTCCGGGGGAAACCGGCCAGCACATCGGGCCCCTCGGTGCCAAACACCACCGGCTCCCGGCCAGGGGCAGCCCCCCAACCAGCCCGAAGGAAGGCGATCGAACGGGCCTGTTATAGCTGCGGGGAGACCGGCCACCGGTACTCCGATTGCCCGCACGGCCCACCAACGACCACCTTCTGCCGCCGCTGCGGAAGGAAGGGAAAGACTCTGGCTACATGCCCCTCGTGCAGCCAAAGCTGGCGGCAAAGAGGGCCGTACGTTCCGCGGGCCGGCCGAAACGTGCCCCGAGAGGAGCTGAAGGCTCTGCGGTCGGAGAGACCTCGGTCTCGAAGACCAAGGGGACCTAAGGTGTCCCTCGGTGGTCCGCCGACGCCACCGGCTATCGGTTCCGTCAAGGGGACCAACGGGAGTAGGGCTTGCCCGAAACCCTAGGGAAACCCTGACGTAGTTATCGGTGTGGACTCCCTAGTCCAGGATCTCGTACTTGGCCTTCGGGCCAATTGCTCTCGTTACCGGCTCTCGGGCCTAGCTCTCGTTGTGTGTGTCGAAAGACCGCTCAGCTCTCGTTAAAGGAAGGGACCCTAGGTCCCAACCTTTGGTATGTGTGTCGAAAGACCGCTCAGCTCTCGTTAAAGGAAGGGACCCCAAAAGTCCCAACCTTTAGTGCCTGGATCGCAAGGTCTACGGCTCTCGCTAACGGAAGGGACCTTCAGTCCCAGCTTTCGGTACGGGAACTCTATGATTCCACAGCTCACGCTACAGAGAAGGACGTCAAGCCTCCTCTCATGAACCATGGAACGCGAATCCGCGCAGCCCGCGTTGACAGGGCAGACCATGGGCCCTAGTTCTCGATCCGCGAAACGCGAAACCGCGCAGCTCTCGAAGAAACAGAAGGATCTGATGTCCTAGCTCCCGGTGTGTTCGCATGCTGACAGTTCTCGGAGAAGCAAAGGGACCCGCGAGGACCCTTAGTTCGCGATACGCGTGCCAAAGCACAGCCGCTCTCGAAACACAGGCCTCCGGCCTCAGTTCGCGACGTGCGAGTCACGGGACTCGAGTTTCGGAAAGTGGTTCCTCAAGCCCTGCTCGCGAAGATGGACAGCCATCAAGCTCGCGGAATACAGCTCTCGGATATAATACGAAGATCCCTAAAGGGTAACGTACGCTCTCGAATTTCGTGTTTGTCCGCGTCCTGTCATCATCGTTTAGTGTCCGATTGTCGATCTGTGTTGAATACTTTCTCGGGGCGAGAGAGGATCAACCTCTCACGCGTTCTCGGTTCGCCTGCGAAACATATTAAATCAGTTCTCGGCAGTAAACAGCAGGTGAACAAGGCTCGCTATCGTTATGGCTCCCGAAATAAGCTATGCTTTATACCTTCTCGGAGCGCCAGGGCTAATGCCTCCGCGCGATCTCGGTCTACCCGCGTAAAATAAGAAATTAGCTCTCGACAGTAACCAGCGGGTAGAACCTCGTGCTATCGAAGAAGAATAAATTCAGTTCTGGGTCTCTAGACTTAGCTCACGACAGCAAGGATAACCGACTTCAGCTCTCGTTACAGAAAAAAAAAGGAATTGTTAGATCTCGCTTCGCACGTGGATAGGGAATCACCGAGAATAATCGGTGAAGGAGAAATTCCCCGCGTGAAGATACCGAAATTATTCCTGTCTGGAAACGGATAGTAGCTCTCGATATTATGGTTCGCGAATATTATTGTCACGCCGAGGAAAACAAAATCTCTCGTGCTACTCTCGGTTTACCCGTGCCAAAGTAAACGGCTCTTGCGTGTAAACACGCGTAAGAAGGCAAACGATCTCGGAAAGGAGTTAAGTCGACTCCCCGCTCTCGAATTAATTCGCAACTTGGTCAGAGGACCATGCGAAGAGATATCGCTACAAAAAAAAAAATAATAGTTCATTTCTCGAGCCGAGAGAGTAAACATCTCTCGCGCGATCCCGGCTTACCCGCGAAATATTAATTGAATAGCTCTCGACAGTAACCAGTGGGTAAGACATCGTTCGCTCTCGGATTATCGTATTCTGCTTTCTCGTTCCAGGAGACCTCGGTCCCTGAAACAGTTCTCGATTTCAGTTCACGACTTAAGTACGGCCTAAGGGCCAGAACTAGCTCACGATCGGAAGTAGGACAGAAGGGTCTAGTTACCGAGTTCTCGAATAGTGATCTTTAAACATCTTCTCGCGCCTACGAAGTATCAGGCAGCTCTCGCCTTACCTACCTCAATGTTATTGTTTTCACTCTGTCTCGCTCTCGCTCATAACGGTGGGTAAGAATACCGGCTATCGAAACTGGTTTTGACTGACCACAGTTCACGAAGTAAATTAGTAAATGTCGTAATTGACAAGCTATCGGCCGAAATATTAATTTCGGAAAAGAAGATTTTCTCGAGCTGGAGAGATTTCTCCGGCTGGTTTTCGATCTTCCCCGCCATCAACTAGCTCTCGACAGTAAACAGGGGAATGAATAATAAGCTATCGAAAGAAACCAAATTATATAATCAAGTTCTCGAATATGTCGGAATACCGACGAAAATATTCTAATCAGGAAGTTAGCTCTCGGTCAGATCCGCTTGCAGTAGCTCTCGTTTCGATCTCTAAGCCTCAACCACCCTTAAGAGGTGGGGAGTTGTGACGTGATTTTTCGAATCACGGTCCCAAGGCGGCTCCGGTTACCGATACAGATAACGTTCTCGATTTCTGGTTCCCTTCGGATCGCCACCCTGCTCAGAAGCTACGCTCTCGGATTGATTCGCATAGATATGTCAAGGCTCTCGGAAGATTTCGTTATTGTTTAGGTGAGGTCGAGGTGCTCGAATCTACCGTGGGGGGATAGTCTCGACGTACCGAGTTGCCCGGCAGAGGAGAGTACCCGACGGAGACGTCTCCACGGACCGGCAGAAGCCCGGGTGAAATACCGGCGCCCCGCTGGAGATGGGCAAAGGGCTGTAGAGCGGGCGAAGATAGAGTTTTGATACAGTTAAGGGCAGGAGAGGAACCTCCTGCCCAAGTTAAGGATGTGGTGCCCAGCTGTCGCCCGATGCCCTAGGGAAGCGGCCGTGGAGGATCTCCAGAATTACGTACCGATTCGTTAAGGAACGCTCTCGATTTGGTTTAAAGGGACGATTCGAAGGAGATAGAAGTGTTATCGGTTAAAAGGCTCTCGACCAATCAGAATGATTAGTTCTCGGATTTGGCTATTGTCAAAGCAGTCTGTCTCGGGGCACCGACCGAGGTGTCACGGGCTGGCTCGTGCTCCCGTGCTATCTGTTGATAGTTTTTCTTGCCGTGTTTCGCTCCGGTATAGCAAGTTCTCGAATCGTACAGTTCTCGCGTTGTTCTCGCGATATCCAGGAATTCTATGAATTCCTGTGAGTGTTACGGAGGTGTAGTGCTGTGCCTTAGTGCAGTGCTCACCAGAGTGTCCTTTGGATACGGTTCTCGGCCTGCCCGGATTAGCTGTACCAGCCCCGGTGAGTCTTCCAATTTATTAATTGGGGATGGGATCTCGATGGATAGTTTAGATTCGTTCTGACACGTTCTCGGTTCGTCGCTCTCTATCACTCGCACTATTTGCCTGACTCTTACTCCGACCCTCTCTACCTCAAACCTAGCAGCCTGAGCGGCCGTGCATTTCCGTAACCGTCCGCTCCCGTTCGTGTATCCAGTTGCGTTTGCTGATTTTACGCGACCCCAAAGATCAGCACCTACGGTTGCGTTTCTCGATTTCACGCGTCAACAAAAATCGAAAGGATCCGTTAAGCTACCGCCTCGTCTGATAGGTTCCGTCAGAGCTCTCGTTCTTGGTGGAGTTGGGCCTGTTCCACCCCAACTCCCAGTTTATACCGGCTCGTCAGTTCCCGGTGAAATAAGAATTGACTGGCGCCCGCCTGGCTTGCGGATGCACGAACGACGGGTGGACGGCCGAAGGCAACGTAGGTTGGTTCTCGAAGATAGTTCGTTCTCTGAGTTTTGCTATCGGTGTCGGGTCTCGAAAAGAAATACGTTACAATACATATATGATAACAGTAAAAATATATTCATTTCAAATTTTTAAAGATACTTGCGCTTTTCTCCGATCAGGAGGCGACACTATTCTATACAATTCGCATTACATTTGATAGATGGCGCCACGTTAAAAATCTAAGTCACTAGCAGCCAACTTCAGTTCGGAGTCGTATACTGCAGTTTACCCAAAAATAAAGACACATAATAAACAAACTGGCAACAATAGGAAGACATGGGAGTTTTATGAGGTATATATACAAATTTTACTGAAATGTAACAACTGAATTAGTTTGTTCATTACATTTCTACAGTAAAGTGAATTTCAGTTGGTAGTTTTCATATAAGAGAATCTGATACCTATATGTGTATTTATTTATTATAACGAAGCTGTCCCACTGAAAATTCGGAAGAAGATTTAACCAACTTAAAACGACATACATTTTCATCGCGTACATGATTAATGCAATATTCCAAATTTATGAAAAGTCATGACTACAATAATTTATGAATTATGTTTTTATAATTGATATAGCCGAACTAGAAAGCTCACCTGAAGTTGTTCAGTCATCAAAAGATACCTGCACGCTACCGAAACGAAGGATAAATTCCGTACAACAAGAAAGGAGAAGTAAGAAGGAAATTCGATGTTTTACTATGGACGAAGCAAAGGAAAGAAGGCATAAAGAAAGATTGGAACAGAAGGAGAAAATGTTTAATTGGTTTAAAGATTTTTTGATTGAGAATGCATCTACGCGACAAAATTGATGCTAACACGAATAGAGTACAAAAAAGAAGTATATAGTGACTACATATCTTTACCGTAAAAAAGGAAAATGTAGTAAAATATAAATTATCTTCGTACAATTATAAATGAGAAAAATGTTTTTTTATTCAAGAGTTATATGCTTTATCAGTGTCATGATGGCAATTGAGTGATATTATTTTATTATAACAATATAGTTTGAACAGAAAGTATTTAATTTTATTATAATAAATTGTATAATTCGTTTGCAATTCTATCTCTTTTTTGTATTCCAAACATCCTTCGCTCCCCTTGTTCTCTTCTTGTTTCATTATGCATATCATCGTATTCTAAAACGGCAGAAGCGTCTTCCTCATTTTGGTCAAACATATCGCCGTTGATTATACATAGGTTATGTAGAACACAACATGCCACTATGTATTTTGGTATCCATTCAATTGTCCTAACGTCCAGAAACTTTAGACATCTCCATCTTCCTTGTAATATAGCAAAAGCTCTCTCTATTACACTACGAGCTGCACTTAATTTATAATTAAAATTTCGTTGCTGACTGTTCAATTGTCCATAAGTTTTGTATGGTATTAAAAGGGTTTGAGATAGTGGATATGCTTTATCACCCAATAGATGCATGTTGTTAGGAAATTTTTCTTCAGCACCAGTTGTCATGTATGACCATAATTCACTATTTCTTAAAACATTAGCATTATGTACACTTCCCACTTCACCTGCATAGCAATGTGTAAACTTCATTGTATAGTCACAAACTGCCTGAAAATAATACGTGAGAAATTTTTTATTGTAAAAATTTGCCAAATACCTGTAGAATGATCGCTCTATTCTATTATCAATCAGATTGGACTTAATAAAATATGCTTTTATATTATAATTACTTAATTACTAAATACCTGCAGAATTATAGCTGGACAATTTTTTCTACAAATATAGGCAGTTTCTTCATCTTGTGGCATTGGGATTCGAATATAGCAGCCATCAATGCAACAAATGGTATCAGGAAAACCTAGTTTTGCAAATCCATTTTGCACTATGTCTATAGTAGATCCGGTAGGCCATGAAATTACCTTCCCTGATAGTAACAGCAATGCATCTGTTATTCTATGAACAGCTCCGAATGCTGTTGCATTGCCAACATCAAATTTTTTACAAAATGATCTGTAAGAAAAGTTGTTAATTTTTTAAATAACATTTATATATCTTAGTCATGCTCTCTTAGTGGATGGTGACCAAAGCAGCCAAATAATGCTCATCAAATAAAATGATCTATACTCTGTAACACGAAGGTTACAATAGACCCCCTCCGCTCCCCTGGCTCGAGGTCCCACAGGCCTTGAGGTTTGCGTTCCTAGTTGATAAGTATTGCGTATTGTATATTGTATTTCTTTAGTGTTTTAGGTTTACGGCATTTAGAGATAAGATCCCTCCCCTCCACCCTTCCCTCCCTACCACCATTCCTGTAGGACACTGGCTCGAGGACCATCGTCGAGGACCAACAGCACCCACCCTCACCGAGGACAACATCGTGGACCTGCTACGAGGACAGCATCCCTGGAAGGAGCAAGAGAGTGGCTACGTTGCCGAGGCAGCGGAAGGCAGGGATGGCATGGGCAGGAGGACCAGCTGATCCGTCCAAAGGGAACTGACGTCCACACAGCCCACCACGACCGCCACGAGTATGCAGCCCCGGTGCAGTCCCGTCACACGGGCAAGAAAACCACCCCGTGTGACAGCGGCGGAGCCCTCTCCCTCCGAGACCGCGGACGTGCCCGGGAGGATTTTGACAGGCCCTGGAGGCCGCCATGTTTACCGGCGCGCGCAGCCAGCCCGCGCGCCGGCGACGCCAGCACCGTGTTGCCGCCACGAGGTCCTGGAAGGCCCGGCGGCGCTGCCAACTTCAAACGGACCAATGCCCTGCCATGCCGGAACTGCCGACCAATGCCAGAGCACGTAGCCCTCTCAGCTGAGCAGCCCCAGCCAATCATCGAGGCCCTGGAGGCCCACGAGCACAGAAACCACCGGAAATCTCTTCACTTCGAGCCAGGCTGCGATCGAGTAAAGTGTGGTGCGAATTTAGATTGAGAGCTAGCTTGGATTGTAGTGTGCTGCGAAATCAGAGTGCGAGATAGTTTGGATCAGAGGGTGTTGCGGATCGAGTGCGAATTGAGAGTGTAACTGGATTACCAGTGTGAAGAGCGTCCTTGAGTGAGTACTGTGTGCTTGAGTTTCTTCCTGATATACCCCCTCTTGTTTTCCTACCTCCTCAGAGTAATTAGCACTGTAGATTCTGTAGGTCCCTTCTGGACACCGCGAGCCGGCCCACGTGGCCCAGCATTGTGCGTAGTTCTTTTGCAGTTTCGACGGGCCTGCTGCCCCCACCCTCGAGGCCCGTGGTATATTGCGTGCGCCCTAGATCTAGCATTTCTGCGTTCCCTTTAAAACCCTCCGTGCCCTTCCTTTTCCACCACCTGCCCCCTTCGCATTCCATAACCGAGGTAATTTTAAAAGAAGCCATTTTGCGTTCGGGAACCTTCCTCCCTGAGATCCCCTCACCTCTCCCGCCGCTAGCCCAGTTATTCCCAAATTGTCAACAAACGAGGACCTCTCGAGGTCACTCGTCGGTGCTACACCGTAACAGTAGCTGGCGCCCAAAATCACCCGAGTCCAAAGTCCCAGCTGATCGCCCTCCCCTGCCCCTCCAATCCCCCTCCCTAGACCCCTGCGTGCTCCTGCGTGAGCCCCGCATGTTATTAAGTAGTCTTTTCTTTTCTAGTATAGTTTTGTTTTCTCTATTGTATTTATTTCTGACATCATTTTTAATTATATTATTTCTCACTCTACCCCGTGTTCCCTTTTTATTCTCGTGTCCCCCACACCTCGTATTCTTTTTTTTATTATTTTTCTTTTGAGATAGCTAATTCGAGCCGACCCTGGGCGGGTAAAAGCTGCCCAGCACGTCACAACTCATATGTCTCTCTTATATCATCACTTAAGCTGCAGGTAAAATTTACTAATTAGTAATCACAATTATACCCTAAATCTGAATTCTCATACTTTAATATTATTACCTTAAGAGATAATATAGATTGAGTTATGATAGAGCCCTATATACTGTGACGTGGTGGATTTCACCCGTCTTGTCCTCGGCGGAAAATCACGCTGAAACGCGATACGGGCCTAAAAGGCCATTGCAAAGTCCAGGCAGGATCCACCGACCGCAAGGGCCTATTAAAAATTTCGATAGATTATGTTATTATTTTCTTTTGTTTTGCGTGTACTCTGCCGGAGTTCGACTAGGTGCTCGCTCGCCGTGCCCGTGAAGACGCGTAGGAGGAAGAGAGATGGAGAGCCAGCTGGAGTCCCAGGAGGGAGGGAGCTGCGACACGCGAGGGTCGACACTCGCGCTATCTGCGGAGAGCAGCTCTACTGGCCCCGGAGGCGCGCGCAACGCGGGACAGCTTGACGTCACGCGGCAGCAACGCGCTCTACTCAGCTGGTACTCAACCACGACTGGAAGCGGCGCCCACAGCGCCACCCGAATGAGCACCACCACCGACGCCTATGGCATAGCGCCCATCGCCAGTGCGCATAATGATATTTCCGCGAGTTGGGAATCCAGAGAACGCCTGGTGCACCCTCGCGAGAGAACGAATGTTACTCTCCGTAGGACCCGACATTGTATGAATTGTCCACGAGAGATCTGGAAATTATTAATTGTCGCGATGACATGTTCGAAACTGGCGCGTGGCGAAGACGCTGGGTTGAAGGATTCGTCCGCAGGGCGAATCGCCGCCCATTAGCCTAAAGGGAGGGGGTGCTATCCTTCACGCGAAGACAAAGCGCGTGAAGATCGAGAGATTCCTGCTTGGACACGCGTAGACGTTAGACGTTTGGTTTTATCGGAATTGAATTGTGAGTACGCGAGTGCACTCAGTGCCATTGGGCTGCCGATTGAGTTTTTCTGGGATTACGCGACCAGGGAACAACACGGTAAGCGAGTCTAACTGACTTTTGTGAGCGACGTAACTTCGTGCAAAACGTGGTACCGGAGTTTGTTTGTTTTCTTTGTAATTTTTGACTGCGCGTGTAACGAACACGCGGAGGGGCAATCCCTCACCTCGAAGAAGACCACGGCACGAAGGTCCGTCGACCGGCAGGGTTCACGGTTTAGAACTTTGGTTGATATTATTTTTGGACATCGAATTTTGTACGTTAGCCGAATTGTTTTCGTGCCGTCCGCCCGTCAGGCAATTATACCTTGTTGATTTTGTAACGCGAAGAACGTGTACAGGTCCTTGACGGTCGGTTATCGTAGTTTGGGAAACGCGGATTATCCGTGTTGCGATTGGGTTTTTGAATTCGTATGGTACGCGAAGTACCTGTCACAATTTTCTGATTGTACTTTTGTTTTGTCGTTTCGATTTATCTTGAATTACCATTCTTTTTTTTTGTAACTCCTGAATTCGGTAGTGTACAAAATCGTCGCGCTTCGCGCCGCCGATTTTATTTAATAAACCGAACCATTTATTTAAATCGAAGTGTCCGAATGATTTTATGTGTCGCGTGATCGTCTGACCCATCCGACCTATTGTTCCGAACCCCGACGCCTCCGCGGTACTGAGTTAGCCAACGTAGGCACGCGAAGAAAACCGTAGGAACTAATACGTGGTTCCCGTTTTGGAACCTGGCGCCCAACAATACCGTAGGTATTTCGAGAGTAAATTTTGTTAGCCCCTGGGTTGCCTGGAACGCGTAGGAATCGCGTAAAGTTGTGCGCCGGTCGGTCTTGCATTTTCCGGTGAGGTCGATCGCGTAAAAATACGTCACAATACATATTTTTACATATAGTAATAGTAATATGTACCTATACGAATCCGGAGTTGCAAAATACCAAAGTGCTATATAAAGTTGTTTTTTAGCAGATAATGTGTTTCTACCAATATTTCCATAACTGTTTTCAATTTGGTTTCCAATCATACTCAAGATGTATGAAAATGTGCTCCTAGTTACCCTGAAATCTCTTCGAAACTCATCATCTGAATAACTATCAATGACATCTTCAAAATTGTTTATTCTTGTTCTTCTACCTGTAAATTATGCAACAACTCAAACAAGAACATTCATGGAAAACAGTAAATGAATAATAATAGACATTACCAGACCGTGTATTATTTTCCTCGTCATCTTCACTACTACTACTATTATCGCTCAAAAAATTGTTTATGAAAAAATTGATAGCATCCATGTTTTCATTACACTATTTTCAGGTTACAAATAAAAGTAACTGGTTCTCGACCATTTCACGACACTGCCGGTTAGCTGTTCCAAAAACGTGCGTAACCGCACCTTTACCACACGTCACCACGGTTGTACCATAACCATCCGAATCGCAATTGTGGTTGAGTTTCGGAATCCACCCTAAATCCGTGAACAAAGTTGGTTACAATTTTGATTACCGACTTACAAGGGGAGGACGCGAGCTTGGGGTCACGGATTTAGGAGTCCTTTTGGGGTAGGAAAGTACTTTGTAATAATAAACTGTAGGCAAAGTGGCAGGACGCGCCTCGGACCCGTTTTCGAGAAAAACTGGTTTGAAAAATGCAGTACTACTCATATACCTGCACCGTTGCCAATGTTTTCGAGAAGGCGGCGTAGCTCGGTGTAGAGTCCCTCTAGTAAGAGTCCGGCCACGGTCGTACATACAGGTCTTGCAACTCCCTTGGACGGGGTAGTCTTCTTTTTGAAGCATTTTTCATTTCGCTTCATGACCACAAGAGACGTTGCGATCAAGCGACCTGTTCTTATTTCTCTCTCCCACAGCCGACTGTAGAGTGAGATAGACATGGAGTCGCTCGATCACAGCGACGCTTGTGACTAAAATTTAAAATGTTTCGTGCTTCAAAACCACGTCTACCCCCACCGCTGAAAATTGGGCGAGTTGCAAGACCTGTATGTACGACCGTGCTTTCGACTGTTAGCACAAGCAGCAGCGCCACCTTATCGGTGGGTCGTATAAGTAACGCGATATATATAGGTATACAGGCGTATATATAGGTACACTGGGATATGTATATAGGTATACACGTATCTATAGGTATACACGTGTATATATAGATATACACATGTATTTATACTCACCGTTCTATACGCATCGCCCTGAAAGTTTTATAAGGTATTTTTAAAAGCACCTGCAATTATGAAAAACAAGTATGACCCTCGTGAAACATCCTAAAACGTTAATATGTGGTGTAAAAGAAAATATGCACAATTAATATGGTCAAATGATTGGGTCTCATTTTACCATAATTGCAAGTACCTGAAATAAAATAAATGCATAATTATGTATGGTATAAAAAGTTGTTTATTGAATAAACATAAGATCTATTACTACAGTCGCACTTATAGTAACACTTGCATTAAAATCATTAGCAGACGCAATGATGGTACTACATTTTTCCTTAGTATTGCCTTCGCAGTATGAGGTACATAGACTTTCAAGGAAAAATGTAGTTTACACAAATGATAATTTTTATTTAAAAGCTATGAATCGATGTGCCTCAGCATGGGGTTGCACATTGCTTCTACCCAGGCCTTCGATAGCTCCAAGTCTTTTGCGAAGCAATGTGATCCCACTTGTAGGCATACCGATGTACAACCAGGAACACATCTAAAAGAGGAAATGTCTTTCTTTAAAGGAGACATTATGAAGGTCTAAGATATGAAAATAGAAGAGAAATTAGAGAAAAGAAAACAGAGTAGACAAATAAGAATAGAAAAGTAAGAAAGTATGAAATAAGATTAGCCTGGAAAGGTGAGTGGCGTAGCCTTCGTCTCGTTGTCGTAATTCTTGTAAATCGTCGTCCACAAAAGTTCCACCAAGTAAATAGTCTGGATGTTGAACACAATCACACTCAAAGAAAAACCTCTGCACTGTAATTGCACTGAACACACTTCAAAATTCACCAGCGTAAATTTGTAGATGCGAAGCCCTCGCCGAATCGAAAGACAGTGACGCACAGGGACTTGTTTACACACAAACTTATTTTTTCCAAGATGGCGACTGCGCATTGCTGCGCATGCGCACGTTACCGCCGCGCCATCTTATCGGTAGGTCGTATAAGTTCTCTATGCTTTACTATAGCCCACGGTCGTACATACAGGTCTTGCAACTCGCCCAATTTTCAGCTCCATATGGTTAGCCCCTCATCTATAACGGATTTGAATGATTTTGTTTGCAATCGTTTGTAGATCGTTTGTAGGTGTTTGATATTGCATCCACGACGTTTGATAGTCCATCATTTATTTATAATATTAAAATTATGTGACGTCCTGATCGTCGCCACTGTCGTTTTCGCGGCAGATTCGACTGCGTGAATCTGGCGAGGTGGGTTCGTTAGCCACCAAAGCTCTAATGAGCACTCCAACGGTGTTCAATCCTCTGTAGATATGTTGATTTCTGGTACGATGATGTTATGGGATTTCAACTGAATAAAGGCTTTAGAAATAAAAATGCAGGTGCTTTTGGAGAGCACTATAACTAACTTTATTTACTTTAATTATAACGTGATTTAGTCTAAATCAATCTATCTTAATTGAATCTAGCTAATTGACTCAACGATATAGAACTCGAAGTATACCCTTCAAGACCAGAAATCGAACTGGTCTTCTGGATCCCAAGGGATACAGTCCTTCATACTTCTCATGCATGCATCCGCACTCATACACATTCATGTGTATGTACACCCTTTGTGGAGGCCCAGCGTGTGGCGCCTTGCTGTCCGGGCCCAAGATCGAGGGCCTTGTCTTATGCACAAAGGACTCATGCACACCCTATCCTTAGTTTATTTGGGGAAGCACATGGACAGCGTCATCCCTTAACCGAACATTCCGCTAGCCCGTCGATACTCTCAAGTGACTTGATTTATTGTCAAGAGTGGAAGTTCTTGAGAAACTCACTCTGTTAGGATAGCAATAAACAAATGGCCCATGCCTGCATTCTTTGTAGCCCATATGTTTATGCACGTGTAACGGCTAGAAAGCCTTCTCCGAATTGTTTAGAATATACCTTATTTATGCGTTAATGACAGACTGAGTATTTGAAAGCATTGAATTCTGATTTGGAGACAGAAATCGTGATTCCATTTTAATCCCTTATTTGAATTCGCCGCTCAATTCTAGTGAGATTATTTATCACTAGGCCGCGACATAACACCTCCCCCCTTAAGAAGGATGCGACTTATTCAAGAGTCGCATTTGTGTATTTTGTGTCGCAAAATAAGAAAGAACTGTCGCGAATTGGTAAGTTAGTTTTACTTATCCAGACGGTTAGTATGTTTTATGAACGGTACTGCTTTTCACAGCTGAAGTGCGATAACTGAAGAACTGGAACGGAGCGTACGAGTTCTAGTCATAGAGGTTATACAGTATGTCATCAAGCAATAGGTATGCCAAAACATTTCTGTATCCTAAGTTTTCTAAGAGCTAACCATATTATTACTTCCGATGTTTTGTTTACTCTACTCAGGTGCTTATTTCCTAACTTCACAAATAAGCCGGTTTCAGTCGATTTTTATGTACCACCTTTGTACGGTGCGCAGAAAGCTTGATCCTTGCATTTTCGTATCCCAGAATCTTGTCGATTTGGAATGGCCCCAAATAATTAGGATCAAGTTTGTTTGCTTTAGTGTCATTCAATAGAAATACCCAGTCCCCTTCTGCAAAGTCTTGAATATTTACACTCCTATCATAATATTCCTTGGATTTGAATTTAGATTTGTCTAGTCTTTCTGCAGCATTTAACTGCGTCTCCCTGAGTTTTACTACGAGATCCCCTAAGTAATCTACATAGGTTCGTTCCGAACTTTCTCTAATGAAGTTTGAGGGAATTCTTGCTGTTTTGCCAAAAATCAACTCATGAGGACTAAATCCAGTAGATTCATGGACTGATGTATTATAGGAAAACATGGAATATTTTAGCCATGTGTCCCAGTCTCTGTCCAAATTAATATAATGTTTTAAGTACTCGACTAGAACCAAGTGACTTATTTCTAAAGATCCATTGGATTGTGGGTGGAAGGCAGTGGTTTTTAGTTGTTTGATTTTAAATAGTTTGGCTAGGTGTTTCATCACTTCACCTGTGAAGTTTTTACCTTGATCAGTCAGGATGGACTCAGGACATCCAAAACAGCAGATGAAATTTTCAGCAAAGGCTTTAGCAATGATTTCGGCTTTAGCTTCAGGAAGAGCTATAGCTACGGAATATTTTGTTAAACTATCTTGGATCGTGAGGACGTATCTACTACCTGAACTTGTGATGGGTAAGGGTCCTACTATATCGAGAGCTATTTTCTCAAAAGCCACTTGAGGAGTGTCAGTAACTATCATTGGCTGCCTGGTTTTAATCCGCACGAGCTTATTCTTCTGACAAGTAAGGCAATGTTTAACGAAAGTCTGGATCTCTGATTTCATATTGTTCCAAAAGTATTGCTTTCTTATTCTTTCATATGTTTTCCTCACACCTTTGTGTCCTCCAACTACAGATTCATGCATTTCCTGTATAATTTTCTTTCGTTGTTCAACCTCAGGAATTTGAGTTTGACCTAAACATAGGGTAATATGATATCCGTCTGGGAAGGTCTTTTCTAAATGCAATTTGATATTACCCCATGGCAGTTTATCTAGTTCGTCTCCGGATCTTGCCAGTCTAACAGTTTTTACGCCGAAATAGTCCATAGCTTTCTTTAATTTCGTAATTCCTGTTATTACGTTAAATAATTGGATCTTATCCTCCGATTTTTCCTTCACTATTATGCTGAACACGTGCCATGGTCCATGTTTGAAAATAACTACATCTCCAATTTCCTGTTTCGATGTCGGGAATCCTTGTTCACTAATGTATTGTTTTTCTAAAAGTTCCCTCGTTACTTGAGTTCTTGTTTTAAAATCTGCTGAAACGAAATGGGCTATGTGGTCCCTTTTCATAAATATTCCATCCCTGGTTTCTGAGAATACATTGGCCAATATTGATCTTTTCATTCTCTTTGTTGGAACAGGTATATTCGTCTGGGAATTCTCATTCAAAACACTGTCAGAGAAGTCATCGTCGTCATCCGAAACGGATTCGGGGAATGATTCATCTTCAAGAGAATCAATGGGAAGAAGATTTCTTTCTGGATAAACACAATAATTTTCAGATACCTCACAATCACGACTACCGCTGGTACCAGACTCTGAATTCCTTATTACTTTATTGTTTCCACTTCTCTTGGATGCCTCGTATGTTAGTATCTGAGCATGCTTTTCTACTATCTGCTGTAGCTCTAAGGGATCAATGGACGTCCCCTCTTCTGACATCCTGCGTTGAACATCTAGTGCCCACGCTATACCCGGGCCCGGGGTAACTTTAACTCGATAATTTTCATTATCACTAACTAGACAACCCTCGTTGTCGTAACTCAAGGGATAGCTTTTGCTATTCCTCTCTAGAGGAGATTGCTTATTCTTCATCCGGCAACACGATTTCCCGGGTGAGGAGTATTGTACCCTTTCAGGTCGCTTTTTTCCACTTCTCACCGGGTCATCGAGCTGCCAGGCAACAATCTTCTCTCCAGATACCGGGCGACACTCTGTGTCGCTCCGAGCGGTAATAGGCTCTACCATTGTGTCAATATCTTGCACCGAGGCTGGCCTCGATGCAATCTGTTGACCAATTGGAATCAAGTCTATCCCTTTACTTTTGTGGTTCCCAGAACCGTTGGATGTCAGAGGAGTTCTCCCTATTTCTCTGTCTGCCAATGTCTCTGCATTGTACCTATTGAGTGCATCCTTAAGAAGTGTTTTATCTCCTTCATTATGCCAAAGGCTCGTTGTAAATCTGATATTCGCGATCTCCATATCAATTGGATTTCGCGAGAGAGCATCAGCGTTGACGTTCAACCGTCCCGCTTTATAAAGGACTTCATAATTATACTCTCTCAACTTTAGTAACCAGCGTAGAAGTCGTGACGTGGGGTCTTTAATTCTGTGTGCCCAGACTAAGGGTCTGTGATCAGTTACAAGCTGAAACTTGTTGCCGTACAAGTAAGGCCTAAAGTGTTTAACAGCGAAAACTATTGCATATAGTTCTTTCTCTATCACAGAATAATTGATTTCCGCTCCCTTTAACAACTTTGAAGCGTAAGCTATTGGAAGGTCTTGTCCTATTTCTCCTTGACTCAGCACCGCCCCTAGCGCATAGTGCGAAGCGTCCGTTGTGACTATGAAAGGTCGAGTGAAATCCGAAAATTGTAAAATAGGTGTCTTGCACAATCGATCGCGCAGAATTTCGAATGCATTTTGTCGTTCACAACTCCAACAGAAAGCTTGTCCCTTCTTCAGTAATTGTGTGAGGGGTCGCGAGATCTGTGCGAAATCCGGAATGAAACGTCGGTAATAACCAATAAGGCCGAGAAATTGTTTGATGTTCTTAGCATTTTTGGGAACAGGAAATTCCTTGACAGCCACTATTTTTCGAGGGTCAGGGCGTACGCCGTCCTCGCCTATGACATGACCCAAATACGCCACACTTTTCTTCAAGAACTCGCATTTATCCGGTTGCAATGACAGTCCGGCAGTGCGGAGTTTGCCCAAGAGGTTCCGAAGTTTTTGCTCATGCTCCTCCAAAGAGGAAGCATAAATGACGATATCGTCGAGGTAAACGAAGAGATCAATGCCCTGTAAACCGGAGAGAACTTGGTCCATCAATCTTTGGAAGGTAGCTGGCGCATTTTTCAATCCAAATGGCATTCTCTTATAATGATAATGGCCATTGGGTGTTGAAAATGCTGTCTTGGCCTTGTCGTTATCATCCATCGGTATTTGATGGAATCCCGAAGCTAGATCAAAAATTGAAAAGTACTTTGCTCCACCGAGTTGATCTAGAATATCGACGATGTTGGGAAGAGGGTAAGCGTCACCTATTGTTTTCTCATTAAGATTTCTGAAATCGATAACCATACGCCATCGTTTGTTACCTGCCGAGTCTGGCTTCTTAGGGACTATCCAGACTGGCGAATTATAGGATGAATTGGAAGGCTCTATAATTTCTCCGACAAGCAACTCTTTGATCTGCCTTTGGATTTCCTCTTTATGGATAGGGGGGTATCTGTATTGCTTTGTATTAACAGGAATATCGTCTCTAGTTAGGATTTTATGTTTCACAACATTTGTTCCTTTCAACTTGTCGCCTGGCAAATGAAATTGGTATGGGAATTTTGCAACTGTTCTAGTTATGCTAAGGTTTTCTTCCTTGTTTAATTCTTTCAAGTGAAGAATTTTTATAAGCCTATCTACCCTTTCCTGTGGTGATTCTTTCTCTGTGTTCCTACCGAGTCTATTTGCTGCGTTCGCTTCTATCTCTTCTATCTCTACGGATGGGATACTAACTTCCTTTTCATCTTGGTCGGCATTAATGACATAAATCCACGCAGTGCCATTGCGGTTTGTAACCAATGCCTCCCCTGCATATACATTCTTCCCTAACTCTAGCCTAGGCATGTATCCTTCACTTAACTCGGTACCGATTATCCTGACTCCCACTTTCACCTTACTCCTTCCTGCTATTTTTATTGACCCCTCTGTAAATAGTGGAATATTAATAAGACCATTTCTAATTTTTAGGACGTTATCTTCAAAAGACAAGATGGCGTTTTCTTCCCTGAGAAATTGCATTCCTAAAATGCCATGCTGTTTTAAAGGAAAATTTGCTCCAACAACTTGAAATTTACAAGAGATGGAGAAGAACCTGATTTCAACTTCCCCGAGAGTCTCACTTGTTCCCGAAGTAATCCCTGAGAGTATGTATCTTTTATTCTTATTTATCTCCGCTCCTTGCTTTAAACAATTTTCTTTTATTAGGTTAATATCAGCACCGGAGTCAACTAATAGTCACAGCTTTTCCATATTAATCAAGTCGTCGCTGGTGATCGTCACACAGGGTGGTGCAATTCGACTGGATGTGCTAAGATTTATTACGGCATTGGGCTGATTTGAAGAAGGGTTCCTAGCAGCAGCAAATTGAGATTTCACGTTTTGGTGGTCATCACCCGTCGTGGTATTGTCATTACGTTTATCGAAAGAGTCACGCGTTCCATTCCTACAATCTCGTGAGTTATGACCAGTTTTCTTGCAATAGATGCAGTAGCCAGGTTTCGTATTACTATAGCACTCTCTTTTAAAGTGCCCTTTCTTTCCACACGCGAAACAAACTGTAGTCCCCTTATCCAAACGTTTGGGGTTTCGATCTGTCCTCAATGATTTACTTATTCGTACGAATGCTTTTTGAGCTGTACGGCCAGTATTCATATTTCTAAATGAACTGCTACTCTGGCTATGATCTCGTTCCTTATAGTTCTTGCTAACTTCAAAGAGAGAATTTCTCTGGTTTATTTCAACTTCCTGCTCTATGGCTAACTCAATTGCGTTCGCGAGTGTAGATGGATTACGGAGTGACACTCTTTCCGCTAGTTCACCCCTAAGACCTCGAACGAAGCTATCTCGCGCGTTTTCCTGAGTGCTAACTAACAATATTTCTCCGCCTCCCGAGGGATAATCTTCTTCGATTCTTGCTGTCATTCCCTGTGCAATTTCCTTTATTCGAGCGACGTAATCCATGATAGCTTCCCCCTTTTTCTGATATACTCTAGACAGAAGTCCCTGCCATTGCAAATACGTTCTACGTGGTGCGAAAGCTCTTCTCAATCCATCGAGTATTTCTTCGAGGGTTGATCCGGTATTGCCCATAATATACTTGCTTGCTTTTCCTTGGATACGCGATTTAATCAATTGAGTCAAGTATAATTTCTTCGAAGGATGAATCAAGAGAGCCGTTTGCTTACAAAGTTCTACGAAGCTATCTACAGGCATGTTTTCTCCATTATAAATCGGTATTAAGCCTGTAGCTTCTTTAGCTTCTATGTATTGAGCATGACGTGTTTCCTCTATGTTATTTGAATCCTTATTTGCCGGTATAGAAGAATTTAGCGAACCGTACTCTGTGGCAGTAGAAGAACTTTCGCCTATACCCACGTTTCTCTCTGTAGGAACGATTTCCCACTGTGTTGTCGAACTCGACATTGTTGCTTCTAATTAATAAATTTCTACTTTAATTCCTAGATGCTCTCTGAACGGAAGGACACCTATTTGATTTTACGGCTGCGGCCTTCTCTTTAGGATACCAGTATTTACTGCACGATCCAGGGAAACCGCAGAAAACCTGGATAGTATCCCGATGTCCACTCCACTTATTCTAGGTATTATATTTAAGACTTACAATGATTCTGTCCTTGCAATACCAGCATATACCTATTTTAATTACATGCACACTATAACTTCACTTATTTCACAGATTGCCTTTTTATCACTTCACTAACACACTTGGATGCTGTCCGTGACGTGTGAATGGATTGGTCCTGGGTCCTCCTTAGAAAGTCCTGGATGTCCTCGTAGATATGAATCTCTCGTGGATAATTGAACCTCGAAGGATGCAGCTATCCCACCGCTGTCACCAAAATTTTTATTATGTGACGTCCTGATCGTCGCCACTGTCGTTTTCGCGGCAGATTCGACTGCGTGAATCTGGCGAGGTGGGTTCGTTAGCCACCAAAGCTCTAATGAGCACTCCAACGGTGTTCAATCCTCTGTAGATATGTTGATTTCTGGTACGATGATGTTATGGGATTTCAACTGAATAAAGGCTTTAGAAATAAAAATGCAGGTGCTTTTGGAGAGCACTATAACTAACTTTATTTACTTTAATTATAACGTGATTTAGTCTAAATCAATCTATCTTAACTGAATCTAGCTAATTGACTCTACGATATAGAACTCGAAGTATACCCTTCAAGACCAGAAATCGAACTGGTCTTCTGGATCCCAAGGGATACAGTCCTTCATACTTCTCATGCATGCATCCGCACTCATACACATTCATGTGTATGTACACCCTTTGTGGAGGCCCAGTGTGTGGCGCCTTGCTGTCCGGGCCCAAGATCGAGGGCCTTGTCTTATGCACAAAGGACTCATGCACACCCTATCCTTAGTTTATTTGGGGAAGCACGTGGACAGCGTCATCCCTTAACCGAACATTCCGCTAGCCCGTCGATACTCTCAAGTGACTTGATTTATTGTCAAGAGTGGAAGTTCTTGAGAAACTCACTCTGTTAGGATAGCAATAAACAAATGGCCCATGCCTGCATTCTTTGTAGCCCATATGTTTATGCACGTGTAACGGCTAGAAAGCCTTCTCCGAATTGTTTAGATTATACCTTATTTATGCGTTAATGACAGACTGAGTATTTGAAAGCATTGAATTCTGATTTGGAGACAGAAATCGTGATTCCATTTTAATCCCTTATTTGAATTCGCCGCTCAATTCTAGTGAGATTATTTATCACTAGGCCGCGACATAACAATTAAGTTTCTAGGGAATTTTTCTTTTTTTTAGCCCCTCATTAAAATATTTTATAAACTAATCGTGTTTTCCTCATATGCAATCGTTTGTAGGTCGTTTGTAGGTACTTTATATGTCATTGATGATATGAAATAATTGATTCTTTAATCGTAAATAATGAAATAAATTTAATCTAGGGAATTCCATAAACTGCATCTAGCGCGCATGCGTGAAGACTTCAATATGTCAAATCACATTTTACATGTACTCGTCTGTATATTATTATTAAATATTACAATCCGAGATATCAGATATTTATTAGTGCTATTTTCTTAGTTTTGAAATACTTACAATCGTACAGTTTAGTATTTACTATTTCATATTCGTTAAATTGTATAATTAAGTGGACGATTATAAAGAAAGGTCGAGCAGTACTCTTAAGGTTATATGATAAATGCAGCAAACGAATGACGATGGTGATAAATGTGTCAGCAGAAATTTTGAATCTCTTCTGAATGCTGGTGATATTGAGATAGAGTTTGAAGCAGTTATTATCTACAGAGAAGCAAATACTGTGTAATCTGTTTTTGGTTTTCTTATTCAAAAGGTAATTTTTCTTATCAATTTATTGAACTTGATGCACATAGCGTACAGCGTCATGCATAATTTGTATTTTTTTACAGAAATGGATGGTCAAACAACGGATAAACATGTATCATCAATTGTTCTTGAAGAAAAAAGTTAGACTCTGTTTTGGATGCTTAACGTGAATGGAACGTTGCCCTTATCTCTACATAAATACTGTTATGTCCATCACACTTGTAAATACATATTTAATTTATTCTAGTACTTAAAAGTGTACTCGGATAGTTATGTATTGTTACGTCTCAGCCCTCCTATATACGACACTCGTTTAACCCATACATATACACAGCCACTTATACCCATGGCCAACCCATATTATTATTTTACTATCGTTTTACCCCAACCTATACAGACATTATACACACTACATATGCCAATCAATCATTTAATATAACTAAGGTTATTGATTTATACTTATAATTTTATACTTTTGTCTTGTTTTATATTCCGTTATATTATTGGAATCTTTAATTAAGTTATCGTTTATTTGACCGGAAAAATGTTACGCTTATTATTTCTATCAGGTATTATGTTCTTAAGGAATTTGTCATACCAATCCTTTATTATGTCTTGAAATAAAAGTTAAACCTGAAGCTCCTCGAGTCTAGCAGTACTCGCGAGGTTTCAGGTACAGAATTGGAAGACTCAGGTATGCAACAACAGATAGATAATTGTTAGTACTCTGATTTGTCAAATGATCATTGAGAAAGGGAATTAAAGACCAATCAAATTCATGAGAAGTAATGGAAGGGATAAGAAACAAAGTTCTTAAAAAGGGTTGGAGAGGCTAAAAAGCCAGTTCAGTCAGTTCAGCAGAGTTCAGTGCAGTTCAGTCCAGTCTTATTTAGTTCTTGTTCTGTGGTAGAAGGTGGCATTGTGAATTCTTCGAAATCCATACACAAGGGAAGCATACCTGATGAATCTAATCTGCGAGTTGTGAACCATACTCATCACCATCATTTACAAAATCCTTGACTACAACCTCATCGGGACTGAGGGTCCATCCAAACCACCTCACTGAATCTTCATACTTCCAAGGAAAGCAATAAAAGGAAACGGTTAAATTCCTTAGAAACCAGTGGGTAAGCTTATGAGTACACTCACATACAATCAGGTACACGCAATAATTCATTCATACCCAGAATATCTAACTTACATAAAAAAAGGATAAGGAATACCCGAGCAAAGAATCAATCAATTCGTTCAGTTAAACTTCGTTCTAATTTCATAAATCAGGATATCATATCAGACTCAAAGAACAATCTCCCTTATATCGATCAGGGTATCCTCTGGAACCTATTTCCTATTCCTCTCGAATCTTATCCGTCGGAACAATCGACATAACGCGTGGACGTACCGTTTAGCACCGGCAAGTCTGACCAACGAACCATCCTAACTACCTTTTCTAAATCAGCATTCACGAAATCTCAATAACACTCAATCGGTCCTCTCGAATATTGAACGTAGGAACATAACCATATTCCGTGTATTTGGAGAGCGATCGTAACAGTATTTATAGTATCTATTAATAGAATAATTTGTACAACAAGGAAACACATCTTCTCCAAACTCTTATGTTGCGTAATATTAGATTTCTCCCTAAGCCCCTTGTGCTCGTTTCTTTGCCAGAAGAGATACCGGTGTCCAGAGGTAATGCGTACAATCACCTACACAGCAGAAGGAAGAGTACTACTATTAAAAAAAAATTAAAAATTGTTTCAATCTAAATAATACCTGGCTTACGTTGGTAGAGAATTCCAATCAATTTAATGAATATGAAATAGTAAATACTAAACTGTACAATTGTAAGTATTTCAAAACTAAGAAAATAGCACTAATAAATATCTGATATCTCGGATTGTAATATTTAATAATAATATACAGACGAGTACATGTAAAATGTGATTTGACATATTGAAGTCTTCACGCATGCGCGCTAGATGCAGTTTATGGAATTCCCTAGATTAAATTTATTTCATTATTTACGATTAAAGAATCAATTATTTCATATCATCAATGACATATAAAGTACCTACAAACGATTGCATATGAGGAAAACACGATTAGTTTATAAAATATTTTAATGAGGGGCTAAAAAAAAGAAAAATTCCCTAGAAACTTAATTTTAATATTATAAATAAATGATGGACTATCAAACGTCGTGGATGCAATATCAAACACCTACAAACGATCTACAAAGGATTGCAAAAAAAATCATTCAAATCCGTTATAGATGAGGGGCTAACAACGTGGAGCCCAATTTTCAGCGGTGGGGGTAGACGTGGTTTTGAAGCACGGCACATTTTAAATTTTAGTCACAAGCGTCGCTGTGATCGAGCGACCCTTTGTCTGTATCCCTTCCACTTCGGTTAGATTACAGCGAGTAAGACTGTGATCTAGTCCTGTCTTTGTCCCGCAGTCGGCTGTGAGAGAGAGAGATGGGAACGGGTTGCTTGATCGCAACGCCTCTTGCGGTCATGAAGCGAAATGAAAAATGCTTCAAAAAGAAGACTACCCCCTCCAAGGGAGTTGCAAGACCTGTATGTACGACCGTGCTATAGCCCATTTGGAGTGTCACCCCCCTGTTTCAGTCGTTCTCGCTTCTTTTTCAAACCATTCTTAGCTCACTTCACTTGTACCACCAATTGTCAACTTCACTTCGGTCGCGTGACTAGAGCGACGCTTATGGTACATTTTTGAAGCTTACCGGTACACGATTCTTGAACCAAAAATTCGGCATTTTTCCGTATACGTTCGGCCTCCTGTACTCTAGTCTCCATGTATGTGAGTTTAACACCTGCGTGAAGTTGGCCGGCCAACTTTTATTTTTTAAACTTTTTTTTATTCCAATCGTTTGATAGTCGTTTGATAGTGTTTGACAGTCTTGTAAAAACGTTTGATAGTCAATAGTTTCTTTCAGATATCAGTGTCGCGATCAAATGCATCCAATGAACAGAGAAAGAACGATGCGCTCTCCGCTCTCGGCTCATTTTCGAACACACCTATAGTTCTCTGGCGCACATGAAAATGCTTCTACGAATGGACTTATAGTCTTTTCAGGCCTCAATCGATGCGAAATCGTTTGATAGTTACGAATTGACTAATAAAAACGTTTGATAGTCCATTGTTTGCAAGAAAAATGAGAAAAACCATATGCGAATCAAGGCTCCACGTAGTTAGCCTCTCATCTATAACCGATTTGAATGATTTTTTTTTGCAATCGTTTGTAGGTCGTTTGTAGGTGTTTGAGATTGCATCCACGACGTTTGATAGTCCATCATTTATTTATAATATTAAAATTAATTTTCTAGGGAATTTTTCTTTATGTTAGCCCCTCATTCAAATATTTGGGTAAACTGCAGTATACGACTCCGAACTGAAGTTGGCTGCTAGTGACTTAGATTTTTAACGTGGCGCCATCTATCAAATGTAATGCGAATTGTATAGAATAGTGTCGCCTCCTGATCGGAGAAAAGCGCAAGTATCTTTAAAAATTTGAAATGAATATATTTTTACTGTTATCATATATGTATAAATATTATCTTGTTATAAAAATATATTTTCACAAAATATGATCTAGTAGTCGCAAATTCCATGTTTGGAGATTTTTTTCGTTTAATTTTCGTGCTACGCCACACAGGTTTGCACCCATTATGTATACATATATTTGGATATGATGATATTATTACATATTCTTATATTAAATATGTGTATATTTAATTTATAAATAATATTATTTGAAAATATAAGTATGTATAAGTGCAAGCTCGTGATTATACATTGAGCATTAAATTTGATCTACTGCTTCGAGATTTTTTTGCTACAATGTATCGTCTGCTTTCGTGAAACATGTAGAAGCATGGTTTTCGTTAGTAGCTCGCAAAGCATGTAATACAAGTGTGGTATTATTTCTTTTGCTTAAATTGCATTGTGTGTGATCGATTGCAATGGTGATACGATTCGTAGATTTGTTCAAACTAGGTGAGAAACCTTCTATTGAGGTAATCACCTTTGCACAAAGATACGAACTCATAACTCGGACTTTCAAGTGTCCAGTGTGCGATAAGGACATGATTCTATGCACTGCTGAATTGCTTTCGGACAAATATCGTTGGCAATGTTGTAGTTGCAAAACAACGAGATCAGTGAGAACTGGTTCGTTTTTTGGCAAATCGAAGTTATCAATGATCGAAATTTTACAATTGACATATTTTTGGATTTATAAGTACACCCAGATTCAGGCTCAGAGGGAATTTCAATGTTCCCCGCACGCGATGGTCGACTGGTACTATTTCTGTCGGTTATGGTTAATTTTTTTTCTAATAGGCGGCGTGACTATTCCATGCGATTCACGTTATATCCGGCAGATGGCGTTACCTCAAAAAACCTAAGTCACTAGCAGCCAACTTCAGTTCGGAGTCGTATACTGCAGTTTTACCAAATATTTTATAAACTAATCGTGTTTTGCTCATATGCAATCATTTGTAGGTACTTTATATGTCATTGATGATATGAAATAATTGATTCTTTAATCGTAAATAATGAAAGAAATTTTATCTAGGGAATTCCATAAACTGCATCTAGCGCGCATGCGTGAAGACTTCAATATGTTAAATCACATTTTACATGTACTCATCTGTATATTGTTATTAAATATTGCAATCCGAGATATCAGATATTTATTAGTGCTCTTTTCTTAGTTCTGACATATTTACAATTGTACAGTTTAGTATTCACTATTTCATATTCACTAAATTGTATAATTAAGTAGATGATTATAAAGAAAGGTCGAGCAGTACTCTTAAGGTTATATGATAAATGCAGCAACGAATGACGATGGTGATAATTGTGTCAGCAGATATTTTGAATCTGTTCTGAACGCTGGTGATATTTAGGTGGAGTTTGAAGCAGTTATTATCTACAGAGAAGCAAATACTGTGTAATCTGTAATTCTTATTCAAAAGGTAATTTTTCTTATCAATTTATTGAACTTGATGCACATAGCGTACAGCGTCATGCATAATTTGTATTTGTTTACAGAACTGGATGCTCAAACAACGGATAAACATGTATCATCAATTGTTCTTGAAAAATAGACTCTGTTTTGGATACTTAACGTGAATGGAACGTGGCCGTTATCTCTACAACAAATACTGTTACTTCCATCACAGTTGTAAATACATATTTAATTTATTCTAGTACTTAAAAGTATACTCGGATAGTTATGTATTTATAGTGTTTATTGATAAAATAATTTATACAAAAAGGAAAAACATCTTCTGCAAACTCTTATGTTGCGTGATATTAGATTTCTCCCTAAGCACTTAAATTCTGCTCTTTTCTTTGTCAGAAGATATACCGGTGTCCAGACGTAATTTATACAATCACCTAAACAGCAGAAAGAAGAGTACTACTATTAAAAAAAAATTAAAAATAGTTTCAAACTAAATAATAGCTAGCTTATGTTGTTAGAGAATTCCAATCAATTTAATGAATATGAAATAGTAAATACTGTAACAAAAATGTTACAATAAACTCCTCCCCGTCACCTGGCTCGAGGGCACCACTGGCCCCGAGCACGAATATTGCGTATATTATAGAAAAGTATTGTTAATCGCGCTTATTTAGTGTTTTAGGTTTACTGTACTTAGAGTTAAGATCCCCTCCCTACACCCTTCCCTCCCTGTCAGCATTCCCCGTAGGGCACTGGCTCGAGGACCAACAACCAACACCATCATCGAGGACACCACCGTACACCTACCCCGAGGACTCAGCATCCCTGGGTGGATCGCGAGAGTGGCTACGTCGCCGAGG